>CM053771.1:231302857-231333283 GCA_028658325.1 Potorous gilbertii | reverse complement strand
AGATTCAAATGCTGCTCCCCAGCCTCAGGGCTTTTGGCAGCAGGCCTGACTGCTCTTCAATGGGGGCTTATCTGCTGGTTCTCAGGTGGGGGCAGGGCCTCCTCTCAGGCTCAGTTCCCTCAGGGGGTTTATACAGAGATCTTTTGTAATTGAGCTGGGGTGGAGCTCCAGCCTGCTCTGGGAGTCTCTGGCTGAGCTGCTTCTGCCTCTGGCCGAGCTGCCTCTGCCTCTGCCGCAGTAGCCGCTTCCCAGGGGGTCCCGAGTCACGGAGATCCCCCGCTCCCCTTTCAGCCCGTCTCTCTCACTGACCTGTGCGTCTGTGGGTGGAGGGACCTTCGAAGCTGCCGGAGATTCAGGTCCCTGACGCCTGCTGGGCTCTGCTGGCTCCTCTCAGTGCCGCGTGGCCACGCAGAGCTCTGCGGCCAGGGCCGGGGGAGGGGAGGACCCCGCTCCCGTCTGGGGTACCTTTGCGGTCGGTTTTTCAGGGCTCTCTGCAACAGAAATCTCCTTCACTGTGTTGCTGCGCGGCTTCCACTGTTCCAGGATTTGTCAGGAGTTCTTTTTACAGGCAATCTATGGGCTGTGGGTTCGGACCTAGCATAGGTGAGTCTTTCTACTCTGCCATCTTGGCTCCGCCCCCATTCATTTTAATTCTTCTGTGCAACATGACTAAGGTGAAAATATGTTTAATAGGAATATATGTGTAGAACCTATACAGGCTTATATGCTGTCTCAGGGAGGAAGGGGATTTGGAGGTGGAGGGAGGGGAAAAATATCTAAGATATCTGAAAGTGATTGTAAAACACTGAAAACAAATAAAATAATTTAATAAAACAAAATTGTATCCCCAGCCCTGAAGTACAATGCCTTGTATGTAGAGACACAGTGATTTAATAGGGAACTTTTGGATGAGGAAACTTCTCTAAGCAGTGTAAAATGGCACCTTCTTTGCAACATGGAATTTTAGAGTTACCTAGAACCGTGAGAAGTTAAGTGATTTTTTCCAGGATCACACAGCCCTCTTATGCAATAGGCAGAAGGGTACGGGTTTTTATTGTGTAGGGCAAGTCAGGAATTTATCACTTTTCCTGCTTTTCATGGATGAAGAACTTCAGTAGATGCGTTGTGATAGTTAAAGAAAGCCCTGCAATAAATGGATTTTTAAAACAAATTTTTTAATCACTTCCTATAACTAAACATTGGAATAAAATATTAAACCAAAGACAGTCTGTACCCTCAAGGGTTTTATTAATAACTTTTTTAAAGAATTAGTATTTTATTTTGCCCCACTTACATGTAAACACAATTTTGAAATTTTGAGGTCCAAATTTTCTCTCTCCCTCACCATCACCTTCGTTAATAAGAATTTGGTAAAGGTTATATGTGTATAGCCATCGAAAGCATATTTCCATATTAGTCATGTTGTAAAAGAAGACATAGACCCTCCCCCCTCCCCCCAAAATCCCAAGACAAAGTAAAAATTTCTTCGATTTGTATTCAGACTGTCAGTTCTTTCTCTTGAGATGGTTGGGGTTTTGCATCTTAAGCCCTTCAGAGTTGTCTTGGATCATTATATTGCTGAGAATAGCTAAGTCATTCACAGCTGACCATCTTAAAATGGTGTTGTTGCTATGTATACAGTGTTGTCTTGATCCAACTTATCTCACTTTGCATGTGTTCAGGTAAATCTTTCCAGGTTTTTCTGAGAGCTTCCTCCCACATCATTTGTTTTAGAACAGTAGTATTCCATCAGAATCCTATTTCGCAATTTGTTCATCCCTTTCCTAATTGATATGCATTCCCTCAATTTCCAATTCTTTGCCATCAGAAAAGAGCTGCTATAAATATTTTTGTACACATGGTTGTAATAGTAATTTAAATGGGAAAATATTTTCCGTTCATTAATAGATTCATGTGACCTGCTTAAATCACATGGAAGCTTAAGTCACCTATAGTGAGGAGCTTGCTGAATGGGTGGAACAGGAAGGGTGGAGTAGAGCTGGGAGGAAGTTGGTCAGGCTAGTCAGAGCTGGGAAGGACTAGGCTCCTGAGTGTTTGTTTGTGGGAAGGCCCCAGCGGGGGGTTGGGGGGGGGGGAATGGCTTGGGAATGGCTTTGCTCCCTGCAATGATAATGTATATTGACTTCTTGGCTATTATGATTGATTTTGCTTCCTTGTTTTGGGATTTGGTTTTCTCGTGTCTAAATAAATGCTTTTCTTTTGCCTTCTATATGGAGAGTCTGTTATACTTTGTGATTGAGTACTACATGGGGCATATTCATAGTCACCACCAGGGCTGTGAATACTGTCCTGGTGATACCACAGATCCTTTAACTTTTTGTTTTTTATCTGTTTTTGGATAGATACCAATAATGTTGTTGCTGGATCAAAGGATATTCATGATTTTATAGCTCTTTGGGCATGGCTCCAAATTGCTGTACATAATGGTTTGAATCACTTCACACCTCTAACAGTGCATTAATGTCTCAATTTTTCCACATTCCCCTACCTCCCCCCTCCAACATTTGTAATTTTCCTTTTTGGTCTTATTAGTCACTTCTGTAGGTGTGAGGTGGTACCTCAGAATTGTTTTAATTTGTATTTCTTTAATCAATAGTGACTTAGTGCATTTTTTATATGGATAACTTAGATTACTTCATCTGAAAACTGCCTGTTCATATCTTTTGACCATTTATTATTTAGAGAATAGCTCTTTTTTTTTTATAAATTTGACTCGATTCTCTATGTATTTGAGAAATGAGGTCTTTATCAGAAAAACTTACTTCAAAAAAATTTTCAAAATTATGATTGCTAACTGTATTTCCCTCCATCCTATTTCCTGCTCTGTTTAGTCTATTCTCTCTTTTCCACACTGCCCCTCCTAAGTATTTTGCTTCTGACTACTACCTCCCCCAGTCTGCTCTCCCTTTGTCATTCCCCTCCCATACCCTCTATTACTTTCCTTCGGGGTAAGGTTGATTCCTATACCCAATTCAGTATGTATGTTTTTCTTTCTGAGCCATTTCTTGTGAGAGTAAGGTTCAAGTGTTCCCAGCAGTTCCTCCATCTTCCTGTCCACTGTACAAGCTTTTTCTTGGCTCTTTTATGTGAGATAATTTACCTCATTTTACCTCACCCTTTTTTCACCCCTTAATTTTATTTTTTTAAGGTATCATCCTATCTTACTCAACTCACATGTGCCCTCTGTCTATATATATTCCTCCTAACTGCCCAAATAATGAGAAAGTTCTTATGAGTTGCAAGTATCATCTTCCCCAGTCTAAGAATAGAAAGAGTTTAACCTTATTAAACCCCTTATGATTTCCCTTTCCTGTTTACCTTTTTGTGCTTCTCTTGAGTCTTGTATTTGAAAGTCAGGTTTTCTCCAGCTCTGTTCTTTTCATCAGGATGCTTTTTCCTCTGAAGGATTGTGCTTAGTTTTGCTGAGGTTGTATACAAAGTGGAGTTGTGGCCAGAGAGAGGAGGCACTTTGGTCCAGAAAGTTAAGCCATTGTAAGTGGGGCTGTGGGAGAGTAGATTGACACACCCCATCCAGGAACTTTGGCCGAGCTGAGCGTGATTCATGATTCCGGAATGGGACATGGGGACCCCCAGGGCAAAAAGTTCCTAGAAACCATGGTCTCTATTATGTGCTGTTTAGATGTCAAGTAGGCTTACTGATTTTGTAGTAAGAACTCTTCATCCATTTTATCTAGTCCATCTGGTGACCAGTAGTTATACTCTTGACTATTTTCTACCATTTATCTTCCCCAGTTTTCCTGTGTGGTGAGTTAGAGCACTGAAGTTAGAGTCAAAAAGCCTTAGGTTTAAATTCTTCCTAAGATACTAAATGTGTGACTGGATAAGTTACCTAACTTCTCCGAGTCTCAGTTTATTCAACACAATAATTAAGGGGTTGGGTTTGTGGCTTCTAACATTCTTTCCTGCTCTAAATCTATGGTGCTATGATTGTAAAGGGCTTTGAGTGCCAAGTAAAGGAGTTTGAGCTTTACTCAAAGACAGTAGGAAGCTACTTGAGATTTTTGAGCAGAGAATTATTTAACTATGTATAGGAAAGCTTATTTTGACTTTGATACTAAATACAGATTAGAGAGAAGAGAGTGAAGGAAACCTGAAAGAGGTTGATGCTACCATTCAAATAAAGGCATTAACACCTCTCCGGCCTAATGCAGTGGAAATAGAGATATGAAACCAGAACCTGGATATTGTGGAATTGAAATTGACAGGATTTAGTACCTGATTAGGCATAGGAAAAGAAGGAAGAGTCAAAGATAACACCAAAGTTGTAAAAAATGACACATGAGGTAAATATTTGGTGCTGCCCTAAGTAAAAAGGTAGCAAAATAATAAGTTTCCTTTGGACATGTTATATTTGAAACATTGATAGGATGTCCTGATGCAGATGTGTAAAAGCTACAGGAGGTCAGTAATAATAATGGTTAATATTTATATACAACTTTAAGGTTTGCAGAGGTGTGTACACACACACAATCACACACCTGCGTGTAAGTGCACACAGTAATTTGGTTCCTACCGTATTCCTGTGAGGTTCACGGTAGTATTAGATCCCTTTTGCAGATGAGGAAACTAAATCTGAGAGAGGTTAAGTGTCCAAGGCTAGAGATTGATGCTAGGGATAGTTAAAATCATTTGCTTACAAATAAAATCAGTTCAACCAAAATTAAATGTAAATGGGAAAAAATCTTTGTAGCAAGTTTTTCTGATATAGAATTCATTTTTAAGGTATATATAAGGAACTGATTCAAACTTTTAAGAACAAGAGCCATTTCCCCAATTGGTAAATGGTCAAAGACTGTTAAGAGGTAGTTTTCGGAGGAAGAAATCCAATTTATCCAGCTATCAGCATATGAAAAAAATGCACCAAATCGCTAATACATAACAGAGAAATGCAAAATAAAGCATCTCTGAGGTACAGCCTCATACCTATTTAATTGGCAAAATTGACAAGACAAGAAGGAAAATAACTCCTGGAGGGGTTGTGAGAAAACAAATACATTAATGCACTGTTGGTGGAATTGTGAACTGGTCCAGTCATTTTGGAAAACTATTTGGAATTATGCCCTGAGAGCAACTAAACTCTGCATACCCTTTGACCCAGTGATCCCACTGCTA
This sequence comes from Potorous gilbertii, assembly GCA_028658325.1. NCBI lineage: Eukaryota > Metazoa > Chordata > Mammalia > Diprotodontia > Potoroidae > Potorous > Potorous gilbertii. The sequence continues at coordinate 231,328,129 of CM053771.1, read as the reverse complement.
GGCCTATACCTCAGAGAGATCAAAGAAAGTACACCCATGTGTATAAAAATATTTATAGCAACATTGTTTGTGTGTAACGGCAAAGAATTGAAAACTGAGGGAGTGCCCTTCAGTTGGGGAATGACTGAACAAGTTGGGGCATATGAAGGTGACAGAATACTATTGTGCTATAAAAACATGCTGAAAGGAATGGTTTCAGAGAAACTTGGGAACACGTGTGAACTGATATAAAATGAAGTGAGCAAAACCAGATAAACATTTTATACAGAAGCAAAAATACTGTAAAGACAAACAACTTTGAAGGACATAGAAACTGTTTTTCAGCACAATAAACAGCCATAATTTCAGGGGACTCCTGATGAAGCATGCTTCCCACTTCCTGCTAAAGTGGTGATAGACTCAAAGTACAGATTGAGACTTGGTTTGGTTTGGGGCATGGTCAGTTCAGAAATTTGTTTTGCTTATGCATATTTGTAACAGGTGAGAGAGGTGTGTGTGTGTGTGTGTGTGTGTGTGTGTGTGTGTGTGTGTGTGTGTGTGTGTATTTTCTTTCTTTGGAAGGAAGAGATATAATGGTTGTCACTTATTTGAATATTTCTAGTGAGGAGAAAACTTCCTTCTGGGACATTTCGTTCCATTTTTGATTGGCCATCACTGTTACATGTTTTCCACCTGCTTCACATAAACCTACCCTTCTGCACAAACCTACCCATCCATCACTTTTAATTCTCTTTCCCCTCTGGGGCAAAGTAAAATAAGTCTAATCAGTCATTGTCTTGATGATCCTTCAGATACTTGAAGTCAGTTATCTTGTTCTCCCCAAGTCTACTCTTTTCCAGGTTAAACTATTCTATTTTTAGTGAAGTCATATAATCTGGCACACTGACCTACTCCCAAATTCTTAATATCTCATCTCATATAGGCTCCTACCCTGGCACTTCAGAGAAATCTTTTCTTTCTCCCAATGCCTCTTTCTCACACTTCCATTAACAAATGTTTGGAACTTTTTCCTGTGTCAAGTTCCCTATGTTACTCTTCTACCCCCTCTTCTCCTACTTTATACCTTAAAACTTCTTTCCACTTAACTAGCCACGTGTGATTTGGGAAAGAAACTTTCTGAATTTCATTTTTCCTTGACATCTGAAATAGGAATACTTTCTTTACTTGTTTCAGAGGTAAAAGTTTGTGAGGATTGAATGAGCTATGTAAGGGCTATGTAAAGTCAGTTGTTAATTGTCATCATTGTCATTCTTAGTATAGGCCTTCATTACCACTAACCTGGATCATTGCATCCCCACATTTTCCCTTCAGATTAGTCCTTCAGATGAAACTTTAAGTAACTTTCTAGCATTGACTGAAGTACATATTCTTTCAGCTGGTGTTCAAGGCCATCTATAATTTTTATGTCACTCTACTTCATCATTAATATACTCCTTTACATATTCTGCACTACATCTGAAAGGAACTACTTACTGCCTCCAGTACATATTCCAAAATTTCCCATTTGTACTTTACCTGAAGACATTTATTTACATGTCTAAATTGTGCTTTCTATCCTCTCTTCCTGGTGAGATCCTGTTTAATCTTTAAAACTAAGCTCAAATGACCCTTTTTGAAATCTTCCTTAATTCTTCATGGTGTTTCATCCCTCAGGTCTTTTTTTATACACTTGAATTGTGTTCATATGTGTTCCATATTCCTCTACTACATTGTATGGGATGTTCAGGGAGGACTTGCACCTCTGGTTTGAGGGCTGCCCAGCCTTTTTCTTTTCTTTTTTCCCTTGGGTATGTTTTTCTTCTTTTAAAAAATTAATTATTTTTAGGTTTCACATTCTCTTTCACAAGATTTTGAGTTCCAAATTTTTTCCCCATCTCTGCCCTCCATGCACCCCAAGACAACATGCATTCTGATTACTATTTCTTCCAATCTGCCCTCCCTTCTATTATACCCCTTCTTTCTCTTAGCCCCTTCTCCTCTATTTTCTTGTAGGGCAAGATAAATTTCTATACCCCATTGCCTCTCTGTTTTATTTTCCAATTGCATATAAAAACAATTTTTAACATTTGTTTTTAAAACTTTGAGTTCCACCTACTCTCCCTTCCTTCATCCCCACTGAGAAGGCAAGCACTTCAATATAGGTTATTTATGTGTAGTTTTGCAAAATACTTCCATAACAGTCATATTATGACTCCATCCTATCTTGCCCTCCATTTATTCTATTCTCTTTTGACCCTATCCTTCATCAAAAGTGTTTACTACTAATGATACCCTCTTCCCATTTGCCCTCCCTACTATCATTCTTCCCAACCTCCCTGCTTATCCCCTTTCCCCCTACTTTCCTGTAGTGTAAGATAGATTTTCATACTAAATTGAGTGTGAATATTATTCCCTCCTTAAGCAAAATGCGATGAGAGTAAGGTTCACTCTTTGCCCCTACCTCTCCCTTCTTCCCCTTCACTGAAAAAGCTTTTTCTTGCCTCTTTTATGTGAGATAGTTTGCCGCATTCTATTTCTTTCTCCCAATGTATTTCTCTCACCCCTTAATTTTATTTTTTTAGATATCATCCCTTCATATCCAACTTACTCTGTGCCCTCGGTCTATATATATAATCCCTCCAACTCCCCTAATACTGAGAAAAATCTCAAGAGTTGCAAATATAATCTTTCCACATTGTAATGTAAACAGTTCAGCTTTAGTAAGTACTTTATGATTTCTCTTTCTTGTTTTTTCATGCTTCTCTTGATTCTTGTGTTTGAAAGTCAGATTTTCTATTTGTTTCAACAAGAATGCTTGAAAGACCTCTATTTCATTGAATGACAATTTTTTCATAAGTATTATGCGCAGTTTTTCTGGATAGGTGATTCATGATTTTAATCCTAGTTCCTTTGATCTCTGGAATATCATATTCAAAGCTTTTCAGTCTCTTAATATAGAAGCTGCTAGATCTTGTGCTATCCTGATTGTATTTCCACAATACTCAAATTGTTTCTTTCTGACTGCTTGCAATATTTTCTTCTTGACCTGAGAGCTCTGGAATTTGGCTACAACATTTCTAGGAGTTTTCCTTTGGGGATCTCTTTCAGTAGGTAATCAGTGGATTCTTTCAATATCTCTTTTACCCACTGGCTTCAGGGAAGTTTTCCTTGATAATTTCTTGAAAGATGATGTCTAGGCTCTTTTTTTGATCATGGCTTTCAGTTAGTCCAGTAATTTTTAAATTGTTTCTCCTGGATCTGTTTTTAAGGTCAGTTGTTTGTTCCAATGAAATGTTTCACATTATCTACTATTTTTTCATTCCATTGGCTTTGTTTTATAGTTTCTTGATTTTTCATAAAGTCATTAGTTTTCATCTGCTCCATTCTAATCTTTAAGGAATTATTTTCTTCAGTGAGCTTTTGTACCTCCTTTTCCATCTGGTCAATTCTGCTTTTCAAGGAATTTTTCTTTTCATTGGCTTTTTTGGATCTCTTTTGCCATTTGGGTTAGTCTTTTTTTAAAGTCTTCGGTTTTTTTTTTGGGTGGGGGGGGGGTCTTGTTGAGCAAGCTGTTGACTTGCTTTTCATGATTTTCTTCCATCACTCTCATTTCTCTTCTCAATTTTTCCTCCACTCTTACTTGATTTTCAAAATCCTTTTTGAGCTCTTCCCTGACCTGAGACCAATTTATGTTTTTCTTAGAGATTTTGGATTGAGAAGCTTTGTTGTCTTCTGTTTGTATACTTTGGTCTTTCTTGTCGCCAAAGTAAGACTCTTATAGTCTGATTCTTTTTCTGATTTTTGCTCATTTTCCCAGGTATTTACTACTCTTTGTCAGGGTAGATCTCTTTTCCAGTGGGGTTGGGGGTTGTCGCCAAAGTAAGACTCTTATAGTCTGATTCTTTTTCTGATTTTTGCTCATTTTCCCAGGTATTTACTACTCTTTGTCAGGGTAGATCTCTTTTCCAGTGGGGTTGGGGGATGTACTGCCAGCCAATCAATCCCCCCACAATCTGTGGACCTGGAGCTCCAGAAAGAGTGGCTGCTGCTTCAGAGGCTGAAGTAGGCTCCTCCTCAGAATACTCCATCCCCTCTGCTGCTTTGAGGTTGGGGCCCTAACCACTCTACTCCCTGACCTTCCAATTTATCCTCAGCGTTTTGGGGTCATGAACTCTGGAAACTGCCACAAGTGCCTGAGATTTAGTCCTCCAAGGCCTGCTCAGGTCCTGTCTGTGCCACGGCGGCCCATGCTGGACTGTGCTCTACTCCCAGCTTGTTGCGATAGACACTTCCCAGCCACCTTCCATGCTATTTTGTGCTGGAAATTTGCTTTACTCTGTCATTCTGTGGGTTCTGCAGCTGCAAAATTTGTTTAGTCATTTTTTTTTTACAGGTATTTGACTGGGTTTCTGGGAAGAGTGCTATCATGGCCTTGCCGTTACTCTGCCATCTTCTGCCCAGCCCTTTTCAGGGCTGCCCTTTCACCTTTGGTGTTCATCTTTAGTCTCTCATTGTGCCTCCAAGAAGCTATATCATGCATAATGGCCCCACCCTGGTAAGCCATCATGCAGAAAGCTAAACTGAGTTGAGGAGATAACTGACAGACCTCAAACCTATCATTGAGTTGGAGTCTGCTCCAAGCATGTGAAAACCTCCCCTGGTAGAATGGGTGTTTGAGAACAATTTGTTCCAATAGCCATGAAGGGGGCTGAAATGGGTGTTGTACAGCCCTTAGAGCTTGATCGGCTATCAAAGAAGCCAGCACCCACTGTATCTTGGGTCACTGCCAGTCTTCCTGACTTTTGTCTTGGCATTGGACTTGGATTTAGGAAGAGACAGTGAGACTGATGACTTTGTGCAACACTGCCTCACTTAAATCCATTTCACTTACAAGTCAAGACATCACCTGTAGGGTAATTGGTCCTCTTTGAAAGGAAGGACAAACAACGAAAAACTACATTTTAATATCCTTAAGATAATGGTAGTGTTTTAGTTCATCTAAGTATATGTGTTATCTAATTTGTAGATGCTTAATAAATATTTATGGAATGAATTATGAATGAATGAGGGGAAATTGTGTCTATATTTTCTCCCACCCTGGGATAAAGATAATGTATCATTTTATACACTTCAAATTTCTCTTATTTTGTCCATTTGAAATAGTATAGGTTTAGCAATATTTGTATGTTGGGTTATTTTATATGTACGGATAGCTACCATTACTCTTCTAAGAAAGGATGCAGCATCTTTTTCACTTAGAAATACCTGAAAAATTAACTGCTGGTATTTGAGACAGGAAGTATAGGTATTGCCCCAGAATCAGGAACTTGCTTTTGATAGATGACTACTTAAACTTTTTATACCTGATTTTCCAAGTTGCTCAGTACAGATGTTAGAAATTTTTGTGCAAATAGATTTTGAAACCCATAAATAGAGTTTCATGGCTGAAATACTAAAGAAGATCTCAGAAACATAAGAAAACACAGTAAGTTCTCCACTCACCATTAATTACTTTCATATTCTAGTGGAGAGTGTGCCAGAAAAACATACTCAGAATTTTGTAAAGGAGAGAGTGCGGTATTGTGCACACAATTCTTTTACCTTCTCCACACTTTGATTTCTTCTGTGTTTGTGCTTTGTTTTTGTTGATGATTTGGAAGATAAAGTATTTAATTTTACCTGTGTAGCTTTAGAAGTGTTGGAGGTATTTGAAATTTTTGGCTGGGTTTGGTGAGAGTTGAAAGGTAATTGTTTTTCATGACAGAACCAAAAAGTTTTTCCTTTGGCAACAAAGAATGAACTCACATATCTTAGGTGGATGGTATTTTTCATCATGAGTCCTTTAGAGTTGTCTTGATCATAGTAACTAGGTCTTTCACAGTTGATTATTCTTGCAATATTTTTTTAGTACTGTTTACAATATTTTCCTGGTTCTGTTCCCTTCACTTTATATTAGCTCATATAAGTTTCTAGGTTTTCCTGAAACCATCTGGAAGAAGTTAGTCTCCACATAACTTGTGAATGTGGACATCCCTTTAATTTACAATCCTTTGTCACCACAAAAAGAGCTGATATAAATATTTTTGTCCACATGTAACCCTGTTTGCCTCAGTTTCCTCACCTGTAAAATGAACTGGAGAAGGAAATGTCAAAAGCCACTCTCTCTTTGCCAAGAAAATCACAAATGGGGTCATAAAGGGTCAAACATGACTGAAATAACTGAACAGCATAAAGTCCTTTTCACTTTTCTTTAATCTCCTTGGCATACAGACCTAAAAGCTATATTGCTGCATCAAAGGATGAATTTTCCATTTTTTGAAGAAAAAAAATACCTAGGACAGTTTAGGAATACCATGCTTCATACCAGTAATCCTAAAATAGAGATAGATGAAACAAAGTGTTAAATTCTCATGAAATGGAAAAAAAAACTTTTAATTTTGCAAAATCATATACAGCAGGTTTGGAAAATTATATAGTCTTTCTTAGTAACTTTCATTAATGGAGGGAAAAAGTTCCACTGTCTTGTCATTCATAGATAGGATTGTATTAAATATATTTATGACCAGTTTAGTACCCTAGAGGGTAAGCTGTTCTTTTTCAAATGTAGGTAATCTTTTTCCTTTGCTTTCTGAAATAATTCAGATACATAGAAGGTAGAAGTGACAAGATTGGAATTTAATTGAATATATGAAAGAGATAAAATATTTAAAAATAATGAGGGAATATCAGCTACTTTAAATGGTTATAAGAGTAAAGCATTTTCCTCCAATTCAGAAATAGCCAGTATCTAATAGTTGTGTCCTGGAGATTGTACTCTTAAAATTGTTTCTGATATCTTTCCCATTATTTTTATTTTCATTGCTAATGCTAGTTCAAGTCCTTATTATTTCTCCCTTGGACTTACAATTGGTCTCTCTGTTCCTTCCTTATATGGCTGTCAGAGTAATTATCTTAATATATACCTGATCATAACCAGTGCTTAAAAAAATTAGTGACTCTCCACTAATTTTTGAAGCAAATAATTTATAAATAGAAAAGGTAGAGGTAAAGGCACCTACTGAACAAAAAACAAATTCCCCAGCTCCATCACAGTTTAGCTCTAATCCACCTTTTCAGCTGTGTCTCCATGAAACTTTCCTTTATGCATTCTTCTTTCCAGCCATACCAGGTTGTTGTTGTTTACCTACATAATAAGGATTTCTCCTCATCTCATTCTTACCGTTGTGTAAATAAATACACGTCTTCCCCATGCTTGGAATGACATTTACCCAGAATTTAGTAGTACAAATCTGTAGTAGCACCCACCATTCACTCAGCTTTCTGGGTCCAACAGTTTTGCAAATATTATTTTCAATTCTCTCTTTTCATCTCTCACCAAATCCTGGCCATTCTGCTGTTTGTTCATTCATTGGTTAAACCTCTACTGAGATTCAAATTCTATCTCTTCTAGGAATTCTTACTGGATATCCCTCCCTTCTCCCTTACAATCCCCATGTCACTGGGCTGTGTTTTCTGATCTAGGTCAGTTCTCAGGTCTCTGGTTTTTAAATTTTGATATTAGAATACAATGAGATAGTTTTGGTCATTCAGTAGCTAAAAAAAATTTACTCTGATGTATCAGGAAGATAATCAGAAAAGATTGTCATTGAGAACCTTTTGAGTATGTTCAGTTGAGTGAAGCTCCCATTATGATCTGCCAGTCATGCATCTGAGAGCCCCTCTTCCTCTATTTGGCTGCTTTTCACTCAGGCTATGAGGAAGTAACACCAACAGTCTGAGCCACCAAGTATGGAGGAATGTCTCAGTACCTTTTAAGGAAAAAACTAGTCTAACCTGCTTGAAGAGAGGGTTTAGGATTTTGCTCTTTCCATTGTGTAACTCCTGTGTATTTTAGTTATCTGAGTTTGTGTGCTAGCTGCATTTATAGTTTTTAAAGCTTTGTGATGATGTAAATTTAATCTGAATTTCTTTTTATCTCTAATGCATAGTACAGTGTCTGAAAAATATTTGTTGAATTGTTCTCCCATGTCTTCATTAAGTGCCTACTAAAAGATAAAAACAGTCCCTGCACTCAGAGCACTTACATTCTTAGTGAGGGTGGGTTAGATACAGTAAGTAAACAGGTGAATAAATATATTTGACAAAATATAGTAGGGTTTAGGGAATGCTAATGACTAGCAGGATTAAGAAAGGTTCTCATGTAGGAAGTGGCAACCGAACTGAACTTTGAAGTGAGCCAGTGATTCTAAGAGACAGAGACAAGAAAAGAGCACTTTACAGACATGTGGGGATAAGCCTGACCAAAAGATTTGGAGGCAAAAGATAGAATACTTTGTTCAGGGAGTACTAAGTAAGCTAGTTGAGCCGGAACATAAGTGCACAAACAGAACTAATATGAAGTAAATTTGAAGGTGAAGACTTGAACTAGATTGTGAATGACTTCAATTGGCCTGTGTTTATATTTTTACCATAGAGGAAACGAGAGAGCCCCTGAAACTTCTTGAGCAGGAGAGTAATGTGGCCAGATTTGTACTTTAGGAATATCAACTTGCCAATAATGTGGAGGAAGAATTCAGTAGGACATGGACTTTAGAAGTAAGATAATCAATAAGAAAGCAAGAACGGTCATATGAATCAAGATAAGTAAACAAATTTGAGAGATGTTTTGGAAGTAGAATCGATAAGGCTACATAACTGATGGGATAAAGCTGGCAGGGAGACAGAAGGAAGAATCAAGCCTGACTTGAAGGTTGTTGAACCACTGTAACTAGAAATGTAATGGAGCCCCCTTGAGATGCGTGAAGAAGGAAAAAGTGAAAATAGTCCATTTTGGAGGAGTTATAAGAAGAAAACTCTCTTGTAATACATATTGTTGATAAAACTTTGAATTGATCACAGTCGTCTGGACAAGTTTTTTAATTATGTAAGAAAAATCACTAAAATATGCCTAACCTTTTGACTCAGTACCCCCACTATTGGGCATGTATCCCTTAAAGGTCAAGGATAGGAGGAAAAGTCCCATGTATAACAAAATGTTTATATAATATTCTTTATGGTAACAAAAAAATACCACTGGAAATGAAGTAGATTAATTGAGGAATAGCTGAACAAATTGTGATATATGATAAATATGAAGAGTTGAGTGAAACTCGGGAAGATCTGTATTAAACAGATGTAGAGCAAAATATGAAGAACCCAAGGAACAGCATTCATAACGATCACTATAAAATAATGGAGAACACCTACTGACAAGGCTTCAGAACGTAGATTAATTCAATGGCGAGTCTTAACTCCAAAGGACTGAAGGTGAAAAGTATTTCCCTTCTAGTAGAGAAGTAGATGGTGGACTGCAGGTGTGGAATGAGGCATGAGGGTTAGATATCATCTCACAGTTTTAGTTCGTGTTGGTTAACCATTCCTTTTTGTTATAAGTTTGAGTCTAAATGGTAGCATTTTTTAGTGAATCAGAAAGATTTTTTTTTTAAATAAGGAGAAATAGTGTCATCAAAAGAAATAGTGAAGTTAGGGGGAGAGATAGATAACCAATCCCCACCCCATAACACCTTGCATTTTGATTACCCCTTCCCTCAATGTGCCCTCCTTTCTATCACACTCCACCCTTCCCTTGCCCCTATCTTCTCTTTTCTTGTAGGGCAAGATAGATTTCTATACCCCATTACCTGTATTTCTTCTTTCCCAGTTATATGCAATAAAAATTCTCCACATTTGTTTCTAATACTTTGAATTCCAACTTCTCTCCCTTCCTCCCTCCCCACCCATCCCCACTGGGAAGGCAAGCAATACAGGCTATATATGTGCCCTTTTGCAAAAGACTTCCATAATAGTCATGTTTTGTAAGACTAACTATATTTCCCTCCATTCTACCCTGTCTCCCATTTATTCTGTTCTCTCATTTGACCTTGTCCCTTCCCCAAAGTGTTTACTTCTAATTACTTCCTTCTCCCATTTGCCCTCCTTTTTTTCATCCCCCTCACCACACTTGTCCCCTTCTCCCCTGCTTTCCTTAGTGTAAGCTAAATTTTTATACCAAATTGAGTGAGCATGTTATTCCTTCCTTAAGTTGTATGTGAAGAGAGTACGCTTCTCTTTTGCCCTCTCACCTCCTCCCTTTTCTTCTCCATTGAAAAAGATTTTTTCTTATCTCTTTTGAGTGATAATTTGCCCCATTCCATTTCTTCCTTTCTTCTCCCAATATATTCCTCTCTCACTCCTTAATTTTATATTTTTATAGATATCATCTCTTCTGATTCATCTCAACCTGTGCTCTCTGTCTATATGTGTGTGTATGTGTGTATGTATGTATGTATGTCTGTAATCCCTCTACCTACCCAAATACTGAGAAAAGTCTCAAGAGTTGAAAGTATTATCTTTCCATGTAGGAATGTAAACAGTTCAGCTTTAGAAAGTCCTTTATGATTTCTCTTTCCTGTTTACCTTTTCATGCTTCTCTTGATTCTTGTGTTTGGAAGTCAGATTTTCTCTTCATTTCTGGTCTTTTCATCAAGAATGCTTGAAAGTCCTCTATGTCATTGAATGACCCTTTTTTCCCCTAAAGTATTATACTTGGTTTTGCTGGGTAGATGATTCTTGGTTTTAATCCTAATTCCTTTGACTTCTGGAGTATCCCATTCCAAGCCCTTTGATGCATTAATGTAGAAACTACCAGATCCTGTGTTATCCTGATTGTATTTCCACAATACTAGAATTGTTTCTTTCTAGCTTCTTGCAATATTTTCACCTTCACTTGAGAACTCTGAAATTTGGCCACAGTATTTTTAGGAGTTTCTCTTTTCAGATCTCTTTCAGGAGGTGGTTGGTGGATTCTTTAAATATTTATTTTACTCTCTAGTTCTAGAATATCAGGGCAGTTTACCTTGATAATTTCATGAAAGATAATGTCTAGGCTTTTTTTTTGATCATGGCTTTCAGGTAGTCTCATAATTTTTAAATTGTCTCTCCTGGATCTGTTTTCGAGGTCAGTTGTTTTTCCAATGAGATATTTCACATTATCTTCTATTTGTTCATTCTTTTGGTTTTGTTTTGTAATTTCTTGGTTTCTCATAAAGTCATTAGCTTCCCTAAGCTCCACTCTCATTTTTAAAGAACTAGTTTCTTCAGTGAGCTTTTGAACCTCCTTTTCCATTTGGCTAATTTTGCTTTTAAAAGTCTTCTTCTACTCATTGCCTTTTTGGACCTCTTTTTCCAGTTGCGTTAGCCTATTTTTAAAAGTGTTATTTTCTTCAGTATTTTTTTGGGTCTGCTTTAGCAAGCTGTTGACTCACTTTTCAAGGTCTCCCGTGGCCTGAGCCCATTGCATATTCATTTTGGAGGTACTGGATGCAGAAGCCTTGTCTTACTCTGACAGTATGCATTGTTTTTCCTCATCGAAAGGATGGAAGGAAATACTTGTTCACCAAGAAAGTAATCTTCTCTAGTCTTATTTTTCTTTCTTTTCTTGGGCATTTTCCCAGTCAGTTACTTGACTTCTGAATCCTTTGTCAAGAGGAGGGTCCTAGTGCTCCTTTTCACCCCAATACTGTGTTCAGGACTGAGGTTCATATCAGCTGCTCAGTTCCCCCAGGGGCTTTAGGCTAGTGCTTCAGAAATAGTCATCCACTGTGGCCGCAGCTGCTATTACCACTGCCACCTGGGACTAGTGCTGGGGGGAACCTGCTCCCCTCTTGCCCAGTTGCAAAAACCTTCTTGCTTACCTTTGAAGCTTTCTTTGGCTCTTGTGGATTGAAGGATCTGAGACACCCTCCCTGATGAGGATTCTGCCCCAGAAGCCTGTTCTGGTCCTGTTCCTCCTGATTCCCTGTGGCCAGAGCTGGACTCCCATCCACTTAGCATCCCATGGGATAGACTTTTCCTGTCAGTCTTCCAGGTTAGCTTTGCCTGGAAATCTCTTTCACTCTGTTGTTCTATGGCTTCTGCTGCTCTAGAATTTGTTGAGAGTCATGTTTTATAGGTATTTTATGGGCTATAGCAAAAGAGCTAGAATATGTGTGTCTTTCTACTCTGCCATCTACTCTGTCATGTAGCAGTGTGGTCAACTGAAATGCTGTGAGCTTTTAAAAATCTTAGGAGGTGAACTTCTGCTCCCAAGATGGCAAAGTGAGGAAGGACCATCCCCCACCTCCACCTAGAACTTATCTGGGAGTAGGGAAGTTGCTTACCAGCACAGGAGGAAAGGTCTGTCTCACTGGAGTGGGAGGCGTCCACAGTCCAGTAGCAGTAGCAGTCAGCCTCATAGCGTGGAGCCTGCCCTAACGCTCCAAGCTTAGGGCAATCTACCAGTGAGATCCCACTCTTCTGTAGACCAGTACTTCTCTTGACAAGTGAGTAGTTTGTGCAGCATAGCAAGTTCCTATCTTACTGGCACAAACCACCAGGAAGGCCTTGACCACCTTGCTGACAGGTAGTGAAACCCTGCCCTGAGGCTGGATAACAGCAAAACTGTACCCCTAGGTCTTACCAACAGACAGCAACAAAATTACTCCTCCAGGGCCAGCTAGTAGAGAGGCCCTGTTTCCATCAGCAATCTAGCGGCACAGTCCCAACAAGATCCCTCCTTTAGGGCCAGCCACCAGAAAGACACTCTTACCATAGCAACCCAGCAGCAAAGTTCCTTGGAGCAGACCAGCAGCTAAATCCCTGTATCCCAAGGGCCAACAGGGAGTATCTCCCTCACACCCCTATAAACCAGAAGGGAAGCCTATCCTCCAGTGAAAGTAAGCAGCTAAGCCCTGAAGTCCAATGAAAGCCAGCAGTAAGACCCCAGAGCTCCAGCACAACAATCTTGGGACAGCGCAGGACCAGAGCCCAACTCTTGCATAAAAACAGCAAGGTAAAGAAGGATCTTGAAAAAAAAGGGCAGAAGAAAATGTGCAAAAAACAAAAAAAGAGCTTGAAAGGTACTCTTGTGTTAAGGAGGGTGGAGGCATAAAATTAGAAAAGGATAATAGTGTCAAAATGGCTACATGTGAAGTCTCAAAGAAAAATGTAATTTGTCCTCATACCCTAAAAGACTTCCTGGAAGAGCTTAAGAAGAATTTTAAAAAATAAATTACAGAAGTAGAAGAAAAATAGGGAAAAGAAATGAGAGTAATGCAAGAGTAATGAAAAAAAAAGAGCCACTTTCATGGCAAAAAATATACAAAAATTTAACAAGGAAAATAACTTCCTAAAAATAGAATTGGCATTATGGAAAAGGAAGTACAAAAGGTCACTAAAGAAAATAATTCCTTAAAAATTAGAATTGTACAGGTGTAAACTAATGTAATGAGACAGCAAGGTATGATAAAACAAAATTAAAAAAAAAAGAAAATGTGAAATTTGTCATTGGAAAAACAACTGACTTAGAAAATATATCCAGCAGAGATAAGATAAGAATATTTGGATTATCTGAAAGTCAGGATAAAAAGATAAACCCTGGACAACATCTCTCAAGAAATTATTGGAGAAAACTGCTCTGATATGTTAGAACCAGAGGGCAAAATAGAAATCGAAAGAATCACCTGATTACCACTTGAAAGAGAACCCCAAATGAAAACACCTAGGAACATCCTAGCCAAATTCCAGAACTTACAGATAAAGGATAAAGTATTGCAAGCAGCTAAAAAGAAACAATGCAAATATTTTGAAGTTATAGTCAGCATCACCCAGGATTTGACAGCTTCCACATTAAAGAACCAGAGGTCTAGGAATATGATATGCTGAAAGGCAAAGGAGTTGGAATTACAACCAAGAATCACTTACCCAACAAAACTGAATATAGTCTTTCAGAGGGGGAAAATGGACATTTAATGAAATAGGGAACTTTTAAGCATTTCTAATTAAAAGATCAAAGCTGAATAAAAAATTTGACCTCCAATTGCAAAACTTACAGGAAATATAAAAGTAAAAAAGAAACAAGAAATAGAAAACATAAGAAATTCAATAAGGTTAAACTGTTTATATTTCTACATGGTAAGATATTTATAACTATTAACAGTTTTATTACTGTAATAGCAATTAGAATGAGTATTGTAGACAAAGGGTGTGGATAATAATGTTAATTTGATGGGCTGATGCCCCATAAAACAAAATAAAGAGGTAAAAAAGAAAATTGCACTAGAAGGAGGGGAGGGGGGGGAGATTGAATGGGTGTAATGTTAGTGGAATGGGAAGATTTTTCCTGTTCATTAATAGGCCTATATGCTTTGAGCTTGGACCCAGCTGACTGCTGTGATGGAGCCTGAGTCACATGACATGGTGGGAGGAACTTGCCAAATGGGTGGAGCAGGAAGTGAAAGTGAGGCAGAGCTGCTAGCATGAGTGAGAGAGGGAGGAATTTTGCCTAGGGGAGCTTGTTTGTGAGGAGGCCTAATGGGGGAAGGCTTGGGAATGTTGGTGCTTCTGGTTTGATATGTATAAACTTCTTTGTTACCATGCTGGACTTGGCTTTCTGATATCTGAATAAATATTTTGGTTACATCTTTGAGGAAGAGAGTTATTTATATTTTGCAAATTTACCTTAGAAATATGCATGCATATCCATAGCATTACATAGGGGTAAATTTTCCCACATAAGAGAAGCATAAAAGAACTATTATAATGGAGGGGAAAAGGTGGGGGGTGATGGGCCAAGCTTAAACCTTACATCAAAATTGGCTCAGAGAAAATAACATGCAAACTCAGTTGGATATGGAAATCTATCTTACCCTACAGGGATGATAGAAGAGGGAGATGGAACTGATAGAAGGGAGTGTATATGGGGGAAGGCAGTGATTATAAGTAAAAACATTTGTGAAGAGGGAAAGGAGAGGTGTTAAGAGAAAGGGGGATAAACGAGTGAAAGTAGCATGGAGGGAAATACAGAATTAGTGCTGGATTTTGAGGGTTAGTGTTCTTACAGAGTTTATAGTCCATTGTGATTAATCCATCAATGGTTTTTCTTAAGACTGTGGGTTAGCAAAGTGTTAGCTATTCCTACATATAATTTTTTTTTGTTCCTTCAGAACAACTAAAAAAGTTTTTTCTGTCAGTTGTATACGTACTAAATGATGTGGTAGATACAATTGATTACTATATAGAATATTACTCATGCTATCAGTTGTGCTTTAGCTTTGATTACGCAAAAGGCAAAAAAAAAAAAAGAAAAAAAAAAAGAAAATGTGTACCATGAAGAACATATTTTAACTGTATATTTTACCAAGAGACTACCTATACAAAGGCATGACAGCAGGAAATGGATATCTGACAGGTTAATCAATTTGGAAATGGAGCAGATTAAAGCTCCTCTGACTATCAATTGTGTGATTGGGTCTGTGAGCATTCTGAATGTAGGTGAGATAGGGAGAGACTCAGTCTTTAAAAAAATAAAAGATCCAGTTGATGCATGTTGAATGAGTGAACAAATGAATGAATTTCCTTTACTGTTGAAGTGTCCTAAGAGGTGGAAAAAGAAGAGGTGACAATGATGTGGCAAAAATAAAGTCAGCAACTATTTAGTTAATTTCTTCCTGTGTGCCAGTTACTGTTGATACAGAGAGATAAAAACAGTCTTCAAGGAGCATATAGATTATGGAAAAGAAAACTTGCAAACATTAACTATGTACAAAAAAGATAAAAGAGGGTATTTCAAAAGTCTTAAGGCAGCTAAAGTGGTGCAGTGAGTGGAGTGCTGTGCCTGGAGTCAAGAAGCATCATCTTCATGAATTCAAATCGAACCACAGGTCACTTAACCCTGTTTGCTTCAGTTTTCTCTTCTATAAAATGGAGCTGGAAAAGGAAATGACTAAAGTACTCCAGTATCTTTGCCAAGGAAACCCCAAATGGGGTCATGAAGAGTTGGGCGAGACTAGAAACAGCTGAACAACCAAAAGTCTTAGTGTAGTTTAGTTTTTTAACACCTTAAAACTACACTGAGACTTTTAGGATACCCTGTGTATAGAATAAATTTGGAAATAATCTCAGAGGGAATGCAGTAGCTTTAAGTGGGACCAGAAAGATTTCTTGCAGAAGCTGGGGTTTTAAATTAGTTCACTACATATCATTTTGTTGCTATCCATTTAATATTTATACAATACAATACCTGGTTCATTCTTTCTTTCAAGGAATTTGGGAGTCAAAGACTTGAATTAGAATTTAGACTCCAGCTAATACCAGTTTTTGTGTGACTTTGGACAAATGACAACTCACACAGCCTGAGTTTTGTCTCCTGTAAGATAAAGGTGTTGGTTTCTTACCTCAAAGATCCTTTCCAGCTATCTGTCTTCTGATTTGATCTATGATCTTTCAATTCCATTTATCTCCTTTTTTCAGAGCAGGAGTTCTTAATCTGGGGTCCATAAACTTGTTTTAAGAAATATTTTGATAAATGTGTTTCAGTTTAATTGCTTCCTTTCTAATAACTAGGTCTTTTACTCATTTAAAAACAATATTCCGAGAAGAAGCCCATGTAATTCACCAGCTTGTCAAAGGAGCCTGTAATAGAAAAAAGTTTAACTTCTTATTTCAAAGAGTGATCTTCAGACTGAAAATTGTAGAGCAGAAGTAGTTAGTGAAGGTAATATTTAAGCCAAAAAGTAGGATCACTTAATTACTCAAAATTCTTCTTATTATGAATTTTACCTCATATATTGTAGAAATGATATTAGTTACCCCTGAGGAATTACCAGAATAAAGAGAGTTGCAAAAAAGATGATAGAAGGGCAAATGTTCCAGTTTTCAAAAAAAAAAAAAAAGATAAAGTGAATTTTGAAAACTTAGCTTCATCCCATTTTTTAAATTCTGAATTTAGAAATATTACCTAAGAAGAACCCTTTTTGTATAACAGTAAGAAAAAAGGGAGAGGGATTGTATGTGAAACTTCAAATATTCATTATGTGAAGCCTGGTTTTCTTTTTAAGTGTATAATAAAATAAGTATATAAAAATAATAAAAACAAAACCTTTATATATTGTCTAGTAAAACACATTCCCCTATTGACTGTGTTGGAGAGTGAACATTTTACTCTTAACTTGATTCACTCTTTAGTTATCAGAAGGTAGATATGCTTTATCTTTGACCTTGAATAATTGTTGGTTATTGCATTAATTAGAGTTCTTAAGCTTTCCAAAGTACTTGTTTTTGTACCATTGTTGATAATATTTAAATTGTTCTTCTGGCTCTGTTCTTTTAACTCTGTATTGGTTTATACAAGTCTTTTCCTCTTTCTTTGAAACCCATTCTTTCCATCATTTTTTATAGTGCAGTAATATACTGTTAATATTCTAGTCCATTATAGTACCATTATAATACCAATAATATTTCAGTACATTAATTCATCACAATTTGTTTGACTAATCCCCACTAGATTGATGCCCCCTTAGCTTTCAGTTCTTTGATGTAATAAAAAAAGCTGCCTTAAATATTTTTGTGCATATGAATCTTTTCCCTTTTTCTTTGATCTCACTGGGGTTAAGCCTAGTAATGGTATATCCCTGAGTCAAAGAAATGAACAGTTTAGTGACTTTGGGAACATAGTTCCAAATTGCTTTTGGAGTGGCTCGACCAATTCATGGTGTATTAATGTACCTGTCTTCCTTAGGCCTTCCAACAATTTTCATTTATGTTTATTATCATTTTTTGCAATCTGTTAGATATGAGATGAAACCTCAGAATTTTTTTAATTTGCATTTATCTAACAGTTAGTGATTTGGAACCCTTTTTCATATGGTTGTTGATTAGCCTAGATTTCTTTCTTTGAAAACTGCTCATTTGTATCCTTTGACTCTCTTTGTATTTGGAATTGTCTGTTATTAAAAATTTGAATCAATTTTTTATATGTCTTGGATATAAGACCTTTATTAGATAAAAGGTTAATGTTAATTCCTTTGATATGTTTATATTAGATTGTTGATTTGATTACATAAAGCAAATGTTGATGTTTGATATACCTGCAAATAACACATTTTTTAATAATAGTGAATGTTTATGTACAAACCATTTGTTGGGGAATCCAGTACATATTTGTATATAGAGCTGACCAAGAAAAAGCCACCTTCTGTTACCTGTGAATTGTCATCCCTATTTTCTTATGTTCATTCTGTGCCAGGTCATCAGAAACTAGAATAGCTCATTACCTTATCAAAATGATTTTATTTCCTGCTGCTACTACCCCTTTACCTTCCATTTTCTCTGCTTGTTAGAGGTCACGTCTCAGTAGTCAGTAATCATACTATATTTTTTTAACCTCTAAGTCACTGACATTGTATTTTAGGGGGGGAAAAACCCTTAAATTTTTCAAACTCTTTTAACATTGTGCCATTTATATACAATAATATACTCAAAAGTCAGCAAAAGGACAGCTTTTTAAAATTGTACCTAGCATATCCCAAGAACTCAGTATGTATATGAATGGATGAATATAAAAGTACAATTAATAGCTTGACCTTCCAGTGGTGGTGGGCCTTAACAGACCTATGATACAGGTTTTCTATTTCTAAAGAATTTATTGCGTTATCAAAGGGTAGTGCTGGGTGTCATCTGTCAGCTGTGATATAGTGAAGAGCACTGGATTTGGAGTTAAGACCTAGGTTCAAATCCTGACCTTTTTAAAAAAAAATTCATAATATTTTTTTCTGGTTACTAACTTAAGATGATTTTCAACATTCATTTTTGAGTTCTAAATTTTTCTCCCTCCCTCATTTTCCCTTTCTCTAAGACAGCAAATAATCTGATGTAGGTTGTACATGTGTGATACCATAAAACCTTTTTACATTAGACATGTTGTGAAAGAAGGAACAGAGAACAACAGAAAAAAATGCAAAAATAAAAAAACCCTTAAAATAAAATACTATGTGTCAGTCTTTCAGACTCCATCGGTTCTTTCTGTGGATGTGTATAGCATTTTCCAAGTCTTTTGAAATCATCTTATATTGGTCATGTTGCTGAGAAGATCTAAGTCAATCATAGTTGATCATCTCACAGTGTTTCTGTTACTGTGTAGAGTGTTTGCTTCTGCTCACTTCACTCAGCATCAGTTCATATAAGTCTTTTCAGGTTTTTCTGAAATCCACCTGCTCATCATTTCTTGTAGCACAATAGTGTTCCGTTACATTCATATACCACAACTTGTTCAGCCATTCTGCATTTGATGGGCATCACTCAGTTTCCAAATACTGACTTTTTAAATTAGATATGGACCATGTTAACTTCTTTAAAGCCTCAGTTACCTCATTTGTAAAATAGAAACGATAGTAATATTTGCTCTGTATGCTTTCAAAGAGTTGTGAGGATCAAGTAAGGTCATGTATATGAAACAGTTTTTAATTATTTAAATTTCAGATGTCGTATTTATGGATAGAAAGCAAGCCCTGGCTTCAAGTTCTGTCTACTTATAGTGTGCTTATGTGCAAGGCACTTAACCTCTTAATACCCCAGGCAGTTCCCTGTTTTCCTGTACCTAGAAGCTTCCAGTCTGTAACCAAAGAATAAGTTCCATGATGAAATTTCCCATTACTGGTGAACTCACAAGTGCAGACCAAAGAGACACACATTTGTTGATTGAATGTTGATGGACATGAACTCATTTTTTAGACCTGATATTCCTTGAAATGATGTAGTAGAAAGAGAACTGACTTGAAAAACCAGGAGCATCTGGGTTCAAGTTCTGTCTCTGACATATACCCACTGTGTGACACTAGGCATGTACTTTATCTCTAGCTCTAGGCAGCTGTAAAATACAGAGAAGGTGCTTACCTATATTGGTAGTTACAACAACAAAATCACAGGTCCAGACCTTATTATGATTTGATCTGTTTTAAGGCTTTACATGTGTTATGCACTGTCATTGACTAATGATATGCATGAGCACATAATGACTAATTGGGTCTAGCTGTGATTTTAGGATTTATCTTCTTCACCCCGTTACCCTTTTAAGAGAAAAAGTAACTTGAATAACCATCTCTTTGCTTGTGAGTGGCCTTAAAGGCTTCCTGGAAACTTTCCCCAATATTTTCCTAAATACTGTAGTGCCTTTGGCAAGCTGTATTGTTTTGGGGATTCTCTAAGTATTCTCCAGAGAATGTTTGGGTGGAAATGACTGGGTTAAAGGTGATAATTTGCCTAAAAGTGACCCTAGAAACATCTGCACTAATCATGAATGGTCTCTTTGAAATACTAGTCATTTGAAGACTGCTCTGTAGAGATTTGGTTGTCTTTTTGATACTTACTTATTCCTTCCACAGGCTAATTTCTTAGCCAGTATCAAATTGTTTTGATGATTACAGCTTTGTAATACAGTTTGAGATCTGGTACTGCTAGGCTACCTTTCTTCACAATTTTTTTTCACTCATTCCTTTGAATCAATTCTCTTTTGTTCTTCCAGATAAATTTTGTTATGATTTTTCTAGTTCTATCAAATAATTTTTTGATAGCATAATTGATATGGTAAGTTAATTTTGGTAGAATTGTCATTTTTTTATCTTGGTTGAGGCTACCCATGAGCAATTAATATTTCTCCAATTTTTATACATCTGATTTTATTTGTGTGAAAAATGTTTTGTAATTGTGTTCCTGGGTTTGTCTTGGAAGGTAAACTCTCAAGTCTTTTTATATTGTCTACAGTTATTTTAAATGGAATTTATCTCTTCCTGCTGGACTTTGTTGCTAATATGTAGAACTGCTAATGATTTGTGTGGGTTTATTTTATAACTGTCCACTTTGCTAAAATTGTTAATTGTTTCAACTAATTTTTAGTTGATTGTCTAGAATTCTTTAAGCATGTCATCATATCATCTGCAAAAAGTGATAGTTTTGTTTCCTCATTACCTGTTCTAATTCCTTTAATTTCTTTCTTCTTCTCTTATTGCTATAGCTAGCATTTCTAGTATGATATTGAACGGTAATAGTGATAAAGGGTATCCTGACTGGACCCTTGATCTTACTGGGAAAGCTTCTAGCTTATTCCCATTACAGATACTGCTTGTTGAGGTTTTAAACATATGTTACTTATCATTTTAAGGAACACTCCATTTATTTATATACTTTCTAATGTTTTTAATAGGAATGAGTGTTGCATTTTGTCAAAAGCTTTTTCTGCATCTGTTGAAATAATCGTGTGATTTTTGTTGTTGATGTGCTCGATGATACTGATAGTTCCCCCATATTGAACCAAATCTGCATTCTTGATACACTTTCAACCTGGTCATAGTGTATGCTTGTTTTGATACATTTCTGTAATCTCCTTACCAATATTTTATTAAAATTTTTTGCATCAATATTTATTAGGGAAGTTGCTGTATAGTTTCCATCTCTGTTTTTGGTCTTCCTGGTTTAGGTATTATCCACATATTTGTATTGTAAAAGTAATTTGATAGGACACCTTCATTGCCTGTTTTTTCAAATAATATATATAGTATTGCAATTAATTACTTTTTAAATGTGTGATAGAATATTCATATGTGAATCCATCTGATCTTGGGGTTTTTTTCTTAGGGAGCTCATTTGTGACTTGTTAAATTTCTTTTCCTTCTTTGCATTTATATTTAATTTTTCCTCAGTTACATGTAAATTTTTAATAATATTTAACATTTGTTTTTAAAACTTTGAGTTCCAAATTCTCTCCCTTCCTCCAACCTCACTCCTCTCCCCCTTTGAGAAGGCAAGCAATTCCATATAGGTTATATATGTGTAGTTCTGCAAAACATATCCATGAGAGTCATCTAGACAGAAAAAACTCAAGAAAAATAAAGTTTAAAAAAAGTATGCTTCAATCTGTATTCAGACATCTCATTACTTCTTTCTCTGCAGATGGATATGATTTTTCATCCTAAGTCCTTCAAAGTTGTCATGGTTGGTTGTGTTGCTGAGAATAACTAAGTCATTCACAGCTGATCATCTTATAGTATTTCTGTTACTTCATAACCAATACATTTCACTTTCCACTAAGTCATGAAAGTCATTCCAGATTTTTCTGAGAGCATCCTTCTCATCATTTATTTCTATCTTTCTGCTATTTCTGTCTATCTATTTCAATATTAATTTCCGCAAAATTTTGAGTTCCAAATTTTCTCCCCAATTCTCCTCTCTGCCCACCCTAAGACAATGTGGATTCTGATTACCACTTCCCCCAGTCTGCCCTGCCTTCTGTCATACCCTGCTCTTCTCCTATTTCCATCCTCTCTATTTTCTTGAAGGGCCAGATAGATTTTATACCCCATTGCCTGTATATCCTATTTTCCAGTTGCATGTAAAAACAATTAACTTTTATTTTTAAAACTTTGAGTTCCAACTTCTCTCCCTTCCTCCTTCCCCACCCATCCCCACTGAGAAGGTAAGCAATTTGATATAGGTTATACATGTGTGGTGATACAAAACACTTCCATAATATTCATGTTGTAAAAGACTAACTATATTTCCCCCCATTCTATCCAGACCCCCCATTCAATGTATTTTTTTAACTCAGTCCTTCCTCAAAGGTGTTTACTTCTAATTACCCCTTCCTCCCATTTTCTTTCCCATCATTCCCTCCCTACCAATTACCCCCTTCCCTTTACTTTCCTGTAGTGTAAGATTGATTTTCATACTAAATTAAGCATGCATGTTATTTTCTCCTTAACCCACATGTGATGTGAGTAAAGTTCACTCTTTCCCTCTCACCTTCCCCTTCTTCCCCTCCTTTGGAAAAGCTTTTTCTTGCCCCCTTTTATGGGAGAGAAAATTTACCCCACTCTATTACTCCCTTTTTCCTTTTTCCAATATATTCTTCTCTCATCCCTTAATTTTATTTTTGAGATATCATCACTTCATATTCAACTCATCCTGTGCTTTCCTTGTACATGTATATAATCCCTCCAACTACCCTAATATCGAGAAAAGTATCAAGAGTTACAAATATTATCTTTCCATGAAGGAATGTAAACAATTTAACCTTCCTAAGTCTCTTATGATTTCTCTTTCCTGTTTACCTTTTCATACTTCTCTTGATTCTTGTGTTTGAAACTCAGATTTTCTATTCAGCTCTGGTCTTTTCATCAAGAGTGCTTAAAAATCTTCTATTTCATTGAATGATCATTTTTTTCTCCTGAGGATAGTACTCAGTTTTGCTGGGTAGGTGATTCTTGGTTTTAATCCTAGCTCTTTTAACCTCTGCAACATCATAGTCAAAGTCTTTCATTCCCTTAATGTAGAAGCTGCTAGATCTTGTGTTATCCTTATTGTATTTCCACAATACTCAAATTTATTTCTTTCGCTCTGGAATTTAGCCATAATATTCTTAGTTGCTTTCCCTTTCAGATCTCTTTCAGTAGTTGATCAGTGGATTCTTTCAATATCTATTTTACCCTCTGGTTCTAGAAAATCAGGGCACTTTTCCTTGAGAATTTCTTGACAGATGATATCTAGGCTCTTTTTTTTTTCTTTTTATGACTTTTCAGTAGTCCAGTAATTTTTAAATTGTCTCTTCTGGATCTGTTTTTCAGGTCACTTGTTTTACCAGTGAGATATTTCACATTATCTTCCATTTTTTCCTTCTTTTGGGTTTGTTTTATAATTTCCTGGTTTCTCATAAAGTCATTAGCTTCCATCTGCTCCATTCTAATTTTTAAAGAACTATTTTCTTCAGGTAGCTTTTGATCTTCTTTTTCAATTTGGTCAATTCTGCTTTTTAAAGCATTCTTCTCATTGGTTTTTGGGCCTCTTTGCTATTTGATTTAGTCTGCTTTTAACGGTGATATTTTTTTCAGCCTTTTTTTTTGGGTCTCGTTCAGCAAGCTGTTCACTCACTTTTCATGATTTTCCTACATTTCTCTTATTTTTCTTCCCAATTTTTCCTCTATCTCTCTTACCTGCTTTTCAAAGTCCTTTTTGAAGTCTTCCATGTCCTGAGACCATTGCATATTTTTTTTGGAGGTTTTGGATGTATAATCCTTGAATTTGATATCTTCCACTGATGGTATGTTTTCTTTTTCCTCATCCTAAAAGATGGAAGAAAATACCTTTTCACCAAGAAAGTAACCTTCTATAGTCTTATTTTTTTTCCCCATTTTGAGGCATTTTCTCTGCCAGTTACTTGACTTTTGAGTCCTTTTTCTTAGTTTTCTTAAATTAAATTATTTTGTTTTCAGTATTCTACAATCACTTTCATATGTCTTAGATTTTTCTCCCTCCGTCCCTTATCCTGAGACAGTGTCCAATCTTATATAGGTTCTACACATACATCCCTATTAAATACATCTTCACCTTAGTCATGTTGCATAGAAGAATTAAAATGAATGGGAGAGACCATAAACAAAACAAAACATAACACACACACAAAAAATGGTCTGCTTGATTCTGCAATCCACTTCCATTGTTCTTTCTCTGGATGTGGAAGGCATTTTGCCTCAAGAGTTCATTGGAAATTTTTTAAGTCCTTGCATTGCAATGAAATACTAAGTCTACCAGAAAAATTCCTTGCACACTGTGGTTGTTGACGTGTACAAAGTTATCCTGGTTCTGCTCCTTTCACTCAGCATCTGTTTGTATAAGTCTTCCCAGGCCTGTCTGAAGTCTTCCTGTTCATCATTTCTTATAGCACAATAGTATTCCATTACATTCATATAACACAACTTGCTCAGATTCCCCAGTTGATGGGCATCCCCTTGATTTCCAGTTTTTGGCCACCACAAAGAGAGCTGCTATAAATATTTTTGTACATGTGGGACCCTTTCCTGTTTCTATGATCTCTTTGGGATAGAGTCCCAGAAGCAATATTGCTGGGTCAAAGGGTATACACATTTTTGTAGCCCCTTGGGCAGAGTTCCAAATTGTTCTCCAGAATCGTTGGATCAGCTTAAATTTCTTCCTCTGAAAACTGCCTGTTCACATCCTTTGACCACTGGGACATGACTTGTGTACTTGTACATTTGACTCAGTTCTCTGTATATTTTAGAAATGAGGCCTTTATCACAGACACTAGTTACAAAAATTCTTTCTCAGTTTTCTTCTTCCCTCCTAATCATGGTTACATTGGGTTTGTTTGTGCCAAACTTTTCAATTTAATGTAATCAAAATTACCCATGCTGCACTTTATAATGTTCTCTCTCTCTCTCTTGTTTGGTCAAAAATTTCTCCATTTTCCATAAATCTGACAAAAACACTATTCCTTGCTCCCCTAGTTTGTTTCTAGTATCAATCTTTATACCCAGATCATGTATCCATTTGAACTTTATTCTTGTGTATGGTGTCAGGCATTGGTCTATGCCCAGTTTCTGCCACACTGTTATCCAGTTTTCCCAGCAATTTTTGTCAAACAGTGAGTTCTTT
>CM053771.1:231254038-231302357 GCA_028658325.1 Potorous gilbertii | reverse complement strand
TTTCCCAGAAGCTGGGGTCCTTGGGTTTGTCAAACAGTAGATTGCTATATTCATTGACTACTGTGTCCTGAGTACCTAACATACTCCATTGATCTATCCCTCTGTTTCTTAGTACCAAGGGTTTTGATGGTTACTGCTTTATAATACAATTTGAGTACTGGTAGGGCTAGGTCACCTCCTCTAGTATTTCTTTTCATTAGTTCCCTTGATAATTCTTCCAGATTAATTTTGATATTCTTTTTTTCTAGCTCTAGAAAAGAATTATCTGATAGTTTGATTGGTATGGCACTGAATAAGTAAATTAATTTAGGTAGAATTGTCATTTTTATTATATTGGCTCGGCATACCCACAAGCAACTGATGTTTTTCGACATACTTAAATCTGACTTTATTTGTGTGAAAGTGTTTTTTGAGTCATTTTTCAGAAAGTGGAGGGTATACTACCCTAGACTTCAGAGGTTTTGTGCAGCTGTTCTCTGAGATATCTCTAGAGACTTATAAGTTCTGAGTTCTTCCAAGGTGTCACAATCAAAGGACCCCCACTTAGGACTGAGACCCAGATTAGCCGCTTGATTTCCCTAGAGGATCTTTAGGCCAAGAGCTCCAAAAGTGGATGCTGTTGCAGTGACTACCATTGCCCTGGGGCTTGGGCCTGACCATGCTCTCCTCGTACCCAGGTGAAAGAGCTTTCTTGGTGACCTCTGAAACTGTCTTTGTTGTTTGTGGGTTGAGAAATCTGGGAACTATAGCAGCTGCTGTGACTCAGTGCTCTGAACTCTGCTCAAGTCCTTTGTGTGCTGTGTTCCACTTGGAGCCCAATGTGATAGATCTTTCCTGTCAGCCTTCCAAGGTGTCTTGGGCTGGATATCTGTTTCACTCCTTCATTTTGTGGCTTCTGCTGCTGTGAAATTTGTTTAGAGTAATTTTTTGCAGGTATTTTATGGGTTTTGCAGGGAGAAGCTTCTACAGATCTATCCTACTCTGCCATCTTGGTTCTGCCCGCTATGTCCCTCTTTCTTGCCCTTTATAATTTTATTTTTTTTAAATCATCCTATCATGTTTATCTCATACCTGTGTCCCTGTCTGTGTATATTCCTTCTTCTAACTGTCCTAATAATGATAAAGTCCTTATGAGTTAAAAGTATCATCTTCCATGGTAGGAAGCCTTATTGAGTCCCTTATGATTTCTCTTTACTGTTTACCATTTTATCCTTCTCTTCAATCTTATATTTGAAAGTCAGATTTTCTTTTTTCTGATCTTTTCTTCAGGAATGCTTGAAAGTCTCTATTTCATTGAATATTTTTTTCCCCTTAATGATTTTACTCACTTTTCCTAAGTAGGTGATTCTTAGTTGTAATCAATGCTCCTTTGCCTTCCAAAATACCACATTCCTGCCCCCCCCCCCCAATATAGAAGCCAACAAATCTTATGTTATCCTGACTGTGGCTCCGTATTATTTATATTGTTTCTTTCTCTCTGCTTGCAGTATTTTCTTCTTGACCTGGGGGCTCTGGAATTTGACTTTAATATTCTTGGAAGTTTTCATTTTTGATCTCTTTGATCAGTGAATCCTTTACATTTCTATTTTACCCTCTGGTTCCATGATCTCAGGGCAGTTTTCCTTGAAAATATCTTGAAAGATGATATCTAGCCTCCCCCCCACCCCCAGTTTTTTTTTTGGATCATGTCTTTCAGATAGTGCAATAATTCTTAAAATTATCTCTCCTGTATTTATTTTCCAGCTTCATTGTTTCTCCAATGAGATATTTTTTATTTTCTTCTATTTTTTCATTCTTTTGGCTTTGTTTTATTGTTCCTTCATGTCTCAGAAAGTTATAACTTCTACTTACCCAATTCTAATTTTTAAGGAATTATTTTTTTCATTGAGCTTTTGTACCACCTTTTAATTTGGTGAATTTCATTTTTTAAGGTGCTATTTTCTTCAGTGAATTTGTGTGCCTCTTTTTCCATTTGACCAATTCTGATTTTTAAGGAATTCTTCAGTGAATTTTTGTTACTCTTTTGCCATTTGGCTATTTCTTTTTTGTTAGGGTGTTATTTTATTTATAGGGGGCTTTTCTGTACCTGTTTAAGCGAGCCGTTGACTTGGTTTTCATAATTTTCTTGCATCACTGCCATTTCTGTTTCCAGTTTTTACTCTACCTCTCTTGATTTTTGAAATCTTTTTGAGCTATTCCAGGAATTCTTTTTGAATCTGTAACCAATTCACATTTTTCTGTGAGCCTTTGATGTAGCAATTTTGACTTTGTTGTTTTCTTCTCTATTTGTATCTTGATCTTCCCTGCCACCATAGTAACTTTCTAGGGTCAGGTTCTTTTGTTCTTTGCTCATTTTTCCAGCCTCTATCTTGACTTACAGCTTTTTGTTAAAGTTCAGCTTTCATTTGGGGTGAAGGAAACACAGACCTAAGCTCCAGATATTTCTTGTTGATATTTTAAGAGCAAGTTCTGGGGGTCTCTAGTTTTTCAGTTTTTCCAAGGTGGTAAAATAGTAGAAGTCTGGTCACTGCCTTTTTTGCCCATCCTTTAGTCTGTGAGTTAACATAAGCACTCTTCACTGCCCTGAATCTGTGATCAGGGTCCCTGCCCTAGTATGCTAATGCTTCTGGGACTTTGATCTCCAGCTGAGCATGTGCAGTGTCGTAGGGTCATGTACCCAGTGCCAGCAAAGGGTTCCCTGCAGTCTTCTTCTGACTCATTTTCCGACCCCACTAATGGTCAAATGAAGAATATATATAAAGTGATTTAGCAAACCATAAAGAGAGAGTGAGTGAGTATATATATATATGTGTGTGTGTGTGTGTGTGTGTGTGTGTGTGTGTGTGTGTGTGTGTGTGTCTATATGTATGTGTATGTATATATATGGATAGATAGATAAAATTTTAAATAAAAAATAGGATGATGCTTACTATTATTATTACTCTACCCTAAACAGACTCTCAAACAGGGGTAGGGAACCTGTGGCCTTGAGGCCACATGTGGACCTCTAGGTCCTCAAGTGCTGTTCTTTGAATCCAAGTGAGGCACTTTGACTGAATCTTAGTCTTTTGACTGCATCCATGTTTGAATTAGCTAAGCAGCTCTCTAAGGCTCCCCTACAGTTAAGTTGTTTATCTGTATTGATGGAGGTACTTTCCATCAGTAGAGTTCCCCTGTATCAATTAAAATACAAGTTTAGATGAAAACAAACTCCCGGCTTAGGTTATTTGATGCAGTGTTAGAAGAAGCTGTTTCACTGTTAACTTTTTTTTCTTTGTTTCAGGTTTCCCCTCAAAAAACCTATAAGGTAAGTTGTTCAGTACAGTAAACTTTTAAAAGTTTCTCAGTCAAATATGTTATAAGAGTTAGGCATGTATTTTGAATTTATTTTAAAACATCACAGCTTGCATTTTTATTTAATTATATTAGGGTTGAAAAAGTGAATTGCAGAAAAGGACTCAGTTTTTTTAATACCTTCCAAATAACAGAATATTTAACAGTTGTAAAAGGTACCTAATGTTCCTTATTTTTACAAAATAGCATTGCTTTAATAATGTATTTTCAGTACATTTTAAAATACTGATCATTTTCTGGTGAAACTGGTATTAAATGGTATTTAGGGTGGTAGCCTATGATTATACTTCATTTTTCAATCTTTCTAACAATTTTAAGAAATTAACAAGTTTGGAAGTGATAGTAAAGTTTATTGCTAGTTCTGAATTTTTTAGCATGTGTGTGATTGCAGTTGGCCTTATTTTAAGAAATATGTTCTGGCATGCTGAAATATCACAAAAATCTTGATTAACTTTTAAATATTTTTTTCAGGTGTTCATTTTTTAAAATTTATTTTATTTATTTATTTTTTAATGTTCTGCAATCACTACCATAAAACTTAGATTTTTACCCCCCAACACCTTCCCCCCAGAACCCCCCCTCCCTCCCCAAGACAGCATACAATTCTATATAAGATCTACATATACTTGCCTATTGAATACATTTTCACTATAGTCATACTATGTAGATGAACTAAAATAAATGGAAGGAATCATATAACAAATCAAAACACAATACACACACACAAACATACATGATCTGCTACATTCTGTGAATGAATTCCGTTTCTCTGAGTGTGAAAACCATTTTGCCTTAGAAAATGATTGGGAATTTTTTTTTTTTAAGTTCTTGCGTTATTACGAAATTCCAAGTCTACTAGAAAAAACTCTCGCATGCTGTGTTCGTTGCTGTGTACAAAGTTCTTCTGGTTCTGCTCCTTTCGCTCAGCATCAGATCATATAAGTCCTTCCAGTCCTCTCTGAAGTCTTCTTGTTTATCATTTCTTAAGGCACAGTAGTACTCCATTACATTCATATACCATAATTTATTCAGCCATTCCTCAATTGATGAGCATCCTTTTGATTTCCAGTTTTTGGCAACTACAAATAGTGCTGCTATAAATATTTTTGTACATGTGGGACCTGTTCCCATTTTTATGATCTCTTGGGGATAACTTTTAAATATTTAAGGAATTTTAACTTTGCACAGAGTTAAAATTTACATTCATATAGGTAATATATACATGTAAAATGCATCCAGGGATAAAAGAACTAGCTTTCCTTTTCCTAAGTACTTTTACTTCAACAATTATTCTCTCATTTTAACATAATTATTTAAAAAATTACTTAACACTTCACAGACAATATAATAGCTTTTATTTTCCATGTAGAATAAACTGGGTAAAGAATAATTTAGTGCCAGTATTGGTTCTTCTAATGATTAAATAACCATTATATATTATTGCTAACTGACTTGATCAGGATTTTGACCAGACTACGCTTTAAAATAAATAATACTTCTAGTTCCATCAAGACTTAGAGTGGTTAGCTGAGGTTTCTTTGGCTTGAGCTTTAGGTAAGCTTTCATTATTTTAGACAAGCTGATAGTACCTTGGCTCCCTGACTGGCTATCTGTCTTTTAGAATAGGTGGAGAAGACTGCAGTGGTAATAGAGAATTTGACCCTGGCTATTAATATGTGTAGGTTTTATAACCTCAGAGTTTGGTACAGGTAGAGTCCTAGAGTAGGTGCTTAATTGATGCTTATTGAATAGAGAAATTAATAACAATTCATATATAGAAAAAACTTTTACAATTTATAAAGTACTTTCTAGCTAGCACTGCTGCATGGACGTTGCAAATGTTTTTATCCCCATTTTGCAGTTGAGAAAACAAGGGTTAGGAGAGGCTAAGTGATTTGCCTATAGTAACATGACTGTTATCATAGATGGAGTTTGAACCTACATCTTCCACTCTTAAATCCAGTGTTTTGTTTTTATTTTTAAAATTTCTTCCACCTGCGTCTCCTACCTGCATTCTTATTCGTCAAGTGAAAATAATAATGGTGAATCTCTTATGAACCCACTAAAATTTTTGTGTAGATACAGTTGTGAACTCTAAAGAGTAAATAGTATTTCAAATGTTTACAAATATATTTAATTACTGAAGAAACATATTATGTATTGCATGCTGGAGAGACTAAAGCTTTAAGCCACTTGAGAACAGAGGAAGAAAAAAGTAGGACAGACAAATTAGTGTAGGGCAAAAGAGAATTGCTTTCTTCTTCCTTGTTGCTATTTTAAAACTCACCTTTTAGGATTTTGCAAACTTTGTATCCTAGTGATTCAAAAATTGACATTGTTATTTTATGTATGTATATATCTATCCATCTAACCATTTATTTGCTTATTTACTTAGCTACTTATTATCTATTTTAAATTTAGGCATGCAAGTATTTTGACCCGAGAGTCTCCAACAGACAAGAAGCAGAAAGTTGAACGCAGTACATCACATGACTTTGACCCCACAGGTAACAACCATCATCTTCATTGTTAAGAGTAGATAGCATAGAAGAGTTTGACATAAAGCTGGTTAGATAACCCCTGACATTCAGGAAATTAGTAGACATGTAATGACTAATAAGTCATTACATTACATTTGCAGTGGAATTAAACCTTTGTTTTAAAAGAACTTTGCTTTGCTTCTCAGCACAATCTATTTATATAGAATTTAGTGACTGTTTTTTCCCCACAGTAACAATACAAGTAGGTGTTGTGTTTCTTGACTTGACTTCAGCATAAAAACAACATGTATGGGCCCAAAATATATCATAAATACAAAGATATATAATTTTTCAAAATAAATGCTGAATTAATTAACATTTGAAGTGATATCAAAATAAATAATTGATCTAATTTTTAAAAAGCAAGTGTATAGGGGATACTTTTTCTGTTTCTGTTGTGGTAAGTTTTAAACATGTCCTATACACAGAAATATCTAACATTAAATCTTAGTAATCTTGAGTATCTTCTTGAAACATTCATTATGCATGTGGGTTTTTGAGTAGGATTGCATTTGATTTTATGTGAATAGTGTTTCTTGAACCTCTTGTTTCTGGTCATTTGGAAATCTGCTTTCAACAGGTAAACTTACTGTTTAATACACTTATACTACCCATACACGCACCTTTAGAGCCTCCCTTCCTTCTTTTTAACTCCCACTACACATAAATGCATTTAAGCATTTAGTTTATAAACCTGTCTGAATGATTCTTTTATGACCTTTGAGGTGTGTGTGTGTGTGTGTGTGTGTGTGTGTGTGTGCGTGTGCGCGCGCGCGCGTGCATGTGCATGCATGCAAGTGTGCCCCCATGGTATAATATTCAGTTGTGTATTTATGGGATTGTGAGATAAGATCAGTCAAAGAAAGGATGTTACTTGTCCAGGACATGTGAATAGAAACCTGTTTTTAAAGGAAAGTAAACACAGTTCACGTTTCAATGTAAAAATGGCTCACAACAACTTCTCTTTTTTTAAACAAGCTACTGTTCCCTTTTTAGGGAATAAAGTGTTTAATGTGAGCTTGTAGCTAACAAATCTTATCCAACAAAGGAATGCTAATCTTTGAGAAGTTAATAGCAATGTCTATAGTTCCCTACCTTTTTGGATGGGAAAAATAGAAATATTTGTTGTGGTCAATTTAGGAGATTTGGATGGAAGGAGTATATAATGTGTTACTAAGCTGAATCTCAGTTTGAGAGAGAACATTCCCTGTTTTTCTCATATAATTTTGAGATCATGGGACCCAGTGGCTTTTCCTTTAGTAACAGTAGTTACTGTTTAGGGACCACAAGTTTCTACCTCACTCCAAAAAAAAAAAAAGTGTACTAATGGTTTTGTTGAATTGATTTGTTGGTGTATTGCTGATCTGTTGAATTCTTCTTTCCAAAGACAGATTTAGGGAAGTTATGTTCAGTGGTCTACATTAAGGATATTATCCTGTTTAGTATCTGTGCCTTTATAGTCAATAGAGCTCTATTCTAAAGAATTTCTCTATCCATGTGTCACTGTATGAATAAATGTGTTTTTAATTGTCTTTTCTATGATAAATCTTTAGAATGTGTTGTTCATTGCTTGTTCTAAATGCTGTCACTAGTGGTGTTCACACCTTGTTTGTGTTTTGCACGATTTAACCTGATCATGATTCATTCTTTTTTCATAAAGTTTTTTCTCCTTACGTCAGTCTCCATATTTTCTATATCTTTCTCCTTTTCTCCCGCTTTTGTGCAGACAGCTCCTCCAAGAAGACAAAGTCTAGTTCAGAGGAGAGTAGATCGGAGACGTATGGTAAGCTAATGCAGCACCTTCCGCCATGTACTTTTCAGCCTGTTTTGTGCCATTTTGTTTTTGTGCACCTGCAGCCTCTTTCTTTTGTCTGCCCTGCATGGCAAGGGAGAGGGAGTCTGGGGCTTTCCTGTGGCAGTGATTTGGCAGCTTGTAGTTACTAGCAACTAACAGCCTAGGTGCAGGAATAGGCTATGTTCTCCACTATTCTCTTGTCTTCTTGTTTCTGAAAGAAAGTGCAATATGTCCACTTTGTTACTTCCCACATGATGTAGACAGGTTTTGTTTCCATTTTATACTATATCCCATCACTATGATAAGCTGCTTTAGTTTGGAATAGTACTTCCTACGTGGTTCAGATTTCATATTGCATCAGCTGCTTTTTTCCTTTCATGATCTTGAAAAGCTGTTTCTGTGCAATGACAGAGGCGCCCTTAGCAATCTTTTTCCTTTTCTTGGCTAAATAATTTGTTGTTACACTTCATAAAATTCTCTAAAAATTTCTCCTCATTTAAAAATTTCAAAACAATACCTTTTAAAGATACTTATCTTTAGAAGAAGCTAGTTTAGTCCAGGTGAGTCTCTTACCTTGGTGGGTGGTTCATTTCCCCAATTACCTTTAATCTGTGTCCAATCTTCCAAAGATAGTCCAAGTTTGTGATATGCAAATTTGAAAGATGAGAGAAGTATCTTCCTGTCTCCTAATATATGATGGTTATGTGTTTCACGAATTACAGACAATTGAAAGACAAATTCAGATCAAATTTATTTAAATAGTTTGAAAACTGGGCTGGTAAATTATCCCCTTTCAGGAAGATTTCACACTTTTTCTAAGGTTAGGAGAGTGATAGATAGTAAAAAGGGAAATCTGATCTATTCTAATTGAAAATTAAAATCTGCCACGTGGCAGCTTCTCTGATTCTATCCATTTTCTGAACTGTTATGTACAAGTGGGAAAATCAAGGAAATTTTGTATATATTTATAATATCAGTCACACATGTACATGTGTAGGCATTTTACAATTTTTATCTGCTGTCACACATAGTATTAAACTTGCTTCATACTTTTTAGACCTCAGAATTTAGTTAAAATTATGAAGGAATCCATAATAGTAAATTATTTATGCCAGGGCCCTTTCTCTCCTTTTACTTATTTGAAAGAGCCTTATGTGTATTCCCTTTCAAAAATTGGCTTTTTATATGTTGTTCAATAGAAAATGTGTGCTGTGTTCGGTATTCCCATATTCTTTTTCCTCCTACTTGTTAGTGTCCTGGTTTTTTATAGGCATGAGTTCAACTTAGTAACTTAAACTAGCTTTTCACTCCAACATTTTACTTCCACAAATAATTTAGAATTTAATTTCTTTGCAGACTTTCTTTATAATCTTCTTAATCATTTCCTTCCAGTGGCTTTTTTCATTTCTTTAGGTCCGTGCCATGTGAAGAGATACTTGCTATTTGCTTTGGACAAGGCTTAACAATTTAATACCTATAGCAAGAAATATTTTGTTAATACTTTTCTTACCAGTAATGAGGATTTTAACACTGGTTCAGACATGTCATTGGCTGTGTAGTAATAGAAACATCCTAAGTGGTCATGGGGAACTAAGGTGTGGCTTTTTCTGTGTGTTTGTGTTCTTGAAATAAAGCATTATGAGTGAGCCCAGATTATCAGAAGCACTTAGCAGAGGGGCTGGAGGGAGAGAGAGAGTTCCTGGACCATGTCCTAGGTCTAGATGCTACAGATTTAGTTTACCTTGGATAATACAGATGTTTCAAAACTACCAAACTTTATTACTTAAATGAGAAGACTTTCCTGGCCATTTGAAGACAGTTTGCCAGACAGTTGCATTAAAAGGAATCTCTTAGAAAGTCATTCATTCAACAAGTTCCCCTCTACTCCTGTACTACTAGTTCTGTTCTGGGCATTGAAGACACAGGCAAAATGATTTAGCTCTTGTTCCCAAGGAATTTACTTTCTAGGGGAAAACCAACATGTCAATATAATGATTACAAAATTATGCACAGTCACTACAAGGTAATTTTAGGGGTATCAGGAAAGGCCTTATTAAGAGATGTGGTACCTGAGTGCAGCTTTTAAAGGAATCTAGAGATTCTTAAAGGTGGAAATGAAAAGGGGAATTTTTGGAATGGGGGATAACCTGTGTAAAGGAACACAGGTAGGAGATGGGAGGAACAGTTAGGAGATCAGTTTGACTGGACCAAAAGTTGTGTGAAAGACAGTAATAGAAAGGAAAGGAAGGCTGGAGCCACATTTTGAAATTAAGTAAACGTAGACTAGAATTTGAATGAGTGGTATCTATTCATGAAATTTAGCTTTATATAGGCTTCTTGAAATGTCAGTTTTTTAGATTTTTCTTTTGAGATTATGCTTACCTTTCTTCTCTGGGAGTGAATTTTGAAAACCAGATATTCATTATACTTTCCAACTATTAATTTACAAGTTCTTTTTTTTTAAACTGAGTTTGCCACTTCTAAAGCCAATTTGTGAGAAAGACAGTGGTTTGGGGTTCTTTCACTTAGCTAATTTCTAATAGAAACTGGTTTCTTTTTTTGGTCATAAAAATGCATTTCCCAGGTACTGTTCAATGTAACTGGCAAATTTTTCTTCTCTTTCTTCTCACTTCCCTTTGACTTTGGGTATATATTTAGAAGAAAAAAACCAAATGTTTTCTTATCTCTAGTTCCAACTATATATTTCTACTGTCTTTACATTCTCTCCCTAACTTCTAAGACTTAATCATTCTTTCTATGTAGAATGTTTAGAGCCAAGCACAGTTTGTGGGACTGAGTAGATATTTAATACATGTAGAATTGTTGAATTGCTCTCTGGAAAGGATCTGACTGGGATTCAAGTTTTGCTGAACTATACCAGTTCCTTGAGGAATAGTTACTTCTTGAAAAACCAGTGCACTTGTTTTGCCCTTGACCCCTAAGGCTTCCTCTCTTAGTAATTTCTAAATATCACTCCTGGTCTGAGACCTTCTTGCCTTTAGATCTGTAGGGTTTTCTGGGTTTCAAGTTCGGTTGCATTTGATCCCTAGTTCCTTTCCCTGGGTATCTGAACTGGGTATCTAATTTTAGTACCTACTGTCTCTTTTCCTTACCAGATCAGAGTTATCTAGGATTTAATCAAAGATATATTGTGTAAGAAAAGAGAGTATCAATTCAAAGTATCTCCATATAAGCAAATTAGAGGTTTATATGAAAAACATTTCCACCTTGTATAAAGGTATGATGCCTAAATTTGTTAGTTAATACTTAATTGAAGTAGAAGTAGAAGCCTAGACTTGGCTTGATCCACGTAGTCCTCTCTAGGTTGGGAGCCTGTGCCATGACATTTGATTGCCTTTTAGCCCTTAGATCACAATGGCATCCTATGTACCTCAGAAAACCCCCTTCCAGTTTAGAATTCATCTACCTGGGCATCCAGCACCAAGCTCATTCTGTCTGTTTTGCTATCTCAAATTTGTTCAGGAAGCCTTATTAGTGGCAAAATGCTGGTGTTCCTCCCACATTCCTATGTAATCATTTAGCTCACTAGGTACTCTCCCTCCTCTGTCCAGAAAGGGGATATTTTATTCCATTGGAAATAAACATATCTATTATATACCATTAAAGTATTTCCTCATCATCCTGAAAACAATGATTTAACATAATGCCAGGTTCCCCAAAGTTTCTTCCATCACATTCCCAAAGCCACATCTCTAGCATTTCTGTCTTTCTCATGCTCTAGTCTATTATTTTCAGCTAGGGAAATAACATACTCACTTTCCTTTGCTTTGATCAGGTTATATTTGTAGTATTCTGTTATGGGTCTGTTTCAGAAAAGGAGAGAAATCAAGAAGACAGCCAAGATGGCTAAGAGCCTTGAGAACATGACTTGGATGATCAGTTAGAGAAAATAGGAATTTTAAGCCTTTAGAATACATTACTCCTCTTCACTTACTCTAAACCAGGGGTGAGGAACCTGTGGCCACATGTGGCCCTCTACATCCTCAAGTGTGTTCCTTTGACTGAATCCCAATTTCACAGGACAAACCCCTTTAGTAAAAGGATTTGTTCTGTAAAACTTGAACTTAGAATCTAAACCCTAGTCAGACTGCTTTATTTGCTGTTCTCAAGTCATCACATTATATCCTTGTCTGTGCCTCTTTATAGCCTGTCCTATTACTCCTAGAATGTTCTCTCTCCTCTCTTCTACCACTTGGAATATTAGCTCCCTTTAGGCTCTGCTCAAATACTGTCTCCTTCAAAGGGCCTTTGCTCAATCCTCTATTTGTTAGGGCCCCTTCCCATAACCTTATATTTATTCTGTATAGATATTGTGTTTACTTATTTGAACTTACTGTATAGTTGGATATCAGCGTCCTAAGAACAATGGTAATCGTATTTTTGACTTTATATTTCTGTACCCAACATCATTGTAGGCACAAAGTAGGCATTGAATAAATGCTTTTTGTTTGCTTGATTCTTGCATCTCCTATTTATGTATCTATTAGTTTATTTAATCCCCGCAATAGAATGTAAACTACCTGAGGATAGAAATTGTTTTGCTTTTGTCTTTGTATTCTTATATCTAGCACAGTACCAGGGACATAGTAGTTACTTAATAAATGTTAGATTACTTGATTTGAACTGCCCTCTCCAGTTTTAGGCTTTCATCATCTCTTGAACTTTGCAAACTGGTATCCCTGCTTGTTGATTCTTTTTCAGTCTAAACTGCTTCTGGGTTATTTTCTAGTATGACATACCTGATCATATAATTTCCTTCTTTAAAACATTGAGTGTTTTATCATGACTACCACATGACTTCCAAATAATCTTTTATTTAAGGTTCTCCATAATTTGGCCTCAGCCTAACTTTCTAGCCTTGTACACCAAATATAGCCTGCTTTTTCATATCTGTCTAGAATGCCTTTTCTTTCCATCTCTTCCTTCTAAATCCTGTGTATACTTTGTGTTCAGGTGAAACACTGCCTTCTCTATCATAAAGTTTTCCCTGACTCTCCTTCAGAAATGAAACCATTTGCCTCTGAATTCTCATAAAACATTTTGCTTGTACTTATTACAGATCACTTTGTCTTTTGGTTGTGCACAAATGACATGGTAGGTTCTGTTGCTCACACTTAACCTTGGTTTCCTCATTTATAAAATGATGATAATAGTACTTGCATAGAATGATGATGGGAAATTGACCATTAACTGTAAATAAGAGCTATTATTGCATGTCTTTCCCTCCATTAAGATCTAAAGATTGTTGAAGCCAGGGGCAGTTTTAATTGTCTTTGTATTATCCATACTGCCTTGTTGCATAGGTGATACTCGTGTTTATTTTCATTGATTTGAAGGAATAACTGTTGGGATTGGGTGAAATGTTTGGTAAGAAGACATTATAGAAGTAAAAAATGGAACCTTCATTTAACTTAAATTGAACTTGTCCAGTCCTTTTTCTTATTTTTCTCTGAGTTATTTCTGATTATATTCAATCAGGAACAAAAATATAGTCAGCATATTTGGGACGTTAGACCCCTAAAATTGGCAGCATTATAACATAGTTAAACCAAGAGGTTTCTTAATCAAAGGATTATCTGAGGTCCTACTCGTAAAACATGTATATCTGGCAGCAGAGTTTTAAAATGAGCTGTTTTTATGGAGTAGCACATGGTCTTTCCCCACACCCTTCCCTCAAGCTTAATTCTTTAGACATGAGGCTTAGAGAAGTTTGATCATGTAATGAAATCAGAGTTGAGGAAAGACTAAGATACACTTTCACCAAAATACATGCTTTATGGGAGGTTTAGCGTGTCTCCTTTTACCTTCTGCTTAAACATTCTTCATTTTCACTCTATTTTATTACCCAGCACTCTACACTTGGCCTATTTACCAGAAGTATAGTGTAGTGAAATTGAATACCTTTCTAGTATATTACAGAGGGGAGAATCTTCCTTTCCTCCCACCTCCCTCCCAAGATCTCAGTAATATACTCCAGATTGCTAGTTCACTAGTAAGGGAGAAACATCTCATTAAAAAAAAAAAGACAATTTAATCATTTTAAAGAAAAAGGATTGTTTTTTCTTTTTCTTTTTTTTGTTTTTTTTTTTACTTGTTATCAAGAGATAGGGAGGCACTGGAAATTGAGATAAATCTGGTCTTGATAAACGTTTGATCTAGCAGTTTTTCAAGAAAATTTTATAATTTTTGCCTGAGGATTATTTTATATCATGGTTGATAATGAAATAAAATCAGGGTTTAGTATTTTCCTATTGAAATATGGCGACCCTGGAAGGATTAAGTATAGCATACTTCATT
This sequence comes from Potorous gilbertii, assembly GCA_028658325.1. NCBI lineage: Eukaryota > Metazoa > Chordata > Mammalia > Diprotodontia > Potoroidae > Potorous > Potorous gilbertii. The sequence continues at coordinate 231,288,350 of CM053771.1, read as the reverse complement.
GAGAAGTTCAAGATGAACACAAAGGTTGTCTCATTGCTTAGTCAGCTGGTAACCAGGAGGATATACCTGTTATCCTTAATAGTAATAATAGGAAATTTAGGAAAAGGAGAGGTTTTGGAGGAAAAGAAAATGAGCTCAGTTTTTGAAGTGTTGAGTTTAAAATATGTACAAGACATCCAGTTCTAGATGTCTAATAGGTGGATGATTTGAGACCAGAGGTTAGAGAAGAGGTTGGATAAGGGTGATAAGTAGATTTAAGAACCATCTGCATAGAAGATAATAATTGAATCCATGGGAACTGATGAGATCACCAAGTGCAGTAGTATAAAAGGAGAAGAGAATACCTGAGACAGAGCCTTATGAGATACCCATAGTTTGATAGGTATGACCTGGATGAAGATTCAACAACTGAGACATAATTAGTCAGACTAGTAAGAGAAACAGGAGAACAATATCACAAAAACCTTGAGAAATGAGAGTATTCCGGAGAGTAAGGTGATCAGCCTGTGTCAAGCTGCAGAGAAATGAAAAACAGTGAGAAATGAGAAAAGCCCATTCGATTTGGAGGAATCAGTTTCAGTTGAACAATACAATCAGAAGTTGGATTGTAGAGTTAATGGAATGAGATGAAAGGAAGTGAAGGCACGAAGTATGGATTCCAAAGAATTTTTCAAAGAGTTTAGTTGAGCAGGAGATGAGAAATATAGGCTGATAGAAGAGAAATTTGAGCTTGATTGTAAATAGAAGGGAAGCAGTCAGTAAATACAAAGAGATTGAAGATTAGTGTTAAGAGTAAGAGAGGGGAAGGTAGAGAGGTTTTTCTGGAGGAGATGGGATGAAATCACTGAGTAGGTGTGAACTGCAACCCATCCAAGGTTGGGGTTTGTTAGGGCATTATATGTAATAGGACAAGGGGCAAAGGACTCATTTGCTAGAGGATAATGTAGAGTTGAATTTATTCACCAAGGGTTGAAGATAAGGAAGAGAGAAGAATGTATCTATTGCAGGAGTTGTAGATGACTTGGGAATAGAGGTAAAAAAAATGAAAGTCTTGTAAAAATAAGAGAGATCAGTATTTTTTCCTTAAGTGAGCCTTTTTCTCAAGAAGAGACTATGGGAAATTTAAAGCTCTAACAATTTCCCAATTGAAATTCAGTTTGTTATTTTCATCTCAGCTTTTGTCTGTGTGCAGGGATTTTCCTAGTTAGACTGTACTGATGGACCAGTTCTGTAGGCTTTCCTTCTAGCTGCATGCTATAGTCTGGTCAGTAGGGAATTCTATATCCAGTTGATTTTTCCAGTATAGGTAGTTAAACTGAATCCTTTTGAGTTTATGGGTCTCATTCAGGAAACTCTACAGTATTCTGTAGTTGGTACTATGTCATTCACAAATGGGAATGTCTGGAGAACTTCACTGTCTATAAGGAATTCCTATTCCACTTCAACTCATAGAATCACAGCCTTGACAAGAGCTTAAAGAGGCCATCTAAGTCCAACCCATACCTGAACAAGAATCTTCTCAATATACCCGATAAGTGATTATTTAGTTTACATAGAGATGTTTAGTGTTTCTTGAGGCAGTCCATTCAATTTTTGGACAGTTCTAATTATTAGGAAGGTTTTTTTTTTCTTTATTCTGAGCCTAAATTTGCCTTTTTGAGACTTCTACCCATTCTTTTTAGTTTTTACCCTCCAGCATCAAGCAGAAAATGTCAAATCCCCTTTTCCAGCTGATAACCCCTTTAGATCTTGAAGGTAGATATTACACATTTCTCATATTATCTTCCTCAAATTCCCCAAATCTAGGATCCTTCTTTTAATATCTTTATAGAGCATGATTCAAAACCCTTCAACATTTGAATTACCCTTCTCTAGATACTCTGTAATTTCATATTATGTGATGTCCATAGCCAAATGAATGCCGCAGAAGTATACTGATCAGTGATATATATATTATGGTTCTCGGCTCCCTGGACCCTTTTGTCTATCCTGACAGTATAGTGTTGAATTATGTTTTTGGAGTTAGTTAAAACCCTTCCAACTTTTTCAGACCAATAATAAGTCTTCCTCATGTTAAACTTGTTGAATTTTTGAACCAGTTGTAGGAACTTATTTTAACCTTTTCATTTCAGCTTATTAGACTTAACTCAGTCTTCTAACCTTATGTTCTTTTTGAATCCTGATTGTGTTATCCAGTATGTTAGCTATCCCTCTTAACTTTGTGTCCTTTGCAGATTTCAAAAGCATTCTATCTATGTCTTTATTCAAGTCTTTTACAAAAAAAGCTAAAACATTATTGGACATATGACAAATTCCTGTGGTATATCACTGAAGACCTCCTTCTAAGTTGTCATGGAATCTTGACTACCAGCTGCCTTGGACAGCCTTTGACAGTGACAGACACTTTTGGCAAACATAAGGCATGCTATGCTGCATTATATATCTCTTGATATTAAGTGTCTGAGGGTCATAAACTCTTTTTGTCTGTTTCTTCTTTATATTACTTTTAGACATGGAGTAATTGATTTATTTACTTTGGTCTTAGTAATTACTTATTACCTTTTTCCTCTGTGTTGGGAGTGTGTGTGTGTGTGTGAATGTGAGTGTGTGTGTGTGTGTGTGTATGTGTGTACAGGCGAGTGTATGGTTTTCAGAAATACCCCTGACACCTGTATTTTGTTAAATGCCTATATTTTTACATTGATGAGTAGATTCAGACTTGTAAGCTATGTCATTTTGGGTTGCAATTTTAACTCCTTTGCTTTTTGGACTAGTACAAGGTGTTCCAAAAATCTTAGAGCAATTAACCTAAAACTGAACTAAGACTTTTGGAATACCTTGTATTATTCCACTCCACTTTATGGTTTTAAGTGGTTTGTAAGATAATCTTGTATTTATTGACTGCTCTTTTCTTTATATTTCAAGGTCTTTTTGAGTAAGAGACAAATCCTTTATCACTACCATACTGCCTCTTAGTTAGGTACATAAGTCAGTAAAAACTTGTTGAAATCAAATGAAAATGATATTTGACTGATTTGACTTGAATTGATGCACTGGATTAGGAAACAAATGACCTTAATTCTGATTCACATTCTACCACTTATTAGCTGGGTAGCGTAGGACCCATAAATTAATCCTTCTGTATCTGTTTCCATGTCTCTGGAATAAGTAAGCTAAATTAGATGATCTCATCATCAATTCCTTCCAGTTCTAAGATCCTGAATTTTTAGAAAGATTCCAAAGAAAACTTATACGTCTTAGGACACAGGAATTGAGATATGAGGGAGATAGGGTTTACAGAAAAAATACTTATTATCTGTTATATAGTGGAGAAGTAAAGAACAGTAATAGCTTGTAGTTTATATAGCCCAACATGAAAATAGAAAGTTGCTTTTGATGGAAGAAGAGACATTTTATACATTTTGAATGTTAAAAAGCACAAGATTTCTGAGTCTGTGAGATGTATTTTCAGTTGTATGAATGTGTTTTTGGGTAGTATAAGATAAAACAATAATTTAATCAGAAAAAAGGTATAAATCTAATAGATATATTTGTTATATAGGATTTTATATACTTATTATCCTGCTTGATATAATTTATGTTGCTTAAGGGCAAGAACTATTTAACTTCTATCTTTGTATCCCCAGTACCTAACCCATTTCCTGACGTATAGCAGGTACTTCATACTTGTTAATTGATGAGATCCTTATTAAATTTGAATTCCATAGATTCAGAAATTGCTCTCACTTAGCATAAAAATGTTTTAAATGCTTAAAATATACCTTCTCTACTAGGCTTACCAATTCTTGAATGGTAAAATGTAGCTCAATGATTAGAGGATGGGACTATATTTGAAATAATAAAAGGAAGATGCAGTTGAATTAGGGAAAGGACAGGTTTAGAGCAATCAAAAATAGTCTTGATGCCTAAGCTTAGATACACTAGGGCCCTAGAACTATTGTTAGGAACATTGAATAAAAATGTATATTCATCTTAATCTTTATATAAAAATTATTTTCATCAAAATCTTATGTGATTTGAGCTTTGCAAAATACACTTCACTTTAACTCTTTTGGATAGTATTCCCACGTGATAGATAAGGAAAGCAGGACTAATAATGTTACTTGCCTGAGGCCATATAGGTAGTTATCGGAGCCAGAATTCAAACCTAGACTTCCAGTTCCAAATCTGAAACTTTTCTCAGTTTCCATTTTTTCTCTTGTTTTTCATCCTATTTAATACCTTAATATACATGAATTTATTTTGAATTTTTTGTTCCCTAATTTGATTTACTGGCACTTATCCTGTCTTTATCTTTGTATATACTAAATCATTAGAGCTGAAAGGGACCTTAGGGATAATTTTGCCCTAATTCCCTCATATTATAGACATGGACATTGAGATCTAAAGGTGGGGGCTAGATAATGACAATGACTTTATCAGTATCACATAGTGAAATAGTGGTAAAAACTCAAGTTTCCTAATTTGTAATCCAATGCCTTTCTAGTGCACTGCAGACTTAAGAGTCAGTGTTTGTTATCTTTGCTTTGGTTTTAGGTTAAATGGAGTTGAAATATTTCCCTTTTGAGATTTAGAAAGTTTTAATGTGGAAAAAAATAATTACAGTCCCCTCCCACTTCTCCCTGCCATGACCATAAAGGGTCAAAGAGGGTACATGATGATAAGTAAATATGATTGCTTTACTCATCTTTGGCAGACTCATGACTCTAGTTCCTGTGTGTTATCTAGGTCTGGGCTCTTAGTCTAATTTTCCGTCTGTAGCCAAGGGTTGTCTTTATATGTCACTCATTGTCAGCTTTCCTTTGTAGCTTAACGGACCTAAACAGTCTCCCAAAATTCAGATAAGTCTGGAGTGAATGAGGGTGAATGTGGTTCAGTCTTGGCTTTCCTTCTTTTTCTTTTTCTTCTATTATCCCTGTTTACCTTCTTGAGTGTACTGTGGAGGCTGGGTCTTTCACACAGTCTTACCTCACCATACTATTACCCTCCCCCCATCTCATTTATATGAGTATATGTATGTGCATATGCATACATATATATACACATATTTACACAAGTACTTTATTTCAAAATTGAATTTTCCTCTAAAAAAGACTTCCTCTCTCTGGGGTTTTGTTTCCTCATCAGAACATGAGGGAAGTTAGATTCAGTTTTCTTAGTGGTCCTTTTAAGTTCTAGATCTATGATCTTAGTATCTTTTTTTCAGAACAGGAAGAGTTTAATAATCCATCTATCCTAAAATGCTTGATTTTGTCATTAAAAATCAATTAGAAGTTATAAGAATGTAGGCTAAAAGCTATTGGTATATTTTGCTTAAAAGACTGGCATTCTTAATACCTATCTCAGTCAGGTTTCCTAATTCTTATAATCAATTCTGCTCTAACACTGTATTGAGAAATGACTATAGTCTGGGTGTGATCTTACTGATTTTCCCTTGTTTGTTTTGGTTCCTAGATCTCTATTTTTTTCCCCTATCTACATAGATTTCATTTGTTACTTTGTAATTCTTCTAAGATGTGGTTTGTTACTGATATTTAATAACCATTACTGTATTTTTCTTTTTTCTTATGTCTTCCTTACCTCATCCCATATTTTGTGTAGGTCTGGTTCAGCGCTGTGTGATTATTCAGAAGGATGACAATGGATTTGGGCTGACGGTCAGTGGAGACAATCCAGTCTTCGTACAGTCTGTTAAAGAAGGCAAGCAGTTCTTTATGAACATGTTGATAATAGTGTTTTGTTTCTTAGGAAGTAAAGGGGTAAGATTAGAAAAGGTGGATTCATGCCTCACATTTCATTTTTTTTTTTCTTTTTTGAGATAGAGACTAGCTTGTATCCATCACAGGCTAATTATCTCAATGTTTGTTTAGTGTTTTTACAAGCAGTAAGTAATTTTTGTTTTACTGTTTAAAAAAAGTATATATGTATGTATAAACATAAATTCATACTTCTGTTTGTATCTATACATGTATGTCTATCTGAATATCTCATATCTCAGATTAGACTTGTGATTTAATTATTATAGGCAGCTTTTAATGAGAAAACTCTGTGCACCAGGACAGATTAGCACCCATTCTGCAACTTTTGGTTGTTTGGGGGAATGAGAGGTTAAGTAACTTGTTGGTGTTAGTACTTAGGAGCCTAATATGTGTGAGAGAGTGGACTTAAACTTAAGTCTTCCTGGCACTAAGATCTGCTTTCTATCCACTGGGCGTGTGTGTGTGTGCGCGCATGTGCGTGCATGTGTGAATATTATGGTACAGTGACCATAATACACTGTGCTGCTTTACTTATGGTATAAAAACTGGATTCCTGATATTTTATTCTTTTGTGACACTAGTGAATTCTTTTTTTACAAAGACATCTTGAATAAAGCACAGACTCAAGAATAATTAAGACCATATTAATATTCATTGAAATTAAAAAAATGAATTCAATAACCAAATCCTTCTTTAGATGGAGCAGCCATGCGGGCTGGAGTACAAACAGGTGATCGAATCATCAAGGTAAAGGATGACTTTTTTTTTGGGTTAGCATTTTGCTGAATGATATTGATGTACTTCTTGACTACTGCTTTTTAAAATAGTAACCTAGTTGCATATCATGCATACATTATTAATAAAAACAGATTGATTTCTTGTATTTGAGTTCAGTTCCGTGAACATTTGTTAAGTTTTTACTATGAATAAGATGTTGTGCTAGGAGCTAGCAAAAAAAAGAAAAAAATATTAAATGTTTTGTGTTCATATGACCTTGTAGGGATTTGTTGAAAAATATTCTATTTAACAAGCTATGAGAAAGCACTTAAGTCTTATAGTCTTTGAGTAACATGTAAATTCAGAATGCTTGAAAATGAATTTGTTGGAATGTTTATAGATTAGACTTTTGGGGGGAAATGTATTATTTTTCTGAAAATATTATTTACTCTGTCTTTTTATTTGCTTATTATACACCTTGGCTGTCGAGTTTGTTCACATGAAAAAACAAAACTGTCTCATTTGCAAGTACTCTTCACTCTGAAGGATTTGAAAGTTGATTATGTAATGTCTTCTCATTGGAATAGAATTTAATGTGCTTCACAGCAAGAGACCATATCTTACACTCAGATTCATAATAGTGTTGAGTGCACGTTAGTTGCTAATATTAATGATGATGAAGGAAAATGGGGTCAAATATATAAAAATCTCTTCATATCTCCATTGTATTATGAATATTTTGTATTGTGCATGCAAGTTTGTGGATGATATTTATATCTTTTACACCATTATAATGAATCAGATATACCCACTTTTTTTATAGGTAAATGGAACTCTAGTGACTCATTCAAACCATTTAGAAGTGGTGAAGCTTATCAAATGTAAGTAAATGTTTATGACATTCTTAATTTGACATTTCCTGAAACATTTAAGGAATGTCGCACTGTGTCTGAGCAAAACTACTAATTTGCTGATAGTTTTTTATGCTATGGGCCCAATATATAGCTTTCTTCATGATGTACTAATTGACATAGTATTGGAAACGTGTCTGAAAGAAATGCAGTATGCTTTAGAGAATTTCTTGGGAATGGGGAAAGGGAAAATGAAAAGAAATGGAAGATTATATTGAATGATAAACTCTAAACCAGAAGGGATCTGAAAGATCATCTGGTCTAGACACTTTTTTGCTCAAATGGATGTCTAAGCCATATAGATCTAGGAATCATCAGTATAGAGATAACATCAGTGGAAACTGATGAGGAGAATATAGGATGGAGTTCTTAACCTGGGCCTCTGGATTCCCAAAGAGTCTATGGATTAGGGATTCTTTTAATATTCTGATAACTCTACTTGAACATAATTGACTTCCTTTGTAATTTTATGTGCATATTTTGGTGATTTGTAAACATCCTCTTAAAAAGGGATCCATTATGGTCACCAAACTGCCAGAAAGTTAAGCCCAGGTGCAGAGGGAGAAGAGAAGGGCCTTGGGAGAACCTCGGGGAACACTTATAGTTGGGGGCATGACATTTGGATGGTGAATGAGCACAAGATGTGAATGTAAGAGGAAATCAGCAGAAGAGAATAATTTCATGAAAGTTTGGAGTGGAAAAAGTGTCCATGAGGGAGAGGATGATCAGTAGTATCGTGTACATAAAGTCATGGAGGGTAGGACTAAGAACTCTTTGGGGCAGTGAGGGGGTGTGTGGGTAGAGTGCTGAATCTGGACTCAGATTCATCTTTGTGAGTTCAGATCTGACTTGTGACCCTGTTTGCCTAAGTTTCCTCTTCTGTAAAGTGAACTGAAGAAGGAAATGGCAAGCCACTTTAGTATCTCTGACAAGAAGACTTCAGATGAGGTCATGGAGTTGAACATGACTGAGAAACATCAGATCCTTGATAGTGTCAGAGACAGCTCTTTTAGTTGCATTATTAGCTTAAAAGCCAAGTTGAAAAGAATGAGTGAAGGGAGAGGAAGGAGAGGCAGCAAATATAGACAACTTTTTCAAGAGTTTTGACTGAGAAAAGGAAGAGAGATATGGGACAGTAGTTTGAGGAAGTGATAGGGTGTAGTGAAGTTTTTTTTAGGAAGGGGGAGATTTGGAAATGTTTGAAGACATTGGGAAATGAACCAGTTGATAGGAAGAGATTGAAGAATCAAGAAGTGGAAGGTGTGATTGAGGATGCAGTTTTCTGGAGAAGATAAGAGATGTGATCAAGTGTGCATTTAAAGGAGCTGACTTAGCAAGGAGAAGGGCTATACCTTGTCAGAGGTGGGGGGAAAGGAAGTGATTCCTTTGAGGTAAAGAGAATGGCAAAAGAGGAAGCTTAAGTTGAGTGGCCTCCACTAAAGTAAGCTACAAGGTTTTCACCTAAAGGAGGGAATGAGTTATTGAGGAGCTACATGAAGGAAAAGAAAAGTTAGAATAACTTCTGTGAGGAGTGAGATAGGAATTCAAGTAGCACTGGCTTGTTTCAATGAGAGCCCTTTGAGGTTGAAGATCACAGTGTGACCAGTTAGCAGAATTGTAAGATTTCCTCCAGGTTCATGTAATATCTTGTAAGTAGGAACAGCAAAGGATGGTGGGAGTGATCCCAGGTTGACGTTTTAAAGAGTGATGACACGACAAAGGATCCTGGAGATTCAAGAGAAGAGCACAGTGTAGAGTTGAAATGACCAACTATTGGGTTGAGTTTGGAGAGTGAGACAAGTAAAGAAAGATCAAGGTCAGTGGCTTGTAAGTACTGAGGAGTAGGAAGAATGGAGGTCTTCAGTGACGCTGCAGAATAGATGTGGTATGGGGAGCATGAAAAGAGGTAGAATGATAGGAGGTTTGGTCAGATAGTTTAATGTCAGTTTCTAATTTGGGAGGTGAAATACTTGCAAGTAATGGCAATCTAGTGTTTGACCATCTATATGTGATTGAGATGAAGTAAAGAAATAGTTCATGGGATTTAAGGAAATTGAAGAAATGGGAGGTCAGAGATTTTGAGGAAGTATTTATGTAAGTATTAAAAGTCCCCTAGTATAAGGGAAGGAGTTAGAGAGTAGAGGAAGGTGGAGAGACAAGTGCTGAATTCCTTCAGAAAGGAGGAAGAATGAACTAGAAGCCATTATTTTACAACTACCATAATTTTGACTGGGTGAAAAATTTTAATTATATTGACTTTGAAAGAGGAAAGGTTACTGAGTGAAAGAGGCAGAGGGAGAATCTAGAAGAGGTAAAGAGGAACAAAAAAGTATTTCAAGTCCTGTCTTCTCCCATCTCTCCTACCCTGGACCAAAGTTAGGGGCTAAGGTAGGAATGAGAGAAGATACAACCTCTGCTGGAGAAAATAGCCTTGGATCTATTTTTGCTATATCAGAGAGGGCTTTGTGAGGTCTAATTGAGAGGTAAAGCATAAAAAAGCAGTCCAGAGTAAAAGGGAGTTCATTTGCTATGGAACAGGAATTCCAGAATGCATCATGAAAGGGGGTGTGTCAGATTAGGTGGGGACAAGGATGAAGTTTGGTTGAAGAGAATGAGGATAAAAGAACATGAAGAGGGAACTGGGGACAGTTTTCTCCTAATTGAGAAATAGGAGAGGCCATATGAGTAATAGTGGCTGTCAGATGGGAAGAGAAACTCAGTCTCCAAGGGGTATTGTATAGAGATCTGGGGTAGCCTGGGAGGTTGTAAGAGTAGAGGGGCCAATTTTTAGGGGTGAGAGGAAGGAGTTGGCGGGGTCTCAGGGCTGGCAGAAAGTGCTAGTTAGTAGTCAAGCCTGGATCTTGCTTTGGCCCAAGTCTACCACGTGACCCTGCTTTCCTCTTGGTTGGCTGGTGGAGGGGAATGGAGCATGGCATTGGCAGGTAATAGGCCCCACCAAGAAATCAGAATTACTTCCAATTTAATCCCATTTTCTCTTAATAGTAGGCATGGATAACACTACTCAGCATCAGGCATGAGACTAGATAGCTTGTTGGGTGCTTCCCAATTCTAGATCCCTATGATTTTTTGAATCTTACTTATATAATATGTCCGTTGTGTATTAAAAGCAGTAGTTCAGTCATAGAATCAAACTGTTAAATCTGAAAGTGTCCTTAGTCTGATGGCCCTTGTTTTATAGGTGAGAAAATTGAGGCTAAAAGAGTTAAAGTCAGTTATCTAAGCCAGTGGTGTCAAACTCAAATAGAAAATTGTTAGCCATATGTTGTTGACTTAGAAACTACAAATTAACATTATCTGTATTGGATTTTTGCATTTTATTTTGCTAAACATTTCTGAATTACATTTTAATATGGTTCCATACTTGGATTTTTCAGATTGAGTTTGACACCCTGATCTAAGGTGAGACAACAATTAGCAGAATTAGTATTAGGTTTCCTGCCTTCTAGATCTGTACTTTGCACTACAAAACACTCTTACCAAGTACCTTCATAGCTTAAAGTCAAACAAGCCTAATTTCTTTCATTTCTTTTTCTCACAGTACTTGTTTTCCATCCCTTTTTATCACTTTTCTCCTGATCTTCTTTGCATCATTTTATAAACATATTAACCAAAACTAGACAATACCACTTTTTTTCATAGTGGATATTTAGGTAGTGCCTCTCTTAAGTTAAAGCATCATCTTTCCAAAAGCCATCTAAGAATGAGGACTTGAACAGAAGTGGACTCTGAGCAACAAAATGCGTGCCATAAAGTAACTTATGCATTTTAATTATAGTAGAGCTCTTCACTCAGGTCCTACTTGCTTTGACATAATTCTAGCAGAATAGATTGTTTTCCAGCTCTTAGCAAATGAAAAGCATTATATTAGAAAGTTAGGAGGAGAAAGGGGTGGGAAAGGGTTGAGAATCCCCTCTTCAGAGAAGAGCTTTAGGTACTCATACTTTTTGTATATAACTTAGTCCTGTCAAAGTTGCCAACAAAACAGTTTGGCACGAGGAGCAAAGATATAAAACTATAGAAAGGCAGAGATGAGTACCCTGTACAAAGCTATGGAGGTGGGAAATGGAATATAGGATGTAGTGGACGACAGTTGGTTTGGATATGCTCCCAGGTACGTGAAGGAGAATAACGTACAATAAGATTGGACAGAAAGGTGGGAACCAGATTGTGAGGGCCTTTGAAAACCAAACAAAACAAATTATTTTGTGTCTTAGAAGTGAGAAGGAGCTAGTGAAACTTTTTGAGCAGGGAAGTGACATATCAGATACTGAATCATGAAAAAAAGTTTAAATAATGTACGGAAGAAGAAAATAGAAGTTTAGAATATTTTAGAAATATTCCCATGAAAATAGCAATTTAAAAAATTACAATTTAGTAACTGTTGATTAAGATACATTATACATTTATATGAAAATACTGCATTCCCCAGAAATGCCAGATAAATGAGTCATTGATTTATTTAGCTAACTCATTCAGATCATATCTTTTCTCCCAAGATTTTTTTCTGCTCTACTTATGCTTAGCCAGTATTTTCCCATCTTCTATTTTCTTTTTGGTCTTAAGTATACCACCTAGTATTTCTCTGTTGTGTTTCTTACCAGTTTTGTGTTTAAAAACTTTCCCCAGTTTTTAAAAATAATTTAAAATTGGATTACTGTCGTCCAGAATTTTAGCAACCCTACCTAATTTGGTACTTTGATATGTGGTTTCATCTCTGTGGGTGCTCTCTCCGCTGGTGCTGACTACTACCTACCTATTCATGTCTTCTTTCTCAGTGATTCTTTTCCAGTCTTTCCATAAATTCTCGATAAAGAATCAGTCCACAAATTAGGGTAGACAGAAGCCTGTATTGTGTTTTCAATATTTCATGGATACCAGTACAGCATTTGCATTAGCTCTTATTTATGTGTTGCTACAACACTGACCACCTCCTTTCCCAGTTAATACATGTCTTAGCAGATGTCTTTGTATCACTTTTTGTACATACCTTTGTTGGTGATACACTCTTTACTTCTTAAAACCAACATATGTCTCCCACTGATCTTTGACTCACCTTAAAATTCGATCCCCCTGAAATTTCACAGATAACAACATTTAATGTCACTGATGGTATATTGGTGTTAATTAGATATATTTGATAAGAGAGAGCTACAGGAGTTCATTGCAATCATTTATGCTATTCTGCTTTACAGATGTGGTTTGACCCATTTGCTTCTGCTTTTCATTTTTGGGCCTAGTTCACTGGCCAACTGCATAAATGTGTGTATGTGTGTATACATGTGTGTGTGTATGTGTATGTACATACGCATGTATTTGTATGGTGTGTAATTACACCAACACACTAAAAAAAAGTCTTTCTATCTAAAAATAAGGCACAAACTGAAAATATGCATTCTTCATCTGCTTGTTTTTTCCTGTATGGAATGTTTAGCTAATCTCATGAGGGTCTGTGAATCTCATTCTGGAGGCTCTAAATAATAGTCCATGACTTGATAATAATTAACACAATTTGTGAATGGGCCTCCATGTGGCATAGTGCATAGGGTGCTGTGCTCAGAGTCAGGAAGGACCTGAGCTCAAATTCACCCTCAGGTACTTACTAGCTTTGTGATCTTGGGCAAATCACTTAACTCTGCTTCAGTTTTCTCATCTGTAAAATGACCTGGAGGAGGAAATGGCAAACCACTTTAGTATCTTTGTCAAGAAAATTCCTAATGGTGTCTTGAAGAGTCAGACACAACTGAACAACAAATAACATCCATGAAAAGCACTATCTGGAGAATACTGTTAAATAGAGAGATACTCTTGCATTTGAACTTTATATAGGACATCGTTTATGACATTAGCAGCAAGCATTCATTCATTTAGTCATTCATTCATTCACTTATTTATCTATCTCCTCCCATTTATTTATTTATTTTGTTTTCAACATTTATTTCCACAAGATTTTGAGTTCCAAATTTTCTCCCCATCCCTCCTCCCACCCCAGGACACCATGCATTCTGACTACCCCTTCCCCCAATCTGCCCTCCCTTCTATCACATCCCTCCCTTCCTTTATCCCCCTGTTCTCTCTTTTTTTTTTGTAGGGCGAGATAGATTTCTATACTACATTACCTGTATTTCTTATTTCCCAGTTGTATACAAAAAAACAATTCTCAACATTCATTCCTAAAACTTTGAGTTCCAACTTCTCTCTTTTCTTCCCTGCCCACCCATCCCTACTGAGAGGATAAGCCATTCAATGTAAGCTGTACATGTGTAGTTATGCAAAAAACAATAGTCATGTTGTGGTAGACTAACTATAATTCCCTCCATCCTATCCTACCCCCCGCCCCCATTTATTGTATTCTCTCTTTTGATCTTATCCCTCCCCAAAAGTGTTTACTTCTAATTACTCCTTCTTCCCATTTGGCCTCCCTTCTATCGTCCCCCACACCCTATTTCTCCCTTTCTTTCCGGTAATATAAGATAGATTTTCATACCAAATTGAATGTGCATGTTATTCAGTCCTTGAGACAAATGTGATGAGAGTAAGCTTAATTTTTTCCCTCTAACCTCTCCTTTTTTCCCCTCCATTTAAAAAGCTTTTTCTTGCCTTTTTTATGAGAGATAATTTGCCCCATTCCATTTCTCCCTTTTTCCTCTCAATATATTCCTCTGTCATCCCTTAATTTTACTTTTTTAGATATCATCACTTCCTATTCAACTCACCCTGTGCCCTCTGTCTATATGTATATATTCCCTCCAATTACCCAAATACTGAGAAAAGTCTCAAGAGTTACAAATATTATGTTTCCATGTAGGAATATAAACAGTTCAACTTTAGTAAGTCCCTTTATGATATCTCTTTTCTGTTTACCTTTTCATGCTTCTCTTGATTCTTGTGTTTGAAAGTCAGATTTTTCTATTCAGCTCTGGTCTTTTTAACAAAAATGCTTGCAAGTCCTCTATTTCATTGAATGACCATTTTTTCCCCTGAAGTATTATACTCAGTTTTGCTGAGTAGATGATTCTTGGTTTTAATCCTAGTTCCTTTGACTTCTGGAATATCATATTGCAAGCCCTTGATCCCTTAATGTAGAAGCTGTTAAATCCTGTGTTATCCTGATTACTCAACAATACTCAATATACTCAATACTCAAACTGTTTCTTTCTGGCTGCTTGCAATATTTTCTCCTTGACCTGGGAACTTTGGAATTTGGCTACAATATTCCCAGGAGTTTTTCTTTTCGGATCTCTTTCAGTAGGTGATCGGTGGATTTTTCAATATTTATTTTACTCTCTGGTTCTAGAATATCAGGGCAGTTTTCCTTCATAATTTCATGAAAGGTGATGTCTAGGCTCTTTTTTTTGATCATGGCTTTCAGGTAACCCCATAATTTTTAAATTCTCTCCTGGATCTATTTTCCAGGTCAGTTGTTTTCCCAATGAGAAATTCATATTGTCTTCAATGTTTTCATTCTTTTGGTTTTGTTTTGTAATTTCTTGGTTTCTCATAAAGTCATTAGCTTCCATCTGCTCCATTCTAATTTTATTTTCTTCAGTGAACTTTTGAACCTCCTTTTCCATTTGGCTAACTCTGCTTTTTAAAGCATTCTTCTCCTCATTGACTTTTTGGACCTCTTCTGCCAACTGTAATAATGTATTTTTAAAGGTGTTATTTTCTTCAGCATTTTGGGGGGATCTCCTTTAGCAAGCTGCTGACTCAGCTTTTCATGATTTTCTTGCATTGCTCTCATTTCTCTTCCTAATTTTCCTTCCACCTCTCTTACTTGATTTTCAAAATTCTTTTTGAGCTCTTCCATGGCCTGAGACCATTGCATATTTATTTTGGAGGTTTTGGATGCAGAAGCCTTGGCTTTTCTGTCTTCCTCTGATGGTATGCATTGTTCTTCCTCATCTGAAAAGATGGAAGAAAATGCCTGTTCACAAAGAAAGTAACCTTCTATAGTTTTATTTTTTTCCTTTTTTGGGGCATTTTCCCAGCCTGTTACTTGACTTTTGAGTCCTTTGTCAGGTGGAGGGTATACTCCCAGTACCTGTAAGTTCTCAAGGGCCTTGCGCTCTGGTCTGGGAGCAAACACAAGCTTTTCTGCCCCAAATCTGCAAATAGAATTCCCTCTCCACAACTGCCTCCACCAGCTCCACTACACCAGTGCTCCTCCTCACCCCAGGACCACCAGTCAAGGCTGAGATCCAGATAACCCGCTTGATTCCCCCGGTGTTTTTAGGCCAAGGGCTCCTAAAATGGATGCCATGCTGCAGCAACCATTGTCACCCTGGGGCCTCTGGGGCCAGACTGCGTTCCCTTCTTACCCAGGTGAAAGCGCTTTCTCACTGACCTTTGAAGCTGCCTTTGGCGTTTGTGGGTTGATTAATCTGGGAACCACAGCTACTGCCTGGGATTCTGTGCTGAGGCCTGCTCCAGTTCTGTCTGTGCTGGAATGCACTGACAGGGCTGGGCTGCACTCTGAGCCTGATGCAATAGACCTTTCCTGCTGACCTTCCAGGATGTCTTGGGCTGGAAATCTCTTTCATTCTGTTATTTTGTGGCTTCAGCTGCCTTAGAATTTGTTTAGGGTCATTTTTTACAGGTATTTTACGGGGTATCAGGGGAGAGCTAGAGTGGCTGTGTCTTTCTAACTTTGCCATCTTGGCTCCACCTCAGTAACAAATATTTATTGGTCTATGTGTTCATATGTTAAGCATTATTTGATATTGATAAACAGGATCATTAAAGATTATCCTTGTGTTCTCATTAATCAAGGAATCATGATATTATCTGTCATATGCAGGAAAGCTTTAATACTGAATTTTATTCTACTAAGACACATGCTTTTTGCCAGTCAGATCTTGTATTCTGTGTACCTTTCAGTTACTTGAGAGGCAGTATTGATAATGAAAGGAGTTTTGGCATTGGAATTAGGAGAAACCTTAGTTCAGATATCACCCCCGACATTTAATAGTGTGACCATGGATAAATGCCTTAACCTCTGTGAGCCTGAAGCTCTAAAATTCAAGAAGGAATTTAGAAACATTGTGGTAGTAGAAACAGTATTTTCTTTGGAGTCAGAGGAAATAGATTTGAATCCTCACTCTGTTTTTTAGTACCTGTATGCCCTTGGCCAAGCCATTGAATCTCTTTGGTTCTCAGTTTCCTCCTCTGTGAAATGGCAGGGTTATTCCAGATTAGTTGGAAAGGTCCTTTCCAGCCCTCTTGCCCACTTTTCAAAGTTAATCGTTGAAGGTGTAATTGCAAAACAACTGATTTGGAACTGATTTGATCATATCTTTAGCCAGTTAATCCGATTGTATACACAAGTTGATTCTTAAATGACTTTTATACTGGTAGCCAGTCACTCTCACTGGCTAGTTATAAGTTCTAAGGTAAGTAACAAGAAATAGTTGACTTCGTTTTTTTGGCAATAGTTTTAAAGTATCATATAGATCTAGACCTAGAAGGGCCCTCAAAGTTTGTCTAATCCAACCTCTTCTTTGTCAGTGAGGAAATTGAAGCCCAGAGAGTTTAATCGAATTGCCCAAAATCCCATAGTTAATGTCAAAAATATGATTTGAACACAAGTTCTCTGCCTCCATAGTCAGTGTTCTTTCTACCATCTCAGCTGCCTCCCTCCTTTAGCATTTACTCTACCTAGCTCTCTTTGAAGTACACATTTGTGATATATAGTTCTGAGGTTTCTGATTAACATACAAACCTTTAGTCTCTTTCATTTCTTAATCAGAAATCATATTTTCCAACATATTTTTTCTCTGTTTTATACTCTGCCCACATTGACATTAAATTCCCAGGGTATGAAGGTATATGTTAACTTGGTTTGTAGGATCAGATCAAGTTTTCTTTTTTTTTTTTGGAGGAATACTTATTTTTTTTTTTAACATTTTTATTACACAGTGAAGAATATAACAATATCTGAATTATACTTTAAAGATTCGTAGGTTGACAGACTCTACATTACAGTCCAACTAAGGAAGAAAACACAGTTCAGACATAGTAGACTTAAAAAACTCAAAAAGTATGCTGACAAAAGCCTGATGCTCAGGTTCTGCCCCACAGTATTAATCTACCATTAACTTGTGGTACATGTCTGAATTCAGATCAAGTTTTCTTTAGAATTTTCTCTTCCTCCACAGCGAATGTTGACACAAGTTGAGAATGGTTTCATGACTGGACCTTTTGCTAAACTCAGTAGTTCTCTAGAGAAGGATGACAAGTGTCCCATGAAATATTTCTTGTTGCCTTTAGGTATATAATGAAACTAACCCTATCAGTTCTTAATCCTCTGGTGAGAATCTATAAACCATCTTCCCATGTAGCTGCAACATCTTTGGTCTTTTGGCTTCATTTCTTATGATGTCAAAGTGAATGTGGTTCAATTCTTAGCTCATTGACAATTTCTGTCTCCCTAGCACCTACCACAGTGTCTAGCACTTAGTAGGTTCTTAATAAATGTCTATGATGGATTGATTAGATGAGACTCTGATACTAACCAACAATTAATGTAATATTAATAAAAGGTAAAAAAAGATAAATGATCCTTGGTCTCCTGTGTTCCCTTTTCTCACTCTAATATCTTCATTGTAGAAACAGAAAGGGACAGCACAACATTGAGAACTATTTTGTATTGATACCTGCTTTATGGGTGTCCATGGGTAAATAATTTATCAGCTTCTTGTCATCTTCCCTGTTAAAGGTCCTTTTATACTTAGCTAGGATGGTCCCCAGCACACACTCCTTTTTTGGGACTGTAATCAAAGTCTCTTTAGTTTGACTGAACTTTCTGAAGCTTGTGCTAATGACATACCTTTGAAGAACCCAGGAAAAATTCTGCAACAAAAGACACCAGAATAAGACTTGTGAAGTCTGAAGAACAGAGACAATAATACGTTTGCAACTCCCTAACTCTTCTGTGTGTGATTTTTAATCTCTTGATTTCAGCTGGTCTCAAAGTTTAGTTTATTAACCAGAACCTATTCTTATTCTCTAAGAGTTAAGAGATCACAGAGCCCCCCTTTTTAAAGATGATTAATAGATGATAATGTCTTCTACTGTAGCAAGTCCTTTCAGACCTTAGAAATAGAGATTTTCATTTTTCATTTGCCTGTATGTATGAAGAAATGTGGTAAAATGGAGCACTGGACTGGGAGGCAAGAGATTTGGGTCTTAATGCGTGCTTTGCCACTATGTAATTGTGTGATATTGGGCCATTCACTTAATGTAGCTCAGCTTCTTTAGTGTTCTTCCTAGAAAATGAGAGATTTAGACTAGATGATTTAAGAAGTTCCTTTTATCTCTTAATTATTTGATTGTAAATATTATTATTATTTTCTTTTATTTATTCATTTATTTATTTTTTTTTTACTCTTGTTTTCCCCTGATTTCCTCCTTAGCGGGTTCCTATGTAGCTCTCACTGTTCAGGGACGCCCTCCTGGGTCGCCCCAGATTCCATTAGCTGATTCTGAAGTGGAGCAAACAGCCTTTGGACATATGTCTCCCATCATGACATCCCCCCATTCACCTGGAACATCTGGAAATATGGAGAGAATCACCAGCCCAGTGCTGATGGGGGTAAGAATTGGGAAAAGGCTTGGAAAGAGACCAGCCTCATAATATCTGATGTTTTAGTAGGTTTAGATTGAAGTAGAGAGCATATGTGTTCGTTAAAAATTTGAAGTTTAGAAAACTACCGTATAATTTAACCTGTTTGATAGTTCAGGAAACGAGAAATCGGTGGGATAACAAGTTGAAATGCATCAGCCAAATTTCAGTAAGGGAAACGTTTACGTTATTTGCCTACGCAGCTTCCTTTCTCTAATCAGTGCTATTAATGCCTACTATTTCTAAGAACCAAATATAGCATAAGATATGGAAAGTCAGAAATCCCCTTCTGATCATTCAACTTTAAAAAGTGAAACAGCTGTGGTTCTATGCAAATGGGAATCCCTAAAACAGCCTAGAATAGAGGAATTTCTGTTACTATTAATAAATTGAACAGAGGTGCAGAATTTTCTGTCTTTTAAAATTCATTTTTTACCTTGACTTTTTCTTCTTTTGTTTCTTGTTTTTCAGGAAGAAAACAATGTTGTTCACAACCAGAAAGTAGAGATTCTGAGGAAGATGCTGCAGAAAGAGCAGGAACGACTACAGGTACTAAATTAGAAATGAGACTAGGGAAGAGGTCAGGAAAGATTGTAAAGAGAGTTGCAAGCTGAAATGTCCCAGCCCAGTCAGTAGGACATTAATAATGTTAGCTAGTACATTCATAAGAGCAGTAAGTAGACTTTGCTGTGCTGTTCTAGGCTTTGTTGATTAACAGAATTTTTTTTATAATTTATCAGTTGTTGCAAGAAGATTACAGCCGCACACCTGCTCAGCGATTGCTTAAGGAGATCCAGGAGGCCAAGAAACACATCCCTCAGTTGCAGGAGCAGTTATCCAAAGCAACAGGCTCTGCTCAGGTAATACCACGTTTGAATGCTCGTCAACCTTTCAGGTTTTCCTTCAAGAAATATTTCAGAGGAGCTGACAGATGACTCTGAAGAAAGTCATACATTCCTGTGAACTTATCTTCTTGCAGGAAGGAGTGTGGGAAATTACCGAAATGTTGATAAACTAGGTCTCTGATTGAATTTTGAAGTGTTTTGAATTTCCCAATTATGTGCCTTTTAAAAAATAATAGTTTTCAAAGAAGTTAACTGAGTTTTATCCTATTTGATATACTACTAAGGGATATTAAGGTATGCCACTGTATGGTTCAGTGTGTCCCCTCAAAACGAGATGATTACGTCTTCTGTGGTTTTAAAGTTGATATTGCTGGTAGAAGTGATAGAGATGATGTCTTACTAGAAAAATGGCCAAGCATTTGTGGTGGCAAATATTTTTAAGCTGATTCTGTAGTGTTCAAATCTAAACATTAATAAAAATAGTCAACATTTATATAGCCCTTGTGGTGTACCATGAATTTGGTCTTCACAACAGCTCTGAGAGATCCATTATAATCCCCATTTTAGAGGTGGGAAACTGCAAAAGGCAGGAGTTAAGTGACTTGCCCAAGGTCACATAGCTAAATCTTTGTCTGAGGCCAGATTTAAGTCCTTCCTGACTCAAGGCTTAATACTCTCTCTGCTGAACCACCTTGCTGTCTCTTCCCAATCTCCCATCTTAAAGCAAAACACTGTACATAATATTTACATGAAGTTAAAGGGAAAAAGCCATCCATATACCTACATTGGTTTATTTGTGATTATTGTCATTTAACTCCTCAATGATGCTTTAAATTACATGCTGAACACCTGTGTAGACATCTCTCTCAGAGAGGTGAGATAGATCGTATTTGGTTTATTTGTGATGGTTGTCATTTAACTCCTCAGTGATGCTTTAATTACACACTGAACATCTCTGTCAGAGAGGTGAGATAGATTATATACTCTAACACCATTATTTTACAGTTAGGTAAACTGAGGCTTAAAGGAGCTGTTATTTGCGCAAGGTCAAACAGCTCGTTGATAAAGATTTAGGTCATCTGATAGTTTGAATAGCCTGGATTCCCTAAATCATAAAAATTCCAATTAGACAGAACCTTTGTCCAACTCCCTTATTTTATGTACAGGGAGATTGAGATCTTCAGATGTTAAATGACATGCCCAAGTTCACACAGGTAATAAGTAGTTGATCCAGGATTAAAACCCAAGTCTACTGGGTCCAAACCCATTACCCTTTTCACTGTTCCCCAAAGCCTTGAGAATTTTGTCTCAATACTATTGATAGCATTTTATTTTTCTGTAATTTGGGTAATGGACAACATACTTAGTGCTTATATATCTATAGAGAAATGTTGTCTCTGCCTTTTGTGGTTGTTTGTTTATAGAATGGTATCTAAAAGTTTATGATTCAGTGAAACTATGAAGAAGGAAAGGGAAGCTAATAAGCATTTTTATAACTCATTCTATGTCCCAGGCACTGTGTTAAGCACTTCACAAATATTATCTCATTTGAAACTGGGGAGTTGATTAACCACAAGCTACAGAGCAATCATGTAAATCCCAAGGGACAAAAACTAATGGATGAGAAAAGTAAATCACATTGTATTTTTGCGGATGTATAGATCATTGTGTTTCTGTTGCATTTGTAGCTTCAACTTGCAGTCACTTTAACTGAAATATTTTACCCTTTTTCATAGGTATATTGTTTCAAAACCACAGTAGTTACTAACAAATTTTTTAAAATTCGCTGTTGTTCCATGTGTATTTATGTGCACAATAACAACTACAACAAACATTGGTTGAGTGCTCACTATTTTTGGAGCTTTACCTTCTGTTCTGTAATATGACTCTTTACTTCTGACTGATCCCTGTTACTTTTGACCGGCACTGTGCCACTGTCTTCTCATTAATGATTTTTTAAACACATAAATGCATATACGTACGTGTATTTTATCGTTTTAGGATGGAGCTGTAGTTATATCCAGCAAGACTTCTGGTGACTCCCTTCTACTTAGTGAAGTAGAAGCAGACAGTGGTGATGGATTGGGCAGAATTGATTATAGCAGTGGAGATGGTTCTCGACCCAATAGTGACATTGCAGATGTAAGTATTAAATATTTCTATCTTTAATCATTATCCTTCCCTACATCTGCTTTTTTGTTTTGATTTTTAAAATTTGTCTTTAGTTATTTCATTGGTAGTGTATCATAGTAGATGCTTAGGATTTTAGATCTGAAAAGGAATTTAGATATCACCCAGTCCCACAGCCTTGTCTTATGAGTGAAGAAAGCGATGCTCATGAAAGCTAAGTGACTTGCCCAAGATTATCAGAAAACTTCAGTTTCAGAGACAGAGGATCCGGATTCCCCACTGACCTCTGAAAGTGAACTTCAGTAAGGCATTTTACCTTTATGGGCCTGCGTGTTCATCACCTGTAAAATGTAAGAACTAAACTACATGACTGCTAAGTTCCCTTCCATCTCTACATCTGTAATCCTATGACTCCAGGTTTCCTCAATCTGAGCTCAGTCCTTTTTTTATACTCTTATCTTTATTTATGCAATTCTTTCTTGCTTATCAATATCACCGTTATCTTCTAACAGAGTGATCATAGGAGCAAAAATCTTAACTGCAGTATTGTATTGTGACTTTCAGTTTTGCAGCTCACTTTTTTCCATGTATACCCAATGACTAATGTTGTTTCTTTCAATGGGATGGAATTTCCCAATAACCATCTTGTTACGGCACAGAGAGGTCAATAATGCCATTGCTTTCTTACTGAACCAGGAGGTCATTTGCTTATATCTTATAAAAGCATGTTAATATTCCATTTGTGGTCAGTGACTCAGTCCTGAATCATAGGGCAGATTGCCACTGCTGAGAGGAAAAGTCCCAGTTTTACCAGATATATTTAAGTTATTAGGTTGTGATTATCAATAGCTATTTCTTCATTAATCTTACTCTGTTGTCAACTACACATGAATATTTGCCAGATTATTAAAAAGAAGCTATAAGTTGAATCTTAAATCTCTTCTACCAGTATATTAATAAGAAGATTCTGTTAAAGTTTTGTAAACTCATTGGATTGGTCAAAACTACATTCTCTTTAAGGAATAGATGGAAGTAATAGATTAACCAGTATTCAGTCCATCCTTTGAGGACATTTCAAGTTTAACAACTGAGTGGAATACAGATAAATTGCCACAATAGTGATAATCACTCTGTATATGTGTATGTGTGTGTGTTTGTATGTGTGTGTGTGTGTGTGTGTGTGTGTGTGTGTGTGTGTGTGTGTACATGTACACACACATTTACCTGTTTAGAACTGGAAGCAGCCTTAGAAGCCATCTAGTCCAACCCTCATATTTTACAAATGAGGAAAATGAAGTTAAAAGATTAAATGACTTTCCTGTGGTGAGAAACAGGTGGTTAAGTATTAAAGGTAGAATTTGAATTTGGATCTTCTGGACTCCCAAGTACAATATGCTACTTAATTCTTTGCAGTTTTTGGAGCATTTCATACTTGTTACTTCCTGTTCAGTGGGAAAGAAGAAAGATCTATGTTCTTTTGTTTGATTCACAATTAACTTTCTATTTCTTCTTCTTCTTTCTTGTGGAAGCTAGTGGATAGAGCACTGGACTGGGAATCAGGAAGATTCATCTTCCCAAGTTCAAATCTGCCCTCAGACACTATTTGTGTGACCCTGGGCAAGTCACTTAACCCTGTGTGCCCTGGTTTCCTCATCTGAAAAATGACCTGGAGAAGGAAATGACAAGTTACTCCAGTATCTTTGCCAAGAAAACCCCAAATGGGGTCATGTAGGATAAGACTGAAAAGATCATCACATCATTTTTTTCTATTTTCAAGTAGTCAGTCCAGCTACATAACCTTCTACTTCATCCCCCCATCTCCAAACAAACAAAAAATCAAAATGCTTTCTCTCCCTAAGCAAATGCACACACGCACACATACACAGCACATGATCTTGTATGTATGGAGTATGGAGAAGATAGGAAATGAAGCTGTGTGAATGACTGTGTAGAACACTTTTCATATGCTAATTCATTTTGCCTTAAGCAGTTGTGTTTTTGAATGGTATAAAATTAAAACTAGAAAGGATATTGGGGATTTTGTAGCATCCTTCTGTTATTTTATACATGAGGAAATTGAGACTTAACGAGATTAAGTGACTTGTCCATAGTTATAGTTCTCTGTGGTGGAAAATACTGGACTAAACCTGAACCTGCAGATTTCCCAGTAGCTCCATCACTTCTCTGCGTATTTACTGCTATGCTGTTGCCGTGCTCATAATGATTCAGTTGTGAAAACGCGATTTTATTTCATGGACTCATTAAAATGAGATTTCACTAAGACTGAGACATTTCTAATGGTATTTGACCTGTAGTTTCATTGTTACACTTTTTCCTCAAAAGACCCAGTAGATTAGGATAAAGTTAGGTATTGATAGATGATCTTTAAAAACAATAGCTTTTAATAATTAGTTGACCTATAATATTAATCATCTTTAAGAAACTCATCAATAAATAGTTTTCTTTCTTTTCACATAACTTTTTCCCATCCAAAAACTCTGATTTAGATCTTGGGCCTGAAGTCATTTAAGTATAAAATTAGAGGTGTTTTAGGAAGCTTTATTAAGAATCATCCAAAAGTCTTTCGAAGACTATGCAAATGAAATTTGAGCATTTCTTTTGGAAAAATGTTGATAAGACTCTTGAATAGGTAACCTTTAAACTTCAGTGTGATATTTAAATTTGACCAAGAAGTTAATTTTATACTCTATTGTATAGAAGATGAATGCTTCCTCTGTATTGCAATTTAATTGTTATTTTAGTTTGTAAAATGAATGAACTGCAAAATGCTTTCATTGCTACTAAGGTCTCCTGATGCTCTCCCAGACTGTCTTGCTGTTGCCACATCCTTACTTTTCTCATGTTCTACAACTTCAGTCCTCCTCATGTCCATGTGCATATTGATTGCTTCAGCACATATTTTGCCATTTGTTTTTCTTTATAATTATTCAGTAGTATGAGATTTACTTTGGTTATGATTTGAGGGTTTTTTTTCCTGATTCCTTTTTGATGGATCTACTGAAACTCAATAGTTTTTAATTTTTTTTTTTGGTAGAGTCCCAGAGGAGGCTTAAAGGAAAGGATTTATCTAGAAGAAAGCCCAGAGAAAAGTGATATGATACCAGATAATGTGAGTATGTAGCCCATGCTACATTGGTGCTTTCTGTTAATGTTTTCTATACTTAAATGAAATAAACTCTGAGATTTATGTAAAAATATACAAATGAAGATTTTTAAATATTTTGATTATTTTTAAAGTTAGATTTGATTAGTTTTTTGAAATAGTTATATCCAAGAATAGTGTGTAAAAATATTAACTAGCAATATGAGGATTATCCCTCTAATTAGCAGTAAAATCAAGGAAGTTAGATAGCCAAAACTGCTTACTAATTTCTTTTCTTTCAACTGAATTTCTTTTGAAATATTGGAGGCTAAAGGTTAAAACATGTAGTCAAAATAGCAACTGATGCATTAGGAGGGTTTAGTGCATACCTTTACAGTAAACATAAAGGAATAACAAATCATATCAACCTCTCAGTTATCCATATGTAAATCCACTTCTGTAGCTTCAGTTATAATCTCTGTAGATGACACCCAGATTTATGTCTTTGGTCCTGACCTCTCTTCACTACTCTAGTCCTATATGTTTTCTGCTATATATTTTGACTGGCTTATATTACTAGTACCTGAAACTCATAATATATGAAACTGAAATCATTACCCATTCACCCCACACACAACTAGAAGCATTTCTTTTCCTGACTTCCGTCAATGATGCCACCATTTTCTTAGTCACTTAGACTCATAATCTTTTTTTACTTCTCTCCCATCAGATCAGTCACCAATTCCTGTTACTTTGTCTTTAACATCTGGGCTTTTTTTTTCACCCTTCCCACTGCAGAATACCCCAATAAAGGCTCTTATCACCTCACTGTCATTCTAAGATAAAACTTTATATACCCTTTTCTATACCCCTCTCTCCCAAAGAAAAAAACCTGCTACTCTAGAGTATAAGTTCTTTGAGGGAAGGAAATAGACCTTAATCATTTGTATTTCTCCCAATTGAAAATGAAAACGGAAACTACAGAATACAAATGTAAACTTAAGGTAGTGCATGTGAATTCACTTTATATTACATTGTTATTTCCACAAACAGCATATGAAAATCATGGTTTAATGAATACTTGAAAAAATAAACAAATTATCTTTCTAAATTATCATTTTGAAATTTTACTTTCCATGTTATACTGCTACTGCCTCATTTCAAACTCTTACCACTTTTAGCCTGAATAATTACAATAACCTCCCAAACAGACTTCATGCCAGCAAACTCTTTCTTTTCTCTAATCTATCTTTTAAAATTTATTTTAGAAAAAATACTAAAACTTAAATGCATATTAAGAAAAGAAAAAGAAATATTATAAACTTAAATGTTAAGCTTAAATATAAAATAAGAAAAAAAGTCATGTGTACAGCAGAAAGTAGGAGAAGATTCAGAATATATAGCAATAACTTTCCATTTCCAGAAAGTCTGTATATTAAATACAGCACATTATGTTGAAAGCTGTCCATCTTTTCTTCGCTTTCTTCTAGGTTTTCTTTTGTTCTCTATTGTACACTTTTTATTTTGTTCTTTTTTCCCCTCTTCTTCCCCACTCTATCTTTTGCTGGAAGAATTATCCTCAGGCACATGTATGACAGTACAACTTCCTGTTCAAAGACTTTCAGTCATTTCCCATTGCTTATAAAAGTATTTTTAGCCTAACATTATCATAACTGACCTTCTGCTTCATAACTGTAATCTACTTTCCCAATTTTATTTCACATTATTCCATTTCATGTACTCCATATTTTTAAATATATTGTCTTCTACCTCCACACAGGCTGTCTCTCCCTTGTCTATAATGTGCCCCTTCCTCATGTCTGCCAGAATATTTCATCTTCCATGACACATGGAATTAATGTTATTATTAATGCCCTTAACTAGTAGATGCTTAATAAATGCTGCATTAAGCCATTTTGTTTTTCTGCTCAGAAATATTTAATGTTTCCCTGTTCCCTGTAAAATACCCTCAGTTTTAACATTTGAGAGTCCTACTAAGTTTGTCTCTATTGTACATTCCCATCTTCTATTCATGGTATAGTGGGAAGAGCTGTTAATTTGGCATCAGAGGATCTAGGTTTGAATTCACTCCTGCCATCTAACTAACTTGTTAGCCTTGGTTAAGTTACCTCATTCTTCTATTTCCTCATCTATAAAAAGTAACTTGCTTGGAACTGTAGGTAATACTGTAAAGAAATCTCTAAATCTACAATCCTATGAGCCTACCTTCTTGATCCTTCTTGACATTCCGCAAATTTACCTTGAGCCTTCCTTCTTCCACATTTTTGAATATGTTCCTTCCTCACTCTTACCTCCCTTCCCTTGTTTTTGTCTGTGGCAAGTCTACATTTATTAAATTCGTGTTATGTACCCAGCACTGGGGGACATGGGCAAAATAATTGGTCCCTGCCTTCAAGGAGCTTATGTTCTAGTAAGGAAGACAACATAAAATAACTATGTATGTGCCACACACATATATGTGCATAAAAATAAGTATATATGCATATATACACACTGTCAATGGGGGATAATCTCAGAGGAAAGGTACTAGAAGTGGAAATGCTGGGAGAGGGAGAGGAAAGAAGAGATTTCATGTAAAAAAAATGGAATTTGAGCCAAGTCTTGTAGGAAGCTGGGAGGTAGAGAAGAGGAAGGAGAGTGTGTGAGGCATGAGGAAAAGGCAGTGAATTGGGAAGTGATATATGTGGAACCAAGCCCATGTGGATGGATTGTTGAATATATGGAGGGGGGAGTAAAGTGCAAGAAGACTGAAAAGGTAGGAAGGGGCCAGTTTGTGAAGTATTTTAAAAGCCAAAATAGAATCAACATACTTGATCCACTAAAAAATGATTGAATAGAGGGTGACAAAATCATTCTTGTTCCTTAGGAAGTCATTTTGATAGCTGAGTGGAGGATAGGTTTGATTTGAGAGAGACTTGAGGTAGGGAGCTTCATGCACTGAAGCAGGCCATTGCAGTAGTCTGGGCAGAAAGCATTGAGAACCTCCACCAGGGTGGTAGCTATGTGAGTGGAGATGTGTAGATAGAAACAACAAGATTTGACAACAACTTGAATATGTGGAAGGAGTAAGAGAGTCAAAGATTACACAAAAGTTGCACATCTGGGTCACTGGGAGAATGGTAGTACTAAATTGTGAATGGTAGGGAAGTTTGAAAGACTGGAGAGATTTTGGTGAAAGATAATAATTGCTGTTTTGAACATATCCAGTTTAAGTTGTCTGTTTGAGATGTCCCCCAGAGGCATTTGGTAATGTGAGACTGGAGCTTAGGGCTAGATCTGCCTAGAGATCCCAGTTGGGGAGATGAGATCAGCAAGTGAAACAGTATAGAAGAAGAAGAGAAGAGGGCCCAGAGTGGAACCTTGGGAGATAGCCACAGTTACTGGTTGTAACTTGGAGAAAAATACAGTGGAGGAGACTGAAAAGGTACCAAGAAAAAGCAGTGTTGCACAACTCCTGAAGAGGAGAGAATATTCAGGAAAAGTGGGTGATTGATAGTGTGTCAAAGCTTTCAGAGTGGTTAAGAAGGTTGAAAATTAAAAAAACTCTTAGATTTGGCAGTTGAGATCAACATAATATTGGTATTACTTTTTTGACTCCCACATCATGTTGTTGACTCACTGATATTTGTAATCCACTACAAACTCATTTGTCTTTTTCGTATAAATAGCCTTCTAACTATGTCCCCTTCCCCTTCCCCCTTCTAATATCATACTTGCGTGTGTTTTTTTTTAAATCAGAGTGCACAACTTTTATTTTTATTCTGTTTTTTTTTAAATTATGAGTCATTTCTCTAGGCTGTCAGTCTTTTTGGTTTTCTTGCACTTTTGAATTTTCAGTTCTCATTGTTTATACTACTCATGGTATTTGCCTTATATTGATAGTAATTTAAATATTCTGATGAATCTGTGATATTGATTTGGGAGTTCCCTCCTGCAGTATGTATTACAACCCAGTCATTGTTCTTCCATAAGGCCTTCATCACTTAATTCTGTTTTGCAAGGGTACCAATGAAACAATCAACATATCAGAAGTCACTATGTGCCAGGCACTGTACTAAGCACTAGGAATGCCAAAAAAAAAGGCGGGGGAGAACAGCAAAAGATAGTTCCTGCCCTCTAAGAGCTTACAACGCAGTGGAGGAGACAACATGCAAACAAATACAAAGCAAGGCCTATGTTGGATAAGTAGGAAATAATTAACAGAAAATGTTAAAATTAAGAGAGATCAAAGAAGGCTTCCAGGCATGAGAGATAGAGAGAATGACTGGAGCAGAGAGACAGGGTGGAATAGCCTGGAGACCAGTGTCCCTGGATCAAAGATTATGCACTGATGAATAAGATGTAAGAAGATTGAAAAGGTGAGAGGGGCCTAGGTTATGAAAGGTCTTTGAATGCTAAATAGAGTCTTTTGTATTTGCTTCTGGAGGCAATAGGGAGACACTGGAGTTTATTGAGTAGGAGAAATGATATGATCAGATCTGCACTTCAGGAAAATCATTGGGGTGGAGAGAGACTTGAGGCAAGCAGACACACCAGCAGCCTATTACAGTAGTTTAGGTGTGAGGTGATGAGGGCGCAGCATCAGAGGAGAGAAGATGGCATATTTGAGAAATGTTGCAAAGGTGAAATCAATAGGCTTAGTTAACTAGGAGAGGTTGTGAGGAATCCAGTCTCCTGGGTTGAGAGACTGAGGAGGATAGTGTTTCCCTTTGTTGTTATTGTTTGTCCTTTGTTCTTAAAGAGGACCATGACATCAAGAAGGTGATACCATAAGGTGCAAGTGAATTGGATTTAAGAGAGGGAGAGCTGTGCAGAGTCACCAGATTCGCTTCCTCCTACGCAGTCATTTGGGTCCAGTAGCATGATATAGATCAGGACTACTAGAGATGGACCTAGATGCAGTGAGAGACTTTGGTCTTTTTAAGTCTTTTTAAGGGAAGATAGGAGTTCCTTTTTGAAATGGGGAGTTTAAGATCTGTGGACATCCATTGAAAGGCATTTGGAGATGTGAGATTGGAAGTCAGGAGAGAGATTGAGGCAGGAAAGGTAGATTTTAGAATCATCAGCGTAGAAATGGTAATTAAAATACTTGGGAGTTGATGAGATTACTAAGTGAAATAATGTAGAGGGAGAAGGGAAGATATCCCAGGTTCTGTGGTTAGAGAGTATGCTCTGGAGGAGGATCCAGCAAAGGAGAAAGAGGAGTAGTTAGGTGGGAGGAAAATCAGGAGAGTGGTGTCCCAAAAACCTAGAGAGAAGAGAATATCAAAGGGGACAGATCAGCAGTGTCAGAAGACTACAGAGAAGTCAAGGAAAGTGAGGATTGCGAAAAGGCCATGGGATTTGTCAACTAAGAGATCAATAGTAACTTTGGAGAGGGCAGTCAGGCTTTCAACATTCTGCTTCTTGGTAATTATATAATCTCTCCTTTGGGTTTGCCAATTCTTTGGAAATTGAGGCTGTGTGTTTTTTTTTAAATCTTCATGTGCTTACAACACCTTTAAAAAGGGCCTTTCCGCATAGAAGGTGTTTAGTAAATATTTGAATGAATTGGATGCTTTGTCGTATAGCATATTTTTATTCCAGAAATGTGTGATACTTTTTCAAGTAATATATCTGAAGGCAAGGTCGTCTAAATGTGTTAAGTTTGGCAAGATGTAATTAAGCAGGTAATGCTGCAAAAGTTATATAGAAGCAAAATTAATGTGACATTGAGGTAAATATAATAAATAGTTCAACCTTTGTAAGCCTCAGCATCTTGACATATAAAAAAAGGGTAATGATCTGAGCTCTTTCCATCTTTTAGATTCTATAATTCTAAATTATTTGATAATTTGGATTATTTTTGCTACTGCTCGCCTCTCCTGCAATGTCACATTGTTTGAAAATGTTTTCCAGAAAAAAAAGAAAATATTTTCCAGTTCATAGTTAAAATCTTCCTTTAAACTGTTCTTCCCACTTAGGTAAATTTAACAGCTCCCATTATTCATTCTTTGCATGTAGCCAGTATATCACAGTTGTGTTATGAGGAGTATTTACAGACTGACTATGTGGGTAGCTCTTTTGTGGTGGATGATGCTGTTTAATTTTAGTAGGGTTTAGAAAATACCTAGAAGAAGGTAGATCCAAACATCTTAAGTAGAACCAATTTTGTTTGTTTTTTTTTAAGCTACATATATATTTAGAGTGTACTATGATTTTAAATATCTTCTTGACCTAGATTTAACCTCTTGTTTCCTGAAATGATTATTTTTAATAGCACAACCAATTCTTAGGCATACTGATGGTGTTACATATTGGTGAAATAAGAGCTGATTGTCACTCTTTGACTTTTGTCTGGTGTACATCAACCATGTTTTCTTTACTGCATTGAGATCTCCGTTAGTCTATAACTAAGAGTTGATTCTGGACCACAGGTGGGAAATAAATTATAAAGGTATAATTGTCATAATAAATCTCAATATTTATTAGTCAGATTCATTCACAACTTCTCACTTTTAATTTGAAAAAAAAAAAGAATGTTAGAAATTGCAATTTACAGTATAATTCAACATAGTACACATTTATGTGCCACTTATGTGCTAAGTGCTGGGAGTAACAAACAGAAAGAAAGATAGTCCCTACCCTCAAGGAGTTTACAATCTAATAAAGAAAGACAATACTAACAAGGAAACTGAATTTTGGAAGGGGGAAAGTGGTGTGTGTGCAGCCTGTCTGCATTATGTCTGAGGGAGGGAAGGGTGTGATGTTCTGTGTATTCCAAACCTAAGCGAGAATTAACCTGGAGAGTTCAGATCCCAGCCCCCTGTAAAGGAAAACTTTCATAGGAGTTTAGTATTCTACCCTGCAGCCATCCCATCAGAGGGAAGAGAGGAGCCTGAGGTAGTTGGGAATGTATTTAAAGGGATTCCAAATATTATTAAACATATCAGGACACAAGAATACTTCATTTATCTAAGTTTGATTAGTAATTGCTAAAAAATATTTTGGTGATCTCTGTTAAATACTTTGCTGATCCTGAATTAGCCTCAAATGATTGAGTTCCCATAGAATTTATCATTTACCAATACTAGAACCTCAGTGATTCAATTAATGAGGCAAATGATGATAGGAGACCTAGTTTTTGTAGTTTATGTGATACTTTGTCAGCTGAAGTGTACATTTGATTAAGTAAATATTGGAGAAATTTTCAGCTGCTGAAGTAACAACAACTCTAGATGAGAATCTCTTATTCTTCCTCCTTTCAAGTTATCTATTGCCCTGAATATTAGATCCCTTACCTGTACATCTAAATTGAGAGATCTATAAAAGGAAAAAAAAGGAAAAAACTTCATAAATGTAGGTACCCAGTGAACTTCATAATGTTAATTGTTTTATTTAAGCTGCCTCTGATTACTTTAAAATGCTATTAAAGTGTGGTAGAATTCATGGCTTACTCTAAAATACAAAGGTAGAATTTGGGGTTTGGATAGTTTTTCAATCAAAATGGGATAAAAAAGAAAAGAGCAATTAATTAGCCATTTGATTGGTTAAGATTTGCAGGTTTAGTACATTTGAAAGAATTAGAATATGATTTCAATACCTTATATTACAATATGTCGGGGAGACAGCTTGGCATAATGGAAAGATGATGGAATTTGAATTTCGGATAGCTGAGACCTAGCTCTTGTTATTAACAAGATCTGTGGACTTGAGAAAGCCCCTTAACCTCTCAGGGCCTGTTTTCTTAACCCTTTGATGAGATATTTGGACTAAGTCTTCTCTTCAGTTTTAAGTACTGTGACTTCCATAATGAATTCTATCCCATTGAAGAGAGAAAAGCTGCCTGAAGGCACTGTGAATGGATTATAAGAATGCAAAATCTTAGGTTCCATCTGAGCACTGTGTCTTGAAAATAATAGGAACACAATAAAAATGTATCTTCCCCCTTCTTTCTCTTCTCCATTCCTGGCCCCACCCCTTCCTCCCATTTTTTCTTCAACTCTCTTCCCTTTTCTGATAGTGTAAAATAACAAAGGTTTAGTAGCCAAGAGTGTAGTAAAACAAAGGCCTTTCTCTCCAAAGAAGGCTTCTAGAGGATTCTCTGGCAAATAGAAGAGAGTTAGGTCAGTCTTCTGGGTGATTCTCTCCCTAGCAAAGTAATCCATGTTTTGAAATGTTTGTGGACTTTTATTTGAAAAAAATTCCCTTTCAGGTTACCTAAGCTACGTCTTTTAGTCCTGTGAATGACTTTTCTCCTCTTTCCAGATTCTCCCTTAATTCTAGTGCCTTCTCTCTACTGATTATCTCCATTTCTGTATGTAGTTTTTTCATTTTATCTCCACCATTAGATTATGAGCTCTTTGAGAGCAGAGACTGTTTTTTGCCTTTCTCTTTATCCCCAGCAATTAGCCTGGGCACTTAGTAGGCTTTTAATAAATGCTTATTGACTGAAATAGTAACACATGGTTCTTTATATATTATTCTTTCCTAGGACACTCAATCAAACGTTGGGAGTCCCTTAATTCGAACAGCTCCTCAGATCATTGGAGCAGAGGATGATGACTTTGGCACTGAACATGAACAGGTGATGTTTTTCCTAAAGCAGGAATTATCAGTTTTTAAGATATTGCCCTGTTTGTTAACAAAAACTAACCCCTTCCTGGGGACATGAAACAACAGTTGCCAGAATTTTTTTTTTTAATTAATTTATTTATTTATCTTTTAACATTCATTTTCACAAAATTTTGGGTTCCAAATTTTCTCCCCATTTCTCTCCTCCCCCCACCCCAAAACGCCAAGCATTCTAATTGCCCTATCACCAATCTGCCCTCTCGTCTAACATCCCTCCCTTCCCTTGTCCCCTTCTTCTCTTTTGTCCTGTAGGGCCAGATAACTTTCTATACCCCATTACCTGTATTTCTTATTTCCTAGTAGCAAGAACAATACTGGACAGTTGTTCCTAAAACTTTGACTTCCAACTTCTCTTCATCCCTCCCTCCCCACCCATTCCCTTTGGGAAGCAAGCAATTCAATATAGGCCATATCGGTGTAGTTTTGCAAATGACTTCGATAATAGTCGTGTTGTGTAAGACTAACTATATTTCCCTGCATCCTATCCTGCCCCCCCATTGCTTCTGTTCTCTCTTTGGATCCTGTTCCTCCCCAAAAGGTTGGCTTCAAAT
>CM053771.1:231164322-231253538 GCA_028658325.1 Potorous gilbertii | reverse complement strand
TCTCTCTCTCTCTCTCTCTGTATGTATGTGTGTAATCCCACCAACTACCCAGATAATGAAAAGTTTCAAGAGTTACAAATATTGTCTTTCCATATAGGAATGTAAACAGTTCAGCTTTAGTAAGTCCCTCATGGCTTCTCATTGCTGTTTACCTTTTCATGCTTCTCTTTATTCTTGTGTTTGAAGGTCAAATTTTCTTTTCAGCTCTGGTCTTTTCATCAAGAATGCTTGAAAGTCCTCTATTTCATTGAAAGACCATATTTCCCCTGAAGTAGTACACTCAGTTTTGCTGGGTAGGTGATTCTTGAAAAATATGGAACACTTCACAAATTTGCGTGTCATCCTTGCACAGGGCCATGCTGATCTTCTCTGTATTGTTCCAGTTTTAGTATATGTGCTGCTGAAGCAAGCACAGTTGCCAGAATTTGATGCTAAATTTTCAAGTTGATAGTCTGTTTAGTAAATTACTGTTTTTATCCTTAAACTTTTCCCTAATAGCAAAAGCTATTTTTATATTTAAATTTTTTTCATATTTAATTTTTTAAAATTTTTTTATATTAAAATTTTATATTTAAAAATATCAGAGGTTAAAGCTGATATGACTTTGGGGCACTGAATATATTCCATAATTATCCATTAGAATTCTTTTCTTTTGAGTAGTCTTTAAAAAAATATGGGTAAACTCAAGCTTGTCCTTGTCTTGCCTACCCTCTTGTTACCTATTTCCTCACAGCTAAATCCACCCAAATTTGAGTTGGTATGGGATAATTATCATGATAGTATTAATTATATGATGCATAGAATAGCATAGAAATTTAGTGATAGTTCTAATAAAAACACTTAGGTTCACTCTCCATTCACTAACCTAGTAGCCTCCAAACTTTTTTGATCATATACCCCATTATCAATATGTTTCCTGAGTATACTCTTCCCAAATATTTGTATTCACATATTTGCTATATATTTATTTATTTATAAATTATGTACAGGTAATTCTGTATTAGTAATTATATACATTCTGAAACTTACGCAGAAATAAAAATTAAGAAGGAAAAGATGAAGAGAAATAATATTTGACCCTAGAATCAATAGAGATCTACTGAAGTTTTAGTATATGGGGGAGGGCCACTGTCAGATCTGCATTTTGGGAAAACACTTCGACAACTGCCTGGAGGATGGATTGGAGAAAGGAGAGATTTGAGGCAGGGAGACTAGTTAGGAAGCAGTTGCAAATAGTTTAAGCAATGAGAGATTAAACTGCCATGGTGCCTGTGTGAGTCGAGAGAAGGGGACAGATAAAAGAGATGTCATGGATGTAAAAGCAACATAATTTAGTGACTGGTTAGCTGTGTGAGATAAGGAAAAGTGAAGCATTCAGGCATCATGCTGTGTGTGTGTGTGTAAAACATGTACGTATATATTTGTGTATATACATACATCTGGAAGTAATCTGCATTGAGGTGATTTAAACTCAGGGGAACTGATGAAGTCTGTAAATGAGAGAGTACAAAATGAAGAGAGGAGAGCCATAGTTAGTGCCTTTTGGCATACCCAAAGTTTGGGGATGTGATATGGATGATAGTACAGTAAAGGAGTCTGAGAAAGAGTCCATTCAGACTGGAAAAGAACCAAGAAAAAGAAATGTCATCATAACCTAAAGAGGAGAGAATAAGTAAGCAAGTGTCAGATACCACAGAAAAGTTAAGAAGGCTGAGGAAAAAAGACTATCAGATATGACAATTGGATTTCCTGGTAATTTTGATGAGTGTACTTTCAATAGAACTAAGGAGTCAAGGATAATGAGGAAGTTGAGAAACTAGTGATACCCTTGACAGTCATAGGGAAGTTCTCAAGAGGTTGGGATTTGGGGGAAAAGTAATGTAATGGCAGCCCCTCCATGCCTGCTCAGCCTGTACCACTCAGTCTTTTTCACTGAAAAAATGAGAAGTGCTAGTAGGGGCATATTCTTAGGCCATTGCCTAGGATGTGGGGCTGAGGGTAAGGAACGAGAAATTTTGCCTGTAAATCCCTTGGGAATGGATTAGATTATAGTGTATTTGAGAAGTTCTTACCAAAGTTGGCTAACAGTGGGAGCAGGTAGACTTGGGGTCAATATTGAAGGAGGAGCAAGGTAGATGTGCTGGAGACAAGCCACTTACAAACCTATGGAAGGTGAGATACAACTCATCTTCCCACTGTCTAACCAGTCACATACCTTATGGTCAAATAGTGGCCCCCTCTTTGGTAATCTCTGCTCCAGTTTACCCTTATTTGGCATCTCAAACTCAACATGCCCTGGATAGAATTCCTTGTCTTTTCCCCAAAACCCACCTTTCTTCTGAGCTTTGTCATTTCTATTGAGAACATCATCATTCTGCCACTTGTTCATGTTTTCATCCTAATCTCAAAGCCTCAATCTCCCTTAATCCACATCCATACCTAGTTGGTTGCCTGGTCTGACTTTTTCTGTCTCCACAATATCTTTTGCATATATCCTATTCTTTCTACACAAATGACCACCTTCTCAGTTCAAGCCTCTAGCACCTCTCTTGTTGCTGTTACCCTGTTGATTGGTCTCTTCTCTTCTTCAACCTGTTCTGGATATAGCTTCCAAAGTGATTTTCCAAAATACATGTTAGATCCATGGCACTGTCCTACTCAATCAATTCTGTCTTCCTCTTACCTCAAATAAAAGCTATGCCATTAAAAAAATCCTTCTCAACTTGGCTCTACCCTGTCTTTCCAATATTACTGTGTACCATCCCTCTTTATGCATTTTGGCATATAACCAGACTGTCCTTCTTGCTGTTTCTCATAGAAGACATTCCATCTTCTGTCTCAGTGCCTTTGCACAGACTGTCTTTCATACCGGAATACCTTCTCTCCTTACCGCTACCTCTTCAAATCCTTAGTTTTCTTCAAATCTTAAGTAGAGATGTTACATTTTATGTGTGAGGCCTTTCATGAATTCCCTAGCAACTGGTGTCTTTCTCTCCCCTCCCATAACCTTTTATTTATTTAATATTTATTTTGAATATAATTACATAGGTATATATTATCTTCCCATAGTAGGATGTAAGCTTTCAAAGGCAGGGATGATTTCACTTCTGTCTTTGTATCACTACTGCATCATCATCATCATCATCATCCCATCACTAGCATTTATGCTTTAAAATTTACAGAGCACTTTACAAATACTATCTCATTTTATCCTCAAAAACCAAAACAAAACCATTGGAAGTAGGTGCTATTACTATCCTCAGAATCAGAGACAGACAATAAGTAGTTCTCTAGGGTCACACAGCTATTGAGTATGTGAGACTGACTTGGAATTTAGGTCTTCCTGATTCCAGGTCCAGTGCTCTTTTCATTGCATCACTTTGATAAGTGGTTATTTGAACTGATTGTCCAAAAGCTGAAGAAATCCACTGCTGAGTTAAAAGGCTTTTTACGATAACTTTGTTGTTCAGTCTTTTACGTCCAGCTCTTTGTGACTCCTTTTGGGGATTTTCTTGGCAAAGATCAGAGTGGTTTGCTATTTCTTTCTTCAGTTCATTTTACAGATGAGGAAACTGAGTCAAACAGGGTTAAGTGATTTGTCCAGGGTCACACAGGTAAGAAGAGTCTGAGGCCAGGACACTCAGGAAGGTGAGTTTTCCTGACTCCCTGCCCAGCACTCTTACCTAATTTGTAGGATGGCTATGACTTAGTATAGGAAGAAGTGCCATATTTTCACTTTGAGTAAAGTGAGTTTTTATAATTTTTGACTCCCTACATTGTT
This sequence comes from Potorous gilbertii, assembly GCA_028658325.1. Taxonomy (NCBI): domain Eukaryota; kingdom Metazoa; phylum Chordata; class Mammalia; order Diprotodontia; family Potoroidae; genus Potorous; species Potorous gilbertii. The sequence continues at coordinate 231,249,757 of CM053771.1, read as the reverse complement.
GAAGCCAAACTATCTAATCTAGTTCATTCCTTTACCTTCAAAGATCCATTCTGTCCACCTTGAAATGTTGACTGATCTTCAGAGAGACTCTATAGTTTACTTAGCTTATGAATTCTTATAATTACTCTTAACAGTCTTATATTTTGTCTTCCTTCTACCCAGTTAAAAATTACGAAGTCAGATCTGACCAGGTGGGTCAGTTGTGGCTTTCCTCATACAATACTCTGTGTGGAGACACCCCCACCCCAATGCAATAAATCTCTCAATATAACTATTCCTCTTCACAGATTAATGGACAGTGCAGCTGCTTCCAAAGTATTGAACTGCTGAGATCCCGCCCTGCTCACCTAGCTGTTTTCCTACACCATGTGGTTTCACAGTTCGACCCTGCGACATTGGTGAAACATCATTCTTTGACATATTATTCTTATTTACAAGTAAACTTTAGTCCTCTCAAAGCTTAAAGTTCGGGTGTTCACATTTATACAACAGTTAGAAGGTGGGGTGGGGAATGGAGGAATGGGGAAGAATTCTCCCCCATGAAGTTCAGACTTTTCCTGTTTACCTGGCATAGCGGGACAAATCTAAAGATAAATAAAATCACCATCAAGCTAAGAGTAATATTCTTGGCAACTTGGTAATAATTTTTTTCTTAAAATAACTTATCAGATCTTCTGACTATTCTTTTAGGAAATGAACAGATTGAATTTATGATGACCTCTTACTTTCTCTCTCTTTGTTGTTTCTTCCTCTACTACAGCTCTGTTACCTTTATTCAGACTTGTACAAACAGACCAATTCCAAGGAAACTCGACGCATCTTCCTTGAGTTTCACCAGTTCTTCCTGGACCGAGCTGCAGTGAGTTGCCAATTTAATGTTTTCATCTTTAAGTTAATGTCCACCAAGGATATAAATTAGCACTTAACATATGCTTAATCGGGTTAGGTGCTGGGTGAGATAAAAAGAGAAGTAAACAAAGTCCTTGTCTTCAAAAAATTTACAATCTAGTAGGAATTGATAAACACGTACACACACACACACACACACACACACACACACAAGTATGATATAAATTAGGATGTGCCTAAAAGGAGTACAAAAATGAAGTAACATCAGTTAAGGAATGCCTCATTTCATTTTGGGGAATATGTTTCTAAGTTAGCATGTAGTTAGGTGTTCGTTGAATTACGACATATATAAATATACCCAATTATGTGTTTTGGAGCACATATGCATATGTTTATGTATGTATACATGTATATACAGTCTTTGCAATACTTGCCTACTTGCATTCTAAGTGAGGCATCAACAGTTTGTCACACAATAAATATTTTTTAAAATTACAATAATTATGAAAAAATCTCACTCATAATGAGTTAGTGGATTTTTCTCATAACAAAATATTAACGTTTTAAACTATCTTAGGGCTACATGTTAGGCAATAGCAATTAGCAAATTTAGTAAGGCCTTGTGTATGTTGCTATTATCAAAACTACTCATTTTTCTTAAGTAGAATATTTTATTTTCCTTAAAATTGTTAACACAGTTGTGTTCAAATTTCTCAAGTATATTTGTATTTTGTTCTAGCAACTCAAGGTAAATTATCAATGCTAGCTTAAAATTTTTTTTTAAAATAGGTTTTTATTGATGTCTTCTGTTTTTTAATGTCATCATGCTTATATCTAGTAAACTCTCCCCCTTCTGTCTCCCAGAAAGCCATCTCACATATCACGTAATTTTACTATTGAATCTTAAGCTAATATTATTGTCCTTCATGTTATGAATTTAGTATAACCCAGTAGTCTTCCCTGACTTAGATAATGCTAACTTATATGTAAATGGGGATTTAAAATAAACTTGCATTTAAACACTTTCAGAAATGGTGATTTGTTATATCGTCTAATTCAGTCAAATAAAAGCTTTGAAACTCCATATTTAAGAAATTGCATATTATATTTCTTGCTGAACTATTATTATGTTCTGCACCCTTTTGTTGAATTATTAGAACCACAGCCTGCAAATCCTGTGACTCACTACTTAGTCTTAGAACCATAGACTTTTTTAGAAGATTTTTAACTGAAGTAATTATTATATATAAATCAAATGTTTTATAGGTCCTTGAACATCCTTGGAAGGAGAATACCAAATAAAGTGTAGCTAAAAGCACTTGTTGTAGAACTTATTTATTATTTTAATTCAATAAGGCATGATTGCAGAAAGTTAACCAGAGGTAGTGAAACTCTAAAAACAAATTTCTATCAAATATTTCCTCAAGTGAAAAGTGCTATGAACTTAACATAGCAAAATGACTATGAGTGTATTGTATACATTGTTCACTGTGTTTATCTGATTTTGTACCTCCAAATTATGAGTCTCATATGAGGTTTTAAAAAAAATATGATGTATACTTCAATACTTCAAACTCAACATGATTACGTCCCTGTGAGTACTTTTGCTCTCTTTTATAGAATGTCTTCTTGATTAGCTGTTGTCAGAAGTATTCCTCATCTAGTAGCCAACCTTCTGGCGATCAACTGTCTAAACTTAATCTTACTCTAAGTTTGGCATCTGAACCAACACCAAAAGCCTTTTCTGCTGAGAAAGGCTGAGTCTTTGAGAACTCATGTATCTATACATGCTGATGAGATAATTGAGAGTGCCTTGATAATATATAAGTTGTATAAAATATTGCTTTAAGTAAGTGGTTGATTGTGCCTTGTACCACCTGTGAACTTAACTTGAAATTTGCTTCACTTTTTCACTTCAGAAATTTACTTTGGAATAATTAAATTACTCAGTAAACATTTATTAAGTGCATATTCTGTGCTAGGCCTTGGGCTAACTTCTGGGGATATAAATATAAAAAAGAAAGATAGTCTGTGCTGTCAAGGCTCTTACAATCTATTGGACGAAGGCAATACACAAAATGAAACTGAAAAGCAAGAAGGTGGGAAATGGGATAGGATGGGAGTGATGGAGTCCAAAAGGGCACAAGTAGGAGGGAAACAAAGAGGGAGGTGGCTCGGGAGCCCTGTTTAAATGGTGGCTTTAGGAGAAACTCTTTGCTCTGCTCTCTAGCCCTTAAATCAGTGAGGTGTAGAGGGTACTGAGGGTACCAGTGAGGTGTAAGTTAGTGCATTCTTAGAGAATGATGAAATGTCTGGTGATTAGAACTGGATAGGATGCACAAGTTTTGTGTTGTAGTCAAATGATTTGTCTCCTTTCTTTTGAAGCATGAGCTTTGTGAACTTAGATAGCAAAATGACTAGGAGGACACACTAACCAAACATGTAATGTTTGTTGTAAGTACCTAGAAAACATCTCTAAGTCAGAAGCCCCAAAATGAACGTTTTTCTAAAGGAAACCATTTGATGGGTCAAATATAAAAAGTATTTAAGATATAACAGATTTGAATTAGTGGCGACATAGTCAATGGGGTTGTAAATACTAAAGTGGCTCTATAATCTCATCAGTGAGGATACTCCTGGTGGTGCAGACAGACCTTCCACTGGTGGAAGACATCCTACAACTCATCCTTTTGTCCATGGCAGCCCACATGTGCTCTATAGACAGCCCTCCCAGGGTGCTAGGCTCCTTTTCTTGGTATTTTAACAGTATGTGGATAACAGTGTTAGAACCTGAGGTATTCTATTATGCTTCAGTGTTGCGAAGAAAGTAATATCATACTCGCAATAAGCATAGACCAGTGTGTATGTTTATAATTCAGTTCATATTGACCAAGTGTTATATGTGCCGTGCTAAGCACTAAGAAGTACATAGAATCTAGACTATATCACTGATGTGTGTGTGTGTGTGTGTGTGTGTGTGTGTGTGTGTGTAGATACACACACACATTTGTTGAAAGATACATAGTGCTATTTCTTAGCTTTTTTTTTCTCTCCCCCCCCCCCCTTTTTTTTTTAAAGCACTTGAAGGTTTCTGTTCCAGATGAAATATCTCTAGACCTGGGTAAGTAAGTCTATCTATGGTACCACAGGTTTCAAAGAATAATTCATATAGAACAACTAGGTGATACAGTAGATAGAGCACTGGGTCTGGAGTCAATTAAAATCTGTTCTCAGACACTTACTAGCTTTGTGACCCTGGATAAATTATTTAACCTTTGTCCCTCAGTTTTCTCATCTGTAAATTGAAGAAAATAATAGCTTCTACTCCCAGGATTGTTGTGAGGATCAAATTAGGTATTTGTAAAGTGCTTTGCAAATATCAAGTTATATAGAAAAACTATTGTTGTGGTTGTTGTTTTTGAGAGATTTCCAAGTAATCTCTTTAACAAGGTCACATGGATTGATTTAACTTGAAGGAAAGATATAATAGCTAGTCACCAGGTTTGTTTCAGAGGTTCAGACCCAGAGCTGAAGAGCTATGAGGTAAAGATAAAGTTTTTAATAAATAATTTTAGTTGTACTTAACATAAGAGGTAGTATTGATCTTTTTGTCACCTGATGTATATTGACTCACAGATAATGCAAATAATTCCTTTCTTATTTTCCTTTAGAAAAAAGAAGGCCAGAACTTATACCTGAAGATTTGCACCGACATTATGTCCAAACTATGCAAGATAAAGTCTATCCTGAAGTTCAGAAGCACTTGGAAGACTTCAGGTCTGTATATTGGCAGATTGTAATTAGTTTTATCATTAGAGACTCTTTTAGGTAGAGGTAGCCTTTAAAATTCCTGCACTCTGGCTTTAGGGGCATATCTGTGAATGGAGTACAACTGACCTACATGGTCCATTCTTTCAGGTGCTTGCAGTGACAGATTTCTTTGTTTTGTCTGTGAGAAATGTATCCCTTTGGGGGCATGAAATCTGTATTCTGATGTGTGATTGTCTTCAGAGTTTCTTCCCCAGCATCTGAGGTGATATTAGTTTAGAACATGCAACTATATGGCATTTTCCCTGGAACTAGAAACTGTTAGCTAGAGGAGACACACAGTCCAAACATCCCCAAAGGGAGATACTTCTATTCTTTTGTCCTTAGCATTCATCTCATTCTCTTCAGGCAGAAACGTAGTATGGGACTAACCTTAGCTGAAAGTGAACTGACCAAACTTGATGCAGAACGAGACCGTGACCGGGTAACCCTGGAGAAAGAACGGGCATGTGCAGAGCAGATCATTACCAAAATTGAAGAAGTATTGTAAGTAGTAGAGTATTAATGAAATAGAAATTTCTTTTATCACATTGTAAGAAAGACTACATTGAAAGAATCAGCATAAGAAAGAAAAACGTGTGTGTTTTTGTATACATATATATATATATATATATATATATATATATATATATATACACATACATATACAAACACACACATACATGTATGTATATATGTGTATATATGTGTGTGTGTACACATATATGTAAGAAATGTTTTGAGAATTTTTGTTAAATGAATAAAACTTTTTTCCCCCAAATCAAATATGTATTATTTATTGTGGTTTAAATTTCATAGGTTACCTAGAATAAAAGCATATTATTGTTAATGAAAGAAAGGTGAAAATGTTTTAGCCCCACTGTGGATTAACCTGCCTCTGACACCAAATTCTTTGTACTAAAAATTTAGTACTATGGCTTTGGCATCTACTTGTCTTGAGTTTTAAGTATCAATGTTAATTGGTGAAAAGATACCTTATTAAATTTTAATTTATTGTTTCCAAACTGCTTGTTGTTTGTAGGATGACAGCTCAAGCTGTTGAAGAAGACAAAAGGTAACATATTCATTTTCTTGCATTTTCAATGGAGTAGTAAGAAAAACACTCCCCAATCCTAATTTGTGATTCATTCTTTGTGATTTGTAAGTAATATAACAGTCTCCCTCTAGTGGCATACATTTACAAAGAGACTTCTAGTCTTCATGAATTGAATTTTTTTCTCTTTGTATCTAGAGATTATAGTTTATGTTTCTCTTGTTGCCTTAGGCATCTTGCCCATAGGTTTATAAAGGTCACTGATGGCTTTGTCCTGTTCATCTTTCCTTATCAAAAGTAACAGTTGAGTTAACTTTTTCTCTTCTAGTTCAACAATGCAATATGTTATCCTCATGTACATGAAGCATTTGGGAGTCAGAGTAAAAGAACCTCGGAATTTGGAGCATAAACGAGGACGCATTGGGTTTCTGCCAAAAATCAAGGTAATAAGTGGTGTAAAAGGGGGATTCTGCACTTTCATGCAGATTCATACCTTTTTATTTTTGTTGGTTTAATTTTCCTCTTTGTGTGTTTATGTTGTATAAATTGACATCCTCTGCCCTTCCAAGATTTTTTCATTTAATCTGTACGTTATTCTATAAGAATACTCTGTAGTAAATTTGATCTTCTGTTTCCTTATCTTAATTTCTCAAGTTTATGTTTCTCCATTCAGTTCATCCTTACCCTGACCTACTTTTTTCATTTTTTCCTAAAATTTAATGTGTTATCAAGCCTCCTTCTGTCTTCTGAAACCGTCCTTTAAGATATTTCTGTTTTGTGTCATATTTTACCTTTGATGCTGACGTACTGTTGTATTTGACTCCTAATGCATGGATTACTTTTCTATTTCTCTCTCTAGCTTCTAGATTCAGAGCCTGTTTTTAATGATATTCTGAACTATTGTTTGTGTATTGTTATTGTACTCTTGAAAGCTATAAAAGTGATTTGATTTAAATTGTTGGCCCTCTAGACAGAAATTGACTCAGATCACAGTATGAGTAAATATAATGGATTTAAGTAGACATCATCTCTTAGACAATAAAGATTTTGTGTGATCACCAAGACCAAGTGCATGTTTTGTTCTGTTTCTCAGTAGTGGAACATGTTCTTTTCTTTTTAAAATTATTTCTAGTTTACAACATTCAGTTCCACAAGCTTTTGAGTTCCAAATTTTCTCCTTCTCCTCCCTGTCCAAAATGGTATGCAATATACATTCACATTAAACATATTTTCAGAACATATTCTTCTCTACCCAGTAATGTTGTCTTTTGTATGGAAGAGTCAGCATAGAAGAAGTAAGAAGGGACATTGGAATTGGAGTTAGGAGACATAGATTCCAATCCTGTCTCTCTGTGATGTAGAGGAAGGCAGTTAACCTCAGTGTGCTGCACATTTGGTCTGCACATTTGGTCTGCACATTTGGTCTTTTCATCTGTAAAAGAAAGTTTAATGAAATGATCTCAAGTTGCTTTCTAACTCTACATTTCTATGTTTCTAACATATTACTGACCTTCCATCAGTAGGGATTGTACTTAGAGTTGTCTATCTAATAGTGTTGATAGGTTGATTGAATTCATGTTGCCAATTTTCTTGCCTAGTGCTCTTGAGATCAGTACCATTGTATTTGGAAGATAACTTTGGATGGAATAAATGACCTCCCATTTACACTGTCTTATATGTACTTAGTTGTTTGTATGTTGTTTCCATGACTAGATTGTGAGCTCATTGAGGGTAAGGACCATGTTTTTACTTTTCTTTTTTTTTCCTAGCATTTTAGCATAGTGTATGGCACACAGTAAGCTCTTAATAGTAAGTCTTTTTGACTGCCTGTTACTTAAAAAGGCATTTATCAGTAAATACTTAGCATGTGTTAGACACTGCTAAAGAATTGAAATTTCAAATATAAAAGAGATAATCCCCACCATCAAGGAGCCTTACATTCTAGTATATAGATACAGCATGTGAAACAAAACAAAGCTGTTACATCAAAAGATCAGTCCTATGACGTGGCTTCATTAGTACCGTTGTAATCAACTCATTTAATCCTCAGTGGGTCTTTCTATATTACTCCCATGATATATTTAAATACTGGACTCTTAAAGTATAAGTGAACAGTAAGTTAATATGTGCGTGCTTTTATAGTCATTTTAATTTTTATCCAGCTTTTGAGAATATGTTTTTATTTTCAAGGAACAAGAGAAAACTGATAATAAAACATGTTATATATTAATGCTCTGATTGTTTGTTGACTGTAGCAAAGTATAAAGAAAGATAGGGAAGGTGAAGAAAAAGTGAAGAGAAGAGGATTCCCAAGCATTTTAGGACCCCCAAGGAGGCCAAGCCGTCATGACAACAGTGCAAGTATGTTGGTTTTGAAAATACTCTATTATCCATTGTTTGCCGCTTAGATGATGTTCATTTCATTAGGATGAATTATTAGAGAGGAGTTAAAAGTGAGACCAGTCCAAATAAAATGTAGAAGTAAATAGTACCCACTTGCGGCATTTTTGTATAGAGATTTCCATCCCTCCTCAGGGCTTCAGATAATGTGTGATTTTTCACTCATTTTCACTTTTATTGAGGACATATTTCTTTGAACTAGCAATAATCAGAATTTCACAGAGTGACTTGCCTGCTTTCTAATTAGTTTCTGTCTGTTCAGTTGGCAGAGCCATGGAACTACAAAAGCAGCGCCATCCCAAGCTCTTATCCACACCCTCATCAGTGAGTCCTGAACTTCAAGAGTCTGCCAAGTTGCGCCAGAGTGGAGTCTCCAGCGATGTAGCAGACATCATGTATGTGCCAGCTAATCCCATGTCTTCTTTGACTTCAGGGACTAGTGCCTCCCAAGAGGGAGGGAAAGAGAATGAAATAGGTAAGTTGATGCTACAGGGAAACATATTTAAGAATCTTGGTTGTTAAGAAACCTTTTTGGTCAGATTATAGTAGTCAAGAATTAATCCCATCTCATAATTACTTAATTTGAGCCTTTTGTTATTTGTCAGAAAGTGATAACTTTTGAATTGTTCAGATTTGAACTATTCACAAACCTTAGAAATCATTTCCAAAATTACTCAGGGTAGAATTTAATATCTTAGATATTTCGTGGTCCCAATCCTTCATATGTTTTTAAAGATTAGATTGGGTTCCTTTTAAAGGAATATGTAATTGATAAAAGTTGTTGCATTTGGTTAGCACAAATGGCCGTTTAAATCCTTGATCTCTCTTTTCAGGGTCAAAACAGATTGGAGAAACACCAGCTTCTGGAGATTCTACAGATGGTACACCACGAACTCCCAATACAGTCTTTGATTTCCCAGCTCCACCATTAGACCAGTTGCAGGAGGAGGAAGGTGAAGTAGAAAGGTAATGCAGTACAACCAGTCAATGAGAATTTAAGGCATTGTTTAATTGCTTAGGAACAATGTGATTTTTTTTTTGTCTGTAAATGTACTAATATAGCTTGATAAATCTCTACTCTTCCTGACAGGTAGCCATTTGGAAATTGTCTTCCAAATTGGACTAATACTGAAACTCTAAGAAAAGATAATGTTAAACTTATAATATTTAGAAAAAATTGCTTATCTCATTTATTTAGCCTATACTTTAACTGAATGTATAAGACAGATCTCTTTTGCTGTCAGTATCACCACATGTTGAGCATTTCATTATTCAGAGACTAGAAAATGAAGATTACATAGGAAATTGTGAATTTCCATTACATGATTTTTTTAAAGTCTACATTAAATTTAGCATAATAGTAACAAAACTGCCCTGCTTGTCTGTCTCCTCCTGAACTTCTTTATGCTTTTTTCTATGTATTTCTTTAATTTTGCATTGATATCCTTTTTTTTCTTATATTCCCCTCTTCCCTCCCCTCCCTTGCCTTCTCTCCTCTCCTCTCCTCACTTCTCTCCTCTTCTCTCCTTTCTTTTTCATCATTAACATTGCCTAGCAACATTTCTTCCTCTACGAGAGACCTTTTCTGGTAATGTTAAAGTATATTCAAGCAAAGCAATGTCATACATTCACCATGTCTGAAAATATATAGCTCATTCTGCGCCTTTAGTCCATTATTTCTCAGCCAAAAAGTGGGGGAAGTATGCTTCATCTTATTTATTTGTCATTGTATTATAGAGCTGTTATCAGAAGTTGAATGGTTATTTTCCTTTACATTGTAGTCATTGTATAAATTGGTTCTACTTGTTTTGCTCACTTCACTGGGTATCAATCCACTATTTTTTCCTTTTTTTTTCATTGTTTAGGTTACCTGAACATGGAACACCAAAGTCTTTTCGAAAGTGAGTATTCATTTTAAATAGCTTTCAGCAAAGACATGTTATTAAGATGATATATTTTAATATCAGTAATTGCCACTGTTTTTTAAACCCATTTTGTGTTACTGGTCATTTATTAGATCTTAAATAAGTTTGATTTTCTCTCTTCTAGGCTTGATAGTATAGCTTTTGGGGAAAGTCAGAGTGAAGATGAACAATTTGAAAATGATTTAGAAACCGATCCACCAAATTGGCAGCAGCTTGTTAGCAGAGAGGTGCTACTAGGGCTAAAACCTTGTGAGATCAAACGGCAAGAAGTGATCAATGGTAAGTGTAATCACTTTTCTCCTTGACTTACCATGTTCTATAGGAATAAGGCAGACTCTTCAGCTTTGTACTCTATGTCTTCTCATAAAATGTTAGACAAGATGACCCCTTAAATCATCACCTGTCTCTAAATATTTGGTTATTATTAATCTAAAATCAAAAGGGCAACCTTCAGAATACAGAGACTTGTAGATCTTATAAAGCTGGAAGTAACCTCAGGTGATCGTCTGGTCTACTCCTTTGATTTTAGTCATGTAAAGTATCATTATCCCCGTTTTTATAGATGAAGCAGCCAAGACCTTGGGAGGGACTTAATTAGGGACACATTGCTATTAAGAGTATGTGTTGGAGGTCTCCTATGTCATTATATAGTACTTTTCCCACTGGACCATGTATTTGTGGCAGGTGTATAACAGACTCTCCATTACCTTTAGAGCATAACTAGAAAAAGCCAGACTTTCTACTTCAAGTGGAAAAGGCTGCTGTTATAACAATAGCAATAATAGCAGTAACTAATATCTACAGAGTGCCTTTTGTGTGCCAGGCACTGTGCTAAGTGCTTTATAAATATTAGCTCATTTTATCCCTACAACAACAGTGGGAGATAGGGCCTAGTGTCAGCATTACTTTACAGATGAGGAAACTGAGTCAGACAGCATAAGTAACCTTCCCAGGGTCACACAGTGTCTAAGGTTAGTGTCTAAGTTTAGATTTTAACTCAGTCTTCCTAACTTCAGGATTGTGTGCTATCCACTGTACCACCTTTTCATTTCATTATAGAATATGCAGACAGAAAAGTATGATGAGAAAATATTATCACTTCTGAATAGGACCCAGTTTAAAGACATAACCCACATCTACTGTCATTAAGGTTTCACTCCAGTTTTATTATTGTGAAGTTGAAGTGACTTGGGATACTTAAAGTGTCAATGCCAGCAAACATATTCTAGCATATCCTACTAATCTGGAAAGCCCCTGAACGTGGACCTGATGATGGACGAGATCTGTTGTCTAAAGACAAGCATAGCTGAATCTGGAGAAGACATCTTACTATGTGGTTTATGTTATGTCAGAGCAATTAATGAAAACTGTTTACTTAAGTATGGAAAGATGCTCACCTAATGTGATAAAATCGTAAGTCTTCTAACTGTAGTATAGTCTTTTAATCATAATAATTATGGAACTTAAGTTTGATGGCAAAACCTATAAATTTATGGTGCTAAAGTTTTGATAAAGGAGTAAGTATTCTGTTAAAAAGTTAATTACGGTAAGTCTCAGTGATTATTATTAGCTTAAAAGTTCAGAAGTTTAGGACAGTGCTGTACAAATGACAAATGCTTCCTCCTTGTCAGTAGGAGAAGCCTTATGGTTAACGAAAGAGAGATCTGGCCTCAAAGCCAGGAAAACCTGGCTCACCTCCCTAGGCTCAGATTATGTGGGGTTCTGGATGAATCACTTAACCCCTTGTGCTCTGGGTAGTTCTCTGAGATTACAAGTTGCAGAAAAGGTGCCAACTTCACTTTGTGGAGTTAGTTTGCTCACCTAAGAGTTGCCCAAGACAGTGAAATCACATGTCCGGTTTCTCTCCCTAATTGTCAGTTCTCAAGTACCTTATTATTTTTGTGGTTGTTCAATCACTTTTCTGTTGTGTCCAACTCTTGGTGATCTCATTTGGGATTTTCTTGGAAGTGGTTTACCATTTCTTTCTCCAACTCATTTTACAGATGAGGAAACTGAGTTAAATAGGGATAAGTGGCCTCCCAGGACTGCGCAGCTAGTAAGTGTCTGAGGCCATATTTGAACTCAGGAAGATGAGTCTTCTGATTTCAGTACTGGTGGTGTATCCATTGTGTACCACCTAGCTGCCCTTACCTTACTTTATTATTATATAAGATATTTCTTTCATATGTATGATTCCATTTCATCCTTACAGCAACTCTTTCAGGTTTAGTAGCGGTGGTATTGTAATTTCCGTCTTTATGTTATAGATTATGGTGTAATTATTGTTGATTATTTTAAAGTTTACCAAATGTTTTCATTATCCAATTTTATATAACATCAGGAAATGGTCTCACAAAGGTAAAGTCCCATACCCAATGTTACATGACTATAAATGGTAGATTCTGATTAAAGTATTTCTTGCTTCATTCTAATTGCAGATGGAGAGATTGAGGCTCAGAGAGGTTAAATGACTTCCCCATAGTCACCTAGATCGCTTGAAACAGAGGGAACAGTCAACTCAGGTCTTTTGACATCTGACCTGTGACATCAGATAGGTGTTTACCTGAGCCAGTGTGAATAAACAGCTGAAACGCTTTTGTAGAGTTAAGCTCTTGAGTACAGAGCTTATAATAATACATTCTCTCTAAAGTGAATTATGTGTTCTGTAACTCCGTCCTTCCTGAGCTCTGGCTGCTGCTTGTTAAAGACCTTGCTTGGCATCATAGGACCTTTTCTTGACTGAAATCATCCCTTCTTTTCTGTGCAGAGTTGTTCTACACTGAGCGAGCTCATGTCCGTACACTGAAGGTTCTAGACCAGGTGTTTTACCAGCGAGTGTCCCGAGAGGGGATTCTGTCATCGTCAGAACTGAGAAGAATCTTCTCCAACCTGGAAGAGATTCTTCAGCTTCACAGTAAGAAAGACTAACACTGACCTTGATCATCAGAGCCACATGATTCAGGGTGTGAAACATAGGAAGATTATACCTGAAAAGAAGCAAGAGCAGATCCCTGAAGAGAAACCTTTGATTTGAACAGTGTGTGTGCCCTTTTGGTTTAATTCCTATTTGTTAACTGAGCAGTTTCTAGGAAGAATATTTTGCGTTGGAACTTATACCTAATCCTATATTCCTTAAGTGCTTATTGATGACTAGGTTTGTTAACTTAATGTACAGATTCTGTTTTAAAAGAGAAGCTACTCTGAAAATCCAAGGTGAAATAAATCTGATGGTAATAGTTTTCCAAAATTCTACTTCAGCCCTCCTATCTCTTCTCCTCTGTGTCCTTTAGTGATCCATCTTACTCTAATGACTTCGGTGAATAACCTCTACACAAATCACTCCCAAGTTTACATTTTCTCTTGAATCTTATATTTCAACCTGTAAACAGAATACTTCCACTTGTATATCCTGTTTATTCTACAAATCAACATATGTATATAAAGCTAAACTTAGTTTATTTTCCCAAAATATGTTTCTATTATCTTTGTCAGAGGCACCATCATCCAGCTGTGTTCAGAAGCTTGGTTTTGGCTTGACTTTGACTTTTCACCCTTCTCAACCAGCTAGTCAGTCGTCAAGTTCTTTCAGTTCACACTCTTCAGTCTGTTCTTCCTGTTGCCATTCCCATACAGGCCCTTATTATCTACTGTTATCCTCCTCGGTGTATCATCCCTTTTCATTCTGTCCTTTCTACTGCTGCCCTATTAATCTTACTTATTTGAAAGACTGATCATGTCAGTTTTCTGCTCAAAATGTTTCCTAATTTCTCCTTTACCTTTTTACAAAGTTAAATTTTAACTTTAATAGAATGAAGTTAAAACTTCTTAGCCTGGCCCTCCCTAAACTGACAACACTCTACTTTTCTATCATTACGTTTTCACTACTCCCCTTTATATGTACTACATTGTAGCCAAACTGAACTCTTCATCATTTTGTTTGCCCACGTCATACTGACCTATTCCTTTTCCTTTTGCTGTTGCCCCTACATGAAATAATGCTGTTTCTTCCCCCACCTTCTCCCACCCACCTACCCCCAATCTATGAAATCCTAACCATTCTTTAAGGCCCACCTCAGAAGACGTTCTCATGAAGATTTCCCCAATCTCCCTCCTCTCTAACTCAATAATGACCTTTCCCTGCTTCACACCTCACATAGCACTTGATTTGTACCTCTCTTACGCATTTGCCATATATATTGTAGTTTTGTGTGTGTGTGTGTGTGTGTGTGTGTGTGTGTGTGTGTGTGTATTTCATTAACATTTCTTCTGCCTCCCCCAAATATGCACACTGTTGTGTGCTCAATGAGGGAGAATAACTTTTCTTATTTAATTGTTGTCTCTTCCAAATGTGGCTGAGCACGTATTAGAACTTTAATAAATATTTATTGAAGATTAAATTTATGATTAAGTTGAGAATTATTTTTTTCCTTTTGTATTTTTAAGTTGGGTTGAATGAACAAATGAAAGCTGTTCGAAAAAGGAATGAGACTTCTGTAATTGATGAGATTGGAGAAGATTTATTGATCTGGGTAAAGATTTTTACTTTGAATATTTCTAGAACCAATTGATGTGGTGTAAACTCTATGTAACTGATTAAGTTATAACCTTCTCTAAAAATATGCAGACTACCACACTTTATAAACCTGAACTCTGTTGGTTGTGTCACATTAAAGTGCTCAAACTGAGACCTGTTTTTCATTTATTTAAAAATATGAGTTGTCTTCTAATATTGTAAAATGGAATAGGTTGGCTTAAATTGTATAGCAAGTACACGACCATTTCCCTTAAAACTTATACATACCTAGATTATTTGTGTTGATATATTTGTACTGTCCCAGTAGTTGAAAAATGAAGATAATTTCACCATATTTAAAATGTAGGGAAGGAAGTAGCAATGTCAGTCAACTAAGAAGCATTTATTAAGCATCTAGTGTTGTCCAAGTTCTTTGCTAGGTATCAGGTATAAAGTGAGGGTGGGTAGGGATGGGGCATCCATGTTACATCTGCTATGTGCCAGGCACTGTGCTAAGTGTTTTACAAATATTATTCCGTTTGATCCTCACCAGCAGCCCTGTGAGATAGCTGCTATTACTACCCCTATTTTATAGTGAGGAGACTGAGGGAAATAGAGTTATACAGCTAGTAAGTGTCTGAGG
Organism: Potorous gilbertii; assembly: GCA_028658325.1. Taxonomy (NCBI): domain Eukaryota; kingdom Metazoa; phylum Chordata; class Mammalia; order Diprotodontia; family Potoroidae; genus Potorous; species Potorous gilbertii. Next base: position 231,234,566 of record CM053771.1, on the reverse strand, counting down.
TTTTCCTGACTTCAGGCCCCGTTCTCTATCCACAGCACTACCAGCCACCTCAGTGAGACAAATGGATAAGGATCGCTTCCCTCAAATAGCTTATGTTCTAACACGGGAGGCAAAATGCACATATGTAGGTTTATGCAAAACACGTGTAAAGCCCAAACAAGTGGAAAGAAGAAGATGAGGGTCAGGAAAGGCTTCATGCAGATGGTGGCCTTGAGCCAAGTCTGAAAGGAAACTATTGGGAGAGGGAAGAATTTGGGGGAAAGACAGTGAGGTCAGGGGAGAAACAGCAGCACAGTTGGTTCATCTGGAAGTCATCTTCACTGAGATAACATATACTCCATGCGAGCTGATGGGATTACCAAGAGAGAGTCTAGAGGGAAGAGAAGTCCAGTACAGAACCTTGGGAGAGAACCATAGTTCAGGAACCTAATGTGGACGAAGGCCCAGTGAAGGATATCTGGAATACAAAGAGGATTAAACCTTTGTCACATTACATTCACACTTCTTCTTCTTCCCCAGAATAGCAGTGCATTTGGTATCCCATGCTAGTGAAGATCTAGCATTTCTGTGCATTTTAGTTACACGGTATCATTGACAGAAAGGGGACTGTCAAGCAGGATCTTGGACAGGTCACTTAAACCACCCTGGACTTGGGTCTCCTTACCTTTAAGATGACAGAGTTAAATGGAGGTGATCCCTTTCAACTCTGAGATTAATCTGTGAATTTCTATAAATATTTCTTGATCAACAAATTGATTTTCTAACATTGAGATCTTAGATAATGAGAAAAGATAGGATTATTTTAGTGGAATGGAAAGAATATTATTTTTAAGAGTGCAAGTTTCTCTCCTTCCCCCATGTAAATAAGTAGTTAATCTCTATCTATTATCACTTGAAAATACTCCCTCTGAAATGGTACTTTGGTTGTTCATCCTGTTGCCATGTGCTGTGTTGTCTATTATCTCTTTCTGTATTGTTTTCCTTACATTCTTGGCACAGTTCAGTGGAGCAGGAGAGGAGAAGTTGAAACATGCAGCTGCCACCTTCTGTAGTAACCAGCCTTTTGCCCTGGAAATGATCAAGTCTCGTCAGAAAAAGGACTCTCGATTCCAGACTTTTGTGCAGGTGAGTTGAGTTGCTGAGTCAGCAGTAAGAGTTAGTGCCAATCTTGGCTTTTAACAAAGCTAGGATAAACTAGAAGTATAATTAAGATTAAATCACTTAATAGAATTGTGTCTGGCATTGGCCTTACATCAAGACTATTTCCAGTCCTGGATTATCTCCATTAAATTATTTCTGGAAGGTAGACTATTAACATTGTGAAGTGGTCAATAATACTTTGATAAAAAGAATATTTAATATCAGGATCAAGACACCCGCCATAGATATTCATCAGTGCTATTGATGTATGATCAGAAGATAGTTTGCACCTATTAGGGTACTAGGGTGAAAGTAGCAGAACAAAAGTCTGACTCAAGAAAATGCAATTATGGGCACATGCTTTGGGAAAGAGAATGATGTAGATGCATTGTGTACTATGCCCATTTCAATGAAAAATTACCACTTTAGCTCACTAATTTGTCACAAGGTATGTCAAAAATCATAAAATATAGTTTGATTTTTAAAAATGGCATATATTCTTAAAATTTTCAATATGAAATTTATAGTGCCTTATAGAAGGTAGTGACTTCTGTTTATTACAGATGATAACAGGTGTCTGGAATGTGGGAAGAAAATCATTGGTTTAATGATTTAGTGATGCTGTTCTTCCTTTATTTGATTAAAGATATAATAGATTTGTGAAATGTTGATAATAAATCTTGGCATTTTTTGCCTTAATTACTGAAAATGTGGATATACACACATACATACACATATAATATGCACATATATATTATGAATAGGTAGATTGTGCATGTTCATGTAATTATAGTTTTAATATAAATGACAATGACAGTTTAATTTTGTAATATTTAATTTTAGGATGCTGAGAGTAATCCGTTGTGCCGTCGACTTCAGCTAAAGGATATTATTCCTACTCAAATGCAGAGGCTCACTAAATATCCCCTTCTACTGGATAATATTGCTAAGTATACAGGTACAGTATTCCCATTTAAATAGAGAAAGTCATAAAATACTACATTTTGTTAGTCTCACATAACACCTACTTATCTGCAGACTTGTTTTCCTTCTGTTTTTCCTTACCAAACCACACACCAAGTCCTCTAATCCTTTGACCCCCCCCCCCCCAGGCCATTTCCACTAGCCATTTTCTCTTCTATTCTCTCTGCTTTCTCTTACCAAACCCTACTTTTCATCTATACCATGATCTCTACTTCTTTGACCCCTCAGTTCTCTCCCAAGCCATTTAAAGTACAGATCCCACAATGTCACCCTCCATCCCTCACTTACTCCTAACTCAGTCACCTCTAGTGATTCCCTATCATTCACCTCAAGGATCAAATGCAAAAGGCTCTGTTGTTATTTAAAGCCATTCATAATCTATCTCCCTCCTATCCTTTCAGTCTTTTTACTCCTTACTCCCTGACACATACTCTTTGATCCAGTGACACTGACCTCTGGCTGCTCCTCATGCAAGGCACTCCATTTTTTGGTTCTGAATATTTACTCTGGCTGTTCTTCCTGCTCAGGATACTTTTCCTCAGCTTTGCCTCCTGGGTTCCCTGACTTCCTTCAAATACCACCTAAAATCCAATCTTTTACAGCAGTGGTATCAACACCCTGTGGATTGTATATTGACTTGGAAAACCACAAATTAACATTATGTATAATATATTGTATTTTTATTTATTTTGTTAAACATTTTCCAATTACATTTTATTTTAGTCCTAGACCATTCAGAAGTTTTACAGGTATTTGGAAGTGCTCTGAGTTTGACACCTCTGTTCTTCAGGAAACCTTTTATAACCCCTCTTACTTCTAATATCTATCTTAGCTTAATTATTTCATGTTCATCCTGTATATAGCTTGTTTGTACTTATTTCTTTGCTTGCTTTCTCTGACCATTAGGTTTTAAGCTCTTTGAGGGCAGGGACTGTCTTTTGCCTCTTTTTGTATCCCTAGCCCTTCAAATACCTCCTGGCATATATAGTAGGCCCCTAATAAGTATTTATTGACTGACTGGTTGACCAAATGATCCTGAGGATTGTCTGTCAAGATGTTACTTAATTTACTTTGTAACCTCTTTAAAATGGCATTTTCTGATATTGTGTAGTGCATACTACGCTAGGATTAGGGGAAATACTGTCTTTGTTTATAAATTAGGTTGGGGAAGAGGAAGGTGCTGAGGAGACAGTTGATTAGATCATCATTTCCCAAACTATACATTAGACTGGGTAATATGTTTGAATTATTTACTGAGGACCTTTCTAGGCAATTTCAAATACCTCAAGGGCAGAGGTTGAGCCTTGAGTGGAGAAAGCTAGGGGTAGGAAAGGAGAAAATTGCTGAAAAGAAGTTAGTTTTTAAAAGCCTTTTAAGCCTATTTTTAAGAAGTAACAGTCTTTTGTTAGTAAATGTTTAATGAATTGGTGGAAATTTGCCAAGCCCTGGTAATTGCAAAACATTGGACTAAATGTTCTTTTTAAGAGTCCTTCTAGGTTTAATTGCCTGTGTATGGCTCTTTGATTCTGTTCAGGCCTTACAGAGATTCTTGGAGTACTTATTGTATTTCTGTAGTACTGTCACTTAATGAAAATTGAAGCAAAGTCAGTTTGCTTCAATCCTCCTTTAGGATCAGGTGCTTGTAGCTTTTAAAATAATTTAGTGCAACTAAGCTTTTGCTCATCTAACGTTATATCTCAAAATTTGAATATCCAAATAAAAATTGAAAATTATACTTCTTCGTTAAAACAATAGCTTACTCCTTATTGTATAAATAGGATTTTGTCTTACTAAAAATGCCATTAAATTTTATGCTTTTACTATATATGTACAATGTGACTGGATTATAACTGCCTGGGGAATTATAACTTTGATAACTGATTTTAGCATCTCTTAAATTCTCAGCAAGAGTATAACATTCACATACTTTTCATTGAACTTTTTTTTTTAATGATGTGGATTTTTGTAGACCACTTTTTTTCTCTTTTTAAATCTGATTTCACATTCATTGACACATTCATTGAAATACTTTTTATGGAGTTACTTGGATTCATAGTACTCTTCAAACAATTGTATCTTAAAATAAATATGGTTCCTTATATCCCTGAGTATTTTTTAAAATAGTGTTAGCAGAAGTCTTTTGTTGTGCTGTTTTTATAGCTTTACTGCCAAGCAAAATGTTTTCAAACCTGTATAGTGAGTTGATTTTGACTAAAACTGCCACGGTATTTTTGAACTTAAAAATTATTTTTCAACTAAACAGAAAAAAAAATTGGAGAATTGATTTAATAGATTGAAATCTATTTCAATTCCATTGATGAAACATTCCATTTTTCATCTTCTCTTCAAATTTTTACCTTTTTATTTTTTTCTATCTTGCCCAATTTCAGAACGGCCAACAGAAAGAGAAAAGGTGAAGAAAGCAGCAGATCACTGTCGTCAAATCCTAAATTATGTGAATCAAGCTGTCAAGGAGGCAGAGAACAAACAGGTAAAGAGCAAAAAACAGCTACCTGTAAAAGCATCAAGTGGAGGGAAAGGTAAAGGCCAATAAAAAAGAAACATATCCCTGAAATACAAGCTATTTTAGTTATTAGAAAATTAGAGCGAAAGACTTTGTTTTTGTAACTGATATATCAAGGTCATTGTACCCTGGTATAGCAACAGGTCACAGTATTATTTGAGCATCACTTTCATCAAAGTAATAACCCTGGCTTCATGTTATTTCATTTCCAGCGTTTAGAAGATTATCAGCGCCGCCTTGATACATCTAACTTGAAGCTGTCAGAGTATCCAAACGTTGAAGAGCTCAGGGTGAGAGAGGTCTACTAGTCTTAATAGTTTTCATAGAGTTCAGTTTTACAGGAGAGTTAATAGGTAACCAAGCTTTGTTGGAATTTACTACCACATAAAGAAGACATGACATATTGTACATGTTTGTATTTTTAATGTTCCTTTTAACCTGTGTACCATATTGTGATGGTAGCTAATTCAGAGGAGTGTTTACATGGTACTTTCTACTCTTTGCATATCAGAAAAAATTTCCAAGAAACTCAGGAATTCTAATTATAATTGAGTGTTTTTAAAAAAAATTGTCCCATAATTTTTGTAGGAGTGCTGTTTACTGAATGGACTTCTCAGATTATTGGTTTGAACAAGATATTTTAATAGTCCTCCCTTAAGGTTCTTCTAAAGCACAGAAAAGCTCAACTTATATAATTGTAATGTTAGATGATGGCATGATCTAAACTAAATACTTTCCTTTATGACTACTTTTGAGTATACCTAAAGATATAATTTTATTAAAAATACTGCCCTTATTATGTAGGCACTTTGGGTAGATCTCTTGAATAGGTATTTAAAACCAACCTTATTCTGTGGTATAACTTTGTACAGATAAGCATGTTTTAATGTATTTACCTTCTTTTTGTTGTCCTCATGCTCTTTACTTTTGTGGCTAAATGGATGACAAAAAGAGGATGTTTGTGCTAATAATTGGTAATATTTGAAGCCTCTTGGTCATCTAGGCTTTTTAGACTGAATATGAGCAATGCTCCTTATTGGGCCCAAGCGTATATATGCAGGATCTGGTGAGTGGCTAATGATGAGAGTCAAGTTGAAAAAGTAGTTAAATTCATAGTAATAATAAGATCAAGAAAATATATCTTACAATTGCTTTTCTTAGGTATCTCCATTTCTTTGTATCATTTTGTGTTAATTACTCCATCTCTGTATTTTATCCCCTGTTCAGAGAACTTAGGAAGAATAATGCCTGTTCTATATGAATAGTTCAAATTTAAATAGTGAATATACTTATTGCACTGATGATAGTCATGATGAAGGTACAAGTTTTGGCATAATACTATCTCACTCTGAATTCCAGGAAGTCATTTGTGTTTGCTTTTTTCATTTTTGGCAGAATTTGGATTTAACAAAGAGGAAGATGATTCATGAAGGGCCATTGGTATGGAAGGTGAATAGAGATAAGACTATTGGTAGGTTGGATGCCTTTTTTCATTTGTTTTCTACACTTTTTTCTGCTAAGGGGAAAGAGATTGTGGAAATGGAATTGAGGGGAAGGTGAAATTCCTTTGAGGAGAAGAGGCTTGTTTTTCATGCTTTCAAGTAATGTCAAATTGTAGTGCTACCTTGAATGTCTTGTAAATGTTGAAGATCTGTTTTGTAGGTGTTATTTTTTTTTCTTTTTTGCTTATTTGTTTTGGTTATTTTTGATGTGTTATATAGTGTTTACTATGTACCAGGCACTGTGTGCGAAGCTCGTAACTAATAGCTAACATTTATGTAATATTTACCATGAATATCATTTTAGGGATATAGCGGTGGGCTTTGCCATGATCTGATTCTAGCTCTACCTGAATACTACTATTTTAGAAAATATTTATGAGCATTTCATTTGTAAGCAAGAGAAGTGTGACATAGTACTTGAAGTTCTGGACACAGAGTCAGGGAGCCTGTAACACTTAATGGCTGACTATGGGCAGATCATTTAATCTTTCTCCTTCTTTCAAGTGGGGATAATAAAACCTGTGCTACTGATTTTACTGGTTGTTTTGAGGCTTAAATGAAATAGTAAATTAGAGTGTGAGCTCCCCCATTAGATTATGAGTTTCTTGAAGGCAGTAACTGTCATTTGCCTCTTTTTGTGTCCCTAGTGCCCAGCATAGCTGCTCATTGACTATTTGTTGATTGACATACCTTGCAATTTTTAAAGTGCTGTGTGAATTTTAGCTTCTATAAGGAAGCAAACTGATTATTGAGTCGCATACATCATCATATTGCTTTTCTCCCCCGGGAAGTTGGGTATGAATGTGTGGTACCTTCTCTTTTGTAGATCTGTACACCTTGCTGCTGGAGGACATCCTTGTATTGTTACAAAAGCAGGATGATAGACTGGTGTTGAGGTGTCATAGTAAAATTCTAGCATCTTCAGCAGATAGCAAACACACATTCAGCCCTGTAATCAAATTGAATACTGTGTTGGTTCGACAAGTTGCAACAGGCAAGTACTTTCACTGGGTAAAAAAGCTACAATTTTATGATTCATTATAAAGTCACTTTAGAAATAGCACGTTATCTAGTTAGGAAAAGGGACATCAAATTTTGCCCTTGGGTAAACCTGAAGAAACTTCATGAGCTTTGTTTTCCTATTTATAAGGCAAAACAATAATATTCATACATATATGCAAACAATAATATACGTATATATGTATCATAAGAGATTTGAGATATGTAGATTCTCTGAGTTTTCTTAACATGTGCTATTATGTACATGAAGAGTAGTAAACTTTTTTTGCCTTAGGTAAAATAAAGGAACACTTAAGAATTTAGAATTGTTGAAGTTAAAAAGTCACGTATACAATATGAAATGAATGCAATACTGTAATACTGTTTAATTCAACAATATCAGTAAAATATAACATTCCCTTGGGGTCCAAAACATTCTCTTTTCCAGATAACAAAGCATTATTCGTCATCTCTATGTCAGACAATGGAGCTCAAATTTATGAATTGGTGGCACAGACGGTTTCAGAAAAGGCAGTGTAAGTGACAGTCCCAATTATATTTTTCTACCTAACATTTTCTATTAGATTCAAAGCATAATGTTTCACAAACTTGGTAAGTTTAATGTTTAAGTTAAAGTTTAATAAGCCTTAATTGGAGTACAAAAACACTGACTAGAAACTGAACATCTTACCCCCTGCAGTCTTGGGGGACATCCTCTTCTGGGGCAGAGATTGTTTTGTTTCGTTTTCCTTGTGTTCGCCACACCCACTACAAGCATATTAAATTTAATCTCTTGATAAATTTTCTTTTTAAAATTGTCTCAAGTTTCTGGTGAATCCTTTAAATAGATTACTATATTATTATTAGTTTTCTTGTTGAGATATGACTCTGGCACCTGCACTTTGTTGACATAAGAGATGGCCTTTTTTCAAATTTGAGACTTTCTTTTTTCAGGATGAAGTTTTTCTCATTTCTTACTTTTCTCTTCTTTTCCTCCCTCCTCCTCTGGACCCCCCCACCCCCACCCCCACCCCCACCACCTATACCTAAACTACTTGCTGGAACTTTCTGCAGCTGGCAGGATTTGATTGGCAGGATGGCCCTAACAGTAAAAGAACAATCCACAAAGCCCATCTCACTACCGGAGTCACCCCCCTGCGAGTGAGTTTTTGCTTTGATTTGTGATTACCATGATTTTATATTTTGTACATATTGATGCAGTGATATTAGGTACATGATGGTCAGGAAAGATGTTTTTTATCTTTCTGTAGAGGGGAGCGTGATGAAGAAGAAGCTTCAAAGCTGAAGGAGGAATCACATGGTGTTTCTACCTCTAGTCTTCAAAGTCCAGATGAACTTACTCCTATTAGCGCAAGGAAAAGTACGATCAATATATCTTATTAAATTTTTAAGGAGTCTTTGAGGAACTCTATAGTGCATAGATTTGGGCTCCCGATCTAACATTGCAGGATTGTCAGGATAGACTGTGCAGTTGAAATTCCATTTGAATTCTTCGGGTTGAGAATTATAAGCTTTGTAAAAGATAGCTTTCTTTGCTTTTTGCTAAGTTTCTATTTAAGATGCTCGAACATAAATTATGTAGTGTTTCTTTTTTCATTTGGGGAGCACGTGAAGGAGCCCTACCATTTATAAACATCACTCTTTTTATTCCATATTGAGCAGAAAAACACATGGGAGCAGAGACTCCTTTAATGTCAAAACTTCAGTCCCCTTCATCAGTTACCTCTGGGAAATCAGAAATCAGTGATCTACTGACTGAAAGACAGTTGGAAAAGGAGCAAGCAGAAGAGATGTCTAAAGAACCTGAAATGGACTATCAGAGTGCCATCCCAGAGCCGTGTTTCCCCGTCTCTGAGGAGCGGTGGGCACTGGACGCACTGAGGAACTGTAAGTGATTCACTCACTCATTCACTTACTTTGTGCAAGGCAGTGTACCGTAAAAAGAAGAGAAAATCCCTCTCTCTGAGATGGTAACAGTCTAGTTGAAACGATAAGGTGCCATAGCATAATTGAAAGTACTAAATTCAGAGTTAGCTCCTGGCTCTGTTCTTACTGCCTGGAGGACCTCGGCCTCATAGCTCCTCTCAGCCACACTTTCTTCATCTGCCAAATCAAGGTGTTAGGCTGAACATTCTCTAAAGTCCCTTCTAATTCTAAATCATGTAGTCTTATGTCAGTTTATATACACACGTATGTTGCATGTGTATATACACATATGTGTGTGTGCGTGTATACACATGTATGTATGTGTGTATTTTAAGTGTATGACTTAAAAGCAAAACTTGACAGTAAGAGACAATATATATCAAGTATGTGATGGATGGTGGAGACAATTGACAACTAAAAAGTTTTGAGATTGCCATGGGATGAAGTGATAGGGGAGGATATTATTGAATAGTTAAAATATGTGTTATGGCTTAAAAAATGGACAGGCATGGAGGCAGAAGAGCTTGAGTCTTGACTGGGAGATGATTCTGATCAGAGTAGCGGATTCATGCAAATGAGTATGGTAGATAACTTTGGAAAAATAAGGTTGAGGCCAGACCATAGAGAGAGAGGAACAACAGAAGATGTTTGAGTAGGGAAATGATGTCATGCCAGTGGCATTTTAGGAAGATTAAACTGGTGGCAATGTGCAAGATAGATTTGAGCAGGTAAAGACCAGAAGCGGAGATACTAGTAGGTAAGATATGTAGGTAAGATGAAGTAACCTAACCATTGACTATGGGATATGAGGTCAGAAGCTTGAACTTGGATGGTATTATAAGGGAAGAATCCATAGAACTTGGTGACTAGGTGAAGGCAAGGTAGAAGGGAGGAAGGGAAGAATCAAAAGATGTTATCAGTGTTTTACCTTTGAATGACAGAAAGAATGTCAGTAATGTTAATAGCATCAAGCAAATGTAGAGGGAAGCTTGAGTTATATTTTAGACATGTTGAGCTTCGGGTTGTGGCAACATATCCATGTGAAAATGTCTTCCAAGATTTTGTAGATGTAGGACTAGAGTATGTAGAAGAAAAAGATCTGGAGGTTTTAAACTCGGGAATCATCCATGTAGGAGTAACAGTTGAAGCTGTTGGAGCAACTGGAATCTCAGAAGAAGAGTTTCAACAGTGGAAGAGCAGAGTACTGAGAGTGGATCTTGGGGATAGTGAGAATTAGTACCTGGGAAGGGCCCAGAAAATTAACTCAAAACTTAGAATCTGTTAATCATTTAAATCTCTTTTGAGCCTTTCCCTCTCACCTAATTTCTGAATAGTTACACATACCTGCTAACTTCCTCATTGTAAAGGTGACAGCAGGATACATTTTGCAGCTCAGTATTTATGCTAATTTATTTATTTAAAATAAACTAAGGAAAATGTCCTTTGTCATTGGTAATGTAGTTTTACCAGAACTCATCAAAACTTATCCTTTGACCGTATTTCTCAAATATAGGCCAAATTTATAAAAATGTGAACCATTCCTTGATTGGTAAGTGGTCAAAGGTTATGAGCAGGCAATTTTCAGGAGAAGAAATCAAAGCTGTCAATATTTATATGAGAAAATGCTCTAAATCACTGTTGATTAGAGAAATGCAAATTAAAACAACTCTGAAGTACCACCTCATACCTATCAGATAGGCTAATGTCGGAAAAGGAAAATGACATGCTGGGGGTGATGTTGAAAAATTGGGACACTAATGCACTGATAGTGGAACTGATCCAACCATTCTGGAGAAGAGGAACTACACCCAAAGGGCTATAAAACTCTGCATGCCCTTTGATCCAGCAATACCATTAGGTATTAGGTCTGTATCCCAAAGAGATCATAAAAAAAGGGACAAGGACCTACATGTACAAAATATTTATGGCAGCTCTTTCTGTGGCGGCAAGGAACGGACACTGAGAGGAAGCCCATCAACTGAGGAAGAGCTGAGCAAGCTGAGGATTATAATTGTGATGGAATACTGTTGTGCCCTAAGAAATGATGAGCAAGGAAATTTCAGAAAAACCTGGGACGATTTACATGAAGTCAGGCAAAGGGAAGTGAGAAGAATAAGGAGAACGTTTTATGTAATAACAGCAATATTATATGAGGATCAACTGGGAATAACTTAGTTGTTCTCAGCAATACAATGATCCAAGACAGTCTCAAAGGACTCGTGATGAAAAATGCTATCCACCTCCAGACAGAGAGAATTAGTGGACTCTGAGTGCAGATGGGAACTTTTTTTAACTTCTTTTTTTGCACTTTATTTTTCATATGTGTATGTGTGTGTTTTCTTTTGCAACATGCCTAATATAGAAATTTTTAAAATTTGTCCAGTCAAGCAAAGCAAACTCTTGCATATATCCAAAAGAAACTCAGAAAAATATTGTCCTTTGGTTAATTCTACTAACTAAATTACTAGAACCAAAGAAAATTGTGGAGCATTTTCATTTTTCTTCTTAACATCTGAGAAAGATCCTTAGGTTATTTTTTTAAGAGCAGAATAATAACTTGTGTATTGAGTTTGGATATGTTTAATGAGAAATTTTCGTGGGTGTCCTTTATTTAAAATATTCTTTGCACATTGCTGATTAGCATGAAGTGATGATCAGTGTTTTTTAGAAGTTCATTTCAATGTTAGAATCAAATATTTTCACTCCTGATTTTGACAGTTTTGCTGGGTGTCTTTTAAATATATTTTTACATGCAAAAATATTCTTGTCTTGCCAAACCCAAACCCCAGATTACCCCCATCATTTGCCTTGTCTGCTACTGCTAACATACTTCTAAATGGAGTTGGAGGAAATCTGGCACCTAAGCAGACTATGTCCACTACCGATTTATGCTATCTAATTTCAAGTGTTTCCTCACCTAAGCAAGGTAATTGCTTTCTTCTTACTTAATTGCTTCTCTATCATTCTTTCCACAGAGGCTGTTCAAAACTTCTCTTCTCTGCTCAAGCCTCCCACAGCACCCCTTTGTCAACTCTCCTAGCTGAGAACCTTGCCTCAGACTTGGCTAAGAGACCTTTTCTTTCTGCTTTGTCATACAATCCTCTGATACCATACCCCACTCTCTTCTCCCTTAGACTCTGAAATTAGGTGATCCTTTTTTCCCAGCCAAAGCTAACCCCTCTACAAGTGACCTTGATCCCTTCCACTTTTATCTTTTCCATCAAATTCATATTGTCTTGTCTGTCTGTCTGTCTCTCTCTCTCTCTCTATCTATATATAGATATAGATATATAGGTATCTCCCTCTCTCCCCGCTTCCTTCTTCTCCCCCTTCATTGCTCCTTTCCTGATACTTAACAATATATAAAAAATCCTGTCTATAATCTAGCATCTTTTCATCTTTCATTCTATCTATATTTTGCCTCCCTTTCATAGCCGTACTCCTAGAAAAGATAGGTATAGCTGTTGCCTCCACTTTGTCTCTTGTCCCATGCTTTTCAGCCTTTTGCAGTCTTGCTTTAAACCCTAACTCTCAACCAAAACGTCTCTAAAATTGCCAGTGATCCTTATTTGCCAAAGTTGATAACTTTTTCTCAATTCTTAACCCTTCTTGACCTCCCAGGAATATATGACATTTAACCACACTTTTGCATACTTTCTGTTCTCTGGATTTTCATGACACTTCTCCCTCTCTCAGTTCTTCTCCTACTTGTCTCCTCAATCCCTTTTTCTGATCCATCTCTGATATCATAACTCCTAACTGTGGGTGTATCCCAAAGATGTATCCTCTCACTTATCAACTTTCAAGGATGTAATTATCGTCTTGATGCAGATAACTCCCAAATCTGTCTAGCTCTTGTCTTTTTCCTGAGCTACTACTGTTCATCTCCATCTGGCTCTTGGATATTTCAAACTGGATATACTGTGGGCATCTTAAACTTGGCATGTCTAAAACTGAAGTTTCTGTTGAAAGCAACAACATCTAGATTATCAACTTTAGTATTGTCACTGCCTTCTCACTCTCTCTTGCTCAATATCAGTTGATTGGATGCTTTCCGCAGAAGGAATTAAGTCTGGAAGGGGGATGGTCTTTTGGGGAGCTGGCTAATGGTTGTGAGAAAGACTTATATGTACATACACTGATCTATTCCTGAGGTATCCAGGTAACCTAGGAAGATACTAAATTTTAAGTCAAAACTTTAAAAAGCACTAAGCCTGACTCTGTATTGTCTTATCAACTTTCTTACAACTGATAGACTCAGATGTGATGGAAGGAAATAGATCATCAAGATGATCATCAACATGAGATCTTTGTAATATACTTTCTACAGTTCATTTGGTTAATTAGAAAAATTTTTTTCTAACTAAAATTATTTGTTTGAGTTGTTACAGCCCTGTTATTGAGGCCTCAGCAGTTTGAGTTTTCTACTTTGTTAAGACTCTGTACTGTTCTGCCAACAAACATTTGTTAATTGATTGCTGTGCACTAGAGATTTGTCCAGGCACTGGGCATACTAAGACATAAGTGAAATGTTCACATCTTCAAGGAGCTTATATTCCATATGGGAGAAAACATGGATACAGAGAAATCTATGCAAAATAAATATAATCTAATGGGGGGGTGAGGGTGGAGAGGCACTAACAGCAGGGGCATTAGGAAAAAACCGAGAGAAAGAGGTCTCTGAACTGAACTTTGAAGGAAACTAGCAGAGGTAAGGAAGGAGTGCCCTGTATCCCAGGCAGGGGAGGGTCAGTCTGTAGAAAGGAACAGAACTGCAAAAAGGAATGTCATACGTGAGGAACAGAACAGCAAGAAGGTCAGTTTGGCTACACCAGAGCTCATGAAGAGGATTAATTAATAGGTTTGAAAAGATAAGAGGAGCCAGCTAAGGCTTTAAATAACAGGGAAATTTTCCTTTGCTCTTAGAAGAAATAAGGAACCACCAGATATATGAAAAGCCTAATTTTCTCAGTATAACTAAAAAAGTAGAGGAAATTAGATCGCTAGTGTCTAGGTAACTTGTCCAAGTCACATATCAGGTTCTTGAAGGTACCATAATGCAACTAGATGCTATCTGCTGACTCTAAGACCAAACTTAAATGCATCATAGGTGCACTTGGCAATTAATTTCAGTGTTTTAAATGCCAAAACATATACAAAATGACCTTAGCGTTTGGCACTTGTGTTATTAGAAACTCATTTATTAGATGTTAATAAATGCTTATTGATTGATTTGCGTTTAGAAATGGCTTGGCCACTCAACTGAATCTTGATTAAAAAAAATATCCTTGTTTTTCCTTTCTTCTTCTAGTGGGTCTGTTGAAGCAGTTGCTGGTACAGCAGCTAGGTTTGACTGAGAAGAGGACTCATGAAGATTGGCAGCATTTCCTCAGGTTTAGGACAGCCTCTCAGGGGGTACAGGTAGAAAGTCCAGGTGCAATCCAAAGTGTCCTAGACCACTCCGAATATAATAAGACCAGCCAACCTGGTGAAGGACAGATGCCCCTCCAAATAGGAACTGGTGAAATTGCTGCATGTTACAGCCCAAGGACTTCAGTTGAATCCCCAGTTCCACAGGATTATATGGAACTGGCATCTCAAGATAGCAGGGCAAGTAATGTTTTAGTCATGGACCACATGATCATGACCCCAGAGCTGTCTAGCACAGAGCTAGAAGGGGGTGCTGATGATAGCGGAGAGCACTTTTTTGATGCCCGTGAAGCCCATAGTGATGATAATCCTTCAGAAAGTGATGGGACAGAAAGAAAGGAAGAGGAAGCTCTTCAGTTACGGATCTCAGGCAAGTTCATTATGAACCAGTTTTGTCAGTTCTGATGATAGTATGTTGTTCCTTTACCTGAAATGGAGGATATTATCTTGGTATACATGTACCAAGAAGGCTGGATTGAAAAGTATTGAATTATTTTCTTAATTTGTGTGGAATCTGTAGTATTTTTTTAAAAAAATATATGATTTATTTATTTTTCAGTTCTTAACATTCACTTCCACAAGAATTTGAATTCAAAATTTTCTCTCTCTCTCTCTCCCCACTCCCCACCCCAGGACAGCATGCACCCCATTCATCCATTCCTCCAGTCTGTCCTCCTTTACTCAACTATCTTCCATCCCACTTCCCCTCTGTTTTCCAGTAGGGCAAAATAGATTTCTATACTCCATTACCTGTATAGCTTAATTTCCAGTTACATGCAAAAACAATTTTTAACATTCATTCTTAAAGCTTTGAGTTCCATATTATCTCCCTCCCTCCCTACCCACCCTCATTGGGAAAACAAGTAATTCAATATAGATCATACATGTGTAACAATGTAATAGCTGTTATAAAAGACTAACCACATTTCCCTCTGCCCTTCATTTATTCCATTCTCTCCTTTGACCTATCTTCCCACAATACTGTTTACTTCTGATTATCCCTATCCCTAATTTGCTGTCCCTTCTATTATCTTCCCTCTCCTATTCCCTTCCCCCTTACCTTCCTGTAGGAATAATAGATTTCCATATCCAGTTGAGTGTGTGTTATTCCCTCCTTAAACCAAATCCCATGAAAGTGAGACTCATTTATTTTCTTTCATCTCTGCCCTCTTCCTTTCCATTATAAAAGCTCTTTCTTCTCTCTTTTATGTAAGATGATTTGCTACATTCTACCTCTCCCTTTCTCTTACTGCTAGTACATTCCATCCAACAGTAAATTTTATTTTTTTTAGGTATTCTCCCTTCATATTCAGCTCATCTTGTGCACTGTGTGTGTGTGTGTATACACATACATACACCCATGTACATATACATAGCTATACATATATAATGTACACATACATGCCTACCCAGGTACATATATACATATACATACATACATACATATATACATACATATATATATATATGTAAAAAACCATCTTCCAGGTGAAGAATCAGCCTACTAAGGAGGACTCTAGTAAGAATTTTGCCAGCAGTGACTAAGAGAGAGAGATCCCCCTGTGATTGTCACAGGACCATCAGCACTGAGTGGTTGTGATGCACCATACATTTTTGGTCCATAAATAGCTTTCAGGGAATCATAAAAGTGCTTTGGATTGTTACTATCAGCATAAAACTGAATTTCATTTACCTTTTTACTGAACCAGGAATCCTGAATCTCTCTAAGCTTTGCTTGTACTTTGCTTTTGATGGAATTAAGTGCTGCCTTCTTAGAGGTGGATGAACTCTCCTGCTGGTAAATCCTATAGAGTTCTCATTTTTCATTTAGTAGCTTCTGAATTTCTCCATCATTTTCATCAAACCAGTCTTGGTGTTTATGAGTGTTTTGACCCAAATGAGCAAATGCAGTACTGTACACCAGATCTCTGAAAGCTGCCCTCTCCTTTTGTGTTCCACTGTTGCTAATACTGAAAAGGGTCTCATGAGTTACAAATAACATCTTTTCATATAGGAATGTGAACAGTTCAACTTTAATGAGTTCCTTAAGGCTTCTCTTTCCTGTTTACCTTTACGTGTTTCTCTTGATTCTTGTATTTGAAAGTCACATTTTCTATTAAGCTTTAGTCTTTTCAACAAGAATGCTTAGAAGTCCTCTATTTCATTGAAGTTCCATTTTTGCCCCTTAAGTATTAAACTCAGTTTTGCTGGGTAGGTGATTCTTGGTTTTAATCCTATCTCCTTTGACTTCTGGAATATCATCTTCCACGCCCTTCGATCTCTTAGTGTGGAAGCTGCTAAATCCTGTGTTATCTTGATTGTATTTCCACAATACTTGAATTGTTTCTTTTTAACTGCTTGTAATACCCAAGAACTCTGGAATTTGACTACAATATTCCTAGGAGATTTTCTGCTTGGATCTCTTTCAGGAGGTGATTGGTGGATTTTTCAATATTTATTTTACTCTCTGATTCTAGACTATGAGGGCAGTTTTCCTTGCTAATTTTCATGAAACATGATGTCTAGTCTCTTTTTTTGATCATGGCTTTCAGGTAGTCCCATAATTTTTAAATTGTCTCTCCTGGATCTGTTTTCCAAGTCTCCTCTAAAGCATACTTTGTTCTTCCTCAACCAAAAGAATGGAAGAAAATACCTTTTCACCAAGAAAGTAACCTTCTATAGTCTTGTTTTTTTCTTTTTTGGGGGCATTTTCTCATCTAGTTACTTGACTTTTGAGTCCTTTGTCAGGTGGAGGGTATGTTCTAGGTACTTTTGTAAGTTCTGAGTCCCTCCAAGGTGGTACAATTAAGGGAAAGGCGTCTACTTTTCTTGGCCTGCATTCTTATCTGTGAGCAACCACAAGCACTCTTTTCTGCCCAGGATCTGCGAGTAGGGTTCCTCTCCAGAGCCAGCACCAGCTTCACCACATCAGTGCTCCTCCTCACCCCAGGACCGCCACTCAGGGCTGAGACCTAGATCAGCTGCTTGATTCCGCCAGGGTCTTTAGACTGAGGGCTCCAAAAGTGGATGCTACCATGGCAGTGGCTGCTGCCACCCTGGGGCCAAGGCTGGGGCCTGACTGCGCTCCCCTCTCACTCAGATGAAAGAGCTTTCTCACTGACCTTTGAAGCTGTCTTTGGTGTTTGTGGGTTGAGAATTCTGGGAAACACAGCTGCTGCCTGTGATTCTGTGCCCTGAAGCCTGCTCCAGTCCTGTCTGTGCTGTACCACATGGCCAAGGCTGGGCTTTGCTCTGCTCTGAGCCCAGTGCAATAGACTTTTCCTGTTGGCCTTATAGGCTGTCTTGGGCTGGAAATCTCTTTCACCGTGTTGTTTTGTGTCTTCTGCTGCTCTAGAATTTGTTTAGAGCCATTTTTTTACAGGTCTTTTTTGTACTATGGGGGTAGAACTAGAGCAGGTCCATCCTTCTACTCTGCCATCTGAATCTGTAGTATGTTAAAATTTTAATTGTACCTCAAATTGTTACACAGCGCTAATCTCAGCATGGTTAAATGTGGGTATTTGGTTATTTATAGACTTCTTGCCCAATATCTGCTCTCTGACTTGTCAGCTGTTGTTCGTGGTGGTAACTTGTTCTTCTTTTCCATCAACAGGAAACGTTTTGATTCTCGATGGTTTTGAAACGGTGCAGGAGAGCTCTACGGAGGAGGAAGTAGCTTCAGGCCTCACATCTGTGGGTTGGGCTCACCAGCAGCAGCCTCTCCGCGATCCCCGATCTGATGGAGGAGGTTCTTCATTCATCCCTGATTTCCTAGTTCAGCAGCGCTGGGGACCTGGGGAGGAGTCTGGCTTCAGTGCTCAGAGCCCCTCTTCCTCTTCAGACTCACACAGCCAAATCATGCAGTACATTCGGAAGATAGAGGCTGACCTTGAACACTTAA
Organism: Potorous gilbertii; assembly: GCA_028658325.1. Classification (NCBI taxonomy): domain Eukaryota; kingdom Metazoa; phylum Chordata; class Mammalia; order Diprotodontia; family Potoroidae; genus Potorous; species Potorous gilbertii. The sequence continues at coordinate 231,216,139 of CM053771.1, read as the reverse complement.
AGGTATCCACTGCTGCTTTTTTAAAGCCTGTTTCAGCATCCCTATTGCTTGCTTCCAAGTGGCAAATGCTGCAGAAAGGAAGCAAAGAAAGAATGAAACACTGATGTCAGTAAACCTGGTAGAATCCGAATATGTGCATTCTCCTTGTCCATGGAGAGGACAAGTAGCAGGGCTTCTCAGGTTGTCAAATCACAAGGACGGGAAACATTTTTCTGTGTCTCTCTTTTCTTGTTGTATTTCCAAGTTAATGGGTATGAATGTATGTGATTTTCTTGGCTGATAATTTGAAAAAATTTGAGTAATATGCTAAGATAGGTGGTATCTGTATTATTATAAATCTAGACCAGGAAAAGCCATAACTTGCTGTTGCCTCATTTGTTTTGTAACGCATGGTGATGGTGGTAGTAGTTTTCTGAGTCTTATGACAGGTGAAGAAAAGCTTTAATGGCTTTTAAACTGAGCCTAAAATCTTTTCCTTTTGACAGTCCTAGCATCGAAGGAGAATTTTGAAAGTGAACAGAAGTTCACTCGATGCTCTTAGGTTTTAGAGGCCAGTTTAGTCAAAAGTTGAGAGATTCTTTCCTAGTAGTAAAGGGGCAGAGTATAGGATGAATAAATTTTGCTGAATTGACCTCCTTATCCCGTATATTTTCTCATTGTCCTTTTTGTGTACTGTTTCTACAAGAAAAGAGATTATGCCAACTTTAACTTATATTTTTGGAGGTTTGGTGTATTATCTATTAATGATGGCTTGAAAACCCTTGTTTTTTGAGGAATTGGATTACATTTTAGTATCTGCCACCTTAGTCTGTGGTAGAGGGAGAGATGCTAAAGATTCTAGATGTATTATAGGTAGATTGTACTTTTTCCAGAATAAATAGCTATGGGAGGAAAAAGGGAAGAAGATAGGACTGTTTCTAGCATTTTGTCAGTCATAACTTCTCTCACTTCTACATTTTGATTTCATTTGGATATATTTTCTTGATTATCATGCAGTGTTATATAGTATTGCCCTGTGGTTGATGAAATGTCTGAAATGCATTTGTAAGGAAATTAATTCTGATGAACCTCATGTTATACAACATAAAACAGTTAATAAGGCAGCTTACCAAAAACCTTTGTGGGGATCTTATATGTTTGGTTTTGCTTTTTTGTATACTCAAATGGATCTGTGATTTCAGTGATTGAGGAGTACCCTCTAACAATAATGCACGTAATTACTCATTCATTCCTGCCTTTCCTATTTAACTTCTATCCATATTCTCTCAAAATTTTAGCACAGGGAGTCAGCCCAATGTACTATAGGACATTCTTCTGACTTTATAGGGGCACCAAGAACGACCTGACTGTCCACCTGCCAACCCTTGTTCTTACTATCTTATTAACACATCTTTATTGTGTATTTCTTCTAAATTATTCATAGCATTGGGTTGTAAGAGAAATGAAAGTCGTTCTTTTTCATAGGCAAAATTTCTAAACAAGATAATGTTCTTATTTAAAGGAATATAAGTAAAATATAAGTAAATACTAAAGCATTTTTGTACTGTTATCACATAAAAATCTTTATTTCCCCTTAATCTTCCCTCCCCTCACACCTGAAATCAGATGAAAATCATATGGGTTGTGTTTTACAGAAGGTGGAGGAAAGTTACATGACTCTTTGCCAAAGGCTGGCTGGATCAGCCCTCACAGAGGAGCACTCAGGTATGTGAAAACCAGCATGTTCCCATGGGATCATAAGTTTTCTTCAGTTAGCAGCTCTAGTGTCATTACATTTCTCTTTACCTTTTTCAAGAGCCGGGGATTAGGAAAATAGTAAATTAGAAAATCATGAGTACAGTAGTGAAAGATGGCTTCTCTGATTTCCTGATGATAGAGAAAATGGGTCTCTTATGGTATATTTCTGTGTTCTTTATGTGAACAAGAAGTTTAAAAAAAAAAAGTATGATTTTATGTAGATCTTTACCCAATGTAGATGTCATAATATATTATTTAGCTTATCTCCCTCAGGTTAATTGGCTCAGCAAAAACACATTATTAGGACAACATTTTTCCTGTAGCACAGGCCTGCACAACCTATGTTCTATGGGCCACTTGTGGCTTACCATTTCAGGGGGCCCGCAAAAAATGTAAAGGAAAACTTCATCTACATTTTTCTCAAACCACCTGAAATCCCAACCCATGGGCCACAGGTTGTGCAGGCCTGCTAGCAAGCTTCATTACATAATGATATGATTTAGTTATGTCTTATTGACTTTCTTTTGCAATGACATCAGAGTACATCTCTGCTTTCTGATAGAGGCCCTCAGAGCCATACCTATATGCATGTGTGTAGTGTGTATGTGTGTGTTTGTGTTGTGTGTGTACTCACACCATATACATATGTATGTTTATATAGAAATATGCAGGTTATTAAGAAATATCTTTGTTATTTAGTTCCTGGGAACCATTTCCCCTGATTCACTCTGTTCTCCTTATGTCTTGCTTTTTCCCAGATAAAAGTTAAAGCCACAGCTCTTATTGGTGGCTGAAGGTTGGATTCTGAGCCTCGGCCTTGTATCACCACATCCTGGCTCCACGGTGGACTGGGAGAAAGTGTGTGACAGAGGATCTTCCTGTGGACCATCTGAGTGCTAGCCGTGTCCCCATATGCTCGAAATGGGAATCATTTTTTTCCCAGTATGGCAGCTGCACTTGTCTGTCAGTGAGGGAGTGTCCATTCTCTCTTCTTCTTCCCCTCACTATTGGAAATTCATTTTGATTTCAGAACAAAAACCAAATGTACAGAGCTTTGGGTGTAGGATATAAAAAAAATGTATTTAGACATTTAAAAAAAAAGAAAAAAGAGAATCAGATGTATTTATTTGACTTCATTCCACATTTTGAAAGCACATTTTAATTTTAATTTTGCTTTTATGGTTTTGTTTTAATTGCATAACAAGAGTTTCAGCCCTTATTTAGTATGCCCAAGGATCAGCTGCTCCTAAAATCACAATTGAGGCCTGGGGGTTGGGGTGGTTTGGGGAAAGCTAGAGGGAACTAGGGTATTTTGGTTTCACTGGACTGAATTTTAGCACTCCCTGCTAGCCCCTAGACTGCTTCTTGAAGGGCTCTTTCCCTATGGTTTTCATGTACAGAATGACTATATTTAAGAGGGGTCAGATAGAAGATGAGCTTCCTACCTGTGGAGCAAGCATCCATCTTCTGTAGCTAAAGGTCACCTCCCATGTCACAAAAATTCTTAATGCACTAAATAGCCAGGCACTTAAAAGTGATTTATTCTCTTTCCTGCCCTCCTCCCAGTTCACTTCTCTTTTCTTCTCTTCCATCAAACCATGATATCTGAGAGGGAAAAGAGAAGCCAAGTTTTGTTTTCTTGACTGTAAAGTAGCCTAGATATTGTTTAATTTTTACAATTATACATAGGGCTTTGGCACTTGTATGAATTATCCCTGCAATTTGAGCAGAAAAATAAAAATGGAAATGCTTCAGAGAGAGGGAAATAGTGGGGCTGGGGAGTGGGTTGGGGAGGGGGGAGAATGTGATGGAGAAAAGGGTAGAGAGATTGAAAAGCATATGTGTCAAACTGAATCACTACTGAGCTGAACCATGGCTTCATTAGCTACGGGTACTGCTGATTATAAGGCCAGTAAGTTTTTAGTACCTGGAGGTTTGACTCTGATTTTTGCACTGATTGTGCCAAAATGCTCTCTATTTTTGTTGCAAAGAGTCAAGGCTGGAATGGAAAGAAGTGCAGTGGAGAAGACAGGACTGCCCACATCAGCTCTGTAAGCACTTCCTTTGGCTTTACTGCTGTAGCCCTTTCCATCCTGGGATCAAGACTGACCTTGCAAAATGAAACCTGCAGATCAATACCATAACATACACTGAACCCTCCAGGCTAGTTCTGAATACTGTCTGCATTAGGGTTAATAGCAGCATTGGCAGTACCCTACAGAGATAGGGGTTTCACAACTGTCACTTGAAAACATCTTCAGTCACAGTCTTTGGACAATACTCTTTGTGCATCAGATAAGCTTTGGAGGTTTTGTGGGGTTTTTTTTCCCTTTGGTTTTGTTTTTGCCAATTAAAAACATGTGCCAAATCTGCAAGATCCTGTTCCTATACAAAGCATTTCATCACATCTTTCAGTAGTGTCTTCCACTTTCTGTGAATGGTCAGTGTGTGATTTTTACTCCCTTCTTAGCTTTTGCAAAGAAATCAGGTTTATCTCATCATAAATGGCAGGAATTCCCACCTGTTTTTCAAGTATCATGAAGCTACAACTTAACCAACTCATCTGACTGCATCAAGTTCCTTGCCTGTGTTTTGTCATCTAAGCTATGCTTTTCGGACATGGCCACAATTACTCACTTGGGAATATGCCTGTAGACTGGAACTGCATCTCAGTTTTATAAACAAAATGTAATTTAAACTAGAATGGGGTAAGGAGCTTTAAAAGCAGAACCCTAATACACAGAACACCAGCCTGGAGCTTTCCCTAGCTTACCAGGAGGAGATTACAGAAAAGAAATAGCTCCATTATGTGCTGCTGGCAAGAATGCTATGGTCACTGCCAACCCAGAGGGTTATCTGTACACATTTACCTAAACATGTACCAATACCAGCCTGTCTGCATCAAAGCAGATGCTGTTCAGTGGATATTTGAGAAGTGTCCACCAGGACAGTTTAAATTTGGGATAAGAGCAGTATAGCATAACAAGAAGTTTGTTCCACACTCCTACAGAGTAACCACTTAACACAACAACAACTGCAGGAGGTAGAAAAAGTGCAATGCTTTACATTCTATCCTAGTTAATTCCCTAAACCATCTTGAGCATCCTGTCCTTCCTAATTTGAGCTTATTACTCTGCACAATGGAGATACAAAGTCTAGCTGGGTGGAAAAAGCACATCAAATGTGGTTCAGGTGCTACAAAATAAGTTATTTCTTATCTCCAAAGCATAATCCAGAGAAGATCCCAAAGCTTCAAGTGCCGTTCCCATCTTAGAGCTGTCAGTTAAGAGAAAGTTTCCTGTTACATCATTCTATCCACATCCTTATGTTACTTTAACATCCAGTTTGCCCTTCCAGTTGAAAAGGTGAGGGAATCCCTTATTAAGCAAAATTGGTCGCTAGAAAGCCCTTTTCCTAGGGAGAGATAAAGAGAAGATGGGATCCTATTTTTCTGGAAGGGAGTGGAAAAAGTGATCTATGGAAAACCAATTAGCTGTTTAAAGGGACTTAGTAAAAAGTGTTCTGTCCTTTTACTTTTAAGTGGTGAAATACATTTAGAACATCTCATTTCCTTTCAGAGAACAGAGAGTCAAGTTATATTGACAATCCAAAGCACCATGATTTCAAATGGAGTTCCCTGCCCTAGAAGCCATATGCTTTGTGTACTCTAAAAATCAGCTTATATTCAGGACCAATTTGAGTTGAAATTGACTTCCAGATTTCCCATCTGAATCTTGGCTTTTAAGAGCCAAGGATCATATTTATTGTTGAATTCTACATGGGATCTTTTTTTCAGACATTGCTTTGTTTCTGTGATAAAATTAATCCTGTTTTTGTTCTATGTGTTTTTTGTAAACGCTTTGTTTTATAAGCTAGTACAGAAGACAACAGCTATCACTTAAAAAGTTTCCGTGTGAGAACTGCAAACCCATGCCCTGCTGGTTCTCATTGCTTACTCCCTGTGCTCTTTGGTGTTGGTAGATTCAGGAGGTTGTATGGAGACTGAAAGGGGACTGATAGATACAGATTCCAAATTGGGATCTATATATCCTAAAATGCAGTGTTAATTTGGACTATTGAACTCATAAACCATTGTTGAAAACTAGGCAAAATTTAAGAAGACAAATTAATAGAAAAATTCACTTAAGTTTGTGCTTGTGCTTCTCACCTTCAGCAATGTTACATTTTTATAAAATGCTCTTTAATTCCCAACCCCAATACCTTCCAAAATACACCCCTCCCTCAGGTGTTTTTTCCTTTCTCCAAAGACTCTTACTTTCCTTTCTTTAATAACCTGTCTCCCTCCACTGGTGTTGGTGTTTTTGTTAATGAATTTGCTGAAGGAGTGTGCTTTCCACCCCTTTTCCCAAAATAAACAAATACCCCGTATTTCCAGGTGCAAACTGACAAGGAGGTGTACTGCAAAAATGGTCACTGTAATGTGCAAACAGTTGGTTATTATTTTTAATAAATCTTTGAATCTCTTCATACTAGAACATCTTATTTTCCTTGTACACCATACAATCATGTACTCTTTTAACAGAGATTACTTTAAAAAATCTGGAAGTATTCTTTAAAGAAAACTTTATTAATAATCCTGTATTTTTACTGATCATGTTTTGAAATGTCTGAAAGACTTTATTGTTCTAATTATCCAGATGTATGTTTGTAAAATAGCTCTTTTATGAACTAGATGATAAGGTTGTATGTTTCTGGAACAAAATATTGGTCATCTAAAAAGAACTTTGTTTTCTGGGATCTGGGAAAATAGAAAATGAGCATTCAAATATCATTAAATAAGTTTAAAGGAACCATTTTGGGTTTGTTTGTGTGGTGTTAGATTATCTGTAGCTGCCTGTTCTGTAGGGGAAAGTGGTGAGTGAGTAAGGCAAGCATTAGTTAATCTTGGTAGAAATGACTTTCAGAAATCTTGTTTATCAAGGCCGAAAGATGTCCAAATACAGTTCAGTAATGCAAAAACTTTTATGAATATTGTTCTGTCTGGGGCTTATGGACTCGAAGCATCTGGAGAAAGTTAGCGCATACAGAGACGTTTTTACTTAACATTGCCTTAAACTCAAAAGTTTTAATGTTATTAGGGTAATTTCTACTACCAGGTGCTGAGGCTTCCAAAAGTGCCTCATTTTCTTGTGGATACCAATTTACAGACAGCTTTGTGATTTGGGTTTTTTTTTCCTCTTCATGGAAATGAGAGGTTGCATAGTTTGTGTAAATGAGCACAGTCCGGTCTTTTGATTTTGCCATGTTGTTCTTATTTTCAGTCATCCAAAGGGAAACATGACTACTGGTCCACATTAAAAGTTTAACATAAGAAGAATATGGTCAGTATTTTGTAGCACAAATTACTTAAGAATACACAGAAGTGCTTTAGTCCTTTCAACACTTTTGTATAAGTACCTTTTGGTATAAGTAGTACCTTTTGTATGAGTGATAAAATTTTAGTACTTTCCTTTTTGCATCTAGAAAACAACCTTCTGAAAAGAATGAAAATTCTTTGTCCATATTTATAAAGCACTTTTTCAACATTCTCATTTGAGTGTTACTATGGACAGACCTGTAAGGTAGATAGTAAAAGTAATATTATCCTCATTATCTAGATGAGGGAACTAAGGCCCAGAGAACTGATCCAGGTCCAGTGTTGTTGGCAGTATACTACTGATTCTTGCCCTCGTCCTCGTCCTCATCCTCATCCTCGTCCTCATCCACTCTGAGACAAAGTATTGGTATTATGTAAGACTTTCCCCCCCATACTAGATAATTAATTTAGAAAAGTAAAAGATTATCTCTTTTCTGCCATGCCATTTCATTTTCATTTGTTCATAGTGCCTGGATAATAAAATAGATGCCAGTTACAAATTCACATCCATTATGTCCTATTGAGTGCCGGGGACTATTTGAAGTGCTAAGAATACAGAGACATAAATGAATGTCTCTGCCTTTCAGGGTCTTACATTCATTCAGGGAGACTACATGTACTCAATGAGTACATAAAAAATAAATACACGATAATATAGAGAACCCTTGAGTGAGGAAATTCCTCTCCCAATCTCCCAATGAAGATTGGAACCTTCTCTGGGCAGTTAGGTGGTGAGGTGGATAGAGCACTGGACTTGGAATCAGGAAGACTCACCTTTATGAGTTCAGATCTGGCCTCAGACACTTAGTAGCTGCATGACCTTGCTTGCTTCTGTTTCCTCATATGTAAAATGGATGGGAGAAGGAAATGGCAATTCACTCAAGTATCTTTGCCAAGAAAACGTCAAATGGGGTGAGCCAGGACTGAAATGACCAAACAACACCAGTAGCCCCTGCTCTATAATTTACAGTCTGAGAGTACACTAGAGATAAATGACTTGTCCAGGATCACAGAGCCAGTAGGGATGGGACTTAAACCTTACTGAGAGATCAGCTTTACTTTTGCTCTGTCAGTGAAGCCATAAGTCAGGACAAGGGGGGAAAAATTCAGCTTTCTTATGAACCTCTGCTTGTTACATGTAAGTCTTGCTTGCTATTTGAAAACAAAAATGCTAAAGATTTAGTCTAGGAATCAGGACCCCAGAGTTCGCTGCCACTAATTTGCAATGTAACCTTCATTCAACAAATTCTTTAAACTCTCTTGGCCTCCATCCTTCTATAAAATGAGGGTGTTGTACTAGATTGTCTTTAGGGTCTTTTTCCAACTTGAAATCTTATGACTAGATGAACTCTGGCCTATTTAACTTGGATTCCATGATTTTTTGCCCTATTCTCAGCTGGTAGTAGTGGTGGATCATTTACCTGGCCGTGCACTTCATCAGTGACCTCATTTTCAAGGTTATGTAAGGTAATAAAGAATTCTATAATCCTTCTTTTCTTTACCCAAATACACTCAAATATCCCCCATCCTTAAAAACCTGTCCCTAACCCTACCTTCCCTCCAACTTTTCTCAAACTCCCTATAAAAGTTGTCTACACTTCACTTCCTTTTCTGTCTTCTAAATCCTCTGTAATCTGGCTTCCAACCTCATCACTCAGTTGAAACTTCTCTCCAAAATTACCTGTGATCTCTTATTGATAAATCTACTGGCCTTTTCTCATTCTTCATCCCTGATCTCTCTGCAACATTTGACACTCTTGACCCACCTCTTCTGAACTCCCTCCTACATTTTTGTGTTGTTTCTCTTGGTGCTTCTCTTCATCTCACTACTACTAATTCTTTGCTAGAACATCCATATCGCCACCCCTGACTGAGAAGATGCCAAGCCTCTCTTGTGATATGGCTGAGAAGATGACAGGAAGCCTATGCCTGAAAATCTTTAGTGACTGGGGAATCTCATCATCTGAGACAGGCTACTCCATTTTTTTGGACAGTGCTATCTAAACATTAACATGTAGTAGGGGAGGAAGATATGAATGTATGCCTTGTACCAGTGGCAGAAGGTTAGGGCCATGAGATGGTGGGGAGAAGAAGGAAAAAAAGAAAGATCGGAATATTTAGTCTTCCTTTCTGGCACTAGAATAGTCTGCTTTAGAGAGATTCTTCAGCCCTTGTCCTAGTTCTAATCTCTATTTTATGTGTTCCAACCAAACCACCCACCAGAATTTAGAACAGGAAAAAAAAACCCTTTCCATTCATTTACTAAAACAATTTTAAAGTAACTTAAATATTGGCCCTAAACTTAAGTACTGCTGCTTTTGAGTGGAATTATAGTGAATGTGCTAGCTGCTCTTCCATAATCATGGGTAAATATGGTAGTTTTCATCTTGCTAAAAGCCCCATTTCATACTTAGTGCCCATAATACCACTTCTGAGGCTGCCTGGAAGTTAAAATAAGACTTATTTGGGCCCTAGAGAAGTATTAGCTTTTTACCAAAGCTCCTTTGGAACTGTGCTCTAGCCAGATATGGGAATCAGAGTTCCTACGGATAGCTTGAGAAATTAGATGCAGTGGGATAACACAAAGCAAATATGTAGCGAATATTTTATCTTTATGAAAGACCACTCCTCCTCACCCCTTTCTTGTTGGTAGATCTCCTTTACACCTTAATGGTTCTGAGTTCAAATTTTAACCCCTCTCAGCCTTCTCTTTCTGTGGAACTCTTACGCATGTCCTAGATCCCATTAATAAGGAAGAAATTGTCTTACTCCCCAAGCAGAGTTTATGAGGATTGGAAAATTGCCACTAACAAAGTTTTCAGATAACTACTTTTTCACATTTTTCCATTTTAATGTGGAAGTGTGAATGTGATTACATTTAGATGATGAAGTTGTACACACATATACAATAGAAATCCTGTGCATGCTGTCAGATATATTTATATCTATAAATATGTTGTGCAAGGAGGACTTGACCGCTTTAGTCCTACCTGGAATAAAGAGAAGAGAGACCCATCCAGAGAATTTATATCAATTAAGGAACAAAATACTTTGCTCAGCTTTTAGCCTTTCTCATTTCTAATCTAGCCCATCATGATTGATTTAACATTTAGTTTTGTTCCAACTCCTCAAATCTTCCTCTTCTCCTTTCAACATCCCCCGAACCCCCGCCCCTACTGAGTACACTCCCTTTTATGTAACATTCTATGGCAGCAGGTTAGTCTCTTAAAGTTAGAACTTGGCAGTTTTTAAAACACTGAGTCATGCTTCACATGCATCCCATATTCACTTCCTCTCTCCTCTTCCTTTATTGTACATAAAAGGCTGCTATAGCTATCACTGTCATAATGTACAAGTTGAGTTTTTTTGTGTGGTTTGCTGAGGTGGTTTCATATTATGCTTTCCTATTCTGTTGTATGAATTTTGGTCATTTTGTCAGCAGAAAAAAACACCATAAATATTTTTGTACATATGAGTTCTTTGACCTCTTTGGGATAAACATAGTAGTGATATTGCTAGGCCAAAGAGTATGCATAACTTAATGGTTTGGGTAGTATAGTTCCAATTTGATTTCCAGAGTGTCAGGACCAGTTCACAGCTCTACCTAGAGTGCATGAAAGTACTTATTTTCCCACAACCTTTCAAGCTTTTGTCATTTTCCTTTTTATGTCAACTTTACCAGTCTAGTAAATTATAAAGGTAGTACCTGAGAGTTGTTTTAATTATTAGTTCTCTTAGTAATTTAGAACATTTTTATATGGCTATAGCTTGGCTTTTTACCTCCACAAACTTCCTGCTCATCTATTCTTTGATCATTTATCAGTTGGGAAATGGCTCTTGTTCTTATAAATTTGATTCAGTTCCCTCTGTAGTTTAGAAAGAGAACTTTGTCAGAGAAACTTGCTACAAAGGGTCCCTTCCACCCCAAGTTCCAATATCATAAATTTTGGATACCTATAGTAGAAAGATTCTTTGGATAGTAGAATAGTATCACTCAGTGAAGACTGTCTAGGGGTTAAATCTCTTTTTGGAGTAGCTTTTATTTGAAAGAACCCTTTAGTCCAGTGCTACTCAGGGTAAGAAGGTCAACAAATCAACATTTTTAGCTATTATTTCAGGGCCTCACTCCTTTTCCCAAGGAAGCTTATTGGTTCAAAAGAGAGCTGCTTTGGCTGGGAGACTAATTGATGTCTCCATGATCTCCATGAACTCTGTTACAGGACCTTCCCTGTAAATGTAGATCTGCTTAACATTTATGAAGGATGGAGGAATAAAAAAGTCATTTTGAGTCCTGTAATGTGATCTTGTCAGCTGGTCATATTATTTAGTGAGCAAGTGCATCAGGAGAGAAACTGGTCTAGCCAACAAAAACAAATTCCAAAGAACTGGAAAGCTTTCATGCAGCCACCGTAAACACAATAAATCAACAAATACTAAAAAGCACAAGAGGAAGAGAAAAGAAGACCTTTACTTGTGACTTAACACATACTGAAGGTGGGGGACCCAGAATGTCACCTGCCTTTATTGTTTTCTTTTTTCTTTGAAACCAGTAATCTTTAACTTAAGAAATGCTTTCTCAACCATCTGTACATGCTTCATTCTGAAGAAAGCGTCATCTGTGACAGTGGATTGGAGAGCATCCTATTCCTTCTGTATGGTTCAGGGAGTTATAGTGAGGTTTACATTCTAATCAAAGAATGTTGGAAAGAGGCATGGGCCTACTTCAGACATGAGTTAGGAACAGCATTGCTTCTCAAATTCCTTGAGCTGTCTTCATATTGCTATTACCTGAGCTTCAGTTGAAGCTGGACATAACTGGGCAGATCTCAAGCAGGCATTTTTTCTTTTTTTGGCTGGGCCAACAACAATAGAGATTGGAGAGTTTTAGAAGACATGGAGCAATGGACAATGAAAAGGGGAGAGCGATAGTGGTTTAAAAGAAGAATACAGAGCATTAAGATAAAATTGGCAGTATGATACACTGGGAACAGCCATGGGCTAGGAATAAGAAGAGGCCTAAGAACATCTGTGCAGAATGGACCTACTATATCTTTTAGTTTGCCCTGGATAATCAGGCCAACCTTTGGCCTCAAATCTCATCTAGCCATCTACCCAGGCCATCTCATAATCTGCCACCCCCTACTTTCTATCTTTTCAGAACAAAATACTCTTCCTGCTAACTACTCTCTTATATGTATTGTCTTCTCTTATTTGAATATAAACTCCTTGAGAGCAGAGACTAGCTTTTTAAAATATATATATATATATATATATATATATATATATTTTAATATTTGTATCACTCACACTCAGCACAGTGCCATGTTCACAGTAAACACTTGAAAAGTGCTTTTAAAAAAAGAAATTATCTGATTTTTATGAGCCTCAGCCTCTTTTTAAAATAAGGATTACAATACCACTTGCCTTTAAATGAGAATCAAATGAGATAATATGTGAAAGTGAAAACAATAAAACACTTTGTGATGTGTAACAACATTAATAGTTAACCCAAAATAATCTCAGATTCGCATTTTCTTCTCCATTGTTTTTGCAATGGCCCTAATCCAGACAATCATGCCAAACTTGGGTCAACTTCCAAACTGGTCAACAGAGTATTGAAGTGTGATGAGGCAGTCACAAAAGCCGATGTATTAAGAGAGGCGTTATAGTTGGAAGAAGGGGAACAATTATACTGCCATGAAGTCAGTCAGGCAAAACATGGAATATTGTGTTCAATTCAAAGCACTACATTTTAACAAGAATCTTAAGGAGTTGGGAATCCAACCAGAGGAGAGCTACTAGTATGATGAGGGCACTGGAAGCTGTGACATATGGGATGGCTGGAAGAAAGAGGGAATGTTTAAAACCCAGAGAAAAGGAGGCTTAGAGAAGACATGATAGCTTTCTTTAAGCTCTGACCAATAGCCATGAAGAAGCAGGTTAGATTCATTCTGCTTGACCCCAGAAGGCTGAGTCAAGAACAGTGAGAATAAGGAACAGAGAGGTAGAGTGAGAATTAAGGTAAGAAAAAACTTTGTAACAGAACTGGCTAGATATGGAGTGTTTGTCACCCAGCCCATTTAACTCACTATATCTGCTATCATAATAGCTAGCATTAATATAACACTTTAAGATTTGCAAAGCATTTTCTATATGTTGTCTAATTTGATCCTCATAACCCTGTAAAGTAGGTGCTATTATCCTCATTTTATGGTAAGGAAACTGATGTTGAGTTTAAGTACTTTTTCCGAGTCTTATAGCGATTAAGTGGCTTTGGTAGGATTCAAACTCAGGTTTGCCAGACTCCAAAGCCAATGTTCTATCTACTATACCACCTAACTTCTTTTGACACCAGACTCTCCCATTCAGCCTATTTATCTTCTCTATGGACTGGGGACATGGAGTCTGGAAGTCCCAGGTGTGGAGGTCCAGGTCTCATGTCCACTGTGGAAGGTGCTGGTCCTCCCACAGTGAAGAAAAGATTACTTAGAATAAGAGGAAAATGTCTGTGCCCTTTCTGCTTCAGGTGGTGAGTTCATCGTGAGAAGCCTTTAGATATAGGATGGATATACTGCATTCATATGGGCACACATATGTTGATGTCTGAGTGGATCTGTGACTGATGTAATCCCTCCAACAATTCAAATTATAATCCATGCTTCTTTTTGTGTATTTGTTGAAGTGAATTGAATTGTGCAACTCTTGTCCATGCCTTACCGTAAATCCTCCAAAGAGAGTTCGCTCAAAAACTTCAGAGTCTTCCTTTGTGTACCTCTGAAGTGTATGGATACTAGTGGATCACATAGACTATCCATCAAATATTCCTACCTCACACTCAAAGGACTTGCCCATCTTTTCTAGTCACGCTTGTTTTTTATTTCTGTCTTTTAGATGAGAGATATCAAACATAATGCCCACAGGGATCATTATGTATGGTTTAGTGACTTCTGTTTCTATTTGGGTTTGATACCATTCTTTTAGAAAACTTCTGCACAGTTTTGCATTTTCTCCCAAGCTACCATGGGCCTTACCATTGTTCTTTGGGCATCTTTAATTCTTCAGAGACTATGGTATTCCACAATTCCCAACCTTATGACATAAAAAGATCAGTGTTTAAAAAAAAGTGATTCTTCATTTTAGGAAGAAGCTTGGGTCATTGAAAACACTATGTAATATGTCAAATGTAGTCCATCCTGCTTTCCTATTCAGATTGTGCCCAGTTCATTGTCCATCTACAGTTTCTGCCCAGGACATATGTACTGTTAGACAAACTCTAGGGGATTGGGCTAAATGCTCTGTCCACTCAAACATGTATCATAGTCTAGAGATAGTAGGTCTTCTGCAATACATCAACTTAAGTTTTCATATATATATATAGTTAGGCCAAACACTTTTGAGGGAACACCAGTTTTCCTCATCTGTAAAATGAAGGAGTTAGGCTAGATAGGCTCTGATGACCTTTCCAACTCAAAATCTATGATCTTGTGATCATAGATCTCAGAATGCAATTATTGCATTATCCATAAACATGAGAACTTAGCCTGCTTCATCTGTCAGGAGTTACTCTTCCATTTGGACTACATACTGGGATTGTTCTGCCACAATGGCAAACACTTTTGGTCTACTTTTGTTATACTTTGCTCAATTTTTGTAAGCAGATGGTCTTGGAACAAAGTTCTCTGCTGGATCTGTGAAAGCATTTTTATGATCATAACATGGGGACCATAACATGGGGGACTTGTGAGAGAAAACCTTTAAGGACACATTTTGCCCTCTAGGGTCAAATGCTTCTTTATTGTTGTCAAATAATTAGCCCAATGGGATTTTGTATTTTCTGCATCTTTTGGTCAATTTTACAACTGAAAATGTAGTCATCTCTAGGATATTGTTGGTGAAAGTCTGTTCCTTTTTCATACTTTCATCAAGGATGCCTTCAATATGTTTTTGTAGATTATTTTCATAAAGAGTAGGTAAAGGTGGAAAAGGAGGTATATGGAGATTTTAAAAATAAAGTATGTATATGGGCCTGTAGTTATTAATGTTTTCTCAATTTTAAAAATATAACATTCATGATACTATTGGTATCCTACTCTTTTTCTGTATATCTTAAGAACCAGTTCCTCTATATGCTCAAAATACTTTTGCCTCTGGTTGAAGCTCTTCTTTATATATTTGGTCTGATCTTTTGACTGTGATGTCAGAATAATCAAATGTGGTGCTTCCACTGTATTGAAGAAGATAGTTGTGGGGTTTTTTTTTGTAATCTTCCTTCTTTGCCCTATCTGTAAAAATAGCTGGAAAAGGAAATGGCAAACCACTGTAGTATCTTTGCCAAGAAAACCCCAAATGAGGTAATGAAGAGTCAACTATGACTGAAACGACAGAACAACTATAACATTTTTGCTTATTTGCTGTCCTGCTTCCAATTTTATTTTTGAATATTCTCAGAATGCTCAGATTTGATTGTTCCTTGCTGTTTGCTATAAACTTATTTTCTCCCCCCCAAAAAATTTATTAATTTACTTGTTTTCAGTTTTTAACATTCACTTCCATAAGTTTTAAATTTTCTCCCCTTCTCTCCCCAATATGGCATGCAATCTTATATGTGCTCTACACATACATTCGTATTAAACACATTTTCACATTAGTCATGTTGCATAGAAGAATTATAGTGAATGGGAGAAACCATGAGAAAAACAAAATATAACAAAAGAGAAAGCAGTCTGCTTCATTCTGTGTTCCGACTCTATGATTCTTTCCCTGAATGTGGATGGCATTTTGCATCATGAGTCCTTTGGAAATGTTTTAGGTCCTTGCATTGCTGAGGTCAGTCCTCGCACACTGCAGCTATTATTGTTTGCAATGTTCTCCTGGTTCTGCTCACTTCACTCTGCATCTGTTCATCTAAGTCTCTCTAGATTTTTCTGAAGTCCATCTGTTTATAATTTCTTATAGCACAATAGTATTCCATTACATTCATATACCACAACTTGTTCAGCCATTCCCCAGTTGATGGGCATCCCCTTGATTTCCAGTTATTCATCATTACCAAATTGCTGCTAGAAATATTTTTGTATATGTGGGTCCTTTTACATTTTTATGACCTCTTTGGGATACAGTCCTAGAAGTGTTTTGGTTGGGTCAAGGGGTGTGCACTATAAACTTATTTTCATCCCTATAGTTTCTAGATGTCTCATGATGTGTTACCACTGCTCATAATCTTCCACCATCATCATCTGTAATATCTTTTAAATGAATTTATATTATAAGCCAATGTTGCCTTTTGCTTCTATTTTTTTTTTGAAAAAGGTCACTGGATTATACCCTTATTTACAGTTGAGGAAACTGAAGCCCAGAGAAGTTAAGCAATTTCCCCAATGTCACTTACATAGTAGTTAACTGAACCAGGATTTAAATTAAGATCCTTTGACTCCAAATCCAGAACTTTTCCCACTGTTTCCATGCTGTCCAAGATCAGTTGCTTACTAGCTAAAGTGGTTTCTAGACTCTTGGTCTCCTTGTTGTGGTGAATGATTTTAACTATAGGAAATGGTCATCTGTTTCAGTGTCTATTCTTTTATTTATTTCAGTTTAATAGGTCATATAAGAGTTTTAATTGCATACCATATCTTCTCATTTTTATTCTTCAAATTTGGTATTGTGATTTTTACTCTATTAAGCCCATGATCTGATTGTCCACAATTATAAGGAAACAAAATAGCTGAAGTAGATGGTAGAAATTATAAGCTTTTAACATCTAAATGGACAGCTATAAAGAGACTTATCACTTAAAAGTTTTCATTCCCAGTTAAGCCAACTTGCCATGGATTTCCCTTCTCATGGAAATGCAAAATATATCTCTGTGTTTGCTGCTACTTTTGGATCTCAGGAGCCTCCGGCAGGGTAAATGCAGGGATATGCATATCAAGATCTTGAATGAATGTAAAGCATTTATTAAATGCTTACTGTGTGTCCAGCATTGAGTTACTACTGAGAATACAAAGACAAAAGAGATATAATCCTTGTGCTCTGGCATCTTACATTCTTTTTTTTTTTTTGAAGACAAAACCAAAATATTTATTCAGACACTAGAAAGTCAAATCCATCATAGTAACAAAAATCTATACACAATAACAATGAAGAGAACAACATCATCTCCAAGCCTTCCTCCTGCTAGATTTTTCACAAACCAGCTCCATTAAAGAAAAATCACAAGCATGCTCCCTTAAACAAAATCACAAACAAGCTTTCAGTCACACTAGCCAGCAAACCTGCTTGCCTGCATCCTTCCTAGCTCTGACTAGACTCTTACCAATTTTCTCTCAGCTCTGCTGTAGGTCCTCCTCTTCCTGTTCCGCCCATTCAGCAAATTCCTTCTACAACAGGCTCCATGTGACTCAGACTCATGTGACTCTGGCTTCCATGTGACCCAGGCAGGTCACATGGGCCTATTAATGAATGGGAAAGATCTTCTCATTTCAATTCCCATTATACCTGGATGTTAAAGGGAAAAAAATTCCATGTGTGTATGACCATGGGGTAAGGGGAGGTGGACTGCACTACCTACTTTTTAAAGTTTGCTATTTTAAAGATCTGAGAAAGTTGCTGTAGGCAGCAACTAGTTTTACACTTTCTTTTGTTGTTTGTTTATTTACTTTTAGTTTTCAATATTCATTTCCACAAAATTTTGAATTCTAAATTTTCTCCCTATCTCTCCACTCTCCCAACTCCATAATGCCATGCATTCTGATTACCCCTTCCCTCAATATGCCCTCCCTTCTATCACACCCCTCCCTTCCCTTATCCCCTTCTCTCTTTCCTTGTAGGGCAAGATAAATTTCTATACCCCATTACCTGTATTTCGTATTTCCCAGTTGTATGCAAAAATAATTCTCAACATTCATTCCTAATACTTTGAATTCCAACTTCTCTCCCTTCCTCCCTCCCCACATATCCCCACTGAGAAAGCAGGCATTTCAATATAGGCTGTGTAAGTGTAGTTTTGCAAAAGACTTCCATAATAGTCATGTTGTATAAGACTAACTATATTTCCCTCCATCCTATCCTGCCCCTTATTTATTCTGTTCTCTGTTTTGACCTTGTCCCTACCCAAAATGTTTACTTCTGATTACTCCCTTCTCCCATTTACCCTCCCTTCTATCATCCCCTAACCCCACTTGTGCCCTTCTCCGCTACCTTTCTGTAGAGTAAGATATACTTTTATCCCGAACTGATTGAGCATATCATTCCCTCAAGCCAAATGTGAAGAGAGTAAGCTTCTCTTTTCCCCTCTTGCATCCTCCTTTTTCTCCTCCACAGAAGAAGCTTTTTCTTGGCTCCTTGATGTCTAATAATTTACCCCATTCCATTTCTCCCTTTCTCCTTCCAATATATTCCTCTCACCCCTCAATTTTGCTTTATTTTTTTTAGGTATTGTCCCTTCTTATTCAAGTCATACTCTGTTCTCTCTCTCTCTCTCTCTCTCTGTGTGTGTGTGTGTGTGTGTGTGTGTGTGTGTAATCCATCCAATTACCCAAGTACTGAAAAAAGTCTCAAGAGTTACAAATATTATCTTTCCATGTAGGAATATAAACAGTTCAACTTTAGAAAGTCCGTTATGTTTTCTCTTTCCTGTTTACCTTCTCATGCTTCTCTCGATTCTTGTGTTTGAAAGTCATATTTTCTGTTCAGTTCTGGTCCTTTCATCAGGAATGCTTGAAAGTCCTTTATATCATTGAATGACCATCTTTTCCTCTGAAGTATTATACTCAGTTTTGCTGAGTAGATGATTCTTGGTTTCAATCCCTGTTCCTTTGACTTCTGGAATATCATAATCTAAGCCCTTAGATTCCTTAATATAGAAGCTGCCAGATCCTGTGTTATCCTGATTGTATTTCCACAATACTCAAACTGTTTCTTTCTGGCTTCTTGCAATATTTTCTCCTTGACCTGGGAACTCTGGAATTTGGTTACAATATTCCTAGGAGTTTCTCTTTTTGGGTCTTTCAGGAGGTGATCTGTGGATTCTTTCAATATTTATTTTGCCCTCTGGTTCTAGAATATCAGGGCAGTTTTCCTTGATAATTTCATTAAAGATGATGTCTAGGCTCTTTTTTAGATCATGACTTTCAGGTAGTCCTATAATTTTTAAATTGTCTCCTGGATTTATTTTCCAGATCAGTTGTTTTTCCAATGAGATATTTTAAATTATCTTCTATTTTTTTCATTCTTGTGGGTTTGTTTTGTAATTTCTTGGTTTTTCATAAAGTCATTAGCTTTCATCTGTTCCATTCTAATTTTTAAAGAACTATTTTCTTCAGTGAGCTTTTGAATCTCCTTTTCCATTTGGATAATTCTGCTTTTTAAAGCATCCTTCTCATTGGCTTTTTGGACCTCTTTTGCCAATTGAATTAGCCTATTTTTAAAGGTGTTATTTTCTTCAACATTTTTTTGGGTCTCCTTTAGCAAACTGTTGACTCACTTTTCATGATTTTCTTGCATTGCTCTCATTCCCCTTCTCAATTTTTCCTCCACCTCTCTTATTTGATTTTCAAAATCCTTTTTGAGCTCTTCCATGGCATGAGATCATTGCATATTTATTTTGGAGGTTTTGGATACAGAAGCCTTGACTTCCTCGGATGTTATACTTTGTGCTTCCTCATCAGAAAGGATAGAAGAAGATATCTGTTCATCAAGAAAGTAATCTTCTATAGTTATTTTTTCTCCCCCTTTTTGGACATTTTCCCAGTCAATTACTTGACTTTTGAGACTTTTGTCGAGAGGAGGGTATATTCTGGGGACCTGTAAGTTCTCAGTTCCTCCAAGGTGGCACAATCAAGGAAGAGATGTTTACTCCTCTCCTGACCTGTGCACTGGTCTGGGAGCAACCAAAAACTTTTCTGCTCAGAATCTGCAATTGAATTCTCTCTCCAGAGCATGCTCCTCCTCACCCCTGGGTGGAGCTCAGGACTCAGAATCAGATCAGTGGCTCAATTCCCCCAAGGGCTTTAGGCAGAGATCTCCTAGGGCTGCCACTTAGGACTGAGATTAGATCAGCCCTCAATTCCCCCAGGGGCTCTAGGTGGAGGTCTCCAAAAATGGCAGCTGCTGGAGCTCTCCCACTGACCTTTGAAGCTGTCTGTGGCATTTGTGGGTTGAGGACTCTGGGAACTGCTGCAGGTGGCACCCTGAATCCTGTTTTGGGTCCTGTCCCTGCTGCTGCACGCTGGTCTGGTCTGTGCTCATTGTACTAGTCTCGGGATCTTACATTCTAATGAGGAATACAACATATTTTAGGATATTATATTCCCTATTACATAAAATATTATGTATTTTGTAACCCCAACTATGGTGTTACAGTCTGGGAAGTCACAAAGATATTAGATTAAACAATAGGGTAGTACATTGGAATTCTCTTTCTAGAAGCTGTCACTCCAGAGCAAGAGGTGAAATTTAGGTGGGGAAAATAAGTATGGGAAGATCTTTGTCCAATCCTGATACTCCTGTTGGCAAATAAATTCTGTAAGGCTCAGTTTCTGAAGGCAGAAATTACATTGGAAAGGTACATGAAATAATAGCCAAATTTGAACCTGAGGTTTCCTATACCTGAGTTCAGCATAAAAGCACTGGTTTTTGGACCTAGGTTCAAATTTCACATCTGATGCTTGCTATCTGTGTGACTTGGGGTAAGTCATTTAACCTTTCTGGACCTCAGTTCCCTCAATTGTATAATGAAAGGGTTGAATTAGAAGACTTTTGAGATCCTTTCTGTCTACAGGCCTAAGAGCTATGACTTCTAAGAACTATGATTTCTACTTCTTACTCCAGTAGTGTGTAGGGGTTGTGATACTGCACAGCACTGAGAAGCAAGAAGAAGACAATTTATTTTGGTTCAATCATCTAGAAGACTTGGCAACCTTTTACAAGCCATTTGTTACATCCTGTGTCCAACTTAATCCTGTTGGTGAGTGAAGATGTCTCAGTAATCTCTTCTATTGCTTCATAAAACACAGTAATAAAGCCAATAGTTGCCTCCCTCAATAACTTTGCACCAAGAGCATCTTCCCCTTTCCTCCACCAGCTAGGATTGCAGGACCCACAAATCTCCAGTTACTGTCCAGCAGAATAAAACACCCTAAATCTTTTCTCCTGGTTCTTTAACTGGTTTGTGTTTGTTTTCAGATGCTGTCTGTGTAAAATGTTTTCCCTCATCAATGTTTTAACCTCCTTTTTGATATTTATTCAGTTCTACTGAATACACAGCATTAAACTGAGCTCCAAGGATGGGAGAGTAAATCCACATTTCTTTCTGCTCTCTGGAGATTTCATAATATTTCCTATTATCTGAGGTTATTGTTATACTTAGGATATTAATGAGCATTTTCCCTGCTGGAGTTTTCATTGCTTCTTCCCTCCCATACCTAAAAACACAGTTTTGAATTAACATAGGAACCAAGTTATACATTCTTGCTTCATTTCCTCTGATTCTTAATCCTTCTTTTCAGCTTCATATTATTATACATAATATGATTCTCCCATCTGTCCATTTCTTTTGTCCTTGACACTGATTATAAGATTATAATCTTATAATCTGCTGTGTTGCTTTGCTTTCCTTGTAAATTATTTCCAGGCAGATGTGGTGTACCTTCTTTCTTCATATCTAAGGTATAATTATCCTAGAGATAGTGTAGAGGGGAGAGAAAGGCCCATACTGACCCAGGTCAGTTAGTACACACTGACTTTCCAGGATGTTAGATTGGTAAGCATACTGAACAGCATATCATATGAGTTATGAACTGTTCTATCTCTCCTGTCCTGGAAGAGAGATTATCACCTACTTACATGAAACCAGATAAATGACAACGTGTGTGTGTGTTTCTTTATGCTTAGCAAGACTCTTTAGAAGTGGTTGTCTGAAGGTCATCTTCTATTTTTATTATCTAACATTTATTAAATATAAATGTTGTGTTAGGGATCCTATGCCAAACAGAAAGAATAACATGTTTCCAATCTAGTAGATTTACAGACAGGAATACTTTTTGAATATAGTTTTAGGACTGGTGACTCAACCCTATGCATGTGTCAATATCTTAGGATTGTAGGACTTAGGCCTAGATGGGGACCTCATCAACCATTTATTCTGACTCCCTTATTTTGTGGATGAGGATACTGGAGCCATAGAGGGAAAGAGACTTGTTCTAGATCACACAGAGCATAAATTTACAGCTAGAAGAGATCTTCCAAGGCAATGAGGGATCAGAACCAGGATTTATTTCTTTATCTTGAGGTGGTTATGAATTTCTTTCCCTGAATATCCTGGGACTTTCCAGAGAACTTGTAATGACCTTTGCCTTAATACTTAGTAGCTAACATTTATATAATGCCAAGCCATATTGTAAGTACTTCATTATCTCATTTGATCCTCATGACAACTCTGCCAAGTAGAAGTTGCTATGATCCTCATTTTACAGTTGAGGAAACTAAGGCAAATACCCTGCATTGCACAGAAGTAATCTAAACATGAACTTGAACTCCAGTCTTTCAGCCTCACTCCAAGTTCAGCACTTGGCAGGGGGCGGGGTGGAACATGCAAATAGAGAGAGCCAGAATAACCAGAAAATAAATACCATTGAGTATAGCCTTTAACTACAAATGGATTCTACTAACATCTATATGTATCTCTCTATATAAACATGTATATTTATATGACCACTAGATAATTTTTTAAAAGTATATTTTTATTTAAATGTTTTTCAATTACATTAACATTTTTTACATTCATTTTAAAAAATTTTGAGTTCCAAATTTTCTCTCCCTCCTGCCCTTTGAAAAGATAAGTAATATGAGGACAATTATACTTGTGAAGTCACGCATAACATATGTCCATATTAGCTATATTGAAAAAGAACATATGTACACACATGCACACACACAAACAAGCAAAATAAAGTAAAAGAAAGTATGCTTCAATCTGTACTCAGTTCATCAGTTCTCTCTCTTGAGGTGGAGAGCTTTTTTCATCATGTGACTTCTAGATTTTTAAAGGATTCCAGCTCTTTTTATTTAACTTTGCTTTTGATTTTAGGATATTCCCTTATCATAGTTAGACTTATTATTAACATATACATTAATATATAGTAATACATTATTAATATTAATGCATTAAATATACATGTGCAGGCACATATACATGTGTGCAAAAATATTTTATGTATGTATACATGTATGCATACATACAAACACATACATACATACATAACACCTGGATGGAGCAGACCTTCTGGGAGCAGTTAAGCCAAAGTCATAATGAGGTAATCCCAAGAGGAGTGTAGGTCTGTGCCCTTCCTGCAGGACTCTAACCATGGGACTTCTTTATGACTTGTAAAGCCCTGTCCTTAGCCTAAGGAGTGTGTGACTTGAAATCTCTGACACAATTAACACAGCCAGCCTCCAACAGGCACCACCCTTTCTCTAAGAGGGGATTACGGGGGAGGAGTATCATTGGCTCTAGCTGACCACCTGGTGTGGGGGAAGGTAGTGGGGGGTGACCTCCATTTATATTTCTTGTGTTGCTTGGCTGCTTTGCTGGAAGCTTGCCTTCTCCAGATAGGGCTCCTGTCTTTCTTTGCCTCAGGGCCTAGACTAACTGTCCTGGTGTTACTGTGGAGTTGTTTAGTCATGTCTGTCTCTATGTGACCCCATGGACTTTGTCCAGGGCATTTTCTTAGCAAAGATACTGGAGTGGTTTGCTGTTTTCTTCTCCAGTGTGTCCCCCTTCTACAGATGAGGAACTGAGGTAAACAAGGATTAGGTGACTCGCTCAGGATCAGACAGTAAATATTTGTGGCTGCATTTGAACTCAGGTCTTCCTGACTCCAGGACTAGTGCTCTATCCACTTCTACCCCTTACGGCCCAGACCTTGGGTCAAATCAAAAAAGGGGGAAGGGACTTGAGATTTTAAAAGGAATGAATATGGATTATAGTTAATGCCATGCACCACATAATCTTTGGTCACTTAACCAGATCATACCTTGGTTTCTCCCTCTATAATGACCCAGGCGCATCATATTTGTCAAAATGTATAATAATAACAGTGTAGGAAAGGTGTTAGGTATCTCCATGCTGTGGGAATAGGAAGTTGTTTACTGCGGCAACTGGCTGTATTATTGTTCACCATTGTTTACATAAGATTTGTTCAGAATGTACACTCCTCATACATTTTGACTTAATGAAATGATTTAGTTGCCATTGATGGTTGAGAAAGTCAGCCATAGTAATGTCAAATTGAGGCAGATGAGGAGAAGATTGGAGCTGGATGGCTAGATAATAATGTAACAACAGCTAGCATTGATATAGGGCTTTAAGGTTCCAAAGCGCTTTACATAGGCTCTCTTATTTGATCCTTACAGCAACCTTATGAGGTAGGTGCAGTTATGACCCCCATGTTATTGATGAGGAAACTGAGGCAAGCAGAAGTCAAGTGACTTGCCCAGGGTCACATAGCTAGTAAGTAATTGAGGCAGGAGTCAAACTCAGGTGGAGCACTTTATCCACTTTGCCACCTAGTTGCTGCACAAGAAAACTTCTTTTCTCTCTACCTCAGTTTCCTACAAATGTGAAACATCTGACTTTACACAGTTCAGAGATAACGCTAGGGCAGCCTCTCTCATTTTATCTTGTGTTGACTCCAGATCTGTAGTCAGGGAGAACCTGGGAATCAGACCTTGTTCTACTTGTGTGACCTTGGACAAGTCTCTTAAGCTATCTGTCCTTTGGTTTCCCCTGTAAAATGAGCAGATTAGACTTGATGATCCCTCCTCCATCCTACCCAGTACAAAAACACTTGTTTCTATCTCTGTAAATAATGAGCTTCCTCATTCATGTCTGTATTCCCAGGCTCTACCCCACTCCAGTTCTTCTTGTATGTATCGATACTTCCAAAGTCTGGGTCTGACCATGTCAAGGAACTGACTCCCCATTGACTCTAGGCTGAACTAGAAAGTCCTTTCCTTGGCACTTAAGCCCTTCAAAATCCGGCCCCAGCCTGGGATTCTTTTTCATCATTTCCCTTTCTCACTCTACACTTCAGCCAAACTAGAATATTGGGTAGGCTCACTGCACAACACCATCCTGACTTATCTTCCTGAATTCAAATCCAACCTCAGACACTTACTAGCTATGTGACTCTGGACAAGTCACTTCACCCTGTTTGCCTCAGTTTCCTCATCTGTAAAATGAGCTGCAAAAGGAAATGGTGAGCCACTCCAGTATCTTTAGCATGAAAATCTTATATGGGATCATGGAGGGTCAGACACAACTGAAAGTGACTGAACAACTACAATACAATAAGTGATTCAAATGTGGAAAAAGTAGAGAAGAGGGCCCAGCTAGTGGGATACCCTTTGAAAGAACACTGGTTCTAGGGGAAAAGGAATGGATTCCAACTCTTGATCCCTGAGTGATCTTGGACAATTCTTTTTTTATTTTTTTCCAAATTTATTAATTTATTTGTTTTCAGTTTTCACCAATCACTTCCATAAATTCCAAATTTTCTCCCCCTTTCTTCCCCCTCCTTCCTCAAGACTTCATGCAAACTTATATGGGCTCTACACATACATTCCTATTAGACACATTTTCACTTTAGTCATGTTGCATAGAAGAATTAAAATGAGTAGGAGAAACCATGAGAAAAATCAAACATGACAAAAGAGAAAATAGTCTGCTTCATTCTGCATTCCAACTTCATAGTTCTTTCTCTGGATGTGGATGGCCTTTTGCATCTTGAGTCCTTTGGAAATGTCTTAGGTTCTTGCATTGGTGTGAAGCGCTAAGTCTATCAAAAACAGTCCACACATACTGTGGGTGTTACTGTGTATAATGTTCTGGTTCTGCTCACTTCATTCAGCACCAGTTCATATAAGACTTTCTAGGTTTTTCTGAAGTCTTCCTGTCTGTCATTTCTTATAACACAATAGCATTATTCCATTACATTCATATACCACAACTTGTTCAGCCATTCCCCAGTTGATGGGTATCCTCTTGATTTCTAGTTCTTGGCCACCACAAAAAAAGCTGCTAGAAATATTTTTGTACATATGGGTCCTTTTCCCACTTTTATGATCTCTTTGGGATACAGCCCTAGAAGCAATATTGCTGGGTCAAAGGGTATGCACATTTTTATAACCCTTTGGGCATAGTTGATCTTGGGCAATTATTACAACCTTCCTCAGTCTCCTTGTGTGTAAGTGGAAGGGTTTGAAGTTAGTTGATTTCTAAGATCTTGTCCTACTCTAAATCATATGAGCCTAATTTTTGGCTGATTAAGCCAGCTAGAATGGAATCCCTCCCAGCACCAAAACACTTCTATTAATCTAATACTAACATTTATGAAGCACTTTTAAGATTTACAAAGTTTTCCTCACAACTACTTTGTGAGGTTGTAATTGCAAGTATTTTCACCCCCATTTTACACACAAGGAAACTGAAGCTCAGAGAGATTAAATTACTTCTTCAGCATCCTTAGAAGATCGTGAGATTTTAGACTTGAGAAGGACCCTTGGAAATCATTTGGCCTTACTCCTTTCATTTTACAGATGAGGGAACCGAGTCCCAGAGGTATAAATTGATCAGCCCACAGTCACACATGATAGAGTACAAGACTTGAACCCCTGCCTCTTCCAACTCCAAGTTTAGTAGTGCTTTTTTACTTCCCAGGCATAGCCTAGTATGATACATAAATGTTGAAAGTAACCACACATTCTTCAAGCTTGGGCAAGGAAGGAATTTGTTCCAGGTAAATAGGCAAGCATGCTGAATTTACTTCTTTAACTATTAGTATATTACTGAGATTGACCAAAACTACTAGGAAGACTGTTGCGAGTTAGTAAAGTATGCATTCTTGTTGAGAAAACTTTATTCAGAATGCTAATTAAATGCTTTTCCGTAAATGCTTGCTGCTATTAAACATACACAGGTGTATAGCTTGGGTATCCCTTTTTGTAAAATGTCTTAAAACAGACACATAGTGATCTATAGATATACAATATCCCTGAACCCTTTCATAATTCATGAGATGATTTTATGCCTGCTTTCAGCTAAGACAATATTCTGGACAAGTTATAAATCCCTAAAAAAAAAAAAAAGAAAAAACCCCTAGGCTGATAGGAAAAAATGCCAGCTGGTTTTTGGTGCTCTTGTGGAAACCATCGTACAACAAGAGACCCATTCATTCATTTGCTTAGTGTTTATTGGCACCTATTACCTGCCAGGTATTGTGCTAGTCATCAGGAATAGGAATATTAAAATGAAAGAATGATTGTCCTCAATGATCTTCAGTCTATTGGAGGAAAGCATAGATAAGTTGAAATGGTAAGTTCAGGCATATATAAGTTTAGGCAACTAGAAAAGAAGAAGAGTGGGGTATTCAGGAAAAGTTTCATGTAGGAGGTGGCACTTGAAGTGGCCCAGAGATAGCTGGGCCTGAAATCAGGATGATCTGAATTCAAATCTAGCCCCAGACATTGACTAGCTCTTTGACCCTGGACAAGTCACTTAACTACCATCTGCCACAGTTTCCTCAGCTGTATAATGGGGCTAATAATACCATCTACCTCCTGAGGTTGTTAAGAGGATCATATTGTAAAGAGTCTTTTAGACTCTACACAAATATTTACTCCCTGTTTCCCCTTGATGGGAGATAGAGATTTTAAGAGATAGTGTAATCTTATATTTTTGTTGTTCAGTTCTTTTCAGTCCTGGCTGACTTCATAACTCATTTGGGATTTTCTTGCCAAAGATACTGGAATGGTTTGCCATTTCTCTCTCCAGCTCATTTTTATCTATGAGGAAACTGAGGCAAACAAGGTTCAATGAGCTGCCCAAGATCACACAGCTAGTAAGGATCACAGGCTAGATTTGAACTCAGGAAGATGAGCACCCAACACTCTACTGCAGTACCTAGCTGCCCTGGCTTAGGGCATAGCATATGTAAAGATACAGAGGGAGAGAGAACATTGTGTATGGGGATAAGCAAGTTTTCAGTTTGACTGAAAATAGAATATATGAGTTGGAGTAATGTGAAATCAGTCTGGAAATGTATTTGGAGCCAGACTGTGAAGCTTTAAATGCCAAACGAAAGTGTCTATTTTACAATGGATGCAATAGGGAGCCACTGAACCTTCATGAGCAAGGAAGAAAAATGATCAGATCTAGGCTTTAGGAATATGAATTTGGTATTTGCGAGGAAGATGGATTAGATAGGGTCTTTGTGGTTAGAAAAAGGAGGCTTCATCACCATCCTGATGACCACCATAGCCTTCTGTTTTGTTAGATTCTCTTAATTTTTACTAAAATTGTAGTAGTGAAGTCGGGAAGGTGGAGGGAAGTCTCTGTTTCAGCTTCTGTTTCTACTAAAAAGAGGATGATTCCTCTAGCCATTTTTTAATCAAAATAATTTATGCAGGTAGATAGCGTGGCTTAGTTGAAAAATGCAGTGTATTTGAAATGAGCTGATTTCAGTTCCAAGTTCCAGTTTTGTCATTTAGTTACTAAGTGACCACAGGCACACCCCTCAGCCTGTTTCCTCTATCTGAAAGGTAGAGATCTGGATCATTATCTGTAACGATCCAGACTTAGTTGCAAGGTTCCAATGAGATAGTGGATGCTGAACATAATTTGAAAAGTATAAAAAAACTAGAGAAATAGAAGTTGTAAATAGGCATATTTGTTACAAGGACTTTGGGATTGTTGTTTTTTGTTTTTTCAGTGGGGGAGTGGGCAGGAGGGTGAAGGAGAATAGAGAAGAAAGGAAGGAAAGAAGGCAGGAGAAATTAAAGAAGGAAAGAAAGGAAGAAAAATAGTCACTGAGTTATATATTTTTTTTAAGTGCAAAGAAAAGAATAGAAAGAAGACCAGACAGACAGACAGATAGCACCAGCTTTGAAAGCTACAGATTGAATTTATATACCTGAAAAGAAAACTAAGCTGTATGTAATAGTTCTACGTTTTCATGTACAATCCTTTTTTCCTGTTCCATGGGTGTGGAAATAGCCATTTTATTTGGTGTTTCCTAAGTTTAGGATTAACCAAAAAAGTGAAAAAGAGAAGTCTAACTTGGTGCTATTGTGAAGGAAATGAAAACAATAATCATAAATTTAGAAATTGCCTTGGGGAATGGCCAAGTGACTTTACCAGACTGAATCTCTCGTCTCCTTTTCCAGGCTAAGATCTGTTGGGGAATCCAATTGTAATTGCTCCTGGGGCAAATTCATTTGAAGGATGGCAATAGGGCATAGGAAACAGTCCTACTTCTTGCAGGTGAGGAGAGGTGTGAAAGTGGCACCAGAAGAAGAATCAATTGGACCCTCAGACTGAGGCTTGTTGGCAATTTTCCCATCTGCTAATGGAGAACTAGGAAGCATGGTCTCAGGGCAAGTGCAGGCAGGATGCCCCCACAGGATGACTGCACATGGCAAAGCCTATTTCCCCACCTTTGGCTGCTAAGTAAAACTGTAGGATTCAATCTAAGAATTCACTGTATGTTCCCCTCCCATCCTTCCTCTGGATATGGGGAGAAGTCGGGGCACCTGGATGGGATTGAGGACCCATCAGACAAAGTAACAGAAGTAGAAGTGTGAAGAAATAAGCTCTGTCCTGATCAACGAGGATCTGTATTTTCAATTTAATTCCACTGTGACCATCACTCTATGCACAGAATAATAAAGAGGAGATAAGAAAATGTTGGAGGAAGGAGTAGCAGAATAATAAAACTATTTTTCAAATGGGAGTGGGAAAGGGCTGGGATTCATTCAAGTTAGACTTGTTCTTTCTAACTGAGTTGGATTGAGCAGTATGGAAGTCTATGATGGGGACCCCTGTGTTTATGCACAAATTCATCAGCCATTCAGTCAACAAACATTTAATAAGCCCGTAATATGTACCAGGCACTGTGCTGAGTGCTAAGGAACCATTATTCTTAAGGAGTACTGAGTTTGATGGAGGAGTCAACATATTTGTTCTTTACTAACACTGAGAAGCTGGTCCAGGATACCCCAACTTTTGGCCAGAAACTGCTACTTACAGCAGTTTTTGAGTTATATATTTTCTTTGATGATGACATCACTTAAAGTTTTGGTTTCATTTGGTGCCTTGGGGCATAAGTTCATATAAAAAAAAGAAATTATTTTTTAAAACTTTAATTCTGCCTCTATACTGGCTCCAGGAGGTTAATCCCTTAGGAATGAATCATTTCTCTCCCAAGCGGGTCCTAAGAGTAAGACATTGAGGGGATTATTTTTATTTTTAGAGATTTCCATGGGGTTCTCTAGAGTCTGTCTAACAGTGTACATACTGGTATAAGATGCAAAAAGCACCAGGTTATCAGTCTCTTCTGAAAGCTCTGTGCTTCTCATAGCTTGACTCCCCTAATTTGTCAGGCAGAAGTGAACGAACAAACAACCCTTTCTATTTGCTGAGTCGACAGAAGGAAAGAGAAGCCTGATTTACTGGCTAGCAGCAGCTAGGTGGTATGACTGATAGAATGCTGGGTCTAGAATCAGAGAGACCAGAATTCAAATCAAACCTCAGATACTTCTACTAACTGTGTGATCCTGGGCAAGTCACTTAACCTCACTTTCCTTATGGTAAAATGGGGATGATAATAGCATTTACATCTTAAGGCTGGTGTGAGAATCAAATGAGGTGTTTGTAAAGTGCTTATTTTTGTAAAGTGTCTGATACATAGTAGGTAATTAATAAATACTTCCTTTTATGAATGGCTCCTTTTTCTTCCCTTTCCCCCAATTATCTTTTATAATAAGGCAGAAGGAGAATAAGACAGTGATTACTTTGTGCCTTAATTCTCCCATTTCCATGATGGAAATATCATATATACATACATATACATATACACATACACACACACACACACACACACACACACACACATATATATATATATATATATATATATATATATATACACACATGTCTGTCCATCTATCTATCTATCTATCTATCTATCTATTAGTCTGTCTATCTATTATGTATCTCTTGGATCCAGACTAGAACTTGGAAAAGGGTTGGGGGGGATGGAGCATAAAGAAAGGGATGGAAGGTATTTATTTACTTTTCATTTTAAGGTATGATATTCTGCTCCCTGAGGACAAAGGAGGCAGGCACAATGACAGAAGAGCTAGGAACTTTTATAGGTTACTGGATCAGTGATCTCATTGATGTGGGGATTCCTCCAATAATGCACATTGCAACCCAGCCATGCCTACAATCTAGGAAGGAAGCTCAGGAACTAGCTTTATGGGTCATTCCCTGACTAATCTGTATCCATTAGACAGTGTCCTTGATTATAAAGATATCTAAGTCCCAACCAGTGCAGTAAAAGATTACCGCCAGGTTATGTGGAAAAAGGAGACTACTGTGTCCAACACCATAGTACATATTTTTTAAATAGTATTTTTTCCAATTACATGTAAAGAGAATGTGTTACATTCATTAAATGAGTTCCAAATTTTCTCCCTCCCTTACTCTCTCACCTCCCTAAAACAAGCATTTTGATATAGATTATATATGTGAAATCATGTAGAACATGTCTCCACATTAGCCATGTTTTAAAAGAAGAAACAGACCAAAAGGGGAAAAAAAGCAAAAAACCAAAAGAAAGTGAAAATAGTATGCTTCAATCTGCATTCAGACTCCATCAGCTCTTCCTCTGAATGTGGAGAGTATTTTCTGGCATGAGTCCTTTGGAACTTTATATGAGCCCAATCACCTTCGAGGATCAACTGAAGAATTCCAGATGTTCTGGGTAAAAAGTCAGTCTCTACCTAAGGTGGGGCTAAACACAGGACAGAATTTCTCTCCAGAACCTGAAAGCAATGCCCCTCACTACAAAAACCCCCTTCTTCTCTCCTCACCCATAGCAATAAAATGGTCTTTAGTAAAAGAATAAGTAGTTCCTTCCCAAGTGTGGTCCAGATCTCTTTGAGGAGAGGGTTGGGGATCTGAGAAGTCACCCAGTTTGACCTCATTTTATTGGTAAAGAAATTGGGACTCAGAGATATGAGATGACTTTTCCATAGCCCCGTGGAGAGTCACTGGCAGAGCTGGGATTAGAACCCAGGTTTTCTGACATCAATTCAGTGCAATAAACAGTTTTTAAGTAAAAGGCACTGTGATAGAGCCTCTATCTATCTATCTATCTATTATTTCTATCTATCATCTATCTGTCTATTTATACATATATAGTTGTATATTTACACACACACACACACACACCATGAGCTCCTGCCCTCAAGGAGCTCACCATTTTTAGTCCACTGCCTTCTATCCATTTCACTTTATGGAGAAATGAATTCAGTTATATTTGACAAGCACCAAACACCTATTTACAAGGGATTGCATTGAAGGGATTGACAAAATAAGCGAGTTCTGCCCCAGAGAAATCTGAGTCATTTATCTAAGGTCATCACAGAAAAATAATTGAGTGGTTGGGAGATATAGTGAGAAAAACTTCCCTTCTGGAGTCAGGGGCACTGGGCTGGTTGGAATAATGGCTTTGCCATTCACTACTTATGACCTTGGGCAAGTCACTTCCTCCCTGGGTCTCAGTTTCCTAGTCTAAAAATGGAGGGATTGGGCTAATTTACCTCTATGACCTCTCGAGTTCTAACTCTTTGCTCCTAAAAGCCAGGATTCCTGACTCACAATCTAAGGTTCTAGGTGTAGACTGATAGCTTATTGTTGTGGGAAGAGCAAAGGATTGAGAATCAGAAGACTTCTGTTCAAAAATTCAGCCCAACTCCTTATTAGCTGTGTGACGGAAGGTGAATGATTTTACTGGTTTGATCCTGTTTTTGAATCTATAAAATGGTCTGATAAAAGCTGTAGAACAACTGACAACTCTGGGAGCTAGATGCTATTACTCTCCCCATTTTACAGATGAGAAAATTTGGGCAGAGAGCATTAAGTGACTCAGAAACCTGATTTGAACTTAGGTTTTCCTTCTTCCAGGTAGAATTCTCTGCCTATAATGCTACCTACTACTTCTACTCTCTGCCTCTACTGTTTACCCTCATTAGCTCTTGGGAAATTCTTTTGCTTACCTAAATCCTTGTTTATAAAGGAAACCAAGAACAGACCCAAGCTATCTTTTGTCAGAGACTATGGGATCCAGACCTCTCTTCAAGGTATACCCAAGTTCAGGATGTAGGCTCATGCAACATTGTATATGGCTCATGAAACATTGTATATGGCTCATGCAACATTGTATATCAGAGTCTGTATCAAGCCACTGGACCCAGATGGCTCTGGAGGAGAAAGTGAGGCTGGTGACTTTGCACAGCCCTTCCCACCTAAATCCAATGTCATGGTCCTCTTTGAGAACGAAGGACAAACAACATCACCTATCTACAAATGTTTCCTTTCTTTGTTCTTTCCAGATCATCACTGTCTCTCTGGAAACACTTTTCCCTTGCTCTCTTTCCCTAAAATTCATCATCCTCTGCCCCATCAGGGCCTTTTCCTTCCCGCTGTCCACTCTCTGTCCACCAGGGGGAGCCCTTCGCCCATAGAAGAATGCCCCATTCTAAATCCTCATGGCCCAGGGACCCAGGTGTATTTTGGCCTGTCTTTCTTTACCCGGTGGGGTTTTCCCCCTTCTCTTCAGAAGTTACTGAGCCAACTTTGGTGCCTTGGCGCTGAGTTCAGTGGCTCAGTCGTTCATCTGGTTGTGTGAGGGCCAGTTAGGCCTCCAGGTCGTCCTCTCCTGCTCTGCTCCTTGCACACCTGGCATTCCAGGGGCCTCTCAGCCTTCTTCGACATCCCCCTGGCCGACCTACTTTTGCACTCACTGTTTCCCTCAACGCTCCCCTCTCCTGCTCCCTGGACAGTCACAGGTGTGGCCTTCGCCAACACCCAGACTGTTACCCTTTCTTTTTCCTTCTTTGGTATTATGTCCCTTACACACACACATACACACAACATACCCTTTACTCAATCCTCCTTTACACACACATGCCTTACACATCCCTTTCACACACATCCCCTATCCACCACACACACACAGACTTTACACACACATCCCTTCCACATGTCCTTTACAATATACCTTTTACACACGCACCTTTTACACCACACTACAAATACCCCTTACACACACACCCTTTCTATATACACCCTCTACACATACGCTTCACACACACTCCTTTTATACCTCTATCATATTACACCACACACATAGACTCTACATACACACCCCTTACACATGTCCTTTATAATATGTCTTTTACACATGCTCCCCTTATACCACACTACAAATACCCTTTACACACACACCTTTTCTATACACACCCCTCACACATACCCTTCACACACACTCCTTTTACACCTACACCATATGTACACACAGCCCCTTTACACCTACACCACACACATCTTTTATGCACGTGCCTTTTCACATACACCCTTTTTGCACACACATGTGTACACACACCCCCTTTACACCACACTGACATACCCCTTATACACCTTTCACACATATATGCACACCCCTTACACACCCACAAACACACCACCCACAGGGAGCGCTTTCGCTCTCGGGGCTCCAGTGCTCCGCACGCTGCCAGGTCTCGAGCGCGGCCGCCCCACTGCAGTTCCCCGGCTGCCCAGCGGGTGTCGCCCCGCGCCTCGCCGGTCCCTCTCTCTCCTCCCTCCCTCTCTGGCTCCCCAGCTCTCTCTCTCGCTCGCTCGCTGGGGCCGGACACAGACCGCCTTCGACTGCCGGCGGATCGGGCTGGAGCCGCGGCGGCGGCTGCGGAAGAGGGGGGGGAGGGAGGAGGAAAACAACGGCCCAGCCCCCGACTGACCCGCGGCGCGGCCCCCAGCCCAGCCCCCGGAGCTCGGACCCGCTCAGGTAGGGCAGCCGCCCCCGCGTCCCAGCCCACGTCGGCGGGGCGCCCCGAGTCCCACCTGTGCGGGGCACCCCGACCCGCGCCCTCCTGCCTCGGCCCCCACTTGTGCCCTCCTTTCTGCCCCGCGTCCTCGCTTCGCTCTTGCCCCCGAAGCCCCATCCCCTGCGCCTTTCTCTGCACCCCCAGTGCCACCCTCCCGACCCCCTTTTCCACCCCCGCCTCCTGCGTCCTGATTTCCAGCTTCCA
Source organism: Potorous gilbertii (assembly GCA_028658325.1). NCBI lineage: Eukaryota > Metazoa > Chordata > Mammalia > Diprotodontia > Potoroidae > Potorous > Potorous gilbertii. The sequence goes on along the minus strand of CM053771.1, from coordinate 231,180,858 downwards.
GAGCCCCCTTCCTCCGGTCCTGTTCCCCATCTCTCTCGATCCCGCCTCACCCCCCCAAAACTCCTTATCTGGCTCTTGTGCCCTTCTACCCGATTATGGCCCCTTTCCCAATTCTGTCTTCTTTTTTTCTGCCTCCCAACGCGGGCTCTTCTCCCGTGCCTCCTCTGCTTCTCTGATCTGGATCGAGCCCCCATCTCAGCCCAATAACCCAGTACCCCCATTAAGTCTCCTTCTCTGTACTATATGCTTCTTCTCCCTCTCCCTCTCCCTTCCCCCCTCCCCTTCTGGACTCCATCCACCAATCTTTCATTCCCCGCCCCCCCACCTTGTGCATCCCTGGGAGAGTCCAGCATCCTACTAGCATTGACCTCCCCTCCATCAATTGTGTTCCCCCTTCATCCTATCCCCAGTTTAGCAGAACCCAAAATCTGGAATGAGAAGTGAGGGAGAAACTCCAGAAACCTGCAGTGGGGTGTGTGTGGTGTGTGTGTGTGTGTGTGTGTGTGTGTGTGTGTGTGGTGTGTGGGGTGTGTGCGGTGTGTGTATGTGTGTGTGTGTGCGGTGTGTGCGGTGTGTGTGTGTGTAAGAGGGGCTTGCTGATTGAGATTCACCCCAGTGAGGCACAAACAGTGCTGTGAAGCTGCAATTGGTTCAGGCCTGGGGAGACAGAGAGGGGTGTGTGTATATGTGTGTGTGTGTGTGCTGGTGGGGGAGGTGAGATGGGAGGTGGGGATGTGAGAGGAAGAGAATTTCTTGCTGGGGTTGGGGTTTTAAAACACTTGAAATGCTTATGTCTCCCCTGGGTGCCTGAGAGCTTAAGTCAGAAGGGGAGCAGTTGGTGAGGAGAAGGGAAGAGTTGACCAAGGTACCTGAGGTTTAGGTAGAGAGGGAGAGCAAGAGCAGAGTCATCCGGCTGCCTCTGCCTGGCAGGGGCCAAAGTCATGTAGGCTAAGATTTCTCCCATCCGGACCTCTAGCTGTAGAGATCTTGGCATCTGTTTTCTACGCTGCCATCTTCCTCCCAGTGCCTGCTGTCTGGTTGCCACACTGGTGCCACCTCTCTGTCTCCCTCCAGTGGATCTCCTGAGCATGTGTTTGAGTGGCTTAGGTGATTTAGAAGGGGCAGTGGGATCCTGTGCCAGCTCTCCCCCCGGGGCTGGGGACACCTGTGCCCCCTGGTGTTTTAAGAATGAGTGGGATGGGACTTGTTCCTCTTTCCCAGACACCTGCCTCAGTCTTAGCAAAGGAGACTGTTTTCTAGTAGAAGCAGAGAGAGAAAGCTTTGTGCTACCTGTGGGTAATATATGGGTGGTACAAACACCTCCTTCCACACCTAGAAACAGTTAGATTAGCTTCACCTGGGACAGAAGCTGTCCCTCTGGCAGCAGACACTGTACAGTGCCAAGGAGACATGAGCCTTATCCTGGGGATCTTGTGGTATGTTTGGTGGAAAGCAGGGTGGAGTTGACTTCTCTAGTCTCACAAAGGAGGGAATTTTCAGGGGTCTTCCAGCTGAGTGGCACTGTTCCCTCCCTTTTCTGAAGTTGTAGCTCATTCCTTGTAATTAATTGGGTTTTTAAATTTTCTCCTACTGGCTGGATGTGTTCCTCAAGGTCATGACCCTTTGGAGAACTAATCTAAAATGCACACATTACAGTGTCTGGGTTTGTTTAATTTTTTTGCCTTTTATTCCATTTCTGTTGACCAAGCCTTCTACTGGGATCCAAGGCCTTAGCTCTCCTATCAGTCTTCTCTCAGATCTCCTCTCCCCTCCCCAAACAGTCCTATCCTCTGGTTTCCTAAAATCCCTATGCCTGCTGCCCCACTAAGAAGATGAGTGGTAGGGTTGCCCACCAGTCTGCAGCTGGCTCCCTCAGGGGACCAGTCTAGATGAGGAGTGAGGCCTCTGAGTCCTCTACGGGGATGGAGACAATGTTGATGCTAGTGGGAGTGGGGTAAAGGTGGGGAAAACCTTTGGTTGTCTATGTCCTTTAAACTCTTTCATGGACCAGTGTTGGCTCTTCTGTTCCCAAATTCTTTGTTCCTGTTTTTTAGTTTGGTACACACACATGCACACACACACACACACACACACACACACACACATGCACACACGGGGGAGAGGGGAGAGAGAGAGAGAGAGAGAGAGAGAGAGAGAGAGAGAGAGAGAGAGAGAGAGAGAAACAGTTACAGAGAGAAACAAAGAGAAACGGAGACATACAGAAAAATACATAGAGAGTGGAGAGAGGGAAAGGGAAAAGGAGGGAGGTGTTGTTCTCTTAATCATTTAGGAAAAGGAGAGAACTTTTTGTTAAAAAGAGAGAAACTGAGAGAGGCTCCTGAATTTGGCAGCAATGGGTCTGAGTATAAGCGAAGCCCCTGCGGGAGATAGAGAAGGGGACCCTTGATAGCTACCAGGGGCATTTTCCTGAAGTCATGAAACAGTGTTGTGCAACTCAGGTTGCAGCTCACTGCAGAGGAAGTTGGAAGTGATATCAGGGAGACGGAAATACTGGATGTGTTTGAAATCACCTAGGAGAGGAGAGAGCTGGGGCAGTTAGGTGATGCAGTAGTTAGAATGCTGGCTTGGAGTCAGGATGACCTGAATTCAAATTTGACCTCAGACCCTTACTAGCTGTGTGACCCAAGTCACTTAACTTCTGTTTGCCTCAGTTTCCTCAAATGTGAAATGGGGATAAGAACAATACTCATCTCCTAGGGTTGTTATGAGGATCAAATGAAATATTTGTAAAATACTTAGCAAAATGCCTGGCCTGTACATAACAGGGACTGTAGAAATGCTCATCTCCCTACTCCCCATGATTGTAAGGCTGGAGGTGAGTAGGTAAATTGTGGTTAATGTGTTTGAGAGAGAATCTCTTGCTATTTCTGCATAACAGTGCCGTACCATTTGTATAACACCTTTCAAAAAGCTTTTAAATGGATTGTCATTTGTTCTTTTATTGCCAACCTATGAAAATAGTGTAGATTTTAATTATTTCTGTTTTTTTAGCTGCAGAAACTGAGGCCCAGGCCCAAGCTCCTACAGTGACGTAGTAAAGTTGAGTATCACAAAAATGCAGAATCCCAGAATGTAAAGCCAGCTCAGGACTCATTCTTACCCATCTTGGCCCTGAGCTCTGACTCTGGTTGGCAAACACTTCAAGTCCAATGCTTTTCTCAAGGCCCTGCCTCTCCGTTCTGGTCCCTAGATCTGCTGTATACTTGACATGTTCACTCATTTCAGTAGCCACCCTCTTCCTTTTCCCTGTCCATCTCCATTATCTCCTTTAAAACCTGGCTCAAAACTTACTTTTCACAGTTGTCAAGCATCCTGACCAACTCTAACTTCATTATTTCTTGTATCTGTGTCTCTTTACATGCTCAAACCCGCCACATTGACATATACAGATGTAGGTATATGTGTCTTGCCCTACTTTTGAGTGCCTTAATTTTTAGAAAACTTTTTCTTAGGTAAGGTCTGTCTGCATATCTAGTCCATCCATCCATCCATCCATCCATCCAATCTATTGCCGATTCAATCCAAATGCATTTACTAAGTGTCTAATATGTGCAAGGCACATACTGTTTTCAAGCTCCTTCCTTTATTGCTAAGCTGGTTCTTTCTATCTCATTAAGTGGCACCTCTACTATCCCCAGGTCAGTCTGGCTGATAAGCTTAGAACCATCTTTGACATCTTCTTTACTATCAACAAGGCCTGTCAAACCTTCCTTTTTTAGTATCTCTAGAATCTCTTCATTCCCACAATTCCCACTGTGCAGTTTAGGCTCTGGCTAGATTATTGTAGTAATTTCATCATTGGTCTCCATGCTTCCAGCCTCTCTTCCAGATTAGATTACCTCACACCACTGCCAGATTAATTTTCCTAAAACATTGCTTTTGACAGATTGTTCACCTGCACAAAAGCCTTCAGTGCTTCCTCATTGCCTACGGGATGAATTGTTAAACTCTTTCGTGTGGCATTCAAGGCCACTACAGTCCCTAACTTTCCAAATTTATCAGCTACTTGTTCCTGTGTGAGTCAGACTGGCCTCCTCACTGTCTCCTTGAAATGATTTGTGCTGTTAGAGTATCAGCAGAAGCTCAGTAGGTAGGGACCTCCAATATGGACCTGAGTTGGAATCCCTTCTACCTTACATCCCCAACAAGTCGGTCTTTACTTCAGACCTGCACAACTTGGCAGTCGGTAGAGGTCAACATTAAAACAGGCTGCAGATAGATTTATAGCAGTTCACTTTCCAAGTAAAGGTATAATTAATGATCAAACTCATTTGTAAATTAACTATATTGAAAAGAGGAAATCTCAATTAATATCAATTAATTATACTGATTAAGATTTTTATCCTAAAATCACATTAATGTTAAAAAAGTACTTTGCCAAGCAGTACAAGTTGTAATATATTTCTCAGGTTTTCTTACTGTTTACATTTGGTAATGATTGAAAACACAATGAAAAGACACGACTCTCACTCCTCTCAGACTAGAGGCAGACTGGCTAGTTGCCTGCTGTGGGTCCCGTAACAAACAGGAGAAAGTACACAGCGCAACCCACCTGCCAGGTGACATGACTGGCACAGTAGCGGAAGACGGGTTAAATGGTGCACAGACAAAGCGTTCATTGCATCTTTACTTTCTTTTATGTTCTCAGCATTTTTGGATGGCCACCTGAAATCCTTTGGTGGGCCACCAGTGAACAGTGCAAGCCTGTTTTGAGGGAAAATCCACTCCTCTGGAGCCAGACATGCAACTTTGGGATGGCTCTTATTTTTAGGAAGTTTTCTGTTAGGTAACAGCGGGTGAACGCAGAAGACTTGCACTTTTCAGACAATCAACCAACCAATTACTCCCACCTAATTAATGTAGCTAATAATATGATATATACTGTGATACCTTTATCAGGTGAGACCACTTCTTTGATTGAGCTATAGAATCAATGAAAGATGAAAAGTGGGTAGGAACAATTCCTAAACACCTTATTTGAATCAATCAATCAACCAAAGGCATAAACTAGGTGGGGAAAAGTCTTCAATCAATCTGAAAGGAGTAAAATGCTTATAGCCATTGGATGAAATGAGATGATATTACAGGGAAAGTATAATGGGGTTGGTTGAAGAGAATTTGCTCCAGTCCTGTGGGGCTTGCATAAAGGCAACAAACCTGTTTGGAATCCAGGGTTCCAATAGCAGCCGGACTAGTGATGGAGCAGCCCCAGCCAACCCCCTGAAAGGAAATCACTCAGGGAAGGGGTGAGAAGAGGAGAGAGTTTCTATCTTTCCTCATTCTCATCTTCCTTGCCCACAGGAAGGGATACCAGGTATTCCTGAAAGAGCATGGACAAATGGTTTTTTCTGCATTAGGGTTTTATGATGGATAGATAGGATAAGCATTTTAAAAGTACCTACTATATGACAATTACAAATATTTTCTCATTTGATTGGAGCTCAGTCCTGGAACCTTTTGTCTTCTTCTTCTGTAGTACTGTACTTGGTGCTCTCATCAGCTGCCATGGATTTAATGATCCTATCTACGCTGATGATTCTCAGATCTGTCTATCTTGCCCCAGCCCCTGCTGTCCTCCAATCATGTATGTCCAACTGCCTTTCAGACATCTTGAACCCAATGCCCAATAGACATCTTAAACTCAATATGTCCAGAGCTAAACCTATTATCTTTTCCCCTCCCTATGTCTTGCCTCCCTGATACTATAGAGGACAACACCATCCTCCCAGTCCCACAGGCTCCCAACCAAGGAGTCATCCTGGATTCCTCACTATCCCTCATCCCTTGTATCCAATACTTGTTGACTTTACCTTTGCAATATTTCTTGAATATCCCTCCTCTTCTCTGGTACTCCCACTACTTTGGTGCAGGGTCTTTTCGTCTGATACTTGGATTATTGCAATAGTTACTGGTGAATCTGCCTGCCTCAAGTCTCTGCTCATTCCAACCCATCCTCCATTCAGCCACCAAAAGTGATTTTCCTAAAGATTAGGTCTGATCATGTCACTCTCCTACTCAAACTCCAGTGGCTCCCTATTGCCTTCAGGATCAAACACAAAATCCTCTGTTTGGCGCCAGTCCTCCTCCTATATTTTCAGTCTTTTTACACCTTACTCCCCAGAATGCTCTCTTTTATCTAGTGACACTGGCTTCCTAGCTAAGACATCTTTCAGCTCCTGACTGTCCTTTGTGCTTGTAATGCTTCCCCTCCTCTGCTCTGTCAACCTCTCTGGCTTCCTTTAAATCCTACAATGGAATGACTCTACTATTTAGGAACTACAAAAAAATCTGACATTCTGCAGAAAACCTTCCTCATCCCCTCTTACTTCTAGTGCCTTCACTGTTAATTACTTCCTAGTTATCCTGTATATAGCTAGCTTTTTTATATATTTGTTTTATATATTTGTCTCCCCCATTAGGTAGAAAGTTCCTTGAGGGCAGAGACTGTCTTTTGTCTTTCTGTGTATCCCCAGCACTTAGCACAGTGCCTGGCACACAATAAGCATTTAATAAATATTTATTTATTGAACCTTACAATAACCCTGGCTGGGGGTGGGGATGGGGGAGTCATAGCTGCTATTATTAAACCCATTTAACCATTGAGAAAACTGAGGCAGAGAGAGGTTAGGTGACTTGCCCAGGATCATACAGCTAGTTAGTATCAGAAGTGAACTCAAGTCTTCCTGACTTCAGATCCAGTGCTCTACTCACTGTGCCGCCTAGCTGTCTCTGTGACATACTGGACACATTAGAGAAGAAACTTCGGCATTCTCCAAGGGCCCTGATCCTGGAAGCCCAGGAAAGAGCTATGTGTAGCTTAGAGGAACTTAATAAGGACTCGAAGAAGGGAGAAAAGGACTCTCATCCAATGAGGAGTGTTGAGGTTCCCTCACCAAAGATGCCCTTAAGCTTGAGCCCTCTTTGCCCAGGACTCCCAGGAGAGTACATCCCAATCTTTTCGGGGGGTTTTTTAGGGGGATGTTTCTGGTTTTTGTTATATCTCCTCAGTAAATATCCCCTTATAAAAGCTAATTCATGTTAATAGATTAAATGACATTGGAAAGCACAAATATGTGGGGTCCTGAGAAATACCCCAACCCTTCTGAGTTCCCTCTAGAACCCTGTGGGAAGCTATACTCAGCTGCCTCTGGGGCTCAGGCTGCTGATGAGAGTGAGAATAAGGCCAGGGACTATGTTACGCATACGTTGAGTTGAAACCTGTTTCTCCTGATGTTAAAGGTGGTCTTTGACCCAAGAATTGGCTTAGGATTATAGAAAGCAAATGAAATGCTGCATTTTGCACATAGTCTTTTGAGCCATTGATGGATTTCAGGGTTATAGGTGAGCTCCATTAATGGTGCAGACTACCCACATAGTTTTTTATTCTATGTAACTTTTGTAAGACTTTTACAGGCAGGCAGGCAGGTGGCTCACCCAGTGCAGTGTGGGCCCTTCTCCAGGGCGCTCAACATTGCATGGAAGCTATTGAGGCACAGGTGCAGAGGCTCTCCATTCTTTATCCTTTGCTTTCTAGTCAAACAACCTGGGTTTGGATCCTCACACTGCCCCTTGCTACCTGTGTGATCTTGGGCAAGTCATTTCCCTCTTTAGGGCTCATTTTCCTAATCTGTAAAATGAAGCGGTTAGACTATTTGCTTCCTAACGGCCCTTCTAGCTCTGGAGTGAATGCAGCATTTAAGTGCCTACTATGTTTAAATCACTGTGGGATATAAACAGAACAGCAAAACTGTCAATGCTCTTAGGGAGCTCATCTTCTGATAGAGGAGACAGCACATATGGATGGTTTTAGCAACAAGTCAGATGGAAAGGTCCTGTGGTCCACAGGGTGTGGTGGTAAAGCAGATGGCAATGTCTCTTAATTGATGTCATTATTTCATGTTATACTATTACTGGGGCTCCTGGGCTGTCCCCATTAGGGATCATCATGGTGGTGATGGTAGCTTGCCTTGTTGGTCATGTACTGTCTCCTGTCTCTCCCTCAGGGTATATATACCCCTGCTCGACCAGTCTGGCATACCTGCCCTTTGAGTGGCAGTTGGTTACCAGGTGATGGGGGGATGGCTAGCCCCTTCCCTATGAGAGTTGATTCCCCAGATGATGGCTATGAAGGTCAGCTCTATGATCTTGGTGTTGGTATCTTTTTTCACTGTGTCTCCATTGGTAATATGTTATAATCCGCTTCTGCCCATCCTGTGCCTCTCCAGGACCCTTTAAGTGGCCTCTCTGCTTGGACCAATCATATCCTTTAAGTCCACATGAATTGGTATTCTCTTTGGGAAGCCTTGGCAGATTGTTTCCTTTCCAACTCTCCAGTCATCCTTCTTCGACCCGTTGGCTTTTGTAACTCAGCATATGTCTGCTACTGGTATTAGTTACCTTTTTAAGTGTATATGTCTTGTCTCCTCAGCCAAATTAACAGTTCCTTGAGGTCAGCCATGGTAACTTATCTTTCTTAGTTATTACTTAGTAATTCTTTATTTGATTATGTGTTCACTTTGTCTAGTATTCATCTGCTTTAAGATCCAAGGTAGTCGAGTGTGATGTTCCACACCTGTATCCTTGCTACTGAGAAAGCGGAGACTGGTGGATTGCTTAAGCTGTAGTAGGGCCAAGTCAGTCTGGTGTCTGCAGTAAGTCCAGTAGCAATATGGAAAGCCCCCTGGAAGTGAGGGGACTGCTTGGTTGCCTAAGAAGAGGTGAACATGCCCAGGTCAGAAATGAAATAGGTTAATAATCAGTAATGGGCTTGGGTGTGTGAGTGGTTGGTATGCTTCCAACCTGGATGAAATAAACTCAGAGGATAGAGAGAGAAAGAGAGAGACAGAGATGGAGAGACAGGGCAAGAGACAGAGAGAGACCGAGAGAGAAAGAGAAGAAAGAAAATCCAACGTAAAAGAAATCCAGACTTCCCTCAAACTCCTCTAAATCAAGGTGTAAATTAAGAGTATCCATGTTTGTTTTACAAAAGGATTCACCATAGACTTTCCTTAAATAGCCAACATCCATTTCACTCAGTTCAATTCAAAACACATTGATTAAGGGCTTCCTATGTAGAAGGAATTCTGCTCAAAAAAACAAAAGAAAGAGTACCTGCTGTTAAAAAGCTTGTGGTCTATTGTGGGGTTATAGCAGGTAAATAGAGAAGTCAATATAAAGTATTTGTAACTTTATTTAAAGTAATTTCAAAAGGAAGAGTGTTTGAACTGTGTATACACATATTGAGCTCTGCTTGAATACAGTCTCTCAGAAATCAGTCAATGGAGATTTTTGAATACACATCATGTTAGGAGCTATGGAATATATAAAGTGAAACTATCATTTCTGTAGCATTTTAAGGTTTATGAAACAGGTCTCCCAGAACAACTGCATGAAGTAGTAAGGCAAGGATTATTATCCCCGTTTTACCGGTGAGGAAACTGAGGCTCAAAGAGGTCGGAGCACCCAATTTGTAATCAGGCCCTGAATCCTGAATCCTTTCCAATGTATCAAACAAGAATAAGAGGGAAGCCCTTTCCAAGGGGGTATATGGTTTAACTGAGAAAGATAGAACTCACAGAGGCAGAATATTGAGGGAACAATTAGATGCTGTAATTTAAAGTAGTGACTAAAAGTTGTGTAGGGGTTATCCCAGAGAAAAGAAAGATCATATCTGATGGGCATTGGAGGCAGAGAGACTTTGTGAAGGAGGAAGGGGTGGACGGATCCTTTATGGTACTTTGAGGGGCCGTCCTTGAGGCCACAGGTTGATTACCCACCCCTGGATAGCCAGAAAAGTCAATGAGCTATTTCTTGTAGAGGAACAGAATGATTCATTCTTTTATTCCTCAAGGTTTATACCTCTTATGAGAGGACAGTAAATAAACCTTTGTTAGTCAATAAGCATTTATTAAGCTCCAACTGTGTGACAGGCACAATGCTAAAGTACTAGAGATGCAAAAAGAGGCAAAAGGCAGATCCTGCCCTCAGAGTACTTCCAGTCTAATGGAATAGTGAGGAGACATGCCTGATTGGGGCAAAGATTATAGAGCGTAGGAAATAAGGTTGGATGGGTCTGGCAGGCTTAGAGTACGGTAAATATTCATAGAGATAAACCACAGAAAACAACAGGTCTTCAGGGGAAATTCACAATAATTTTTGAGTGTAAAGGGGTCCTGAGACCAAAGAGTTTGAGAATTGTTGATGTAGATGCCATTATCTTATAGATAAGGAAAATGAAGCTCAGAAGGTAGTTTTCTAAGTTCTTCCATCTCTAGCCCAGGCTTTCTTCCTCAGGAATCAGTCAATCAGCTGTGCTAAGCAAGGGGCATAAGAAGAAAGGCAAAACCCAGTTGCTCCTTTCAATGAGCTCACAGACCAATGGGCCAATGGACTTGAAAACCCATAAGTACAGACAAAGTATGTACAGGGAAAATTGGGGGTCATCTCAGAGAGAAGGCACTAAGATTAAGGAGGACCAGGGAGAGCTTCTTGCAGAAGATGGGGCTTTAGTTAAGACTCAAGAGAAGCCAGGGGAACCAGGAAGTGGAAGGGAGGTGGGAGAGCTTGCCAGACATAGGAGGCAGCCAATGAAAATACTCCAAGTTGGCAGGTTGAGGAGGAGTAAGGCGGTCGCTGTCATGGGATCTTAGAATATAAGAAGACTGGACAACTAGGAAGGGTCCAGCTTATGAAGAGCTTTGAAAACCAAGCAGATAACTTTATATTTGAACCTGGAGGTCATGGGAGTAATGAGAAGAAGCAGGAGACCTGAGAATAGGGGCAGGAGTGAAAGGATGGCCATGGAGTGAATACATGGCTAGAACGAAAGGACCAGAGTTAAAGAGGATTTAATAGGATGACGAATCAATAGCCTAGAGGAGGATAAAATGTAAGTGAGAAGTGGCAGCAAAGAGCACTTAATAAAAATAAACTTTTGAGGAAGAACTTGGTGATGAAGGATATGGAGTTGGTAATATCTACAAGCTGGGATTCAATATAGTTCTGATTTCCTAGGTCAAGAGCCTCTGACAAGCTCCCCTGGGGAGAATGATTTTCTTCATGTTGTGTTATCAACAATCTTTTGTTCCATTCTGCTTTTGATTAACAGCTAGGAATGAGCCACTGAGGTAGGCCAAGTGTGACCTGCAATCCCTGTGACTGGGGAAGTTGAGGCTGGTGGATCACTTGAGATCAGAAGTTCGGAGATGAAATGGAATAAAGTTGATTGGGTATTTGTATTAAGTCCAGCGCCAATATGGAGAGCCCTTGGGAGTGGGGGAGTGCCTAAGGAGGGGCAAACTGACCCAGGCCAGAAATGTTACAGGTCAAAGCTTCTATGCTAATTAGTAGTGGGTTTGGGCCTTTGAGTGACTACTGTTCTTCCAGGCCTGGATGAGATAGAGAGACCCACTCTCAAAAGAAAAATAATCCAATACCCCATGCCCGTGCATGACCTTTTTGTGTGAAGAGGGAAAGGATGGGGAAGTGGGGAGGTTCTTCTCTATTCCTTCTCCTTTCTCAAAAGACAGCCTGAGATACAGTAAAAGAAGTGAACCTGAAATCAGGAGAGACTATGGTGTTAAGTCAAGGAGTCTTAACACTTTCTACCTTTTTTTTAGTGTCATATACCAGTTTGGCAGTCTGAGGAAGCCTATTGACCTCTTCTCAAAATCATGTCTGTTGCCCATATTCATAATGGAATCAAATGCAAAATTTCACTTAGAGATTAGTGAAAATGAAGATTTAATTTTTTTCCCCATTCATTTTCCCATTCCCATACCATTCCCATTTCTGCAAATCCCAAGTTAAGAATCTCTGCTCTAAATCCTTCCCCTGAAACTCATTAATTATCTAGGCATAGACAACTTCCCTAAGCCTTGGTTTCCTCATCTGTAAAATGCGGGTAATAATGCTGGTTGTTCCAATCTCACAGGGTTATTTTGAGGATCAAATTAAACAATATATAACAAGGCATTTATGTAAAGTCATCCATTATTACTACCATATTGAATTCTATCTTGCTCTTGAAAGAGCCAGGTTTCTTCTTCCTGAGTCTAGGACAGAGGTAGTACAGACTTAGCAGAACAGTATCAGTACCTAGCTAGATATTGATGGTAGGAATGTAGAAAATCTCAGAATTTAGATCTGGGAGGGAGGGACCTTGTTTGTTCATGCTCCTGATTTTATAGACAAGGAGCCAGATGAGCAAAGAGAGGAGAGAGTTTGAGGAATATTGGGTTCTTTAGACTCTTATAACTGGAAGGGACTTTAGAGCCCACATAGAGCCCTCCCTTTTTTACAGGCCCAGAGAGTCTTCCCCAAACTTGCACAGGCAGAACTGTGATCCAGGTCTCCAGGCTCTCAGCTGAATGTTTTCCCCATTTAATTCTTGGCCTCCCTCTTCAAGAATACAGTGTAAACTTTACAAGAGACCCGAAGAGGCTAACTAAACTCATCCCCAGTCTCCACACAGAATGGGATCTAAATTAAACTTGCAAATAATGGTCTTAATGGATATCTCTGTTTAAAACCAGGTGTCAAAAATGATATCTTCTGTTTATAATATTTGCTGGTTCTGCTCGCATTTCCAGGGACCCTAACTTTAAGCCCACCAACCTTTTTTTTTTTAGAGCTCTTCCATCTTTCTGGCCAAGGACTGATTCAGTTTGACACACATTGATTAAGCACTTACTGTGTGAAGAATGTTGCTAGTCACTGGAAGGGCAAAATTTCCGTAAGCCTGAGTCCCTGAACTAATGGAGCTTTAAGTCTGATAGGGAGAGCAGATCGTTGTTGTTGTTCCATTATTTCAGTCGCGTCGGACTCTTTGTGACCCTATTTGGGGTTTTCTTGGCAAAGATGCTGGCGTGGTTTGCCATTTTCTTCTGCAACTCATTTTATAGATGAGGAAACTGAGGCCAACAACATTTAAGTGACTTACCCAGGGTCACACAAAGCTAATAAGTGTCTCAGGCCAGATTTGAACGCAAGAAGATGAGCCCCTCTGACTGGAGACCTGGCATTCTATCCGCTGTGCCATCTAGCTGACCAGGAAGAGTAGATACAAACATAATTAAAATACAGAAAGTATGCTGGATTCAGAGTCAAATAACCTGGATTCAAATTCCAGATCTGCTGCTTACTACCTCTGTCATTTTGGGAAAGTCACCTAACTCCTAACAATTTCTCACTTGCAAAATGAGTGGATTAGACTAGAAGGCTTCGAACACCAGCGGTAGTGCTGTATCTATGATCCCAGGCATCTTGCAAAGTGAGTATATGAGAGATGGAAGTCATATGTACATAGAGAGATGATGATGGAAGCCATGAGGGAGGATGACATTGACAATAGGGAGAGCATACAGAAAATTGAGGATCAGAAAGAGGACATTAGAGAACCCTGTCAGACCCCTGATCTTGAAAGGTCAGGAAGAGAACCCGGAGACACAAAAGTCAACCCACTTGGAGTCCAGCTAGACACAGAACTGAAAAATTAAGTGGGCAACCAAGAATAGAATAGAAATGAAATTCCTTGTTCTTCCAGATTTCTCACTAGGTCTGTTGAACAGGTAGGTCAAAGTCTGTGTCCATGGGTAGCTTAACCTCTCCCTGACCAATCTCCTGGAAAAAAATCCATACCTTCTGATCTGCCTTAAACAGACTTTCTTCATTCAAGGGTTGCTAAGAGAAGGGTTGGTGATGGGAGGAAGGAAGGAGTTAAAGGCATCGATGCAATAACAGCAAGGCACAACATTGATTGGAAGTCAAGCTGAACCTTGACTAAGCAAGGTTAATTGCAGCAACTGCCCTGTGAGGATGAAACTACATGGGGGCCTTTAAATTTTTCCCTTCAAGATCCAGGGGGCAGGCAGGTATGGTAACCTGGGTTGCTCAGTTGGAGAATAAGGGCAGGATGAGGGGCTCGTTTGGGTCTCAAAGATTTGGAATGATGATGGGAAATCAATTGGAAATCAAACATGGCTGCTTTCAGTGGACTTGAGGAGAAGTCAGATTGAAGGGGAGACCAGAGTGCAATCATGGGAGCTTACTAAGGACTAGGAGGGCACTAGAATGATAATATGCTCCTGTAACTCATAAAATCATAAAGTCACACAGCTGCAATGGACTTTACAGGTTGTCCTGTTCAACCATGCACAAAGTATGAATCCCATCTACAATATTCATTATTTTTTTAAAAATAGTATTTCATTTTTTTCTGATTACATGTAAAGACTTATTTTAATGTTCATTTTTTTAAACAAAAATTCTGAGTTCCAAAACTTCTCCCTTCCTGCCTTACCTCACCCATCCCTAAGAGTATAAGCAATTTGATATTAGTTATATATACAACCTTCATTCAATAAACATCTATTAAGTTCATATTGTATGCCTGGCATAGTGCTAGGCACCGAGGATATAAAGATGAAATATTCTCCAACCTCAAGGAACTTATATTCTACTGTGGGGTGGGGGTGGGGGCGAGTAATGGTATACACTTAGTAAATATAACAAAAATAAATAAAAAATACATCAGTGAAAGAGAGACAGAGAGAGAAGGAAAGGGGTAAGAGAAGAAGCATTTATATAGCACCTACTGTGTACTAGGCCGTGTACTAAATTTTTTTTTTTAACAAATATTATTTCATTTGATCCAACAGCTTGCAGGGTCAGGATAGGTAGGTACTTGATCTGATCCTTGAAGAAAGCTAGGGATTCTCAGAGATGAAGGAGATAAGAGAGCACATCCCAGCTGTGCAAAGGCCCAGAGTGGGGAGATGGATTGGTATGTATAGGGAACAGCAAGTGGACCCTTTTGGCTGTAACATAGAATGCATAAAGATGAGCATTGTGCAACAACCCTGGTGAGGTAGGTTGGAACCAAGTTTTGAAGGGCTTTACATGTTAAGTAGAGGAGTTTCTAGCCTATCCTAGGGACCCTGGGAGCGACTGGAACTTCATGATAAATGGACATTCAACTTCTACCGAAAGACCTTCAGTAATGGAGAACTCTCTGTTTCTGGTGACTGGTTATAAGAAGGCTTCCAATGCTTTCAGTTATGTACAGTGAAATATTTTTGCACAAGTATGTGCAGAGCACAGGACTAGGTGCTAGGAGAAGTGGAAAAATAAATGACTTAGCTCCCCCCTTTATGAATCTTGTGCTATAGTCAGGAGATACAGCACATACACAAATATAATACAAAATAGAACAGAAGTACCAAAGAAAGGCGGGGAAGCTTTTTGGCACAGTGGATAGAATGCCAGGCCTGGAGTCAGGAAGACTCATCTTCCTGAGTTCAAATCTGGTTTCACATACCAGTTGTGTAACCCTAGGTAGGTCACTTTAATCCCCATTTGCCTCAGTTTCCTCATCTGTAAAAGGAGATGGAGAAAGAAATGGTAAAACCCCCAAATGGGATCATGAAGAATCAGACATGATTGAAATTGACTAAGTAACAGCAAAAACCTTAGAGAGGTACAAGCAGCATTTTTTCTTTATTAACAATTATTATTCAAGCTAGTTCATATTTGGTGCCTAACATCCCTCCTCCATGCCACTCTCTCTACCCTCTGCCCCAGTGCTCACTCATTTAGTTTTCTAAATCCGTAAGGTATATGGGGACAAGAATTAATTCCTCCATTTTATAGATAGTTAAAATGATGCCCACAAAGTGTCAGTAACTAACCGAGGGTGACCTGGAATTTAATGGAGAAGCTGAGACTAAAACATGGGTTTTCTGAGCTCACAGCCCAAGACCATATATGAATTGCTAACTCTTCAGGGATACTGGGAAGCCAGGCTCACTTGAGGTCATAAAAAGGAACAACTGGTTCCCAGGTGAGAGCCTCTTCTTGAAATTGTTCATTCTTCTTTCTCATAATGGACCAGTAACGTCACAAGAGTCATGTCGTGACGTGCTTATGAATTTAATTTAACTGAATCGGAGCCACACAAAATCAGAAGCCTCACTCTCTCTTCCAGAGTCATCGACTGGTGATGGCCCAGGATGCAAGGGATGACCTGGGCCTTTCTAAATCAAGGTCTTTCCCAGGTCTCTTTGTTTGAGGCAATGCCCACTCGGTGACTAAAATCTAGGTAAAACTTGAGACAAAAGATGTCCTAGTTTACCATTGCAAAGTATCAATCTGGGAGGGGAACAGCCTCCAGATTCCAGGCCACAATGGAAAACAATTATTATTTAGACTCATTATAAGCCATTAAAACATGTTTTTTGTCCTTTGTTCTCCAAGAGGACAAATGATACAGCATCATTTTCCTGGGACTGGTTCTCCCCATTTTGCTTCAATGGAAATGGAAGTCCATGGGAGATAGAACCACAGAATCTCTTATTTGAAAGGAATTTCAGAGGTTCATCTAGTTTGATCCCTATATGAAGCCTTCTTAAATGCCTTCCATTATGAGGAACCTCACTATCTGCCTCAGTCTTCTTTTGTATTCTTCTTACTGTTAAGATTTTTTTCCTTCAGTTGAGCCAAAATTAGCCTTATATGCAT
>CM053771.1:231148023-231164222 GCA_028658325.1 Potorous gilbertii | reverse complement strand
ATTTTCAATGTCTTTCCCATAATGTGGTGTTCAGAACTGAGTACAACATTCCAGATGGGAGCTGCCCAGAACAGAGGACAGTGGTACTCTGTAGCTTTGGCCACTGTGCCTAATGCAGCTTATAATAACATTAGCTTTCTGACTGCCTCATCACTCTGATGACTCATCTCAAACTGGTAAGACACTAAACCCTCAGATCTTTTTCACACTAAGCACTTTCTAGTCATTTATAAGCCCCTACCCTGTGTTGATATTTTTAGGCTGAAAAAGCTTGTATTTATTCATTTTTAAAATTTCATCTCATTAGGTGAAGCCTATCGAGATATTTTTGAACTTCAGTTGTGGATTTCTGCTTTAGAAATCCACCCTCACCCTTACCTTCATATCATCTGAACATTTGATAAATTTGCCACCTCTTCAAGTGTGGTTTATCTAAGTTATTGGCGAAGATACTGAGCAGAATGAGACTAAGACCTGAGCCTCATTGGATTTCACTAGAGATCTCCAGGGCTGGCATCCATTCATTAATCAACTTATTTCAAAATCACCTAGTTATTCTATCATCTAGCCTATCTCTCGTCTTATTTAGCAGAAAATCACCAGAGGCTTTGCCTAGTGATGTCTTGTTAAATTCCAAGGAAAGAACATCTATAGTATTTTCCTAATCTAGTAACCCTGTCAAAAAAGGAAATGAGCATTGTCTGGCATGACTTGTTCCTAATGAAGTCATCCTGGCTTGTAATAATTACCTCTTCTCTTTCCAAGTGTGCACCAACCATTCCTTTAATAATCTGTTCTAGAATTTTTCCTGGAATCAACATCAAGCTCTCTGACCTCTAGTTGGAATGCTTCATCTTTTCTCCCTTCCCGAAAACTGGCACAACATGTACTTATCTCCAGTCCTGTGGTGCCTCTCTCATTCACCACCTTTTCTCCAAGATCACTGACAGCTTATTCAGTAGTCCCATCAACTGATTGTTTCAGTGACTTGGGTTCATTGGAGGCCAGCATGATGTCTTACGGTCTCTATGCTTAAGGTGAGTTTCAATTTCCTGTTAGCCATTTTATTTGTCTCTCCTGGCCTAAATAGACATTATTTTCCATCTCCATTATTGTCTTATCTATCTAGAGCAGTCGCCTCATTCCTTCTCGGTATTCCAACTTCTTCTTGGATCTTCCTTTTGTTCTGGTGACTATAAAAGGCAAAACAAAACAAAACAAAAATCCTTGTTGTCTCCTGAGTCACAACATTGGAAGGAGTTTCCAAGAGCACTTAGTCTAGCTCCTAACTAAAAAAAATAGTCTACCACATCATAGACCAATGATCCTCCAGCCTTGGTTAGAAGACTTCCAGGGAGGATGTAGCACCCTTGATTTCCCAAGGCAGCCCCATCTACTCTGAGAGAGCTCTGGTGAGGAGGAATGTTTTCCTCACATCAAGCCTGGAGTGACATCTTTGTCTGTTACTTTTACCTCTGTTGTCAAGCAGAGTAATTCTAATCCCTTTTCCATATGACCAGCTTTCAAATATTTGAACACAGTGATGGGGTTCCTCTTTAGTCTTCTATTCTCCCTTAAACATTCCCAGTTACTCCCAACTGAGCTTCCTATGAAATTATCTAGAAAGCATTCACCTTCCCGACTGCCCTTCTCTGAATGCCTCCCCAAATATCTTCCCTAGAATATGACTTCTAGAACATAAACACAATATTCTAGATGTGATCTGAACAGGGCAGAGTTCAATGGGACCATTGAGTTCTTCTCTGGACACTTCGCCTCTTTTAAAGTTGCACCATGTTACATTAGCTGTTTTGCCTACCACCTCACATTGTTAACTCACATTGAATTTTTATTCCACTAGGACACCCCCAGATCTTCTTTTTGATCAACTGCTATCAAACTATGTCCATTGAACTTGGATTTTTGACATTTAGTTTTTGAACTCAAATATACTTCATTTATTCCTACTAGATGTAATATTATTTGATTTAACCCAGTGTTCTAGGTCTCTGAGTTCCGACGCTACCATCCAGTCTATTAGCCATTCCTCTCAAATTTGATAAGCATGCAATCCATGCCTTTATGCAAGTGATTGATTAAAATGCTACAAAACACAGGACCAAGAACAGGTTCCTGGATCATTCTGTTAGATATCTCCTTCTGTCAAGTCACTGGCTACTCTTGTAATTACAATCATCTAACCAAATTCATGACATTGTATTAGCTCATATCTTTTTGACTGGCTTTCCATGTTTTGTTCAGACTATTGCTTTCTAAAATATAGTTAAGCATTTTTATCTTGTTAAATTCTGTCTGTCTCTGTTTCTGTCTTTGTCTCTGTATCTCTCTGTCTCTCATTTATGTTTTGTCCTGTTTTTGTGTTTCTTTGTGTCTCTATTACTTAACACAGTGCCTGGCACATAGTAGGTACTTTATAAATGCAAGTTGCCTTACTCACTATCATTCCCTTATCCATCTTTCAAGTAACCCCTTAAAAAAAAGACATGAGATTGCTCAGCATGACTTACTCATGTCAAAGCCATGCTGGTTTTCTGTGATTCATGCTTCTTTTTCTAGATGCTTTCTACCCTGCGCTTTAAACATTTATTCTAGAATTTTGCTGGAAATCAAAGTCAAGTTTATTTATATGTAGTTTGTACACTGTACTCTTAACTTTTTTTTTTTAAATTGGGATGACATTTGCCCTCCTCCAGTTCCATGGTACCTCTCCTGTTCTCCATGATCTTTCAAATGTCTTTGACGATGGTTCAGTGTTCATAGCCACCCAATCTTTTAGCACCCTGGGATGTAGTTTGTCTGGGTCTTGTGATCTGAACTCATTAAAGGCAGCTATGTGCACCCTTATGATCTCCCTATTTATCATAACTTATTGATCATATTATTCTGGGTTTTAAAAGATTCCTCAATACTTCCTATAGGACTGAACTGCACTGTATGTTTCCTCAGATACCTGTCAGCCCCATTTCTTATGTCATTTTCAAGTCTAAGCTCAATGATGCATAGGCACATCAGTCTCTTTCTTCCTTAGCAGAACCAAAATGATTTTGTCACAAGAATTTCATTCCTGAGAGTTTCTCATCCTTTTTGAAAAAACTTCTTCCACCCTACCCCCACCCATCTCACTTAAAAGATGAAGAAACTGAGACAAACAAGGTTAAGTAACTTGCCCAGAGTCACACAGCTAATAAGTGTCTGAGGCCAGATTTGAACTCAGGAAGAAGAATATTTCTGACTCTAGGCCTGGTGCTCTATAAACTCCTGCTCAAACACTTCTTTTTAAAAAAATATTCATTTTTATTTCCAGTTCCAAATTCTTCCCCTCTCTCTACCCTTTATCTACCCATTGGGAAAAAAGAAATACAGTACCCATTATACACATGAAGTAATGCAAAATATATTTCCACTTTAGCCATGTTTAAAAAGAAAGTGAAAAAAATATGCTTCAATCTGTATTCTAAGTCTACCAATTCTCTGTCTGAGATGGATAGCATTTTACATCGTGAGTTCTTTGGAGTTGTGGTGGAACATTGTTACTGAGTATTTCACAGCTGATTATCTTTATGATATTGCTGCTACTGTATAGATTGTTCTCCTGGTTCTGTTCACTTCACTTTGCATCAGTTCATATAAGTTTTCCCAGCTTTTTCTGAAACTATCCCTTTCATCATTTCCTATAGCACAATACTATGTCACAATCATATACCACAACTTATTTGGCCATTCCCCACTCATACACCCCCAGTTTTCAACTCTTCACCACCACAAAAAGAATTGCTATAAATTTTTGAACATATGGGTTCTTTTGCTCTTTCTTTCATCTCCTTGGGGCAAAGACCTAGTAGTCTTTTGGGCATCATTCCATTTTTTTTCTCGAGAATGGTTGGATTAATTTACAGCTCCACCAAGATTACATTAATGTAACTATTTTCCCTCATTCTCTCCAGCACCTGCCATTTTCCTTTTCTGTGATCTTAACCAATCTGATGGGTATATTTTGGATTTATTTTAATGTGCATTTCTTTAATTATTAGTGATTTAGAGCATTTTATATGATTATTGATAGCTTTGATTTCTTCCTCTGAAAACTGACCATTTGTCAGTTGGGCAATGGCTCATATTTTAATAAATTTGGCTCATTGTTCAGTACTTTTTGGCTTGTCTGACTTTTCATAACCCTATTTGGAGTTTTCTTGGAAATGGTACTAGAGTGGTTTGCTATTTCCTTCTCCAGTTTATTTTACAGGTGAGGAAACTGAGATAGATAAGGTTAAGCGACTTGCCTGGAGTCACAGAGCTAGTAAATATATGAGACCATACTTAAGTCCAAGAAAATGAGTTTTCCTGACTCCGGGCCCAGTACTCCATCCACTATAAGACTAAGATGCCCCAATTTGACTCAATTTTCTGTATATTTGAAAAATGAGACCTTTATCACAGAAACTTGCTGCAAGAATTTCTTTTCTCTGTTTTTTTCTGCTTTTCTTCTAATTTTGGCTGCATTGGTTTTGTTTGTGCAAGAACTTTCTAATTTCATGTAATCAAAATTAACCATTTTCCCTCCTGTGATTTTTTCTATTTCTTGTATGGTCATGAACTCTTGCTATCCATAGACCTTACAGGTAATTTCTTCCATACTCCCCTAATTTGCTTATAATATTACCCTTCATATTGAAATTATATGCCCATTTTGAGCTTATCTTCATATATAATGTGAAATGTTGGTCTATGTCTAGTTTCTATTTTACAGTTTTCCCAGCAATTTTTTGTTAAATACTGTTCTTGCCCCAGTTCTACCTGAGATCTTTGGGTTTATCAAACACTAGCCTAGAGTGTTAATTTGCTTCTATATATTGTGTACCTAATCTATTTCATTGATCAACCATTCTATTTCTTGTCTAGTACAAAATTCTTTTGAAGATTTCCACTTTGTAATATAATTTGAGATCTGTTACTGCTAGGCCCCCTTCCTTTACATTTTTAAAATTGATTCCCTTGAAATTCTTGATCTTTTCTTCCTCCAGAAGAATTTTGTTATTATTTTTTCTAGCTCTATAAAGTATTTTTTGGTAGTTTGATTGGCATGGCACTGAAAAAGTAAATTAATTTAGCTAGCATTGCCATTTTTATTATACTGGTTCATCCTACCCATGAGTAATTAATATTTCTCTAATTGATTAGATCTATCTTTATTTGTCTGAAGAGTGTTTTGTAATTGTTTTCACATGGTCCCTGTGTATTTTTTGGCAGGTAGATTTCCAAGTATTTTATATTGTCTGCAGCTATTTTAAGTGGAATTTCT
This sequence comes from Potorous gilbertii, assembly GCA_028658325.1. Taxonomy (NCBI): domain Eukaryota; kingdom Metazoa; phylum Chordata; class Mammalia; order Diprotodontia; family Potoroidae; genus Potorous; species Potorous gilbertii. Next base: position 231,158,902 of record CM053771.1, on the reverse strand, counting down.
CTTTCTATCTTTTCTGGTTGGGCTTTGTTGATGATATATAAAAGTATATCGCCACTTTGTTGGTGATATGTATGGTTTATTTTATATCCTACACCTTGGCTAAAAAGTTGATTCTTTCAACTGGATTTTTAGTTGATTCTCTAGTGTTCTCCAAGTATACAAATCAGTTATGCTTATAGTTTTTCATATACTGAACCTACCCTGCATTCCTATTACAAATCCAGGCTGGTCATAGTATATGATATTTGTGATATGTTATTATAATCTTGCTAGAATTTTATTTAAAATTTTTGCATCGGTATTCATTAGGAAAATTATCTATAGTGTTCTTTCTCTGTATTTGCTTTCCTTGGTTTAGCTATCAAAACCATTTTTTTGTTGTTGGTGTTCACGTGTTTCAATCATATCCAACTCTTAATGACTCCATTTGGGGTTTTCTTGGCAAAGATAGTGGAATGGTTTGCTATTTCCTTCTCTACCTCCTTTTATAGATGGGAAACAGAGGCAAACAGGGCTAAGTGACTTGTTCAAGGTCATACAGCTAGTGAGTATCTCAGGCTGGATTTGAACTCAGGAAGATGAATCTTCCTGACTCCACATCTGGTACTCTATCCATTGCCCCACCTAACTGTATAGGAAATTTGACATTCAGATTCAAAAGAAGCATAAAAAAATTACATGAAAATTACATGAGAGAGTAATCATAAAAGACTCAATGAAGTTAAACTGTTTACATTTCAATATGGGAAGATGATCCTTGTAATTCGTAAGAACTTTATCATTATCAGGGTGGTTAGTATTCTACATAGAGAGAAGTGGATGAGTATCCCTGAAAAGCACTCAGCAAGCCCTCACACTAGGAGTGCTAACCGTCCTTGAGCATCCCGTATACCCCACCTTTGGTATTCACCTGTTACCCATCTCTTACCTGTGACTCCAAGAAGCTGTAGCTGCAGCATGAGCAGAAGCCACACCCCAGGAAAAGCATATAAAGTTGATGGTAGCCAATGGACCACAAACCCATTGGTGAGTTAGGGGGTTATCTACCCCAAGCATGTAAAGACTTTTCTCCAAGAAATAGGCAGATGAGAACAATTTGTCCTAATGGCCACAAAAGCAGCTGAAGTAGGCACTAGGGAGCTCTTAGAACTTGGTCATCCACTGCATTCTGGGCCATTGCCAGTCATTTTGACTTTTAAAAATTTCAATGACTGTGGAAGAGTGAGTAAAACTGACAACTCTGCACAACTCTGCCTTACTGAAATCCAGTTTATGTGTAAGTCAAGACTTCACCTTCTTGGTGTCATTAATCCTCTTCAAAAACAAAGGATGAACAGCCACACTATACAGCTGAGAAAAAAATATACTTCATTCCATCCCCATTTAGTATTCTCCAGAGGTTTATCATATCCAACTTTTTAAAAATTCAATTCCTCTTAACTTTTTTCTTGTTTATTTTTGGTTAGATTTAACTGGATCTGAAAGGAATAAAGTGAAGATTCCCACTAGTATAATTTACCATCCATTTCCTCCTGTAATTCATTTAACTTTTCCTTCAAGAACTTTAATGTTATGCCATTTGGTGCATATGTATTAAATATTAATATTAATTTATTGTCTATGATACCTTTTAGTAAGATGCAGTTCTCTGGCTTATCTGTTTAAAATAGGTCTATTTTTGCTTTTGCTTTGACTGAAATCATGCTTATACCATGGCTTTTATAACTGTAGCTGAAGGATAATAGGTTCTGCTCCAGCCCCATCTTTCTGTTTCAAGTGTCACTCTCATAGACAAGAGATCATCCTAACTTGATGAGTTGACTCCATCTAACTACCCTAACGATGATAAAGTTCTTAGGGGTCATATGTATCATCTTCACTTATAAGAATGTAAACTGTTTAACTTTATTATGTTCTTTATGATATCTCATTCATATTTACCTTTTTTATGCTTCTCTTGAATCTTATGTTTGACTCTGGTCTTTTCATCAGCAATGCTTGCTATTTCTATTTTATTAGATGCTCATTTCCCCATGAAGGATTATACTGTTATAAATGATTATTCTTGATTATAATCCTAGTATGATTGCCTTGTGGAATATATTTCTAAGCCTTCCACTTCTTTATAATGGTAACTGTCAAATCTTGTGTCATCCTGAGAATTATTTCATGGCAATTGAATAATTTCTTTATGGTTGCTTTCAATATTTTATCCATTACCCAGGAGAACAGGCATAGTATTCCTGGAGATTTAATTTTCAGATTTCTTTCAGGTGGTGATCAATGGATTCTTTCCATTTTTATTTTTCCTTTTGACTCTATAATATCTAGGGAGTTTTCCTGTATGATTTCTTAAAATATTATATCTAGGTTCTTTCTTTTTGTTCATGGCTTTCAGATAGTCAATACTTCTTAAATTATCTTGTCAACTGGACTGAATTGGCCTCTAGATGCCACAAGGGGCCAGTTGGGCCAGAATGAGATGTTGCCTTGGGAGTTAATTCCTTAAAGGCACCTATCTAGGATGTATGTCCCAGGTTTCATTGCTAGTCATTGTTTGCTTGCAAGCAGAAAAGAGAGGGGGCCAAGAATTAGAAAGAGAAAATCCCAGCATATGCTTGAATCAGGGCCTTAGTAGTTGGGCACATAATAAAAAGGAAGAGGGAAAAACAAAACTAGGAGCATAAACTCAGCCCTCATCTGGAATCTTGGGACTACTATCTCATCTGGATGTCAGTCGCTTCTGGGTCCATATTTACAAACTGTGAAGTCCTTGGAGGGCTCTACTGTTCACTCAGGAGCAGGGACTTTCTTTAGATGATCCAGGAGTCCACACCTACAAGTTTGGGAGCTGTGAGTGTAGTTAGAAGGACTTGGTAGGGGTCTTTAGAAGACATATGGGTTGATAGTTGTGGGAAAACTCCTTGTATCAATCTTTGGATATGAGTTTCTGATCAGCAAAATACTGGTCCTTGGTTAAGGATCTCTGCCCAGCATATAGAAATGGTCCAGTTTCCCAGCCATTCAGGCTAGGTTTAAACAATGCAATAAAGTTTTCTCACAATTCCCATAGTTATATACTTACATTGTCAGGTACAGTTCAAACTGCTTAGAGGGCTCACAATGGGCTAGTTTTAAGAAAGGACGTTTACAAGTCATCAAGGTAACCAAGAAAACTTAAACATAAACCATGCAAAGCGATACGATAATGATCACCAACGTTAACTAACATCTTTCCTTGTATCCTAGTAACCCATTGTTAATATCCATTTGATCAGCATATTCCGAGTCCCTGATGTCTCATGTACTTATCTGGTCCCTAGATGTTTTTTCTTGGACAAAACTTTTTATTCTTAGGACAGCTCTGAAATAGACTCTATTTGTCTAGTTCCAAATCCAGAGGTTCCTAGATAATTCTGACAATGTAATTTAGTACAATCACTTAAATTTGGTTCTCCAATCTTGATACTTCAGAGTGTTTCAGTTTATAGAATACTCACTGTTTCTATCCTTACCTAAACCCTGTACATGATATAAAATCTTTTAAAAATTTATGAGTCCAACTGCAAAATGAACTCTTCTGCCCTTTAAGATTATCAGATTTATAGCTTAAAAATGGGAAAATAATTTCACTTTCTTTACCATTATCAACACAATTTATGTGTAAAATTTTAATCCAATTTTGAGAACTTATTACTAAAATATGTTGAAAGCCTGAATTTCCATGATAGATAAATTTGGAAGCCGATCATAATCCTATTACTTTCTCAAAATTTACTATTCCATTTATTTAAAAAACTTTTACATTACATCTTTATCGTATTTCTTCGTCTAATCATTTCCCCATTAGGAGGTTATCATTCCTATATTATAATTTGATCACAAATACAGATTAAAATTGTAAGATGTTCATACTTGCATCCTATTATAATAACTCAGAGATGTTCTGGTATCAATCTGTTATTTAATAGATTTAGTATTGCACATATAAAACTTGATTATAGAAATTTACTATCAAAGGAAAAAGAGGGACATCATTATCATAATGAGAAAACTTCCTTAGTTCTCTTGGATTCCAACATGAACCATATCTGACAGCCGGTCTTGTAGCAACAGTGTTAAAAGTAAGGCTCAAGATTAACTACATGGGGAAATACCCTTTTCAGAAAGAAAATAGCACAATGGGAAAATAGAGTCATGAAGTTCCTTCCTAGGCCATGTGGCCCCAAATCTTTTCCCAGGTACAGACATCCACATTTAGTAGTTCCCAAGTTACAGCATATTCCATTTTCTACTATTGATTTCACGACAATTCAGACAACTATCCCTATAATCAATGTTCAAAACAATAGCAAATTGCAGTTGCAGGAATTTTTATCTTAAATAGCAAGTTTTCACTAACCACAAGTTATGGCTTGAATGTCTTTCCTGATGTTTCCCTAACAGTAAACATTTCCTTTGTCCTTCACTTACAAATTAAAACTACCCATATTTAGGCATACAGTAAATACTTGATATTTGACTCATCATTAATATGTTGAAGCTACATCTTTAAACCATATATACTTTCATAATAGCCAAGAATTTTCAAATGAAAACTCACTGTTAAACTTATTATATGCTTTGTAACAAAATATACCTTATTAAATATTTAATAGTTTTCAAATATCAATTTTTATGAAATCCTTTTAAAATTAATGTGTAATAGCATCCAGATTAAAAAGTTGTTTTATTTCACAACATTTCTGTCACAATTTCACAGTATAAGAGAATTTAGAAATACAATAATAGGACAAACAATATCATGTATTTAAAACATGAAACAGAACTTCAGATGGCATCAACTGCATTTTCAAATGATCACATATAAAAATAATTGATCTTATTACCTTTAGAGTTATCAGGTTTAGAACAGTTACATTCAATTAAAGAAATAATAGTAAAAATTAGTGCTTAGCATGTGCCAGCCCCCATATTAAACACTTTTGCAACCATTATATTATTTTGATCTCACAACAACCTTGGGAGGTGGGTACAATTTATTCTTTTTGTCTTCACAGAGCTGGAAACTGGGGCAAACAGAGATAATATAACTTGCCTAAGATTACACAACTAAGAAGTTTCCGCAACTGGAACTTAATTCAAGTTTCCCCACATTTTTACAGCATTGTTTTCAGCCCCTCTATTTGGGAATCTGATTTGAGAGGAGAGGGCTTGAGGGAGTAGGAGGGAGAGGGTCTCTGGTCTGGGGGAGTCACAAACGTGGTCAAAGAGGGTTGATGTAAGGGGCAAACTGTTTACCTATTTTTTCTTTGCTCTGGGATTACCTCCAAACTAGCTGCCTTCCTTCATTGACCTAGAACAACAAAGATATCAATCTTCAAGGGAAAATACCATCTACCTTTAACTTTTATAAAATTTAATCCTTATTTTTCCTTAAAACAGATTTTACCCTAAAACTTAGTAAGATATTTTAGAAGAGAGTGAGTTCTGGAATTATCCAAAGTCTCAGGAATTCTCCCCTGCAATCTTAAAGTGACTGATCTTCCAGCTTTTTAATCTGAGATTTTTTTTTAGCAGTTCTATAAACTTTGGTTTTCTGACTATTTTTCTTACTACCTAGTCTCCCTCAAAAAGCCTAAAGTGGGAGTTGGTCCTGCTTACTGCGACAATTGCTTCAAGTATGAAAGTTCACTGATCTCTCCCAGTAGTCTAAACTCTCTGGTTGTAGCCCTCAGTTTTTCTGGCTGACTTAAAACTTTCAAGGTGACAGAATCTACACAGACATTTTACATTTTGCAAAGACTTAAACATAGATAAAATGACAAGACAGATACAAACAGAACGAGGCATTCAATCATAGTCCATACAGAGGTGTGCAGTCACAATTTTACAGAGATTTGCAGTTAAAAAAACAGCAGAGACATGCAGAGAAGCCAATTAACAGAGGTATGCAGTTTAAGAAAGGATATCTTTACCAGAGTGATCTGAGATGAACAGGTCACCAGAGGGGCCCTGGACTTTTCCTCACAAAGAATGGGGAGCTCAACCAAATCAGGAACTCAGGATTGAAGCAGGGAGAAGGGTGGAAGACTCACCAGATGCAGAGGTGGGGGTGGGCCTGGACTCCAAGGAAATCAGTCTATGATGGCACCTAGTCCATTGGTACTAGAGATTCTAGTGGCCCAGTTCTGTGTCCAGTTCCACTTTTGACACCAATTAATGTCAACGAGACTGAATTGGACTCTAACTTGTGAGTCTCCTAGTGGGGGGGACCTGAAGGAGTGGCGATGAACCTTGATTTATATACTTGTGGCTAGACAAAGAATTAAACAGTGTAGTGTAGCAACAGTGAGGCAAGGTTGTCTAGTGACAAAAAGTCTATTCATAGCAGGGCTTCATGTCTGGGCCTATTGGTGTTTGCCCAAGCTCAGAAGATGAGCACAAAAGATTATTGTTATTCCAAGCTCAGGGTACAGCTTGCTCTCTGGGGCTTAGCATTGGAAAACAGGGTGTCTCCTAATAATATCTTGACATTCTCTTCTCATTCTACTTGCCAGGTCAGTTATTTTTCTGAGGAGATATTTCACATCTTCTTTTTCAGTCTTTTGACTTTATTTTATTGTTTCTTGGTGTTTCATGGAGTCATTAACTTTCATTTAAACAGTTCTCATTTTTAAGGGGTTGTCTTCTTCATTCAAGTTTTCTACTTCTTTTACCATTTGGCTAATTCTGCTTATAAGGAGTTTTTTTCAGTACTTTCTGTGCTTTTATCAAGTTGCTAATTTTTGAAATACATTTCTTTTCCCAATTTTTCCTCCTCCACTCTTATTTGATTTTTAAAAATAATCACCCCCCCCTCCTTAAAGCTCTTTCTTTAACTCTTCTAGAAATTCTTGCTGGACTTGTGTTCAGTTCACATTTCTTTCCTTTGAGGCTTTGCTTGTAAATGTTTTGAAGTTGTGGTCTTCTTATGAGTTTGTATCTTGACTTCCTTTGTGTCCATAGAAGTTTTTTTGTGGTCAGGCTTTACTTTTGTTGTTTGCTCATTTTCCCAGACAATTTTTTTACTTTAGACTTTATGCTAGAGTTGGGCTCTGCTCACCCCTGGGGGCAAACGAGGAGGGCAGACATCTGGAAGGAGCTCTTGTCTTTTATGAACTTCTGCTGCTTTTACAACTCAGTGCTTCCCAAGTGATGTGATCCAGGGAGAGGTCTGGTCATTGTGCTCCTGGTTGGCACGCTGGTCTTTAAAAAGTCACCCTGAATCTGTGACCTAGAATTCGATAATGAGTAAGAGAGCTGCTAAATGGTACTTAACCCTGTACCCAGGGCTAGTAAAGAGGTCTCCTGTTCAGTCTCCTGACTGTCCCTGAGTGCTTGGCATGGCTGATGCTGCTTCCACCTTGGTGGGCAGTGTGCTCCTCACCAACCCTCACCCCAGTGTCTGCAGCCCTTTTATTCTCTGTGTTGGGGGAGCTTGGCACAAATGCTGATGTCGCTCTGCCATCTTGGCTCTACTATTCTCTGCTCAAACTCTTCTACTGATGATGACCTCCCTCTCCCACAAGCTAACTCATCTCATTGATAATTCTGCTTTTACTCAGTTGACTTCTGTTTCTCTACTAATTCCACTTAATAGTGCTCTTTTGCCCCCTCTAGCTTCCCTGTCTCCTTCTGTAGCCACATAAAACAAGACTACTTCCCTTACCACATAACAATCCTTCAGATGTTTGGAGACATATATTGAGCCTGTTGGGGCCAGAAAAGGAGCTCAGTTCTTCTGGTTCCTAGTACAGGGTTCTTTGTACTGAACCAGGCCACTGTCTGAATGGATCAGAACCTACTATATCAAAAAGACAATTTCACCAGGCCAATGGGCCTCAGGGGACAGTGCGGTTAACATGTTAGGAGCCTGAGGGAAAATAACTAACCTAGTCTTCATATCCTTTAGCTTGGAAGCTCCGCTAAAGGTCCGGCCATTGTGGATAGGGCCACAGATTAAGAGCAGGAATAGTAATTGGCTCCTACACTCTGATCCTTTCCAATTGTGACTGAATTTCTTATGTGACTTCACGTGTTCCATGGCAAGTGATTTAAACAGTCCGGTAACCTCCTCTGTTACAGCATAAGCTCCCTTTGAGTTTTGATTGTATTTATGCCTTCAGTGCCTAGCACAATACCTGGCACATAGTATATATGTTGTTGAATATATTGGGTATGAAATAGGTGAGAGTTAAATCATGGAACCAGAAGCAGGTAAGGCCTAGGAATGGGTCAAGGAAGTCACAGAAGTTGTGAGGAGGCTAAATCCCGGGAATAGGTGGGAGGTGCTAAATCCTGGGATTGGAAGGGGAGGAACAAGTCCTGGGGATGGAGAAAGAAAATATCAGTGTGTCAGCAATGGACTCAGGACCACCTAATTAGGACACTTTTCCATGCAAGGCAGGCATGGGCTACTTATCTGGACGTTCCATTGGAAGGGCAAAAAAGTCTAGATGACCTTGATTCAAACAGTGAAGAGAGACTTAAACTAGGTAAGGGGAGGGACTTACTGGTTTATCAGAGCTGAAAACACCACTACATGCCTGGTTTTTATAAAGGAAAATTCCTGCCAGAGTCCAAAATAAATAGGCTGGAACATGAAATCTGCCAGGTAGGGTGCAAATTGGAAATAAACAAGGTAGTTGGACAATCAAAGGAGTGGAAAGGCAACCCTTAGAAAAGGATAAATGAACTTGTTTCTGTCACAGTGATCTCTAGCTGTCTTTTCTCCCCTCACTTAGCTCTTCTCCCCCTGAAGTGGCTAGGGGAGGGAGAGCAAGATGGCAGCAATTTGGGGAAGAAGGGGATGGAATTCTTTTATGGCGGTGAGCAAGGCCTGAATGCAGGAAGCCAAAGCTGAGAAATGAAACAAGCATCTTCCTGGCTCTTTTCTCTTCTCCACTGCCCTGCACCCCTACTCCACCCAACTCAACAGGAGTCTCTCCTTGTGCCTCCTACCTCTAGCCCAGGCCTGCAGGATGCTCAAGGTGGTGGGGAGGGGATGGCTTGAGAAAGAAGGCTCCTCCAGTTCAGCTCCATTTTAGGAGAGTGTAGTAGAAAGAGGGTTGGATTTGGAGACACAGCATCTGGATTTCAATCTAGACTTCTGCTACTTACTAGTTATGTGACCTTGGGCAAATCACTTCCCAGTTTCCTCATCCTGTCTAGCTCTGAATATAAATTCCTATGATCCTATGACCTGAATTCAAATTTTACTCTGCTGATGACTACTGTGTGACCTTGGATAAGTAACTTCCCCTCTCCAGGCCTGTTTCGTCATCTGTAAAAGAGAGATGGTGTTGATGAGCTGAGCTGTAGGGTTTCTTCCAGCTCAAAATCTATAATCCTATGACCCTTCTGAGAGAGCTCCTAGGCTTGCATTTAGATAGCAATTTACCATTGCAAAGTACTTTATATCCATCTAATCCTCCCAACACATCTCAGGGGTAATTAACTCAAGTGTGATTCTCATTTTGTAGACACATTTGTACCCTTTGGGCCTAGAAAAGTGCCTTGAGCATGAGAAACACTTAATAAATATTCACTAAACTGTTTTTTAAAAATTTTTACATTTTTTCTTTCAAAAAATTAGCCCCTAATTAGTTTTTAGCTTTTATTTTTAAAAAATTTCAGTTCTAAATTCTCTTCCTTTCTTCAGCCACTCCCCTACCCATTGAGAAGACAAGCAGTATGATATCCATTATACATGTACAATCATGCAAAACATTTCCATATTAGCCATGTTGTCAAAAAAAAGTCAAGAAAAATAAAGTGAAAAACATATGCTTCTGTATACACCAAGAGTTTATCAGTTTTCTCCATGGAGGTTTTTATCATAAGTCAGTATTCACAATGGAGGACATTGGTGCTCAGAGAGGCAGGTAATTTGTCTGAGATCACATAGAGAGTAAATATCAGAATCAGAACTTGAACCCAGGTCTTCTGATCCCCAATCAAAGATTCTTTCCATCTCTCATGCTGTCAGTTGGTTAGTGGCAGTTGCCTCTTAGCCTATAGATGTGGACTAGAAACAGGAATAATTTAAAGAGGTGGGGGGGGTGGAGCCAAGATGGCGGAGTAGATAGACTCACATATGCTAGCTCCGAACCCACAGCACATAATTATCTATAAAAAGAACTCCCAACAAATTCTGGAACAGTGGAGCCATGCAGCAACTGGGTGAAGGAGATTTCCGTTCCAGAGAGCCCTGAAAAAACGATCCCAAAGGTCCGTCACGCACCAGACCTGGAGCGAGAGGAGCAAGCAGATCCAAGCAGGCTTCAGGAACAGAATCTCCAGCGGCCACGAAGGTCCTTCCACCCACAGATGCACAGGTCAGTGAGAGAGACGTCTGGACAGGTTGAGAGGGGAGTGGGGTGTCTTCATGACTCGGGCCCCCTCTGGAGGCAGCAGCAGAGGCAGTGGGTGGCCAGAGGCTCCTGGAGCAGGCAGGAGCTCGGCAGCAGCAGCTCTATTATGGAAGGTCTCCACATAAACCCCCTGAGGGAACTGAGCCTGGGAGGCGGCCCAGCCCCCACCTGAGAACCTGATTTAATCTTACCCTGAATAGCAGCTGGCTAGCCACCAAAAGCCCTGAGGCTGGGGAGCAGCATTTGAATCTCAGACCCCAAGCACTAGCTGGGAGGATCTAGGCAGGGGTGGAGAGGAATCTCAGAAGTCAAGTAACTAGCTGGAAAAATGCCCAGAAAAGGGAAAAAAAATAAGACCATAGAAGGTTACTTTCTTTGGGAACAGATAATTCCAACTTTCCTCTCTGATGAGGAAGAAAACTGCTTACCATCAGGTAAAGACATAAGAGTCAAGGCCTCTGTAT
>CM053771.1:231128639-231147523 GCA_028658325.1 Potorous gilbertii | reverse complement strand
TACTATGTCTGGGAATACTCCAAATTTAAGATTAAGAAACTTATGTAGGATCAGAATTGCTTCAGGATCATAGACTTAGAGAGCTAGAGAGAACCTTGTGGGTCATTGAACCTAGCTCCCTCAATCAGGGAAGGAGGAAACAGGCCTCAAGAGGTGAAATCACTAGCCTAAGGTCACACAGGGAGAAATATCAAAACAGAATCTGAACTAAGGTTCTCTGACTCCAAATGGAGCTGGTAACCTTAAGCCCTGAGCTGAAGATGGGGGCTGGTATCAGCAACGTTCAGAAATAGGATTGGGAGAATGGCCTTGCATAGAAGACTTTCTAGTTGCTTCTCTTGTCATGGCTTAGCTCAACACAGGGAGACCCACCAGCATCCTGGCTAGATGGAATAGCAGGATCAATCCCTTGGAACTGTCAGAGAGAAATATTGAAATCATTTGAACAGGTAATCATAGGTTATGGTGAGCTTGTTCAGCACAAAGAAGGCTCGCTGGAGCAGAAATCCCCCTCCCAGATAATCAAGGAGATTTGCATTTGAAAAATTCCGGCCAGATACAGAAGAGTTTTTCTTTGGGCTTAGGTTGTAGGGGTAAAGTCACAGGTTGGAAAGAACCTTAGATTAGGGCAATTCAGACCGAAGTATCTTCAGACTGCTTAGGCAGAGTCAAAACTAGGGTTAGGCCAAGTAGGAAGATTACCAAGGTGCAACAAGTTACGGACACTTGTGATATGGCTTCATAAAAATGCTTCTCTTTCTGATGCCAGTAAATTCACCTCTCTGAGGACTTGAGGCATTTGTTTTGTGATAGATTTCTTCACACATATCACTGGGGACGCTCAGAGACTCTTGTGCACAGTAACACACGTACAGTTTTCAAACCTCGCCTAGGGCACACCTGTGCCTTGGCTTTGTGCTGCCCCTGATGTTTTCCCACTGTGGCTAAAACCAAGTGTGTATTTTCCATCCAGGATACAGCCTGACATTGTAAATCTGGTTCTGAGCAGAAAGATGCACATTCTGCTTTGGGACTGTAGGCCTCCTCTGACCTTCATAGCCTCCCAGTGCTGCCCTCCAATGCTCACTGTTCGCTTTCCCTCCTCCCTGTGTCTCTGTAACTTTGCTTAGACTCTTTGTTACCGTTGCAAAAGTCTAATGGGAAAATTGCTCACAGATGGCACAAACAATATGGAAAAGAGACTGTCTCTTCATTAGAGTCACACAAGATAGTGTTTTTAAATGATTCAATTGTTACCACAATAATTATGCTGAACATCAAGCATCTTCCTTTGTGTGACTTCAGGCTCTTGTTGAAGGCTTTGGAATGGGGGCAGGATGGAGGCACAGGTGAGTACACTGAAGAAACTACCAATAGAAAGTTCACTTAAGTTGGCAGCCTGATTGGCCTTCATAGCAATTAGAAATGTGACTGAGAGCCTCCCCAGGACAGCAGATTCAAACCTTGGGCCATATCACACCCTTGGATGGAGGTACCTCACCGTCCTTCGCCTCAGTTTCCTCATCTGTAAAATAAAGGAAATGGATTTGATGATCTCTGAAGTTTCCTTCAGCCTCTAGATATATACGATTATTGTCTATTCTGATTATCCTCTATTTCACCTTGGGGTGGCCTGGTATAGGGAGAGGCCTCCTTGAACTGGGGATACCCAGGGCAATATTATAAGGTTGACAAAGTTTCTCTTCTGCGGACACCTCTTGGGGTTATAGGATCCTAGATCCAGAGCTAGAATTAACCTCACAGGTCATCTTTTCTAATGCCCTTTTTTTACAGATGAGGAAACTGAGGCCTAAGCAGGTTAAGCGACTTGCCCAGGGTCACACAGGCATTTGATATTGGGGGTGGAATTTGAGTCCAGGTCCTCTGACTCCAGAGCCAAAACTCTTTCCTTTTCAATGTCCTCAATCCCTAGATATCTACCGTTGTCCCTGTGGCCAATCTGATTATTATGAACAATATGTGCCATGCTCTAAAATAATCCTCATGAACTCTAAGTTTGTGCTCATAAAGATCTCTTTCTCATAGAACACCACCGGCTCTCCTTCACCTCCCTAATTCTTGTTGTTCAGTAGTTTCAGTCATGTCCAACTTTAGGAGTTTTCTTGACAAAGATACTAGAGTGCTTTGCCATTTCCTTTTTCCAGCTCATTTTACATGAGAAAACTGAGACAAACAGGATTAAGTGACTTGCCCAGGGTCACACATCTAGTAAGTGTCTGAAGTTAGGTTTTCCTGACTCCAACTGCGCTACCTAGCTGCTTATCTAATTCTTACCCTCCCTCATTAAAACAACCCTCTTACTCTCAGTCAGTTGCCATAGAGAAAAGTGATCTGAAGATAGACCAAATCCCACAGACTTGTTAAAGACTATATATAGTCAGGTGGAGTGGAAGGAGCCCTAGTGGAGGAGGCAGGAGACTTGGGTTCTCATGGCTTCTTGGCTGCTAAGTAGCAGTGTGGCTTTGAGCAAATCATTGCCCTTTTCTGAGTCTGAGTTTCCTCAGCTGTACAAGAAGAAGGATGGAATTCATTAAATGATCTCTAAGGTCCCTTCTAGTTCCAATCATACAGGATAACAACTTTATATGTTATTCCTCTAAGGGTTTTTCAAGTTTTAAAGAGGGCCTGGAGACAGGAAGCTTTAACCCAAGTGGCCTTCTCATGGTGGGATGATCTAGATGCTATGAAAAAAAGTAGGCAGTGGGGATACTGTTGGGCATGGGGCCATTCCTTGCCCCATAGACAGCCACTATTCTACCTATAAATTAGGCTGGTATTGCCTAAACCCTCTGCAATGTGGCACCCAGAAATCATCTTCTCCTTTCACTGCCTCTGCATAGTAATGCTCCCTAACCCATGACATGCTTTTATTTTTAAAGATCTCTAAGGATGAGAATTTATACCAAAGGTCAGGAAACTTTTTTTTTCTGTAGATGGCCAATGTCCCTCAGAGATAAAAAATTAGTCTCAGACTTCATGGAAATTAAAAACAGCTTTAATTTAATTAGTTATGGAGGTGAAGTGGGTTTGACAGAGTGGACCATATAGAGGGTTAAACTAATTTTAAATCTAATAACAGAGAACAAAATGTATTAAGTGCAACAAATTTTAAAATGTGTTTCTGTTTGATTTTACATCTCATTAAGGGAAAGTGGAAAGGAGAGGAAAAAGAAAAGAAGAGGGAGACAAATTGGCAATGGTGAACAGGTGGAGATAGGAAAAGAAACAGCCACTGAGAAGAAACACATAGAGAAAGGGAGAGGAAGATAGAATCTCCTGCTTTCTGGAGGGGAAAGAGAAGCAGAAGGAGAAGGACTCGGAAGGTTCCGTAAATGAATCCTGCTAAACTCTACTCTTTACCAATTTGGGGTTTTAAAGTATTGTCATCTCTCAACAGTAACATATGGAAGGCTGATTGGTAGACAAACTACATGCATAGTTCTTCAGGGTCATGCAATGTATGAGGCAGCATGGTGCAGGAGAAAGAATGCCAGACTTGCAATCAAAGAACTTAGGTTTGAATTCCAGCTCCCTCACCTGTGTGATCATGGGCAAATCCAACTTTCTTGGGAATTTGTTTGAACAAGACAGTCTCTAATTTTCCTTCAAACATGAAGCCTATGATTCTATGAAGTTATTCTCTTGAGTTTCACCAGGATAATGTCAAACTAAGAGTCTGGTTGTGCCTTCAGGAGAAAGACAGCATGGGGTAGAGTCAGAAGAACTCATCAAAAGTGAGAACAGTTAATTGAGTTTGAGCTCCAGCTCTGATATTAGTAGCTAGGGGGCCATAAACAAATCATTTTTCACTAGCAGTCTAATGAAGACTGGATTTGGAATCAGAGGGTTTAGGTTAAAATCGCATCTCTGTCACTTATTACTTGAGCATGACCTTGGGCAAATCACTTCATCTTTCTGGCCTCAGTTCCCTCAGCTATAAAATGAAGGGATTGAACTAGATGACCTCAGTGTTCCTTCTAGTTCTAAATCAATGATCCTAAAGTGTTTGAATTTTTTTTTCCTTGTATCTGAAAGAAGAATAGTATTACAATATGTCATTCAAAAGAGAAGACCTAACGAATCACCAAGCGCAAACCAAGTGGATGAAAAATACCAGTTCAGACTATGATTTTTACCTTCAGATAGGCAGCCCATGTAGTGGATTCAGCAGTCACTATGGATAGATAATGAACTTGGCTCAGAACTGAAAAGGAGGACAAGTGAGTTAGATTGCGTTTAGGAAATTGGTCAGTTTTTAAAATATTTATAATAATTGATAATGATATAGCAAATGTTTAGTGTGCAAAGCCTTCAACACATTATCTCATATGAGATTCATGATAGCCTCGTCGGACTTCAGGTATTATTGCTGTCAGATTAGGAAACAGATTCAGAGAGCTAAGAGATTCTTACCTTATATCTCATTCTGCATTTTAAGTCCATCACCTCCCTGGCAGGAGGTGGCTAGCCTGCTTCATTTTCTGTTCTCAGAAATAATGGCTTGTCATTGCATTGATCAGTTCTAAGGTCATTCAAAGTTGTCCTTTAAAAGTTTTCATTAAAAATTGTTCTACAAGTTTTGCTTACTTCCTTCTGTATTGGTTCATCAAGGTCTTCCCAATTTTCTATGAAATACTATTTTGTCATCTTTTATGGTGACATAATATTCCATTGTATTCATTTATCACAATTTGTTTAGTCATTCCCCAATAAGTGGATACCCCCTTAGTTTCCATGGACATTTTGGTACCTATGGGTCTTTTATTGCTATCAGTAGCTTCCTTGGGACACAATCCTAGGAGTTAAATCTCTGGGTCAGATGGTATGAACAATTTAGTAATTTTCTTCAACCTGGTTTCAAACTGTTTTCTAGGGGCAATGGAGCAATTGATAGCTCTACCAGTAGTGAATTCACTTGCCTGTGTTCCCACAGATTCTCCAAGAATAAATTTTTCCATCTTTGCTTCCTTGATGAATTTTAAAGTAAAATCTCAGGGTTGTTTTAATTTTTACTTCTGTGTTATTAATGATATTTGAAATTTTTATAAGTGGTTATTGATCGTTTATACTTCTTATTCAGAAAACTATTCATTCCATTTGATCACTGGATTTTTATAATTTGACAAAGTCATGCTATTCTTGTGGAAATTATGGAGCTGTAGGTTAGATCATAGTTCAGTGAGATGGATTAAGAACTAGTTAAATGGTATGACTTAAAGAGTATTCCCTCATTGTTCATTGTGAATTTGAAAGGAGGTCTCCAGTGGAATGCCCCAGGGACCTGTGCTGCCCTTTATGACTTAACTTGAGATGCCTATTTACAATAGGTGTCTCGCTTTTCTTTTCTTTCCTTCCATTCTCTTCTTAACTCTCTGTAATTTGGCTTCAGACCTCATCATTCAACTGAAACTGCTCTCTCTAGAATTACCAATGGTCTCTTAATTGCCAAACCAAATAGCCTTTTCCTTCAATAATCACCCTTCACTTCTCTGCAGTGAAGTGAAATGATTGGGTGCCCAATCCTCCTTTATTCTGTCTTCAGCCTTTGATGCAGCCAGTCTCCCATTTCTCCTTGATACTTCTCTCTCTAGGTTTTTGTGACACTACTCTTTCCTGTTTCTCCTTCTCCTTGTCTGACTATTCCTCAATCTCATTTGCAGGATTTTCACCCAGGTCACATCCAGTAGCCATGTGTGTCTTCAAGGTTTTGTTCTGGGCCCTCGTCTCTTTCCCCTCTATACTATTTCTCTTAGTGATCTCATCAGCTCCCATGAATCCATCATCATTTCTATAGAGATGATTTTCTGATCTATTTGTCCTACTCTAACTTCTTTCCTGACGTCCCATCTTATATTTTCAACTGCCTGGAAGTGGATGTGTTGTAAACATCTCAAACTTAACATACCCAGAACTGAACTTGTGTATGCCCCCAAATCCTCTCCTCTTCCTAATTTTTCCATTATTGTTGAGGGTACTGCTGTCTTTTCAGTTGCCCAGTCTTATGACCTAGGTGTCTTTATCCTTGACTACTCTCTCTTTCTCATCTTCCATGTCCAATCTGTTACCAAGTCATATCATTTCTACCTTCATAAAATCTTGTCCCCTTCACTCATCTGAAACTGCTACCACTAGAACAGATCCTTCTGACCTCATGCCTGGGCTATCAGATTTGCCTTCTGGTTCGTCTTCCTTCCTCAAGTCACTTCCCACTCCAGTCCATCATCCACTCAGATATCAAATTGATCTTCCTAATATACTAGTCTGACCATGTCACCTACCCTAATTCCAGTGGCTCCCTATCACTTCAAGAATTAAATCTAAAATCCACTGTTTTTAAAAATCCCTTCATAACTGTATTTCAGACCTGCACAACTTGCAACAAACCAAAGGATTTCCTCTACATATGAAGGATGTTTTCCTCTGCATTCTTTGTGGGTCACTAAACTCCTTTGGCATGCTGAAAGCAGCCCATGGGCCATAAGTGACCCACAGGCTACAGGCTGTGCAGGCCTGGTGTATCTCTTCTACATTTCCAATCTTCTTATATCTTTCTCTCTTTTCTCACCATGGTCCATGCTTGGCAGTTCAGTGAAGCTGGTCTCCTTACTGTTCCTCCTAGAAAATAACTATTTTCAGTAGCTGTCTCCATGCCTGGAATTCTCTCCTTTATCTCTACCTCCAGCTTCTCTGACTTCCTTCAAGTATCCTAAAGTCTTACTTTCCAGAAGAAGCCTTCTCCAGTCTTCCTTAATCTTAATGCCTTCCTTTTGAAATCATTCCCAAATTATCCTGTATTATCATGTTTGAATAGAATTGTTCAGATGTTGTTTCCTACATTAAACTGTGACATGCTCCTTGAGACCAGGGACTGATTTTTTGGGTTGTTTTTTTTTTTAGCTTTATGGCCCTAGCACTTTAGCACCATCCAGGCACATGGTTGTTGAATTGGCTTTTCTTTCCAGGTCTCTAATGTCTCCAGTCTTACTGTAATTATCTTCCTTTCTAAAGGTAAATTATATGCAAAGATATAATTCAGATATGTGAAGTATTTGTGAATCATCATCAGTGTGTTTTAAAGGAAGAAGTACCCAGAGTAGCCTAACCTTATCAAAGAAATGACTTTGCTAAGGGAATTTCACATCTTATTAAGGAGACCTGTCATAGAATCCCCACCTCCTTTCAAAGCTCAGTTAATTTTTTTTTGTGGAAGCATTTCCTCATCTCATCAGTTGTTGGTGCTTCTCCACTCTGATATATCTGTGTGTGGCTTCTTTGAGGCCAGAGGCCCTGGCACCTACCTTAGTGCACATAATAAGCACTTAAATACTTGTTCATTTGAAGTGAATTGAATTGAAATGGCTCATCTTTAGGGCAACAAGGATTAAATAACTTGTTTAGTTTAGAAGGAGAGTTTAGAATTTGGTAAAGAAGCATCATCAATATGAAAAAAAATGGGGCAAAAAAGGAGTTGGAATGATTCTTGGGTGAACTTGGATGAAAACAATTATCATGCCCTTTTCAGCATTTTCCTCTCTAGTCTAAATGTCTTGTTCATTTAAATAATACTTGCATGGAATGGTCTTAAATCTTCCCACATTGTCAGTGTCCTATGATAAAGTGGTTGAACAAAATAGGACCAAGGACAAATCTCTAAACCCTCTCCCTAGTGACTTGATCTCCAAAACTGACATGAACTCATTAATGACTGGGCAGCTAGGTGGTGCAGTGGATAGAACTCTGAAACTGAAGTCAAGAAGACTCTTCTTCCTGAGTTCAAATCTGGATTCAGACTTACTAGCTGTGTGTGATGCTGGACAAGTCACTTAACTCTGTTTGCTCTAGTTTTCTTATCTGCAAAATGAGCTGGAAAAGGAAATGGTAAACCACTCCAGTATCCTTGGGGGTCACAACCCCACATGGGGTCTTAAAGAGTCAGACATGACTGAAACAAAACAACAACATTAATGATGACTGTGTAGGTCTAGTCAATCAACCAATCCCTAAAATTCCACTCAAGTAGTATTTGTCCCACATCTCTTCATCTTTTCTATAATTAAAATACCAATAGGACACATGGGAAGACAATGTGGTACAATTGAAGGAGAGCTGAATTTAGGTCAGAGAACTTGAATTCAAATATTAACTTTATCATTTATAACTTTTGTGTCATGTAACCTCTTCTATAAAATGCAAGATTTGGACTAGATGGCCTCTAAGGTCCTTTCCAACTCTAACTTCATGAGGAAAGTGTTTTTTAAACCTTAAACTGCTATGAAAGCGTGAACCATTGAGTTATTTTTGGTTTCCCAATCCAAATTTTTCAGGTATATCTTTTGGTCATCTAATTTAAATCCTTTCTGCTGCAGCATAAGTTAATTCTCTTTCATCCAAACCCCAGCAGAGCATTCTGTTGTTGTTGAGTCATTTCAGTCGTGTCACTCTTCCTCATAAAAAAACTAACAAGTTTAAATCATCTGAGCACTCTCTTTTTAATGCATAGTCATGGACTCAAAGACATTGCCAGATTTTCATCTCTCTGTTCTTTCTCCTTTAGCCCCATGCAACTAAATGGAATGTTAGGAAAGAAAGGAAAGGAAAATGACTTTCCAGATTTTCTAAATGCCTGGAGTTACAGTGAATGTTAGGTATTCATTTATCTAAATTTCAGCTTTCATGATCTCTCTCCCCTTTCAGTAGATGAAAACAAAGCAGTCAAGACCTTAAAGACCTTACATTCTCTTGGAATATTTTACATTTATACCTATGTGTGTGTATATCTACAGCAATACATGTATATTATATATATATATATATATATATATATATATATATAATATATATATGTATTTTGAAACATATGGATATACATATTTGGTCTTTCTGGTTAGACTACAAACTCCCAGAAGGCAGAGACCATCTTATATTATCTTATATTCTTCCTAGTGCTATGTAGTATTTCCTATGTAGTATTTGGTAGTCATACTCAGATACGATCAGATACTCTAATTTTAAAGTACTTTGTGTGTATTATTTCCTTTCTCCAATCTGGTGAGGTTGGTAGAACCAGTGTTATTTATCCCTTTTGGCTTATAAGGAATCTGAGGTTTAAAGGAGTAACTTCTTCAAGGTCATACATACAGTGAGCAGCATGCACACAGTGCCAGTGTGAGCTGGATATTAGAGGCTGAGCTGAGCTTGTCCTGGTCCCTGGATTTTGGCTCCCCCTTTAGTCAAGTGAGAGTATCCTGCCCTTTACTGTTAGACTTAAACTAAGATTAAGGTCTCTGACACAATATTTGAAGAAAAATAAAATGCTGAGTTCATCTGCTAGGACAGAATTACATTAAGGGGGATGAAATTAAAGGCTTTTCATGGAAAGATCTCCTGGATAATTTGATGGAAGACTTTAATTATTTCAAAGTGCCCAAGAAAAAGATGCTTTTAAAAGGAATTCATTTGAGGATCACATAAAAATATTATATATAACTATCTCTGTGAACTTTTACAACTGCAATTGATCTGGAGAGCTGGCTTAGAAAAGGAGGGACTTTGATTTCTGACTTCCTCTTGCCCAGGCAACACCCACTGGGGAACATATGAAGCAGGACTCAAGTCACAGGAACAGTGGACCATGGAAGGATGACATGGGTTTCAATTTCAGCCAGAAGCTTGGATTAGACAGCAGAAATAATTAGAAATCGATATGTATGGAGTTCACTGGATTCATGCATCTTCTGCCTTCCCAGGAACTCAATTAATTTCAACAAACATTAATAGAGGCAGTCAGGTAGAGAAAGAACATTCATTTGGAGTCAGGAGACCTCAGTCCAAATCTCAGTCCTTGTATTTCCTACCTCTGTGACACAGGGCAAGTTGCTGTCCATCTCTGGGCCTTATCTTCCTCATCTCTGAAATGAGAGGGTCTGTTCTAGGGATTTGGGAGGTACAGTGATGGGTAGATCGTGGTCCCTGCCTTTCATGATGCTGATGGCCTAATTGAAGAAGTGATGGTAAATAACCGTCGTACAAATGAGCATATGATAAAAACTTTGGGGAGGTATGAGGTATGGATGAAGTGCCCTTTGGAAAGGCAGTGTGGTCTAGGTGGATTTGGGATCAGAAAGACTTGTATCCAAAGAATATTATAAAACCTCTCTGAGAGCCAATTTCTTCTATAAAATGAGGATAGTAACAGTCCCAGTACCTGCTATTGCAGGATTGCTATGAGGTTCAGAATGAGATAATGAATATAAGGCACATCAAAAGCCTTAAAGGGCTGTATAATTGTAGATTTAGTTCTAAATGGAAAGACCTGGAAAGGCTTCATGGGTAGGTGGCACCTTGCCTGGTCTTGAAGAATAATAACTATAATAGCTAACATTTACATGGCCCTCTAGGGTTGGCAGAGAGTACTTTAAAAAATATAATCTCATTTCTTCCTCACAAAAGCCTGCAAAGTCGGTACTATTATTACTCTGGGGTATATAGTTAGTAAGTATCCCAGCTAAGATTTGAACTCAGGTCTTCCTTTATCTACCATGCCACTGAGATTTAATAAACAAGGTTGGTGAAAGAGGGTGATGCATTTAGGGTTGGTATGAGCAAATACAGTAAAGAGTAATTTAGGGCAGAGTGAGTTGTCCAGTTTGACTGGAAGGCAGAGGAACTTGGCATTGAGGGGTCATCGATGGTTTTTTTATTGTAATCAAAGATGTACATTAGGAAAAATGAATCTGGCAGTAGCATCTAGAAGGAATCGGAGTGAGTAGAGACTGGAACACTTGGGAAGATTTAGGAGATTATTATATTCATTTAAGCAGGAGGGAAGGGGGACCTGCATTAAGGTAGTGGCTGGAAATGATCAGGAGGGTTCAAAAGAAACGGATGGAAGAGGTATCTTGGAGACAGAATAGACAACACTTGGAAACTTGCTCATGTTGACATGTTGGGAGAGCAGTTCAGGCAAACTGGTGAGGGAGAAAGGGACAGTGGCTGTCTTAGGGTGGTTGAGCAGGCAGAAAAAGCCCTGTATTTAATGTGACATGTGGGGAAACTTAGTATCTGAGGGTTTTAACTTGATGTGTAATGATTAAACTGGGCAGCTGGTGGTGCAGTGGTTAGAGCATCAGCGCGGGAGTCAGGAGGACCTGAGTTCAAATCTCACCCCAGACACTTGACACTCACTAGCCCTTGAGCAAGTCATTTAACCCCAGTTGCCCCATTCTGCATCATCTCCAGTCATCCTGATGAATATCTGGTCGGTGGATCCAGATGGCTCTGGAGAAGTGAGGCTGGTGACCTGCACAAACTCCCTCAATCAAAACAGTCAAGTGCAGGTCATGTCATCATTTCTCTGATGGCAGGGTCTTCTTTGGCAACAAAGGATGAATACACAATGGTTAAACCAATTCATTCGCTAAGGAGAGGATTCTTAACCTGTGGCCCAGGAACTTGTTTTTTAATTGTGAAAACTATCTTTCAAGATATGTGGTTTCATTGCAATCCTATGTATTTTTATGCATTTAAATATATTATTTTGACAGGGGGTCCATAGATCTCAACAGTTTGTCAAAGGAGTCCATGATTCAAGACAGAGTTAATTTTGTGTATATGTATGTGTATACATATGCATACATATGTGTATGTACACATGCATACATATGTGATATACATATGTATTTACTGTTCTTGCTTTTGTAGCATAGTTAATACAGAAATATATTTTCTATAACTTCACATGTCTAATGGTTTTCCTATTACTTGCCTTCCTAGTGGGTGGAGGATAGAATGGAAGGAAGGAACTAAAAATTAGAAACAATTTTTTTTAAAGTAATTGGAGACTCCTAAAGACTCCCAGAGTTCCATCAGTCCAACCCTCTGCCTCCAGGCAAGGCTGTACTAGGATTTCTTCCTTTGATCCCTTCTCCTCTTTTGTGATCAAGAAACAAGTAAGCAAAAACATCTGATTAAGAAATCTTGACTGACAATGTATTTATACAGCCTGGGTTATGGAGGGGGTGTCCAATGCCATACTAGATGGAAAGCACTTGCACACTTTAAAGGGCTGTGTAAATGACAGCTGTTGTTATTAATGTTATTGTCACTGTTATCAGTAGTCTGCAGTCACCAGGTCTCCAGTCTGCTGATGGCTTTACTCCCATAGTCTTCTACTGTGCTCCTGCTGACTGCAAGAAAAGTTTGTTGAGCAAAGAAAGGGTGTTTAACAACTGGGCTTGGTGGGGGGGAGGTGGGGGATACACACACACACACATTTTCAAATTTAATCTGCATTACTAACACTTTCTAAGGGCTAGATAATCAACAAAATATTAAATCAAGCCCTCATTATAGGAATTACTTACTTCTGAGGTGTAAATGTTCATATTGAAAATTTTACAATCAGCTCTCAAAAGCTGGTTAGAGCTGACTCCAGGACACCTCTGAATACAATATTCTGTCCTACTTAAACCCCCCACCCCTTCTATAGGGAAGATCTCTTTTGCTCCATTTTGCTGTAGTTTCTCCCCATTTCCCCTTGTCCTGTCCTCCTCAGGAGGAAGAAGGTACCAGCAAAAGAAGCATGAGCTCTGGGCTCCAAAATTTACAGGCAAACAAGAGACCCGGCAGTATCTCTAGTTCCTGGGATGCCAGAGGGACCACAGGAGAGACCCAGTCTCTTTTCCCCCACCAAGGGTAGAGTATAAAAATGGATGACACTTCAGAAAGTGGGGCAAAGTTACAGCATATAACTGTGGAAGTGGCCGGTGTCAGTCCTAGAGAGTTACATCTGGGAACATTTTTGAAGCTGAAATTAATCCCATTTTTCATTAATGTGGAATTACACACTCCATTTGCTCATGAAACCTAACTCTTCACCAGGGCCCTGGAAAGTTTGACAAGCCTCTTCTGTGGAGGGGAAGATGCTTCTCTCTAGTGTGTGTGTGTGTGTGTGTGTGTGTGTGTGTGGGTGTGTGGGTGTGTGTGTGTGTGTAGGGGAAGCCTACACCAGCCTTGCCACCAGGAAGCAAGAACCCAGTGGGTGGGGCATGGTATGGAACTGGAAGAGTTTCAAGTTTATCCGGCCTATAAATTAACCCTTCCTTCCTTCTGCCACACACTTCTCGATTCTTGTCTCTATGGATGATTCATTCTTCTACTGCTTGATCTTACCAAATAGGAACTGTAGACAGTCACCTCCTGGTAAGACCGTTTCCCAGTTTTAGCTAGGTTCATATGACATGAGAGACAAAGAGAAGGATACCTGTCAGTACCAGCTCCTTGCCATCGGAGTTACAAGTCTGGAGCTATGACAGTCCGTAGAATTGGAAATTATCTAACCTTTTGCTCTCAAGTCAGAACAATCTGGAACAAACCTCATTGGATTTGACCCTGTGGCCTTTGAAATGTGGTTGAAAGTAGCAAATGGGATTCACAAACATATGCCCCTCCATCAAGGTTTATTTGTTTTCAGTCGTGTCTGACTCTTGGTAAGCCCATTTGGGGGTTTCTTGACAAAGATGCTGGGATGGTTTGCCGTTTTCTTCTCCAGTTCATTTTACAGACAATGAAATGAGGCAAATATGGTGAAGTGACTTGCCCAGGGTCACATAGCTAGTAAGTGTCTGGGACCAGATTTGAACCTAGCAAGATGAATACCTAGCAAGGTATATCAGTCTATCCACTGTATCACCTAGCTGCCAAATAAAACCTGTTTATTATGTGTTCTCTTCCTTATGAGTTATCTTGTCTTGTTTAAGTCTACCCTTCTTCAGGCTAAAGTCTTTCAGGAGTTGTCATTAAAAGTCCTTTCCCCCTAACACCACCCTGGGCATAAGGCAGGCATTCACTAAGTACTTCTTGAACTGAATTGAAAGCTAATTGACCTCTGTGGCCTGTGAGTTTGAGAAGCAGCAAGGGGGACTTGGGAGACCATGACAGTTGATGATGCCAGAAGGCTTGATGAATACAAAGTGTGTGACTTGACCCTGATTTTTTATCCATAAAGTAATAATAGTCTATGTCACAGGGTTGTGAGAAAAGCCCTTTATAAACTATAATCTCTGATATTAATGTGAATCATGACTATTGTTGACCATTGGCTGGGTTCCATGTGCTCTAATTAAATGTCTTAAAGAAGCGGGTATTGATTGTATGCTGGTTGGTAATGGTTGGGAGGGTAATACTTGAAGAATATGGTGATGTAAGTAGGAGATCTTTATCTTGAGAATAGAAGACATAGGTAAAATGTTAATCAAATTTTTGTATGACACAGAGCTAGGCGGGAGAACTAATACACTGGATGATAGAGTCATGATCCAAAAAGATATTGACAGAGTAGAGCCTTGGGCCAAAGTGAAAGAGAAAATATTCTAGGGAATAAATGTAAAAGTAAAAACTAAAGGAAGTATGTTATAGTAAGGTGGTCCTCAAAGTGTGTTGGGGGTTGGCTAAGGAGGTCCTTCGAGGTCATACCTGTTTTCATAATAATACCAAGATGTTTTAATGTCTAATATGGTGAAAATGAATAGATGTGACTCATATAAACAAAAGCTCTCAGTCGTTTCAGTTATGTCTGACTCTTTGTGACTCCATTTTGGGATTTTCTTGGCAAAGATACTGGAGTGGTTTGCCACTTTCTTCTCCAGATCATTTTTACAGATAGGGAAACTGAGGCAAATAGGTTAAGTGACTTGCCCAGGGTCACAGAGCTAGTAAGAGTCTAAGGTCAGATTTGAACTCAGGTCCTCCTGACTCCAGGGCCAAGTGCTCTATCCACTGCACCACCCAGCTGCCCTAGAGAGGAGAGAACTTAGGGAAAGGTAGGATAACGGTTCAGTGTTTAAAGGGCTATCACATGGAAGAGGAGGAATAAAATTTGTTCTTGGCCCCAGGTACAACAGGTAGAAGAATACTATCAGATAGCATTTACATGGTACTTTAATAATATTATTTTATTTTATCCTCACAAAAACTACTAGAAATAGGTGCTATCATTCTCCCTCAGGAAGACCTCTATTCAAATACTATCTTGGACTCATACTAACTGTGTGGCCCTGGGCAAGTCTTTTACCCTTTGTCTGCTTCAGTTTCCTCATTTATAAAATGGGGATAACAGTCACATCTACCTCCCATTGTTATTGTGAGAGTAAAGAAACCCAGTATTTTTAAAGTGCTTTGCAAACCTTAAAGCACTATATGAATGTTATCTATTATTTAGGTCTAATAGATGAGAAAGGCTTTTTGATCATTGTTATGATCCCAAATTGGAATGGGCTGACTCTGGATCTCTTAGAGCAGGGGCTAACCTACCATTTGTCTGATGTATCATAAAAGGGATTGTTGTTCAGGTGCCAGACTACAAGACCAATGGAGTTCCTTCCAGCCCTGAGATCCTCTGATTCCATCAAAGCTCAATCATGGTTCATAGAATCAAAAGATATTAGAGTCAGAAAGGACTCTACAGAACCTTTTGTTTTACAAATGAGGATGCTGAGCTCTAGAAGAGCAGAGCGACTTGCCCAATGCCACGCAGTCAATAAGATGAGGCTAGAATGAGACCCCAGATTTCCAGTGATTTTTCCCACAAAACTACACTATCTCTTTAGTAATCCTGAAATACTTGACTAACATCCAGAGCACTGTAGGATCATAATATTATAGATTTAGAGAGAGGAGAAACCCCATACATCATCTAATCCAGTCCTCTCATTTTACTAATTAAGAAACTGAGGCCCAGAGAAGTGAAATGGTTTGCCCAAGGTCATGAGGTAGTACTTAAGCCGATGCTTGAACCAAGGTTCTCCATTTCCAAACCCAGTGCTCTTTCAAGTCAACAGGCATTTGTGAAGAGCCTATCATATGCTAAGCACTTTCTACTGTAATGTATTATGGGCAAATTAACATAGGCAATAAGAAGAACCCCTTTGGGGCCAATAGAACTCATCTCAGAGAAGTTCACTATGTCCATGGAATGTCTTAGAAACAGTATCATATGAAAAGTCAAGAGGCTTGGGTTCTAGTCCTAATTCTTGTTGTTGCTCATCGTTTTCAAAGAAGACCAGCGACATCAAGAATGAGCAATGACTTGGATTGGGTTGGAGTGAGGGGGTGGTAATCAAATCATTGGTCTCACCCTTCCAGAATCATCAAAGTTCAGTGGTAAGACAAAAGTCAGGACCATGATGACTATTACAACTAGGGGTGACCTTGGGCAAGTCCTTTCAACTAATATCTGTTTCCTTATCTGTAAAACAGGTATAGCAATCTCAGTCTTGATGACAGAATTGAAGAATTATTCTGAGGACCAAAATGAGATAGTATTTGTGTAAGTTCTCTGTGCAAGATGTGAACTGACTTGGGCACAGTCAGGAAATGTAAGACTGCCACAAGAGAGATAGTCCCACTGCACTCTGCTCTACTCAGGTCATGGTTGAAGTTCTGCACTCTATTCTGCAATCACACTGTAGACAGGACATTGATGGAAAGACAATACAACTTAGAGGAGGGTTATTTGGAAGGTGAGGGACTGGAGACTTTGAGTTATGAAGTTCCATTGAAAGAACTGGGAATGAGGATTCATGAACACTGTCTTCAAACATATGAAGGGATAGCATAGAGGGTTTAGATTTGTGTTGCCTGCTCCCACAGGGAAAACTGGGAGCAGTGGATGGAAGTTATACTAAGGGAATCTCACCTCAGTATCAGAGGGAATGTTTTAATTAGATCTGTCCCAAAGTGGAATAAACTGCTTTGGAAAGTAGTGAATTTCTTGTCCCTGAAGGTTTTCAAGCAGAGATTGGATGGCCATCTATCAGGGATATTGCTGGGGGGATTTCTGGAACTTGGACTGGATGACCTATAAATTCCCTTCAAAGTATAGGGTGCTATGATTCTAGGTTGTTTATGAAGTCTATAGGAAGTCCCAGTGGAAACCTGGTGGAAACAAGTCTAATGCCTAATATGTTTGGAAGGTCTATAATTCAGGGCTTTGAAAACTTCAGGGGAGCTGAAAGATTGATTGACTTTTGTGTCCCACTTTTGCGCTTCCTGTTTCTGATTTTTCTAGGCTCAAAACTACTACCATGACTTCACAGAATTCTGTCCCAGACCAACTGACATCTACACTCTATGTCAGTCTCTTGCAACTCCCCCATCACTGTTCACAGCTGCCCTTACCCTTCATTGCAATGTATTAGACTTTCCTGAGTAGGCATTGCTTATGGGAGAATATCTGCCTAAGGCTACCAATTCCCAGAAGGCTGGGACTGGAACCTGCCTGATTCCCTCTGAATACCACCTAGTCAAATGTCAAGAGCACAAAGAAAACCAAGAAAAGATTCCATTAGAGGTAAGGAAATGATGGAACCCCTGAATTTGCTGAAGGAACTGGGACTGTCATATGGAAGAAAGATGAAGCCTTATTTTGCTTGACCCCAGAGGGCAAGATGGAAGTAGCTAAGAGGCAGATATCTAGCTCAAGGAGGAACTTTTTAACAATTAGAACTGTTCAAAGGTAGAATAGGTTGCTTCTCTGGTGGTGAGTTCCCATCATTGAATGACTTCAGTTGGAGGCTGAAAAACTAGTCATCAATGGTGTTGTAGGGGAGTCCCATGCTTTGAGTTTTGTTTGAGATGACTTCTGAAGTACCTTCCAGCTCTGACAATTTATAACTCCAGGAGTTCCCTGTAGTATATACTAATAGGAGAATGGTGGAAAAGAGAACTTCCAGTGTGGGGCTAGGTAAAGGGGTATGTTGAGATCCCATAGGGGTTTCACTGGCATTTCCTTCACTGAGATCAGAACTCCCAGGATCAGGGTCCCTTTAGATTAATTTTTAACTCGTAAATGATAAATGTGAAGGAAAGGTGACTCCAGGGAAAATTTTTCAAGCCAAGTTGTTCCTTTCCAGGAAACCAGAGGAAGCCCTTGATTGGGAGTAGGGAGCTCACCATGGCAATCCTGGCTCTGTCACGGAGGAGCATGAGCAAATCACTCAGTCTTGGAGGGCTTCAGTTTTTCTTTTTCTTTTTTTAAATGATTTGAATTTAGTTTTCTACAATCATTTCCATAAGTTTTAGATTTTCTCTCCCTCCCTACCATCAAGATGGCATGCAATTTTACGTGAGTTCTACACATGCATTCTTATTAAACACATTTTCACATTAGTCATGTTGCATAGGAAAATTAAAATGAATGGGAGAAACCATGAGAAAAACTAAACCAAAACAAAACATAACACGAGAGAAAATATTCTGCTTCATTCTGCGTTCCAATTTCATAGTTCTGAATGTGGATGACATCGTGCCTCAATAGTCTTTTGGGAATGTTTTAGGTCCTTGTATTGCTGTAAAGGGCTAAGTTTCAAAAACAGTCCTTGCACACTGTGGCTCTTACTGTGTATAATGTTATCCTGGTTCTGCTCATTTCACTCAGCATCAGTTCATGTCAGTTTTTGCAGGTTTTTCTGAAGTTTGCCTGTTCATCATATCTTACGTCACAGTAATATTTCATACATAACATTCATATACCACAACTTATTCAGCCATTCCCCAGTTGATGGGCATCCCTTCAGTTTCTAATTGTTGACCAACACAAAGAGAACTGCTATAAATATTTCTGTACATGTGGGAACTTTTCCCATTTTTATGATCTCTTTGAGATACAGTCCTAGAAGCTATGTATGTTCATCCTTCATTGCCAAAGAAGACCATGCCATCAGAGAAATAATGACATGACTTGCACTTGACTTTGTTTTGAGTGAGGGAGTGCTGTGCAGGTCACCAATCTCACTTCTCCTCCAGAGCCATCTGAATCCAGTGACCAGATATTCATCAGGATGACTGGAGATGACCCAGGATGAGGT
>CM053771.1:231110683-231128139 GCA_028658325.1 Potorous gilbertii | reverse complement strand
AATACCACTACTAGGTCTGTATATCAAAAAGATTTTAAAAAACAAAAGAAGGGAAGTATATGTACAAAAATATTCATAGCAACTCTTTTTGTGTAGGTAACTAATCGGAAACTTAGGGGATGCCCATCAATTGGGGAATGGCTAAACGAGTTGTGATATATGATAGTATTATTGTGCTATAAGATGATAAGCAGGAAAACCAAGGAAGACTCATATGAACTGATGCAAAGTGAAGTGAACAGAACCAGGACAACATTATACACAGTAAGAGAAATAATGTAAAATGGTCAATTGTGAATGACTTAGCTGTTCTTAGCAATAGAATGATCCAATTCCAAAGAACTTATGATGAAAAAATGCTATCCACCTCCAGAAAAAGAACTGATGGAGTCTGAATGCAGATCAAAGCACACTTTTTAAACTTTATTTTTCTTGGGTTTTTTGGCTGTGTTTTCTTTTGCAATGTGTCTAAAATGGAAATGTTTTGCCTGACTTCACATGTATAATTTACATAAAATTGTTTGCTTTTTAAAGGAATGAAGAAAGGAGGGAGGGAAAGGATTTGGTACTCAAATTAAAAAATAAATGTTAAAAATTTTACATATAATAGAGAAATAATGGATGAAATAAAGATATATTATGAGGGGAAAAAAATAAAGTACCTTCCAGCTATAAATGTATGATCTTAAGTGTACTTCAAGTGTTTTGCAAAATCTAAGGGAGGAACCAAGTCACTATCCACTAGAGGGAGATCAAGGAAGGCCTCCTGGAAGAGGTGGTCTATTAATAAATGGCTAAAATTAAACAAGCAGAAGAGGGAGACTTTCTAGGCTGAGGTAATTGAAGAAAAAGATAGGGAAAAATGAGAGTTTATGTAAGGGAGTATGATTAGTTCAATATGTTTGGGACATACAAGGCATGAAAAGAGGGTAGTATGGAATTAGTCGGGAAAGGTAGTATCAGACAGAGGAATAAGAGATCAGAACTTTATTTGATAGGTGATAGGTGATTTGGATGAAGAGATGACACATCAAAATCTCTGCATAAAATTAATCTGGAAGTAATATGAAGGAATGACTAGAGGAAGGAACAAATAGAATCTGGGGAGAAGTATCAGAAGGCTATTGCAATAGACTAATTGGTTGGAAATAAGGGTTTATTCTGGGGTGGTAGCAGTGGAAATAGAGACGGATTTGAAAGAAGTCAATAGAAATTGATAACTGACTAGATATGGGAAGTAAGTGAGAGAGAAAAGCAAGATACACAAGAGGAGAGACATGGAGCAGTGCCTGTCCTTGGTAAGTCTCTAGTCTATTGGGAATGAAACCAGTCCCACAATATCCGAGAGAAGTCAAAAAAGATTGTCGGTTTTGAGAAGTTAAAAATAGTGACATTCTGCTCCATCACCAAAGATGTATCCAATCTCCCTTGAAAGACTCTGAAGATGGAATGAAGAAAAAGGAAGGAACAAAAAAAGGAGAAAAGGAAAAGGAAAGAAAAGTGAACAGAGTGCTGAACCTGGGGTCAAGAGAGACCCGAGTTCAAATTTAGCCTCAGGCACTTATGTATGACCCTGGGCAAGTCACTTAATCCTGACTGCCTCAGTTTTCTCATCTGTAAAATGAGCTGGAGATAGAAATGGCAAACCTCTCCAGTATCGAAAACAACTGAATAACAGGGAAGAAAAGATGATGAAAATGATGATGATGGTGATGATGACAATAGCTAACATTTACAGAGTGCTTACCATGTGCCGAGCACTATACTAAGTGCTTTTGATCTTCACAACAACTCTGAGAAGGAGATGCCATCATTATCCCCATTTTATAGATGAGAAGACTGAAACAAGAAGAGGTTAAGTAACTTGCCATTAAGATCTCAGGCTAGATTTGAATTCAGACCTTCTTGGCTTTAGGCCTGGTGCTCTATCCACCATGTCACCTATCTGTATCAGCTAAGTATTCTTAAAGTGTTCATTTCTCTCATCTGTATATCATTATGCCTTATCTCTACCCATTCACTCTTCTTTCCCCATGGCATACATTATAGGGACTTGTGCACCGTAAGGACACATATTGGCTGACAGATGAAAGTCTTATTCTGAAAAAAATTATTTTAAAAATCTATTCACTATAAAAAAAAATTACTCTTTCTCTTTCCTCTATATAATCTATCCTCTAACTTGCCAGTCCTTCCCTAATTTACTCTAGGTCATGAAAGACTTTCTTAATATTTTCCATTCAATGTTTATTCCCTACAGGGAGACCTGGAATGGGAGAAGGAAGTTAGGAGGTATCTATCCCAGTTGCTCTAAGTTGGCTCCCTGCTCCTAATACCATTCTCTGCCCATTCATCTACAACCAAACAATTCCACCCATCTGCTCAACCCATTTCAACAAGTATTTATTGAGAACTTAAAACATGCTCAGAATACCAAGGAAATATACAACACCGTTTCCTATCCTAGAGAAACTTATCATTTTATCAAAGAGATGATCCAGGATTAAT
This sequence comes from Potorous gilbertii, assembly GCA_028658325.1. Classification (NCBI taxonomy): domain Eukaryota; kingdom Metazoa; phylum Chordata; class Mammalia; order Diprotodontia; family Potoroidae; genus Potorous; species Potorous gilbertii. Next base: position 231,125,631 of record CM053771.1, on the reverse strand, counting down.
AGCAGTCAATTAACATCTGGGGGCAAGCGACAAGCATGTATTAATCGGTTACTCTGTGCCAGGCACTGGACTAAGAGTTGGAGATACAAAGAAAGGCAAAAATAATTTCTCAAGGAGCTCTCACAGTCTAAAGCGAGAGTAACCACATTTAAATAATATAAAAGATAAATTAGAGATTATCTCAGAGGGAAGGCACTAGAATTATGGAGGATTAGAAGATCCTTTAGATCTTCCTTGGAGAATTCCAAGTTTAGGGCTCTTAGTCAATAAGCATGTAGTAAGTGCCTCCTGTGTGCCAGGCACTGTGCTGGGGATATAAAAAAAAGGCAAAAAGCAGTCCCCCCTCGAAAGAGGCTCATGGTCTCATGGGAGAGATAACAACTATGTACAGATAAGATAACCTGGAGATAAGAAACAGAGGTACTAGTACTAAGGGGGCAGGGAAAGGCTTCTTACTGATGGTAGGATTTTAGCTGGGACTTGAAGGCAGCCAGAGAGGTCAGGAGGCAGAGAAGAGGAAGACAAATAGTCTCTGTGTCTTAGAGGTCACCTGGCCTAACCCCCTAGAATTACAGATGAGAAAGTGGAGATTCAGAGATGTTCCATGACAGGAAGGAGATACTATAGGTAGCAGGCGGCAGAGTCAGGATTTTTCTGTGAGACCCCTTGACTCCAAATGTTGCCATTTATAAAGTTGGAAGGTTTGCCAAGAGTCTTGGCCATAACCTAATCTTGTGAGGTAGATATAGGAAGCGTGATCATCCACATTTTTAGAAAGCAGAGATCTCAGACATGTGAAATAACTTGTCCCAGGCTACAGCAATCTCACAACCATCGGGGACAACGTTCAAATCCAGAGCATGCATGCTGCCTTCTTCCTTGCCTCATAAAACTTCATGTGGCAGACAATGCATCTGGTGTCATTATCATTTTACAGAGGGGTAAACTGAGGTGCAGAGAGATTAGGTGACTTACCAAAGTCATGGGGCTGGAATCACACAATCATAGAATTTCAGCATTATTTTGTATGTCCAGTCAGGCCCAATGGACTGTATGGTTCATGGCGAAGATACTGGAGAGATCTGCCATTTCCTTCTCCGGCGAATTAAGGCAAGCTAAGGCTAAATGACTTGCCCAGGGTCACACTGCTAGTAAGTCTCTGAGGCCGGATCTGAACTCAGGTCTTTCTGACTCCAGCCTCAACACTCTATCCACTGAGCCACCTAGCTGCCCAGAGCATTACTGACATCATTCAGTCTTGTCCAACTTTTCCTGACCCCATTTGGGGTTTTCTTGGCAAAGATACTGGAGTGGGTTTTACAGATGAGGACCTGAGGCAAATGGGGTTAAGTGACTTGCCCAGAATCACACAGCTAGCGAGAGTCTGAGGGCAGATTTGAACTCAGGTCTTCCTGACTCCAGGTTCAGTGTTCTACCCACTAAACCACCCTGCTGCCTCCTAGTCCAAATACTTGTATTGACAATGAATCCTATTTACAATATCCTCGCTGAGCATTCATCCAGAGATAATATACTCTCTACTTCCAGAGTTCCATTTGCTAGGAAGTCTTTCCCTATACTATGCTCACATCTGAACCTTTTCACACGGATCCTAGTTCTTTATCCTCAGTGGAACTAATAATAATACTAATACTTTCTTTTCCACGTGGCAACCTTTTAAATATTAGAAGGCAGCTATAATGAAATCCCCAAGTCTTCCCTTCTCCAAGGTAAAATTCTCCAACCTATGGCTTCTAGTCTTGCTCTGATGCCAGGTTTGTTCATGTCTGGATACTCTGATGGCTCAGTTTGAAAAAGCTGGAAGCAAAAAGAACTTGTCAACGTCCCTGTTACAGTGTGGGGCACATTGTAAAATGATGGACACAAGGCCCAGGGACATATTTTTGGACCCAACCACTGTATGAATAAATTTTGTTTGACTGTGCTTGACGAGAGTGGGGGGGGGGCTTCCCCTCCTAATTCCCTTGCTAATGTGGGGAGGTCAAAGTGGGAGATAGGATTTTGGTAATGCCAAGAAAAAAGAGCCATTGTAACATTTTTGAATGGGAAGAAAAGGAAGTTCAGAAAAAAGCAGAAACAAATAAGGACATTTTGAAAGGAATATATTGAATTTATTATAGAAGGATTTCATTGCTGTTTAGCAAGAAGTGTGAAATGGGGATTCATGGTGTCGTAGAGAATCCTCTTATTGTGTAAAACAAACAAATAAACAAAATACAACCAATGTGCTACACAGAATTGCACGCAACATTCTAATGAGTGGGAGATCCCACCCTGCAATCCAGCTTCTCTGGAGCCTGGCTTAATATTCTTTCCACTACACCAGTGATTGCCAATCTTGGGGTCTGCAGTCTAATTGACAGGGTCCCAAAAGTCTATAAATAAGCAGACATACTCTCTGTAGGTTGAATAAATTATAAACCTCACTCCTCTATGTATTGATGTTTTTGGAATGTATGCAGAAAATATTCTGAGAATACAATATAAATTTACTTAAAAGCATTCCTGAATTCATAGGAGCTTTCTGTCATTCCATATTTTCTCAAGATAGAACAACTCTTATTGTGGGTGGTCTGTAGAGGTTTTTGTTGTTTTTCTCTTTGATGTTAAAAAGGTTGGGAACAACTCTCCAGCCTAACTTGGAAATTGAAATCCAGTAGCACCAACCCTCAATTATCCAAGACTTGATTATTTAATTTATGGATTTTTCCAGATGTCTTGCTTCTCAAGGAACTGTCTACTGGTCTATTCAGGTCATTTCACTGCAAATTTGCACCTTGATTGAGGCGGGGGAGGAGGGAAAAGTGGAAATGAAAGAAGAGATACCACTCAATCAGCAGTTGTCCTCTAACTACTAGGTGAGAAAGATTAAAATTAAAGGAGTCTCAGAACTATTTGTAGGTTTCATTTATGCATGAAGTCTGGGAGGAATTTCCATTTCTTTTCCACTCCACTCTCCCACCCACCCCCATACCACATCCCAAAGCCTTCTTGAGGAAGGCACTAAGAAAGAACTAAACCTTGAGACACTGAATTATAGAATTCCAGGGCTGGAAAAGAGGCAGCTAGGTGCTACAGCGGACAGAGTGCTGGGTCTGGAGTCAGGAAGAACTGAGTTCAAAGCTGTGTGACCCTAGATAAGTCACGTACCCCTGCTTGCCTCAGTTTCCTCATCTCTAAAATGAGCTAGAGAAGGAAACAGCAAAATGCTCCAGTATCTTTACCAGGAAAACCCAAATGGAGTCAAGAAGATTCAAACATGACTGATACAAATGAACTGGGGAAAGGAGAGAAGTGAGCTTCAAATGAGATAATGAATGACATTGCAAACCTTAGAGCACAATATAAATTCTGGTTATTGTGGATGTTGCTGCTGCTGTGGTGGTGACTTCATTCCCTGACCCTTCTGCTACATCCTTGCTAAGCTCAAGCAAATGTCTGTAGAGCAATTTGGGGTTGTGTAAAATGTGTGTAAAATGTTTAAAAATGTGTAAAATGTTTAAAATGTTTAAAAGAGAACTCAGATAGGGGATGCAGGAACAGACATTTAAGTTTAATCTGCATTTTTAACACTTTCTTAAGTGTTAAGTCTAGATAATCAAGAAAACAACACATTAAGCCTTGATTGGCAAATTTCCAAGATGTAAATATGCTGAAAATTGATCAGTCTGCTTTCTCCCAAAGTTGTTAGATTTGGCTTCAATTCTAACTCACACTGCTGGTTCAAAGGGACCTCATAGGTCACCTAATCCAACCCACAAATAAAGCATCAATCCCATCTACAATCTCTCCAACAGGTGTTCTTTATTTAAGTGAGAAGGAGCTGTTAAAGCCTGTTCCATGGCTGGGCAGCTGGGATGACTGGGAAGTCTTCCATGTTCTGTGCTAACGTTGGTCTCTCTATGACTTCTACCTATAGTTCCTAGTTATATATACTGCCCAGAACAAACCCAATCTCTCTTCTACCCTGAAATAAGTGAAGACAACTATCACAAGTTCTCTCTTTTCCAGGTTAAATATCCTCCATACCTTCAACTGACCCCTATTTGCCCCAGTGACCAGTCCTCTCACCATCCTGGTTATTACCCTTTGAAAGGGTTCTATAGCTTGTCCAATTTTCTTCCCAAAAATGGCACCTAGAACTAGGTGCAATCATCTTGTTATTTAATTATTTCAGTCATGTCTGACTCTATTTTAACCCCCATTTGGGATTTTCTTGGCAGAGATACTAGAGTGGTTTCCAACCTCCTTCTCCAGATCAATTTACAGATTAAGAAACTGAGGCAAACAGTGTTAAGTGACTTCCCGGGGTCACACAGCTAGGAAATGTCGATTGTCCTAGCTTGTCCAGATTCCTTCTCAAAGATAGCACCCAGAACTAATTACAATCCTCTACGTGCGGTCTGACCAGGACAGATGACAGGAAGACTAACACTTCCCACATTCTGGACACTCTACTTCTATTATGAGCCCAAAATCACATTAGTTTTTTTTTTTTTTGGCTGTCACATTCTGCTGCTGAATCACAGTGAGCTTGTAGTCCAGTAAAATCCTGTAAGTCTTTTTTCCAGTGAACTGCTCTCTCCCTGTCCTGTGTTTGCACCATTGTTTTTTAAACCCAAGAGCAGGATTTTACGTTTAACTCCAATCATTAAATTTCATCTTGTTAACTTCAGCTCACTCTTCCAACCTGTCAGGTTATTTTAGGTTCCCAGTTCCATCTTGTGGCATTTAGCTCTCCCTCTTAGCTTCTTGTCACCCACAAATTTGATATAAGCACATCATTTATGCCTTCATCCATACAACTGATTTAAAGAAAAACAACAGAATTTGGTCAATGATAGAGTTCTACTAGAGGGGTGTTCTCAATGGAAACCACTCATTTATTCCCTCTTTTTTTAGTTTGATTGGTCAGCTGGTCTCAGCTCCTTCTAAATGTAGCTTCCCCCATCTTTCTGTCTTGTATATAAGAATATAAAAGACTTTTCTATGGCCTTTTCCTGATCTACTAATCTTATAAATCTGCCCCAAGATTAACTGAATTAGTTAGTCTGACATGCTTATTCTTTTGTACATAACTTATTTTTATTGATTTTTTTGTTTCTAAATCTCTCTCTTTTCTACTACCCAGTAAGCCATCCTTCATAACAAATAAAAGGAAAAACAAAGCATTTCAGCAAAATGAGGTAACACATAATCTACTCCTAGGGCTTTTGTGAGGATCAAATTATATAAATGTTAACTATTTACATCAACTACGTCTCACTGTTTCTTAGTTCCCCACCTCTAAAATGAAGGGAAGAAAGTGAATTTTTTAATTCATCTCTAGGACCAAGCTTAGTCCTTAACAGTTCCATTGTGTTCAACTTTGATTGCTTTGCTTTCCATTTCAATGTCATGGTCATTGTAGATACTATTCTCTTGGTTCAGCTTACTTCTCTGCATCAGTTCATACAAATCCTCCCATTCTTCTCTGAATTTTTAATCTTTGTTGTTTCTTACAATGAAATAATTCCACTACATTCATGTATCCCAACTTGTTTAACAGTTCCTCAAATGAATGGTCATCTGTTTTGTTTCCAGCTCTTTGTTACCACAAAAAGTGTTACATCATAGCTTAACAAATCCATGTGGGTTCATGGAGATCAACCCTCAGGAGTAGCCAGGGTAGGATGATCCCTTTAGAGCTGGCTGGACCAATCTTCTCAATGCTAGTCTGAGAGGAGATTTGTCCAGGGATTCTAGTAGCTACTCTTCCTCTCCCTGATTCCTAGAATCTTTTAGAGTTAAAAGGATCTCAGAGGTCATATAATCTCCCAGGCAATACATGAATCACTTCTCTTTGTCTCTGGATGTGCTCAAACAAAGCTAGACTGCACACATTCTGCTGCTCAAGTCACCTGCCATAGTCAGTGCTCTAATCTAGCCCCTTCCCCTTCCCCCCAGTGTCCCACAATGGTGTCCAGACCAGGTCCCACTCTCCCCTGTTGACTCATCTCTTGGTTGGCTTCTCCATACACCTTGAGGAATAAGAGAAGGAACACGGTAGCAGAAACAATAGGACCCCAGATCTAGAGTTCAAAGGGATCTCAGAGATATCAAACTTAGCCCCCTCATTTTATAGATGAGGAAATCGAGGCCCAGGGAGGTTTAAATAATTTGCCCAAGGTCACAGCGGAAATAAATGGTAGAATGGAGATTTGAACCTAAGTCCTATGACTAAGTTCAACAATATTTTTGCTGATTGATAGTCTGGCCTAGATGACCTATAAGTCCCTTCCAGCTGATAAAATGCTAAGACTGCAGGTTAGAGTTAATTAAGTAATGTGTGGGTAAGGCTGAAGGCAGTAACCTGAGTCCTTGGGTACCCCAGTCATTGGATTGACATTGGGAGGTCCTGACCATCTGACTTTGAGGTCTTCCCACTGTAGAAACTGGTCACTCCCAGAAAGGCCCAAAGGCTAGGATAACCTCATGTGCTCCTGAGCAAATATCCCATTTCTCTCTTGGAAAGAAAAGAAGTTGAGGATGAGAAGGGCTAACAAAGATTAGCCTGAGCACAACTAAAGGAACAGAAGAAAAGGATGCTAAGCCAAATGGAGCACCAGTCAACAGGGAAGGGATTCTGGTCTGGACGCCACAGTAGGGTATAAGAGCTGATGCCCTCACAAAAGCAGCTGAAATTCAATAACACAGTATGAAACAGACAATAAGGGTGACTGGAGGCAAGGGGGTCAGAAAGGAGGGGAATGAAAGCTCTTGGGAACTACCAAGAGCTATAGGAACTGCTTCTTTTCTTTCCCATACATATTCCCAAAGGAGTGGCAGCCACAAGGAAGGGAGGTAGGTGGGGAGTCATGCTGACTATCTGACTTGCAATCCTACAGAGGGTCTCTCCAGGAGGCCCAGCACAGATAGGCAGAGGATCACATTATCTGTACCACTTCCCCTCATGAAACACAATTGCTGGCCAATGCTCAGTGGCTCTTCACAACAATGGTAACCACCACTGCTCTTATTGCAGGAATCTCTGAAAAAATATTTTTGTGCACATTATGGAGGCAATATTATAAATATAACTGCAAAATAGTTCTGTTTTGTTTCTGTATTGCAAAGCTGAGTTGGAGCCTGGGGTTGCATAAGATTTTTTCCCAATCATCCCTACCTTCCTTTCTCCCTCCTCTCTGCCTTCCTCCAATTTAACTTCCCTCCTCCCTCTCTTTCCTTTCTTGCTACCTTCCCTTCCTCCTTTCCTCCCATCCAGTTTTCTCACCTCCCTTTTCCCCCTTTTTCTCCCTCCCACACCCCCTCCTCCAAGTCCTGACCCCAGTTCTTTTTCAGAAGGATTTTGACTTTTTTTCAGTCTAAGTGGAGAAAAAGGACTCCTTAAATCATTCCCATTGACTTGAAGGTAAAACTAGATAGATGCTTAGCTCTGATTCTGAGTGGCAAGATTGGAGAGAGAGAAGAGATCAGAAGTAAAATACCAGGTCATTCAAATAGACAAATTGACATGCCAGCCAGAGGAGAGGTATGAGTGGCAGATCTGCTTCCAGTCATAAATAAAATAATAAAGAATGTCAGCAGAAGGGATTGAGGCTAGGGAGCAGGAAGGAGGGTACCCCTGCAAGAAACCATGAGCCACAGGATCATACTCCCAAGTGAGCTTTGGAAATCTCCTCTGAAGATTTTTTTTAAGTATTAATAGCTCTATCCATAGTATATTTTAAGTTTTGGCTTCCTCTGAGGCAAGAAGATGGAACTGACATGATCACATGTCCATACAAAATATCCATACTGTGTCTGTCTCAGACACCCACTCAAACATCAACCTCAAGAGGAGGCATCCCTTCCTTGGCACGACATCTCAACTCTACTGCCAATAAATGCCTGGCATCACTTCCTTCAAGATGTGGCTAAGCTCACCCCATGATGTCTTCCCCAATGAACCTGCCCTCACTCTGCTCTCTCCTATGCAGCATGGCTCCAGAAGTAAATTATATACTTGGGATCACGTTGTCACATACTTGGCTTGATGCAGCTTTATGAATGGTTTCAAGTAACTTCATGGGATAAGATGTTCATTATGACTCCCCCTTCCTCTACAATTAAACTCCCAGTCCTTAGAGTCAATCAATCAATTTATTAGGTAACTTCTAAGTGCCTAGCAATATGCTAGACCATGTGTTCTACTGCCTGTGTATCCCCCAAGAAATCCTCACACAAGACTGCCCACTGAGTAAAAATAATCACCACTTAAATTTATGGGTTGCTTTATGATTTACAAAATGCCTTGCATTCATGACTTTGTTCTAGGTTACACTTCAATGAACAAATGCTGGCTTGTCCTCACTTATATTCCCTCACTCTCTAAGCTTTTCTTGTTATTCTCATATAGCGACCCTTCCTTCAGAGTCCCTTCCAGATCTGCCTCAAACAGAAGAATAGATGCACCACTCTGCACTAGAACCTAGAGATCTTAGGTCTAGTTTGCACTTCAACATTCCCTAAATTTTGCAGTACTTCAGTTACCACATCTGTAAGATAAGGTGAACACCATCTTACTTACCTCATTTTCTACCTCATTTGTTTTCCACTGTCCAACATGGGAACAATTTACTGTGGAATAATAGATTCTTAATTTCCCGAACCCATTTCAGTTAAGATCCTCCTGACCCCTACCTATCCCAGATTCAGCAAGTTGAAAATTGAGTCTCCATGAAGAAAACATTTTCTCTGGATAATGCGAAAGAAAGCACAGCACTAGGAGTTAAAAGCTCTGGGTTAGAGTCCTGTCTCCACTATGAATTAGCAGGTCCTTGCAACAAAGTCAGTCCATGCCTCAAATCAGATGTGATAGGAATACCTTGCAGAAAGCTCCTCAGGGGGCTAGGAAGAGCCAATAAAATTGCATGTGCAGAGCACTTAAGCGAAGTGCAATGGAAATGGACCAGAGGAGTCAGAGTTCAAAGCCTGAGTCTGCCTCTTGCTATGTTTGTAACTTTGGGCAAGTCACTGCATCTTTCTGGGCCTCCCTTTCCTCATCTGTCCAAAGGGGGAGGGTCTAGATGATGCCTAAGGTTCCCTTTCAGAGATCTGCATTAACAGTACAAAGCAATGATGCTTGCTTATTGAGAAAACCACACCTAAGGCACTTCCTGGGACCATTTCCTGCTTTTGCACTGGTTGTCCTCAATACCTGGACCTCTCTGACTCTCACCTCAGCTTCCTGACCTCCTTCAAGATTCAGCTCAAAGCCTACCTTCTACAAGAAGCTTGTTAGTACCATTTGCTAGGCCACTCCAAATGCTAGTACTTTCTTGTTGGAGATAAACTTTTTATCTATTCTAGGGGTTCTTACCATGGCTTTTGGGAACGTGGTTTTTAAAAAAATATTTTGAAAACTTGTTTTTCAATATAATTTGTTTCCTTTGTATTTGTATGTATTTTATGTATTTAAAAACACTCTGAGCAGGGGTTCATAGGCTTTACTAGGATCTTACAGGGGTCCATCTCTCTCTCTCTCTCTCTCTCTCTCTCTCTCTCTCTCTCTCTCTCTCTCTCTCACACACACACACACACACACACACACGATTAAGAACTGTCCTGTATTCATCTTGTATGTATCTAGTTATTTACATGGTGCCTCTCCTATCAGAATGGAAGATCCTTGAGGGCAGGGATGGGATTTCATCTTTCTTTATATCCCTAGCCCAGTGCTTGATACACAGTAAGTGTTCCATAAATGCTTGTTAACTGACTGAGGCATTTTAAGTTCAGTCTGGTCTGAAGGCAGTGGAAAGACAGGCAGCACTATTCTAGAAGGCAGGTCTGGGTTCTAATTCTGGCTCCCTCACAGAACTTAAGATTTGGATTCTACTGTGTATTTCATCACTTCCCAGCATTATGGTATTGAACGGGTTAATTTAGCCTTCCCCTCAATGACCACATCTATAAAATGGAGTTAATAATTTACATGCCTAAAGACAGGAGCCTAACCCAAATAACCTTTTTTTAAGGTTCCTTCCAACTCTCAAAGGTTTGATTCCCTCCTTAATGGCTTTCCTGAGACATGGGGATAACCAAAGGACAAAAACTCTGACAAGTGAGGAAGCCCAATGACTGAAGAAAATTCACAGAATAAGTCAATAAGCAAGATAAAATTCAGAGTCCTGGTCTCCTTATTTTCAGTGCTATGTGCTTTCCTTTGGGCAACCCCACCTATCCCCAAGAAACAAGGTAAAGAAGAAAACCTTGTCTCCCTTCTCCACTGAGAGAGGTGCTATTTATTGGCTAGATTTCTGCATGTGACCAGATTTCACAGCTGAATTCTAAGTGGAAAGACCTAAACACAGCAAAGAGCCATGGGGGTAGGAGTAATTAACATGTAAAAGCCTTAAGCCAGACCCCATAATTCTACTCTGGTCTCATTAAGTGACTGGCATTGCCCTGGGGTTGGAGGGCTTTCCCCGCCTACCTGTCCCTCCCCACTTGGCTGCTCTCTGTTGTACCTCTAACAATATTGGATCCCTTCAATGCTTTATATTCCATTTGCCAACGCAGAGATGATTCAGAGCAAGATTGGGTTATTACAGATTCAGGAGGCACCGCACACACTGCTGTCATGTTTCAGTTTCTCTTGGTTTAATAAAATTTGCCACACTAATACAAAGCCATCTTTTATCGTTTTCCCTGCAGTTGTAACAACTTGTCCGGCTCCCTCCTGCTAATTAAAGGAGGAGGGGAAGCAGCAAATCTTGGGAAAGAGAGTTTCCAGGGATACACTGTCAATATCTTTGCAGCTACTTAGCACTAGTTGTGCTCTTTAACCAGCAGCCCCTATAAGATATAGATCCTAATGAGGGCTTGAGATACAGTAGGCAGATCCACTCTATCTGCTGCTTTGGTACCAATTCAAGCCTGCGGGAGAGCGGACTCACAGTTCCCCTTTGGGGATAGGATGACATCTCTTGTATACCCATTTCCCCTTGCTAACCTACTTCTTCCTCTCTGTACCTTACAATAAGCACTTCATCCCCTAGTGCTTCCCAATCTGCCCCCCCATACAGACACACACACACACACACACATACACACACAATGATTGTTTGGACCCAGGTGGAGAGGAAAAAGCAGATAGACTGGTAGGTGAGGGGATCTCTGTCAGAATTAGAAGAGTCTGAGAAGAAAGATGGAAAGAACCAGAAGATGAGAAACAAAAAAGATATAGAGTGAAAGGAGGAAGGAGAGGGAGAATTAGAAGTCTAAGGGTCATACATAAGCCATTGGAAAGAGAAGGGGTTAAAAAAAGGAGAAATAGAGACGACCTTTGCCAGCAAGCAGCAAAGATCAGGAATCAGATCGTTCCCAGGCAAAGTCAGATATTCTCTCTAAGAGTTCAGATGTACATTATTTCAGGACTGTTCTTTTGGCTCAGGGTTGGACAGTCTTTCCTTGTAGCCCTTGGGGAAGGCATGCAGGGAAAGGAGAGGAAGAAGGAGGAAATAGAGGGGAAGAACACAGTCAATGCCATCTCCATCTGTCCAGTTAAATGCCCCATGTAGGAGTCTGGCCGCTTCTTAAAAAAATAAAATAAAATAAAAAGGCCCGGGCGAGAATGCTTATTATCATTCTGGGCAGCAGACTCCCTCTGCAAGCAGGGTCACAGCATCAGCCCTGCCATAGCCAGAACCTTTTGTGACTTCAGGAAGCCATCAGGGCCAGGAAGCTGAGCTCTGGGTAAACATGTTCCCTACCCCAAAGGGACCAGGGCAAGAGGAGACAGGGAGTGGCAGTTAGTCTCCTTCTCTCTCAGTATCTCAGTCTGGGCATCTTCCTCATACCCTACCTCACCTCAACACACACACAGACACTTCATCTTCAATTTTCTCCTTTCTAACTCTGAGATATTTCAAGAGACCAACTCTTATGTCCTCTGTCCTCTACCTCTCAGCCTTATCCATTATATCCTTATCCATTTCCCTGGCAGGAAATCTGGGTAGGGGACTGGGCATGGGGTAGAGAAGCTATGGATTTCCAACTCCCTCTCTTTTCTACCATTTAGCTCTCCTCTCTCCAATACATGGGGGCCAACTCTGCCCCCTTCTGGCCCCTGGGAAGCAGGTTGGATCCCCTAATTAGCATTTGACTACAGCTTTGTTTCCCAATCTTTCCCCCTCTTCTCCCTGCCCCATGGCACATTAATAAGTTTACAAATGGAGGCCAGTGGCGCCTGATGTAATAAAAGGCAGAAGCTCTGTTTCAGAGTTTCAATGAGAGCATTTTCCCCATAACAAGGGACTGGATTCAGCTGCCTGGTGCTGCCTGACCAGGGAGAGTTGCCAGAGTAACCAAGCCCCAGCAAACGAGCCTGGGAAGAGGAGTGCTCTTTCTGAAATGGTGCTGATAGTGATGATGACAACGACATTGGAGGTGCTGTGCATGATGCTACTTTCTCAATGGGGAAGCAAGAGTGCTCAGAAACGTAGCTGGGAAAGATGACTCCCCAACTCCAGCTTCTTCTGTCCTGAGTTCTGTTGCCATCTGGAATTCATGGGCTCCTAGGATTATCTCTTCAGAGCTGGAAGGGGACTTAAGGGTCACTGAGGCCAGCCTGAGTTCTATTTGCAGCTTATGCTCTCCAGCATGAAACAATAAAACCCCAAATCTCAGCACTGGATAATTATTCTGACCGAGCTTGTTCCTGAAGCAGAGTTGAGTGGAGGCATCTTCTCCATTTTTGAAGAACCAGGAGACCACAAGTGTGTACTCTTGTCTATACTTTCAAACACAGGTGCTATATTTGCTGGGTTTGATGATTCCTCCCCACACACATACACACCTTTTAAATCTTTGGGGCAGCTTTGTTATAAAGGGATAGATTGCTAGAGAGGGCAGGGGAAAGGACATATTCGAAATAAAAGCAATGAAAAAACAAAAAATGTCCACTATTTAAAAAGAAAACAAAAAATGAAGTTATGCCTCTCTTAATACTGTCCAAGATTATATATAGTTTTATTATTTATTATTTTTATAATTATATTTTCTATAATTATATATAATATAATATATTATATATTTATAACTATATTATTATTATTTATTATATAGTTTTTTTCTCCTGTTGGGTGTGGGAAGAGCAATGGGACATAACAAACTGTTGATTCATATTGAGCTTGTAATCCATGAAAATCATTAGGTCTTTTTTTTCATATGAACTGCTACCTAGCTACACCTTCCCCCATCTTCTACTACTGAAGTTGATTTCTTGGACCCAAGTATAAGATTTTACATTTACTCCCATCAAATTTCAATCTTATTAAATTCAGACCAACGTTCTAGTCCATCAAGGTCTTTCTGGGTCCTATCATGTGGTATATTAACTCTTCTCCAAAGTTTTACCTCATGTGTACATCTAGGCATGTATAGCCCTTCCCAATCTATTAGTTTAGTATATTCGTCTGGCATGATGACCAGACTACTCAAACAAATCTTCACTGGGACATATTCACCACACTGGCCGCCCTTCTCTGTACCTGTTCTAGCTTATCAGTTTCCTCTTTAAAATCAACAAATCAAATAATCTCAGAGTTGGAAGGAACTTAGAGATCACCTTGTCCAAATCACCTCTCCCTCTCAACAGCAGCTTGCAGAATGAAAGAGCATTGGATCTGGAGTCAGGATACATGTGTTTGAATACAGCCTGTGCTACTTACTACTTTGGTGTGGTCTTGGGCAATCCTCTTCTGTGCCTTCATCTGAGAAATGCCACAATTGAACTAGATAACCCCCTAATGTCCTTTCCACTCCGGTGTATGGTCCATGATCGTATGGGTTTCATGAGATCACAGACTAAGACTTCAAAGGCCCTTTAGTCTAGCTTCCTCAATTTACAGGTTAAAAAAAAAAGCAAATCAACATAAGCATTTAAGTGCCTACTATGCACCAGGCAACATGCTAAGTATTTTACAAATATTATCTCATTTGGTCCTCATAGTGGAGGAAAACTGATGCAAACAAAGATTAAGTCACTTGCCCTGGGGCACACAGTTAGAAAGTGTCTGAGGCCAGATTCTAATTCAGGTCATCCTGATTTCAGACCCAGTTGTCTGTTTACTACCTATTGTATATGTGTCTATATTCATATGCATGTCCATGTAGATGTATGTGGAAGTATACATATATGGAAGAATATGTACATAACGGAAACATATGTATTCATATACATGTTTGTATGTGTATATACATATATACACGTGTGTGTATACATACAATTATTCTTCCACATTGTGACTTTTCCCATCATAATTTCAAAATGACATGGGTTAACATAAGAAATTAAATGGGAATTTGGGGAGTGTTTTGTGGAAGTTGTAGATAACATGTGAAGACCAGAAGACACAGAAAAGGTTTAGAAATTCAGAAATGCATAAAATACATATATAGTATATATGTATAGTACTATATAATATCAACATATTTTATATTTTATCCTTTACTACCATAACAGTTCAGACGTCTTCTCTGATATAAAAGGAGGGCCAAAAAATTTTACATGGATTTTCCAGATCGTGGGGGCGACACAGCCCTAACCTTTCAAGATATGAAAGGGATAACTAAGTTATACATATATACATATGCATATGTACGTATGTGTGTATATATGCCAAATCCAGGTTCACACACTTACTGACCCTGAGCAAATCACTTCATGCTGTTTACCTCAGTTTCCTCATCTGTAAAATGAGCTGGAGAAGGAAATGGCAAACCATTCCATATCTTTGCCAAGAAAACCTCAAACAGGGTCATGAAGAACTGGGGATGACTGACCAATATAGGTGTGTATATATGTATATATAGATATATATATATGTATGTGCACACATACATACACACACATCTCTGTATATATTTATGTGCCTCTCTCT
>CM053771.1:231091093-231110183 GCA_028658325.1 Potorous gilbertii | reverse complement strand
TATTGTTTGCTCTCCTAATTTGCTTACAGTCTCATCCTTTATGTATAAATCATGTACCCATTTTGACCTTATCTTGGTATATGGTGTAAGATGTTGGTCTATGCCTAGTTTCTGCCATACTATTTTCCAGTTTTCCCAACCATTTTTGTTAAATAATGAGTTCTTATCCCAGAACCTGAAATCTTTGGGTTTAACAAACAGTAGATTCTCTAGTCATTGACTACTGTGTCTTGTGTACTTAGCTTATTCCACTGATCTACTACTCTTTTTCTTTGCCAGTACCAAGTAGTTTTGATGATTGCTGCTTTATAATACAGTTTTAGATCTTGTATGACTACGCCACCTTCCTTTGCATTTCTTTTCATTATTTCCTGTGATATTCTGGACCTTTTGTTCTTCCAGATGAATTCTGTTATTATTTTTCTCTAGCACCATAAAATAGTTTTTTGGTAGTTTGATTGATATGGCACTAAATAAGTAAATTAGTTTAGGTAGAATTGTCATTTTTATTATATTAGCTCGGCCTACCCATGAAGAATTGATATTTTTCCAATTTTTAGATCTGACTTCATTTGTGTGGAAAGTGTTTTGTGATTGTGTTCATATAGTTCCTGGGTTTGTCTTGGCAACTGGACTCCCAAATATTTTATATTGTCTACAGTTACTTTAAATGGAATTTCTCTTTCTCTCTGTTGCTACTGGGCTTTGTTAATAATATATAGAAATGCTGATGACTTATGTGGGTTTATTTTATATATTGCAACTTTGATAAAATTGTTAATTATTTCAAGTATTTTTTAATTGATTCTTTAGGATTCTTCATCAGCAAAGTGATAGCTTTGTTTCTTCATTGCCTCTTTTAATTCCTGCAATTTCTTTTTCTTCTCTTATTGCTAAAACTAACATTTCTAGTACCATATTGAATAACGATGGCGATAATGGCATCTGTTTCACATCTGATCTTATTGGAAATGCTTCTAGCTTATCCCCATTATATATTATGCTTGCTTATGGTTTTAGATAGATACTACTTATCATTTTAAGGAAAACTCCATTTATTCCTGTGCTTTCTAGTGTTTTTTAATGGGAATGGGTTCTGTATTTTGTCCAAAGCTTTTCCTACATCTGTTGAGATAATCATATGATTTCTGTTAATTTGGGGCCTTGGAGAATTCTTGAAGACTTCCAAAGAGAGAAATGATATGATCAAAGCATAAGTTGGGGAAGACTAGTCTGGAGGTAGATATGTGGGATGGCATAGAAGGAGGGAACATTGGAGAAGATGAGATCAGAGAGGAGGAGAAGGAAGAGTCTATTGCAGTCATTGAGGCAGGAGACAGAAAAATGCCTGAACCACAGTCAGGAGTTAGGAGCCCTCTGTTTGGTCATGGTGGATCTGTTATTTACTAGCTGTGCGGCCCTGGGCAAATTACTTCACTTCTATGAGAATCAGTCTTTTCCTCTGTAAGATGAGGTAACACTTCTATACTATCCCCTAGAGTAGTTGTGAGCAAATACTTTGTAAACCTTAAAGCAATGTTCACAAAACAACGTGAATTGTTGCTTTTTGTTGTTACTGTTTTTATAATTATTGTAACGGTGTTAGTAGTCAGAATAGAAGGAAAGGTTAAGTCGAAATTACAGAGGAAGAATCAACAGCACGGGACTTTGATTGGATATTGGGAGTGGGAAATGGAAGGAGAAAAGATACTTATTAAGCTCCCACTAAGGGCCATATACCATGCTAAGTGCTTTACAAATGTTATCTCATTTTATCCTCACAACAACGCTATGAAGGAGGTGTTATGAATATCCATCCTGGTTTTACAGATGATGAAGTGGAAGTAAACAGGTTAAGTGACTTGCTCTGGGTCTGTGTGACTCTGGTCTAAGAAAATGTCTGAGGCTGTGTTTGAACTCAATTCTTCCTGACTTTAAGCCCAGCACTCTAGACACTGTGCTACCTAGCTTCCTACCCTTAAAGATGATTTGGACATTGTAAGCATTTACCCATGTTTTCTAATTAAGTTCATGATGTTAATTTCCCTTCACCATCCAACCTTCTTTGTCCTCTTAAATGAATAATCCATGTATGCCAGAGTAAGTGGATCACCTGGACATTAATAGCTTGTAATGGCTGAACCCTTAACTCTGGGTCGGAAAGGTCTAAATTGTGGGACACAAGACCAAACACAGTACTCCTGATGTGGTCTGACCAGGGCAGACTATATCAAGACCATTACTTCCCTTACTCTGGACACTATGCCTCTCTTAATTTGGCCCAGGATAGCATTAGCTTTTCTGGCTTTCATTTTGTCTATTATTGATGACTTACAAGGTTGAAGTCCTTTAAAGTCCCGAGATGTTTTTGATGGGAACTACCATCTAGCCATATCTCCCTATTCTATCTATACTCATGAAGGTGATTTTTTTAAAAATATAAGTATAAAACTCAATATTTATCCTTATTCAATAATTATCTTACTCTGTTTGACCCATAGTTTTAGCCTGATGAGAGTCATTTGAATCTTGGTTCTGTTTTCTAACATTTGAATTCCCAGCTTCGTGTCACCCGCTAATTTGATGCGTTTTCTCCATAACTTCTTGCCTGTTTCTAAACCATGGCACTTGGAATTGAGTCATCCTCTTCCTTCTTCTCCTTCCCTGCCTTTCTGCCTCTGGGCTCTGATAGGTGACATTCTACTTTATCTTGCTCAGAACTGGGCCTCCATTCTCTCTTTCTGGCTATTTCCAAACCTTGCCAAAATGCATGTTCTCCCTATCTATCTCTATGGTCTCCATTTGGGGTGCTTACTACACCAATCCATGCTGGAACTAAGAAGTGATAGCATCAAACCTACCTCCTGGGATATGAACTGGAGTGTTTTGATTGGAAAAGCAGATCAGTGTAGTAGAAAAGATGTTGTTTTAGTAGTCAGAAGATCTTTAATTGAATATTGGCCCTTCTCTTATCAGATGTGTTATCTCCCTGAATCTCATTTTCTTTATCTATAAAACCAAGAACAATGACTTAGATAACTGCTAATATACCTTCCAGTTCTAAGTCCTAGCATGGTGCCTTTGCCTTATACTTCTTTGGCTCCAATTTATTTTTTAAAATACATTTTATTGATATAGTTTGTTTTTACGTCATCTAATTTCCTCCCCTGTATCCCTCCACTTCCCCTTCCAGAAAGTCATCCTTTAAAACAAATATCTTTTGTGTAAAAAAAGAAAACAAAAGGAAGAGAAATAAAAATCTTTTTCTATATATATGTATATAAATATGACAGTATATACAATGTTCCATACCTGTAGACTTCCCACACTTGCAAATGAGTTAGGGGAGGTATTTTCTCACATCTTTTTTTGGCAGCCAGTGCTCAGATTAAGACAATGAAAAGCCAGTCACCTAAGGCATGAGTGATCCAAAGTGTGACGTTTTCCAAGGCAGAGATGAAGTTTTCAGAAATTCTTGTTGGCTCAACCAATTGGCCCTTCCCAGGCATCTCCTTCTAGTTATCAAGGCTCTTGGATTAGACATGGAGAAGAGCAGGGCTCAATTTGAAAGGCTAGCAAAGGCATTGAGATGTCAACCACTTGCTTTGGGAGTGTGCTCTGTCTGCAATCCTCTGCTCCCACAGGGTGCTTGGAAAACACAAAGTAAAGCTCAGTGTGACCAGGACTATTCCCTCACGGTGTTTTTTTTTCCCCTCTGCTTGTTCATTTCTTGCTTGGCAGCAATAGCTTCCTTTCTCAGCAGAGCATTAGATTCTTTAAATATATATTTAAGAGGTATTGATAGCAAAAAAGGGCTAGAGGGACACAGCTTGGTACAGCTTGGACTTCTGACATTTTCTCATGGCAAGTTTTCTCTTTGCTTCCACTTAGAAGAACCTTTAGCTCTAGGGGCCTTGGGGTGGCAAAGAGCACTAGGTTTAGAGTCAAAGAGCATGAGTTCTAATTCACTGCTCACAAGCTGTGACTTGGACTTAATTGAAATTATCTGTAAAATAAAGGGGTTTGAATGAAATAATCTGTATTGAGGCTTCCAGCTCTGAGTCTTTTGTAATCCTATAAAAATTACTTAGATCAATTCCCTCATTTCATAGAAATGTATGGAATTTAAGGTCCAAGCGAGCAAATAATTTTTGCCAGGCAGGTATCTGGACCAGCTGGTAGTATTTTCATATGAGAATGTGAACATCTTGAGATCAGGAAATCTGATTTGACTACTGTTGTTTTCATGCACAGTGTCTTGCTCCCAGTAGGTGCCTAATACATGATTTTTGAATTGATTTGAATGAACCACTTGTGGTACTTTCTCTCTTCCCGTCCCTTCTCATCCCATACTCTTCCTTGGAGAACCATATCTTCTTATTATCAGCTAGGGATTTGGGTTCATCCTGCAGTTTCTTTACGGGAGTCAATCAAATATCAGCTCCTTCTGAGATATGGAAATGGGAGGCAATATGCCTCAGTGGGGCTAAAGGACAGTATGGAACATCAGGTCCAATCTACCTTATTTATAGAACTGGGGCAAGTTGCCATTCTGAATTCTTCTTTCCTCATACCTCTGTCTGATAAAACGGCACATAACTTATTAAGAGTTGCTAATTGAAAAAAAAAATTAGAAGAGTTGCCATTTTCTCTTTCTTTGAAGGGCAGCAGTGGAGTAATGGATCGAGAACTGGCCTCAGATTCAAGAAGACCTAAGTTCAAGTTTAGGTTCCGATACATACTGGCTGTGTGACCCTAGAGAAGTCTCATCCTCTCAGTGTCCCCCAGGCAATTCTCTAAGACTCTATGTTGCCCTTCTCTATTAGTAGATGTACTTTCCTCACAGGGAATATTTCCTACCAATGAAGCCACACTGCTGGACAGAAAACATATTTCTCTAGCACTGTCATAGTTTCTCTTAAACCCCATTGAGCGCTAAATCTTAAGTAGTTCTGAGCAGCTCTCCTCTTACCCTCTCAGTAACCGATAGTAGTCTGGCTTTTGGCCCTATCACTTAGCCAGAACTGCTCTCTCCAAAGTTACAATCATCTCTCAGTTGCCAAATATAATGGCCTCTTCTCAGTCTTCTTCCTTTTTGACTTTTTCCACATCATTTGACCTAGCTGGCCACCCTTTCCTCCTGTATGCTACCTTCTTTCTTCATTTTTATGATTCCATTTTCTCTTTGTTTTCCTCCTACCTGACTATCTGCTCGTTTTTTAGTCTTTTTTGCTGGATTGCCATCCTGGTTCCAGGCCCAAATTGTAGGATTTTCACAGGCTTTTTGACTCTTTAAATTCTCACTTGGTACTCTCATTAGCTTTCATGGGGTCAGTGATCATCTCTGGGTGGATGATTCCTAGATCTACATGCCCAGCCCTAGCCTTACTCTGTTGAGCTCCAGTCCTCCATCGTCAAATGCCTACTGCAAATCTCAAGCTGGATGTCCCATGCGCATCTCAATCTCAATTTGTCCCAAACAGAACCTTTTTCTGTCCAAATCTGTCTTCTTCCCAACTTCCTTATTTTTGTCCATGGCCACTTCTAGTCACTCATGTTCACAACTTTAGAGAGATACTTAATGCTTCACCTCATGTAGCCAATGTGTTGGCAAGTTTTGTGAATGCTGCCTCTATCTCTTCCACGTCCATCTCCTCTCCACTCACTGGGCTACCATCCTGGTTCAGGCCCTCTTCATTCCTCAATTGGACCATTACAACAGCATCCTAATTCATTTCTCTGCCTTTGTCTCTTCCTTCTTCAATCCATCATCCTTACAGCTGGCAAAGTGCTCTTCTTAAAACACGTCACTCCATTCATTTATTTATTTACTTTTAGTTTTTGACATTCACTTTTATAAGAGTCTGGGGTCTAAATCCCCCAGAAGAATCAGTACAAAAAGAAAAAACAATCAAAAAAGAGAAAATAGTATGGTTTGATCTGCATTCAGACTCCATAGATCTTTCCTTGGATGTGGATAGTACTTTCTATCATAAGTCTTTTGGAATTATCTTGGCTCTTCTGAGTCTATCAAAGTTAGTCATCGAACAATGTTACAGTTACTGTGTACAATGTTCTTCTGGTTCTGCTCACTTCACTCAGCAGCAGTTCATATAAGTCTTTCTAGGTTTTTCTGAAATCTGCCTGCTCCATTTATTTATAAGAAATTTAATTTCCTTATATTGCTTATTATCTTATATTTTATTTATGATAAATAAACATTTATAAGAAACTTAATTTTCTTATGTTACTTACATCATTATATTACTTATTATAGACAGTATGAGAAACTTAATTTTCTTATGTTACTTCTTATATCTTATTTTCTTTCTTATAAATAAACATTTATAAGAAATTTAATTTTCATATTATATCGTGTTATTTATTGTAAACAAACATGAGAAACTTAAATTTTCTTATATTACTTAGTGTATCATTACATTATATCATATATTATTTATTACAGATAAGCAATCTTCATAAGAAACTTTAGTTTCTCCTTGTAGACCCTGGGATAAAATATAAAATCCTTTATTTGTCATTGAAAGCCACTTATAAATGAATTTTAAGCTAACTTTTCCAGGCTTAGTATGCATTGTGTTCCTTTACATACTTTAAAGTCTAGCCAAACTGACCTTCTTGCTGTACCTTATACCTGGAATGTCCTCACTTCTCACTTCTATCTCTTAGAATCCCTAGTTTCCTTCACAGTTCACCTCAAATCCCATCTCCTACATGATACTTTTCCTTATTCTCTTTGGATACTAATGTCTCTTGTCCACCCCACCTCCCATAAATTACATTGGATTTATTTTGTATATATCTTGTATATATTTTGTACATTTTCTTCTCTAATAGATAGTAAGCATCTTGAAGACAGGGATTGCTTAATTTAGTCTTTCTCTTTTATGTCTATATGTCTAGTACAGTATAACAACTTAATAAACACTTATTGATTTATTTTTTCCTCTGTTGGTTTTAAACATTACATTATTGTCCACAAAGAGCAGGTTTCACTATTTCTTGTTTTTCTTGATTGCAACCTACATTTAAAAATATTCAGCCTCTCATCTTATCCTTAATACACTTATATGAGTCTTAGTTCCTTGGTTTTGTCCTTCCTAACACTACTTTTCCAAGTCCATGCCTCTTTTGTTTTCTCCCTCCCAATTGCCTGGCACAGGTTCCCAGTCCTTGTTCTTCTAGGAAGCCTTTTCTTACTACTTTAACATTAGTATCATAGAGGATGGATCATTCCCTTCTCTGAACACACATGGAGTCAATACCATGCTGATTAGCTTATAATCCTTTCCTGTGTGCGAATTGTGTCTACAGCTAGTTTGTGAGCTCCTTAGCTCCCCCGTCTTCTATTATTGAGTGACCAGCATAGGAGGTTCTAGGTTCTACTCTTAGTTTTGCCATTTACTAGTTTTGTGATTCTGGGTAATTCAGCCTCAGTTTCCTTATCTGTAAAAGTAGGATAATATTTTCCTACCTACCTTGCAGAGCACAGTTGTTTGTTCCCTCTAAAGTTGTGTTGAATGAGAGATTATTAGTTGGTACTTCAGAAATGTTTGCTGAATTATTTAAATAAATTTCTTAGTTTTAGGCCTCTGTGTCCATTTCTTGTAAAAGTCCTGTTAAAATCTGAACTCATGGGAGAGCTTCCCGTCTTTCCCTCTTCTTCCTCCTCAGCATCATGGACTGCTTTCTGACAACTCTCCATTCCTCTTGAGTAATCTTTTTTTTCAGGGTCCCAGATCTTAGAGCTATAGAGAGCCTTGATAATAATAAAAAATATTGTAACATTAGCTGCCATTGCTATGGCACCTCAAAGTCTGCAAAACAATTGACATGTGTTATCATACTTGATTTTCATAATCATCATGGGAAGTAGCTACAATTATTATTCCATTGTATAGACAAGGAATTGAGGTTCAGGGAGGTTCAGCTACTTGGCGGGTCACACAACCAGTGTGGACTTAAGGAAGGATTTAAACCCAGTTCTTCTTGGCTCCTGATCCTGTATTCCATCCACTACTTCTACTGATTGTAAAATTGGGAGACTTTAAAAGTTCTGAAGCTTACTGACTCATTTTACAAATGAGGAAAGTGAGGCTTAGAGAGGCAAACCAGGGTCACATGGAACAAGTAGAAAGGAAGGAAATAAGCATTTATTAAGCACCTACTGTATGCCAGGCATTGTGCTAAGCATTTTATAAATATCTCTTGTGATTCCCCCAAAAAAACCTGGGAGGTAGGTGCTATTGTTATTTCTATTTTGCAGGTAAAGAAACTGAAGCAAACAAAGGTTAAGTGACTTGCCCAAGGTCACACAGCTAGTAAGTATCTGAGACTGGATTTGAGTTTAAATTTTCCTGAGTTCAGGCCCAACACTCTCTACTGGGTCACATGGCTGCCTCTTAAGCCAAGCTTCAAAGCTGGGTCCTCATAGGCCAAAGTCAGTGTGCTTTCAATTATGCCGCTCCATCTCATCTATGTTCTCCTCTAACTTTTCCAAAAGTCCATATACGTGACTATGTCCAGTCTTCTCTCCTTCCTGGTTGTTGTTGACTCTATAAAGACATGCTCAATTTCTTCCAAGATTTCTGTCACTAATCAGTTGCTGCTCGTTGGTCAAATTTGAATCAAGAGTAGAAGTCATTTTACTTTGCTAATAAATACATCCTAGGCATTCATCAAGTCTCCCCCCCATTCCACTCCCATCTCGTCTCATTACTCACCTCCTTCCACACTACCTGTAGATACGAATGACACTTAGATGGCTTTTTCTCCATTAAAAAAATTCTTACCAAGCATCAACTTAATAAAATGAGTACTTCCAAACACACAGTAGAACAGAAAGAAAGGGTTGTCCATGAAACTGTGTATTTTGCTTCTGTTTTATATGCAACTTTCAAAGCTGTTTTGCTTGTCTGTATAATGTCTCCTGGCTTTCCTCTATTCTTTTCTGTGTGTTTCAAAATCATACTTCACTGGCCTCCTTTTCTTTCTTTACTCTCTTTTCCCCTCTCCCATTTCTTCTCTTCCTTCCTTCCTTCTTACCTCCTTCTCTCTCCGTCCCTTCTTTCCTTCCTTTCCCACTTCTCCTCTTACTCCTTCCCTTCCTTCCTCCCTCCATTCCTCCCACTCTTCTTTCCTTTCTTCCTTCTTCCCTTTTTCCTTCTCTCCCTCCTTTCTTTCCTTCCTTTCTTCCTTCCTTCTTTCCTTCCTCCCTTCCTCATTTCCTTTCTGTTTTCCTCCCTCCATTCCTACCAACGTTCTTCCTTTCCTTCCTGGTCTCTTATTGAAAAAGAAAGAAAAAAATTCTCTATAACAAATATACAATGAAGCAAAATACAATTCCATCCTGGCCTTTTCTGAGATGTACATCTCATCCTACAACTTCAAACTATTACCTCTCTCTCAGGAGTGGGCAGCATTTTCCACTATTGGGCCTCTGGAATCATGTTTAGTCACTGAATTGATCAGAGTTCTTAAGTCTTTCAAAATTGTTTTTACAGGGTCTCTATTATATTAATTGTTTTCCTGCTTCTCCTTACTTTATATTGCACCCGTTTATACAAATTTTCCCAGTTTTCTCTGAAACTATCCCTTTGCTAAATTTTATAGTGACATAATACTCCATTACATTCAAATACCATAATTTGTTCAATCATTCCCCAGTTGATAGGCACCTGCCTATTTTTTAGTTCTTTGCTATATAACAAAGAGAGTTGCTATAAATATTTTTTCACACATATGGAATCTTCTCCTCTTTCTTTGATCTCTTTGGGGGTACAGGCCTAGTATTGTACTGCTGGGTCAAACGTCATGTACAGTTTAGTAACTTGGGGGCTTTAGTGACTTTGCTTTCCAGAATGACTGGGCCAACTCAACCCAACTTACATTTGTAACACAGGTGGGCCTTACCCTAAGAAAATCCAATAATGAAAATTAAAACTAGCAAAGCCTGTAAATTTGGGTATAACTATTCACATCACTCCAATATTCCTGACTTACACAATGATTCAATGCTAGGTTCCTTTCATTTGAAACTATTTCCATTCATTTACTGCTTTACAAGCCATTAGGTAGGGAACTTTAGTGAAAGAGATAAGAAACATAAAGGCAACATTCCCAATTGCAGATCAATCAGAAAGGGAGATGGAGCATCTCTGAAATTTGGCCTCAGTTTCACTCTCTGTAAGAGAGGCCTTTGGACTGTATGATTGATATACTTTTCTTCTGTGTCCAAGTCTTATAATCCTATGATCCATGGAGAAATAGAATTTGATTTATCCAAACTGGCTTTACACACAGCTTTTTAGGTGATGTCCATTAAGTCAACAACAATGCCTTGGTTCTTCAGTTTTCTTTATTGGATCAATTATCCATGACCTGTTCTGTAACTATTTGTGTTCTTCAGAGCTTTGTCTTGGGCTGTCTTCCATCTCTCTATATCCCCCCTCCCTGATGATATCAGCCCCCATAGATTCAACTAGCCTTTATGCAGATGTCTCCCAGACCTATATTTTCTTGTCCTTCATTTGTTTCAGTCATGTCTGATTCTTTGTGACCCCATTTGGGATTTTATTGGCAAAGATAATGGAGTGGTTTCTCATTTCTTTCTCCAGTTCATTTTGCAGAAGAGAAAACTGAGGAAAATAGGGTTAAATGACTTGCCAAGGGTCATACAGCTAGTGTCTGAAGCCAGATCTGAACTCAGGAAGACTCATCTTCCTGCCTCCAGACTTGGTCCACTATCCACTGCACCATCCGTGTTTCTTTCCTGGATTCCAGGTTTGTATCACCAACTGCCTCCTGGACATCTCCACCTGAAAGTCTGTAGATATCCCAAACAGTATTCACATCTTCTCCCAACCAAACCATGTCTTTCTTTAAACCTCTTTATTTTTATTGAAGGCACTATGATCTTTCTAGTTATCTTGGTTCATAACCTTGGATCCATCCTTGACTGTCACTTTCCTTCACACCCCTACCTCTACATCCAGTCACTTGCCAAGTTTTTTCAACTTAATCACTACCACATCTTTTGTATTCAATCAACACCTTTTCACATCACAAAACTCTAGAATGTATTTATAGAATCTAAATTCTTTGAGGTTGGGGACTGTTTTCCTTTTTGAATTTGTATCCTCAACAATCAACGGTATAGTAGCAAGCATTTATTATGAACCTGTTGAATGCCATGCACGTTGCTCAGCTTAGGAATACAATCACAAAACTGTCCCTCTTTTCAAGAAACTTATGTTCTATTATGTGTACTTATTTGGGTATGTAAAGGCAGGTTAAATACAAGATAGGTTAGAGGAGAGGGCACTAGAAGTTGGAGAAATTAGGAAAGGCCTCTCTTCGATGGTAGTGCTTGACCTAAGTCTTGAAAAAAATAAATTATTCTAAGAGGTAGGAGTGGGGGGGTATGTATTCCAGATGTGCAAGCACATAGGCATGGTGATGGGAAATGAAATTCCAATAAACAACACCATGAAGATGAGTTTGATTAGATGGTATATTGTGGGAAGGAAAGTAATATATAATGAGGCTGAAAAATTTAGTTGAAGCCAGGTTTTGAAGGGCTTTGGAGATAAACAGAGAACTACAAATGTGTTCCTAGAGGTAATAAAGACCCACTGGAGTTAACTGAGTAAGGGAGAGATATGGCTAGGCTTTGCTTCAAGAAAATCACTTTGGTAGCAGCATGGAGTGGGGAGGGAATTGTGACAGTGAGACAAATTGGGAGGCTTTTGTAGTGGAGGGTTAATGATGTGAACCAAGATGGCAACAGTGTGAGTAGTAAGAGGGGGACAGATATGAGAGGTAGAACAGATGAGATTTGATAACCTAATGGATGTATGGGGTGAGGGAGAGTGAGGATCAATGATAACAAAGCTTGTGAACCTGAGAGACTGGAAAGATGGGGGCTTCTCTTGACAGAAATGGCGAACTTTCGGTAGGATGGGTTTTGGGGGGAAAATAATGAGTCTTGTTTTAGGCTTGTTGAGTTTGAGATACCTATGGGATATCTAGTGTGAAATGTCCAATAGGCAATTAGTGATATGGGACTGGGTCATGAGAGAGGACCTAGCACTTAATATAAAGGTCTGGCTGTCAGCTTCATAGAGATGATAACTAAACCCTTGGGGAACTGACAAGGGCAGCAAGTGAGAGTATAAAGAGAGAAGAGGAGAGGGCCTAGAATAGACCCTTGGGGTCTACTCACTGTTAGAGAGCATGATACAGATGAAGAGCCAGCAAAGGGCACTAAGGAATTGTCAGAAAAATAAGAGGAGAATTAGGAGAGAGTATTCAGGAGGAGAGGGTGATCAGATGCGAAGGAGAGGTCAAGAAGGATAAAGACTGAGAAAAAGGTCATTTAATTTGGCAATTAAGAGTTGGTTAACTTTGAATAGAGCAGTTTCAGTAGAGTAATGAGGTCACAAACAAGATTGTAGAGGGCCAAGAAGAGGAAAAATGGAGATGAGTATAAATGACTTGTTCTAGGAGTTTGGCTGATAAGAGGAGAGATATTAGATGATAGTGGGGTTGATAGGGTCTAGTGAAGGTTGTTAAAGAATGAACGATAGTAGTAGGTACTTAGAGGGTCAAAATGATATGAGGGGGGAGAGAGAGAAAGAAGAAGGAGAAAGAGAAAAAGAGAGAAGAGAGAGAGGGAAAGAGAGAGGAAAAGGGAAAGTAGAAGAGGGGGAAGGGAGAGAGATACAAAGAAAGAGGGAGAAGGAGAGGAGGGATAGAGAGAAAGAAGGAGAAGGTGAGAGGGGGAAAGAGGAGAAGGAGGTAGAGAAAGGGAAAGAGAGAAAGAGGGAGAGAGGAGGTGAGAGGGAGAGCAGGAAAGAGAGGGGGAGAGGGGAGAAGAGAGAGTAAAGAGAGGCGAGAGAAGAGGGGGAGGAAAAAGAGGGAGAGAGGGAGATGAGGGAGAGAGGAGAGAGCAAAAGAGGGAGGGAGAGGGAAACAGAAGGGGGAGGGAGGAGAGGCCTGAGAGTAGAATTAGTTGGAATAGTTGAGAGAGGATGGGTTCAAGGGCATATGTAGAGGCTTTGGCCAAGGCTGACGAAAGGAATAAATCATCAGAGACTGGAGAATGATGGTAAGGGGGTTTGCATGTGAGTAAGGGAAGGTAGTAAGTAGGTACTTACTAAAATGCTCATTGGATTAGCTGCAACAGAAGAACAACTCTCATTGAATTGAAGGAGTAGAAAAGCATTTATTAAATATTTAGGATGTGTCAGACCCACTGCAGATAGAAACACAGAAATGGAGACAGCTTTGGCTGCCAAGTAGCTGGCCTTTGAATGGAGGGAATAACACATCTCTGACCACAGAAGGGAACTGTAGTTGGGGAGTCTAAGGGGTGATAAGCTGATCCATAGGAATAGATCCTGAACCTGTCATTTCATCCATGTAGGGAACTCCCAGTGAGGACTGACCCTTTCCCACTGCAGGTCAGGGTCTTCTGTACAGCGTCTTCTGAGACTTGGAGAGCTCCTTAGAGCACTAAGTAGTTCCTTGTCTTGGTCAGGGCCACATAGTCAGAATGCATCAGCAGCAGATCTTGAACTCAGCTCTTCTTCATTCCAAGAACAGCTCTCTATTTACTATTTTTGTTGTTCAGTCATTTTTAGTCATGTCTGACTCCTTGTGGTCCTATTTGGGGTTTTCTTAGTAGAGAAGTGGTTTGCCATTTCTTTCTCCAGCTCATTTTATAGATGAGGAAACTGAGGAAAACAGGGTGAAAGGACTTGCCCAGGGTCACACAGTTAGTAAGTGTCTGAGGTCAGATTTGAACTCAGGAAGGTAAGTCTCTGTCTACTATACCACCTAGCTGCCCCATTTTCTATACCACACTGCTTCTATCCGTAGAGCCTACAACTGATATGCAGTATCCAAAAGAATCCATAAGGATTCTTTTTTTTTTAAATTCATAACAGAGTAAGAAGTAGACAGAAGGGGGATGGGGGTGGGGGACGGCATGTGAGCACAAAGCAGGCAGATGTCAAGATGACCCTGGGTAGATAGCTGGAAGGAATTGTGAGTATAGTGTGTTCTGCTATGAGGCTAGAAATAGTGCCTTTTGAGGTCCACAAAGACAGGCATCCTGTGTAGTTTTGCCCAGTTTGTGTCCTGTGGAGAGGGTCCCTTATTTTCCCAATAAGCACATCTCATTCAAGGCAATGGCCATGAAATCTCTGTGAGCAATGGTTTAGAAGAGACTGATTACTTGCCTAAAACATGAATTTGGGAATAGACATCCATGCTCAGTACCTGTCTCTGACAGAAGAGATTTCTGTTAAATATTTGATGCTTCTGCATTTGTATATTTGAACAATGGGAAAAGAGGGGGTAAGCTGTGGTCAGCTGGGCACAGAGCTCAAAGAGAACGGGCCAATGAGAAGGTAGATGGAAGGAAGAGATTGGGGGTGGTTGGATGAGAGAGAATGGGTAGATAGAGATGAGGGGGACTGATTACTGAGCATATTCTAGGAGGTACAAACAGGACATGGGATGCCAGGTGTTTTTTGTTTTTATATGATGAATGCAGCATAGTGAGTGTAGAGATATTGGAGTCAAAAGGCCTGGGTTCGAGTCCAGACTCTCACAATGACTACCTGTATAACCCCAGTCAGGTCACTTAAGAAGGAAGATTCATTCCATTTGCTCATCTATGAAATGAGAATGATAAACTTGGACCGCCTACTTTTATTGGGTGGTTACGAGAAAGTGTTATTTTGATATGAGTTATTATCACTGTTATCAAGGGAAGGGGTTTCAACCTCCTCCCTCCCACATCTGCAGCTGCTCCCCACAAAGCAGAGAGAACATCTGTCAGCCCCATGCTAGGCCCTGACTGAGCTGGCTTTGTTCCTCAGTGGCCATGACTGCCAGAGACATTTGCACTTAGCTTGGGCAGAAAAATCCCAATGGCATTGACCTCCTTCTCCGTCCTTCCTCCAACCCTGCCTCACTCCCTCCAAACCTGAGAGAGGTCTTTAACGTGCTGCTGCCCTGCACCCCAAGTGTTAGCCCAGCCAGCAGTAGATTAGGGAGGGGTGGGGTGGAGAGAGGCTGTATGTAATAAGAGGCTATTTCTTTAGCTGCTTCTTTTTAAACAACAAAAATAAAATTACCTCTCAGTCTTACTTGGCTTCCTCTGCCAAGTGCCTTGCCAACATGTTTACATTATGGGATCCGTGGGGGTCCTTCGGGTTGTGGGCTTGTGTGTGTGTATGTGATTTTCCTCCTCAATTCGGCTCACACTTTGTCTTTCTAATTTCCTAATACTGTATAGCAGGCTCATTTTTTTTTCTCTCTTAAAGTATGTGAAAGGAATAGGGAACTCATGGGTCTGGATGATTTCTCCTGCAGCAGCTTTTCTGAGCTTCCTGCTAGTCTTTCCCTTTCCTAATTAGAAACCTGTTTGGCTTTTAGGAGCCCAAATGCCTGTAGACTGAGATTCCTGTTCCCAGCCCTAATTACCTCCTGATGGAATGAATAAAGACGTTGTGTTGTCTACATTTTACTTACAGAGGTGCTGATGCAGTGAATGTTGGATAAAATGTCTCTCTTCCTGAGAGATTAAAAAAAAAATGAAGATCTAAGCAGCTGGGCTCAGAGATAATGCAGCCCTCCCCCAATTCCCCCTTGTAATGGCCCTCTTCTTAACACCCGCCCCCACCGAGTTTGAGGACCTGAAAGGGGTTTGAGGATCATCTGGTCCAACCCTCTCACTTTGCAGATGAGGAAACTGAGGCACAGAGAAATGAAGAAAATTCATATTGTCTCCCAAGCCTGGAACGCCCTCCCCCTACCCTTCATCTGTTGAAGTCTTTTCTTTTAAGATCCAGCTTAGGCTTTCTGTGGTCTTTCCTACCCATCCCAAATGGGAGTGAGTGCTCTATCCTCCAATTTTCCATAACATTTTCCTGTGTCTTTCCTCTGAACTTATTCTCATTCTCCTGGGGAGGGAGGGAGTGGCATTGTTATTTGTGTATTTGTCCCACTGGTGCCCCACCCCCTACCTCCATTAGATTTCAACACATTCTCTTCACAACCACAGTGCTTAGCCCAGTGCAATTTGTTTCATTTGGGTGCCCCAGGTCACATAGCTAATAGTGATTTTATGTGTGTATATAGATATAGATATAGATATACAGATATAGATATTTAGATAGACATAGATATATGTACAAATATATTTGTGTACACACACACATATATCATATATATATATCAGATCACATAGCTAATAGTGATTATATATATATTATATATATATATATATATATTTGCAGAACATTTTAAATATATAAGCTCGTAAGCAGTTTGGCTTAGTGGATAGAAAACCAGCCTCCAAGTCAGGAAGATATAGATTCTATTCCTGCCTTTGACAAATGTTGACTGTGTGACCCTGGGTTAAGTCACTTGACCTTTCAGTGCTCTAGGCAATTCTCTGAAACTATGTAAGTTTTAAAGAATTTGCCAGCCTACCTCAGTAGAAGGAATTGCTTCACTTGGGAGTTCCCTATCCCTAGAACATAGGACCTGTTTCTATCTATTTCCCCCTTCATAAACTCATAGGTCTAGAAAACAACTATTTCATTTTACAGTTGAGGAAACTGAGGCACAAGGAAGTTGTGACTTGCCCAAAGCTACACAGTAAATATGAGGTAGAATTTGAACCCAGATTCTCTGACTCGAGAGTCTTACCATGCCACTGTTATTTCTACTCATTTTGCAGGTGAAGAAAATGAAGCACTAAGAAATTAGTTGCTTGTTTAGGATCATATAGCTAGAAAATTGTCTAAGATGGAGTTTGAACTCAGGTTTTCCTGCTTCCAAATCCAGTGTTCTATCTACTTTCCCAAGCAGAGAATTTCTAGGAGTTGGGAGAGAGAGGGCCCTGGCCGTCTGGTCTGCTTGCTTAGTGGGTTTGTTCATCTCTTTTGAGGATCAGATTCTCCTACTGGTGTGTTGTGGTGGGAGAGGTAATGCAGATGAAAAGTTTGAAGTCTTTGAAAAGGAAGTTATAGACTCAGAGGCTGCAAGAGGCTGTGGAGAAGACATTTCATCCAGGTCCTTGCCTAGAGAGAGTAGGATAGCCCCTAAGTCAGTCCAGTGCCTCGACTTGTTTTATTTAATTTTTTGGGGGGGGGAAACACTCCAGGCAATGAGATCACAGAACCTCTTTTATTACTCTCTCCATGTCCTCATCAGAGACATTATCTTTCCTTATTTTTATTTCACTAGAACAGATGCTCAGAGCTGCCCACGAGTGCATCTTTGGAGCTATGGTGGGAAGAATGCTATAGTGAAATTTGTGACTGGAGGGTGTGGAGGTGGGGGTGGAGGGGGAACTGCATGTTCCCAACCCCCTCCAAGTCTTTGTGCAGTTCTCTTGATTCAGAGATGCTTACAACAATATTTTTCCTCTCCTTCTGAGCATGTGCTTTCCATCATCTGGGAGGTAGGGACCAAAGTATTTCAAGCCGTTTGAAAGGAAGGTCCTGGAGAATTTTTTACTGAAGTGTGAGAGCCCAATTTCTCTCTGAAACATTCACTTAGTCATTCTCTGATGGTTCTCCTCCACCCTGCCTTCTTCCCCCACCCCATCCCCCTTGAGTCTCCCAGACTCAGGTTTCCAGCTTTGTATCTGGAAACTGTTGCCAGCAGAGGCTGTTAAGAAAGTCTATTCTTGGGGGGCAGAGCCAAGAGCAGAAAGAAGCACATACTGTAGCTCTTCTCCATAGCCCATAAAATACCTGTAAAGAATGACTCTTGATAAATTCTAGAGCAGCAGAAGCCACAGAATGATGGTGTGGAGGGGATTTCCAGCCCAGGGTAACCTAGAAGCCTGACAGGAAAGGTCTGTTGCACCAGATGCAGAGCAGACCACAGCCCCACAAGGTACCATGAGGAGCAGGGCCAGGGCAGGCCTCAGTGGCAGAATCCCCAGCAGCAGTGGAGGTTCGCAGATCCCTCAACCCATAGGCACCAAAGGCAGATTCAAAGGTCAGTGAGAGAGCTTTTTCACCTCCCTGACAAGGGAGCAGAATCCTCCTCTAGCCTCAGTCCCAGGTAGCAGGCAGTCTCCATTGTTGGAGTCTCAGCTTAAAACCCCTGAGGGAATTGAACAGCTGATCAGAATCTCAGTCATGAGCCAGGCCAGGGAGTAAACTCCTCTCCCTTGATTGTACCACCTTGGAGGAACTGAGAACCTACAGGTCCACAGAGTATATCCTATTCTTCACAAAGGACCCAAAAGTCAAGTAACTGGTTGGGAAAATGCCCAATAAAGGAAAAAAATATAAGGCTATAGAAGGCTACTTTCTTGGTGAACAGGTATTCTCTCCCATCCTTTTGGATGAGGAAGAACAATGTTTACCATCAGGGGAACACGTAAAAGTCAAGGCTTCTGCATCCAAAACTTCCAAAATAAATATGCAGTGGTCCCAGGCCATGGAAGACGTCAAAAGGGATTTTGAAAATCAAGTAAGAGAGGTTGAGGAAAAATTGGGAAGAGAAATGTGAGTGATGCAAGTAAATCATGAAAAGCGAGTCACAACTTGCTAAAGGAGACCCCAAAAATGCTGCAGAAAATAACACCTTTAAAAATAAGCTAACTCAATTGGCAAAAGAGGTCCAAAAAACTAATGAGGAGAAGAATGTTTTATAAAGCAGAATTAGCCAAATGGAAAAGAAGGTTCCAAAGCTCACTGAAGAAAAATTCTTTAAAAATTAGAATGGAACAGATGGAAGCTAAGGACTTTATAAGAAACCAAGAAATTACAAAACAAAACCAAAGGAATGAAAAAGTGGAAGATAATGTGAAATATCTCATTGAAAAAACAACTGACCTGGAAAATAGATCCAGGAGAGATAATTTAAAAATTATGGAACTACCTGAAAGATCAAAAAAAGAGCCTAGACATCATCTTTCATAAAATTATCAAGGAAAACTGCCCTGATATTCTAGAACCAGAGGGTAAAATAAATATTGAAAGAATCCACAGATCACCTCCTGAAAGAGATCCAAAAAGAGAAACTCCTAGGA
>CM053771.1:231067138-231090593 GCA_028658325.1 Potorous gilbertii | reverse complement strand
GAACAAATGTTGAGAATTGTTTTTGCTTACAACTGGGAAATAAGAAATACATGTAATGGGGTATAGATATTTATCTTGCCCTACAGGACAAGAAAGAGGATGGGGATAAGGGAAGGGAGGGGTGTTAGAAGGGAGGGCACATTGGTGGAAGGGGCAATCAGAATGCAAGGTGTTTTGGAGTGGAGGGAGGGGAGAGATGGGGAGAAAATGTGGAACTCAAAATTTTGTGGAAGTGAATGTTGAAAATTTAAATAAATGTTAAAAAAAAAAAGTCCATTCTTGTAAAGCAGAGCCGATAGAGCAGGGATGGGGAACCTGTGGCCTTGAGGCCATGTGTGGCCTTCTAAATCCTTAAGGGTAGCCTTTTGACTGAATCCAAATTTTATAGAACAAATCTTTTATGTATAGAATATATACGAACAAATCCATAGGTTCTGTACCTCTGCAATAGGGGATATTGAATATTGGGAACACCAGGTCACTGTTGGCCTTCAGACACTCCCTCCTTTCCTCCCAGTGGAAGAAGACCTGAGACCTGAGGATACTCAGACTCTTTCTCCATTTGCTTTCCCCTGGTTAATGTTCACAGATCACTCCTAGTGGGCAGACTGGGTCCTGAAGTAAGGCATAGCAGTCCCTGTAGTCTATGTTTGCCATCTAAAGGTGAAGTGATCTTCAAACTGCATTCCTTACAGATGTATTCAGTGCCTACTTTGCATTAGATTTTGATGAAAAGGCAAAGATGAAAAGAAAACCTATAGGCTTGGCTCTCATGGAGCTTCAATCTAAAGTGAAGGGGAAAATACAATAGATACTTAAATATAATACAAACCACAGTGTGATGGGGCAAAGCAATCTGGGAAAATTTGAGGAGGGATAACATTTAGTTAGAAGGATCAGAGAAACGTTCCTGGAAGAAATGGCACCAGAGTCAGGCCTTAGTGAAAAAGGCGGCTTACTATAGAGAGGAGGATGGAATATGTTCTAGGAAAGGGATAAGAAAGGAAGGAAAGAAACAAGCATCTATTAAGCAGTCTACTACGTGCCAGGCACTGTGCTAAGCACTTTATAAATATCTCATTTGATCCTCACAACAACCCTGGTCAGTGGGTGCTGTTGTGATCCTCTGTTTTATAGTTAAAGAAAGTGAAGCAGAGAGAGGTTAAGTAACTTACCCAGGGTTATACAACTAGTGAGTCACTGAGGCTGAATTTGAAGCCAGGTCTTCCTGACTCCAGACCCCACTTGCTATTCATGGTGTTACCTGCCTACCTCAGTTGCAGGCTAAGAACCACTAGACTAATTTGATTTGTTGGGATGTAGAGGGCCTAAAAATAGTTTGGAACCAGATCATGGAGGGCCTTAACTACAGTTTCTGTGCCTCTGTCTCTCAACCTTGAAGAGGGGGTGTTCAACCATGTGCCTCTGGCTATGAGAAAAGGGTCCGAATCTTCCAATACTAATGGAGTTTGTGGTTGTCTTGGGTGATTGTCTTTCTCTTAGGATCTGGTCAGGGCAGGGAGAAGTTATATTGTAAAGGGAAGGACATGGCAAGTTTAGTAAGCCATTTTTCTGGTTGCTGAGGTAGGCATAGGAAGAGAAATAAAAACCTGTCCTAAGTGCTCTGGCTTCCTCTGCCATCTGGAGAGGAACAGTGGGTGGAAGTTAGAGAGAGGGAGATTTCATCTTAATAGAAAGACTTCCTAACAGAGCTGTCATTGGAGACAGAATCACAGAATCTTACTTAGGGTTGGGAAAGACTTCAGAGACTTTGTGGTTTAACCTATACCTGAACAAAAATCCTTCTACAAAGTACCAGACAGGAGTCACCTATTCTTTGCCCAATGGGCTCTGTGGGTGGGGGTGGAGGAGAGGGACCCAACTATCTCCTAAGGCAATTCATTCTGCTTTTGAAAACTGTCAATTGTTGGCAAGTTCTTCTTTACATTAGGCCTTAGTCTTCCTGTATACGGTCTTCTACCCTTTTGGTTTTCAGTTCTGCCTGTTGAGAACTACCAGAATAAGTATCACCTTTTCTCCAACATTTTGTCCAGTTGTCTCATTTTGCAGATGAAGAAATGAAGGCCCAGAGAAATTAAGGGACTTGCCTTTAAGAGTTGTTGTTCATTACTGTTAGAGTTGGGACAAGAAACTAGATCTCTTGATGCCAAGGACAGTGAGTAGTCTACGCCTGGTACACAGGAGAGCAGTTGGGCAGTAGGCTCTCCATCACTGTAGGTCTTCAGGAAGAGGCTAAATAATCACATCCGTCATGTTACTTCCTCATCAGGTAAGGCTTGGACTAGACGACTTCCTAGGTCACCTTCCAGCTTTGAGAGTCTGTGACCACCCAACCTGACTGCATGAGTCTGGAGAAAATTTTCAAAGCAAACCAGCATGCCAACCTCATCGTCTCTGTCCCATTACTTTTTTTTAAAGCTTAAAATTTTCTAAGATATTTCTTTAGAACACTGTATATACCAAGTAAATAAAGGTTATAGGGGCAATAATATCTGGGGGACTAGGGAAGGATTAATGTGATTCTTGAGCTGAACTCTGAAGGAAACTAAGTGGAGAATGCATTCCAGGGGCAGAGACACAGAGAACACAGCCTGGAGATGGTGCAGAGATGGGAGATGGTGAGTCATGGGTGAAAAACAGCAGCATTGTCAGTTTGGTTGAATTACTGTGGCCATGAGGAGGAATAATATATAATAAGCCTGAAAAGGTACGTTGGAGTTAGATTGTCATAAGCAAAATGGAATAGTTCCTATCTGTATTAGAAGGTGGAATGTAGTAAGTGCTGTAGGAAAAGTGTCTTCTTTGAAAGCAAAATAGAAGAGTTTGCATCTAAGCTAGAAAGTGAAATGTAGTAAGTTCTGTAAGAAAAAGGTGCATGAAATTCATCTTTTTTTGCTGTCAGTCCTTTCTAGGTCTTAAATGTGGTTTTTATTTATGCCTACTCTCTGCCACCAAACCAAACAAAGAAGAAAAAGAAAGAAAAAAGAAAAAAATTCCCAAAGGAAACCATTTTCTCTAGAATTAAACATCATACCAACGTTGCAGAATAAGCAGGCTCCCATCTAAATGGGGAAGCTTAAGTTTCCTTGCCTTCATATATCCTTGCATTAAAGTCCATGCAGTACAGTGGAAAGAGCCCTGAGTTCAAAGTTAGAAAACTCTGGTTAAAATTTCATCTCAGTGACTTACCACCCATGTCACCTTCAGCAAGTCAGTTAGACTCTCTCTACCTCAGTTTCCTCAACTATTAAAAAGAAGATGGGACTAAGTGACCTCTGAGGACCCTTTCAATACTAAATTGATGATCATTCTCTGAGCCCGAAAGTTCATCAGCTGAGAACATCTCCGTATTTTTGCCATCTTTGTTTCAAGATTGAATCTCTGGTTCAATGTCTAGGGGAGAGGGGAGAGGGAAGGTAGAGAGGGGTTCTTTCTCATTTTCTGGAGATTTGCAAGCAGCTTGTCTCTTAATTGATTGTGTTGGATTTTTTTTAAGTTGGAAGTGCTCCCAGAAGCAAAGGGGCTGAGATGAGCAAAATAAATAAGGAATAAACAGACTAAAAGTGTGGAAGAACCAGGAAGCAAGACTGACTAGGAGTTGAAAACGAAACTGTCTCAGAGATGACTGACAGCAAAATTGAGGCAATACTCTCTGTCTCTTCTTGCCTAAGCTTAATGAGATGGAAAATGGAGCCACAGAAATGAGGAGGAACAGAGCTACACTCCCCATATTTTGTTTTCTACTTTGGTTATGTCAAAGTGTTGTTCATTGCATAGTTAAAATGAGCTCTCTTCTTTCTTTAGATGGGATGCGTTTGTTTCCGAGTGGTTCCTTCCATCTCTAGCAGGTACCTAAGGACTGAAGCGGAAATCTTAGCATACTTGTCATGTGATCATTGCTTTTGATTTCGGGTTCATTTAAGTTTGCTGAATGCTCAGTCAGGGAACAAAGGGACCTTTTTTAGGGGGACTTGAGGAGCCCACTTTGAGAAGTGGATTTGCTAAATGCTACTGAATTAGTGGTTCTGAACAAAGAACGATGTCTAGGAAGCTAAGACTCCTTTCCTTTGTCTGCCAAAGGGTATCTTCCCCCAGTCTCACCATGTTTCCTTGACTTGTTTCAACAAGCAGGGATGCCAGAAGCTGTCTTGGGTCCCTCAAAAAACCAGAGGATGTTCGAAGATTGGCTCAGAGCTTTGGGTGTCTGCAGAAAAACACTCGCCCACAAACTCCATGTGTTTTCATTGTTGCTGTTATTAACACTAACAGCATCACCACTGAGCTCAGCTCTAACTCCAAAATAGCCAAGCAAGGACCACACAGGGGGAGGAAGGTTATCATCCACTGGGGAATCTCATCTGTTGAAGATCTCCTATTTTTGTCTTACTGTGTATTTGGGAGGCTTCATGGAGTGTCTTAAGTGTGCAACTTATAAAAAAAAAGTCTTAACAGCCCATTTAGAAATGACCATTCTCCATTTGATGGGCACTGTTTTTAGTTCCCATATCTTTGCCCACTACAAAAGGAGCTGCCAGGAATATTTTTGTACATATGATTCCTTTTGTTCTTTCTTTAATCCCTTTAGTGTATACGGATGGTAAGGTATTGCTAGGTCAAAGATTATACACAGTTAAGTGAATTTTGAGGGTGTGCTTCCAAATTGCTTTTCAGAATGGCCAAACCAATTCACAGCTCCATCAGCAATGCATTCATGTACTTATTTTCCCATAGCTCCTCCAACATTTTATTTTTTCCCTTTTTTTGGTCAACTTTGACAATCTGCTGGGTGTGAGGTAGAACCTCAGAGTTGTTTTAATTTATATTTCTCTCAACATTGTAAAAACAACTTTGAGTTACTTAAGAAACCTGATCAGTACCATAACAAACTATGATCACAGAGGACTGGTGACAATCTAGGAGGCCCACCTCCTGAAGGAGAGGAGATGGATTCAAGATGCGGACTGAGGTGCAGATACCCGGACATGACCAATGGGGGAAGTTGTTTTGCTTGACTATGAATATTTGTTCTAAGAGTATTGTTTTTCTTTGTAAAATGACAATAGTAGCTAGCATTTTAACAGAATTTTAAGTTTTGCAAAGTAGTTTACAAATATCTTCTAATTTTATCCTCACAACAACCTTAGACTGGGAAGTAGATGCTAGTGTTATCCTCAGATGAGGAAGGTGAGGGTGAGAAAGTTGAAGTGACTTGGTGGGGGCCAGACAGCCAGTTAAATGTCCTGAGTGGGATTTAAACTCAGGATTTCTTGACCTCACGTCCCACTGTACCACTTATCTTCATAGCTTCAGGTGGCAGTATGAGGTGGGAGGAAAAGAAAATAAACCTGTTAATTGAAAAAAAGGACCCTTCCTTCTCTCTTTTCTCTCCTCCTCTGACTTCCACATCATTAAGAAAAATCAGTTTCATCCCCTGAGCAGCAACAGTAGCCACCACAAACATAAAGCATAAAACAGAGTTCTTCCCTCCTCTTGGTAATTTCAGGGGAATTTCTTGTTCCTAATCAGAAGTCCTTTTCATGTAGACTTTCTTCTCAGCTACCTTTCCAAGTTCCTTAACTTTCAAATAGCCCATCTATAAGTATGAGAGCTGGAATGGATCTTAGAGATTGTCTAATTCAAATTCCTTCCTTCTACAAATGAATAAACTGATGTGCAGAGAAACTAAGAGATTTGCCCAAAGTTCCAGAGGTAACATGTTAGTAGCAGAATTGGATCTCGAGTACATATCTTCTGACTCAGAGTTCAATAATCTTAGATCATAAGGCACTAGGGTCTGGAAGAGACTTTCAGAGATCATGTAGTCTACTCTCCTGTCTACAAGACCCTAGCTAAACATTCTAAACAAAAGACTTGTTTGTCCTTTTAAAATATCTAATATATAAAAGAGTCCTTAGCTTCCCTCGGTCAATCACCAAGTATTTATTAAGCATCAACTGTGTTCCAGGCACTGTGCTAGGCACTAAGATAAAAACAGAACAGTTCCTGCTCTCAATGAGCTTATATTCTATGTGCGTATGAGCCCCCATTCTATTTATTAAACAACTCTTCTGTTCAGAAAATTTGTTAACATCACACTTAGAGCTCTTGCACTTTAGTTTAAACCTATTTTCTCTAGCTTCAACCTAAGTAGAGATGTGATGACCTATTGATTGAGAGATATGGTGGTCTATTGATTGAGACATGTGGTGAGTAAATGAGTAATAAGTATTCTAATCATGGCTTCAGCTTAGTAGTTGAGTAACCTTGAACAAGTCACTTACCTCTCTGAATCTTAGGTTTCTTCATTTACAAAATAAAGATAATAATGTTGGGACTATTTTATAGGATTGTTATAAGAAATGAGCTTTGTATACCCTAAAGTGCTGTTTAAATGTGATTATTATGTTAAAACGTTACTAAATTTTCTTTTGACCTTTTCTTCATGATACTGAATGATCCTCATACCTTTAGTCTTTATTCAGAGGTTGTATTTTTCAATCTGTAGTGACCTTTAAAGAGAGAGAGAGAGAGAGAGAGAGAGAGAGAGAGAGAGAGAGAGAAAGAGAGAGAAGATCAGATTTCCAAAAACACAAGTCTAATTCCTCTGCTCAAGGAGTTTCAATAGCTCCTAATGCTTCTGGGATAAAATATAAATTCTTCTATTTGACATTCCAAATCCTTTACAATCTGACTCTTACTTCTCTTTTCAAATAGATTTCATCTTATTTCCCTCATATACTCTACATTCTACCCCAAATGACCCTCTTGCTGTTCCTTGTTCTAACCAAGACCTTAATATATCTTGTTCCATGCTTCCTAACCTAGCTTAAAAACTTACCTTGTTAGAATAGTCAACCTTTTTCTAATACCTTCTCACCTTAAAGTGGCACTTTATTTAGCTTGTCTTCCCTTGAGAGATCTGGGGAAAATGAAAAAAGTCACAGAGATACTGCTGGTGAAGCTAGATCTGGCTTTTTTTTTTTTTTTAACAAATCTGCTGAGAGGCAGTGTGGATGACATCTGATAAGATGGCAGAGTCACAAGTTCTGGTGAAATACAACTCCCTCTACCAGTATCTCAAAAACATTAAGAAATGTTACAATCAGAACAAAAGATCAATAACTAAAAGAGAAAAACGAAAATAACCCCTGAAAGGTAATCTCTGTGAGAAATGAAAGCCGAAATCCAAGCGCTTCACTATTGGATGCACTATTCCCCCTGTCCTCCCTCTGCCTTCACCCTCAGCTAAAGGCTGAGTGCTCTGCACAGCTGCTGTTAGCCCTTTCCTTGACTCCTCTCCAACTTGGATCTGAAGCCTTGCTGAAGTCTAAGGGTTCAAAGTGAAAGTTGTAGAAGAGAGAGAAGTTTGGAAGTAATAGGAGGGGTGAATCTTTGCCAGTCATCCACAGTGGAGTTGCCTCATCTTAGTAATTCAATTAGAACCAGAAAAATCAATCCACAGGGAAAACAAAAAAATGAAGTGAAGTGACTGAGGTAATGAGCAAGCTTAGGAAGACTCTTAATGCAATAAATGAAGACATACTCTAGATTAACATAATATCAGGATAAAACTGCAAAGGAAGAGAATGATCACACAATAACTAAGACTGAAGCCCAGAGAAGAGAACTAATTGGCTAAAAGGACTCTGAGAGTAGCTGAAAGATGTACTAAAATTAAGGAAGGAAGTGATCAAGAGTAAAGTTAGAACTCTTGATTTAAAGAAAAAAAAGCCTTGAAAAGAAAATCAACAGCTTAGAAAAGCCTGAAAAAAATCCTTGCAAGGTAAAGGATATCTTGATAAAAAAAAAGAAACCCAGGGGAATCAATTCAAAAATACAATGATAAAACTAGAGCTATTACATCAAAGTTAAGAGACAGCAAAATTTGAAGAACACACAAGGTTTCTATAATGCTATAAACAAATGACCTGGGAAGATAGAGTACAGGAACATAATTTAAGTTTCTTATCTTAATGACAGAATATGATGAAACAAAAACTTGGATACTTTTATTTCAAATGAATCTTCAAAGAAAATTGTCTATAAGCATTGGGACCAGAGGATAAAATGAAGCTAGATAGATCATACTGATCATCATCATCAGAAACCCCAAATTTAACATGCCCAGAAAGATGATTGCCAAACTGTAGAGCTTTCAAGTTGTAGAAAAAATAATGCAAATGTCCAGACCTGGAAGAGACAGTTCCTATGCCTAGGAACTTTGGTCAGAATTATAGAGGAATTTATATCTAATATAATAAAGTAAAAGAAGTATTAGTATAGAATATTGAAAAGAGGGGGAGGGAGAGACAATCCTATACCCAAGAAAAAAATTATCCTGAAAAGCTAAGTATTCAATTCAAGAAACATCTACTAAGTGTTGGCTATGGACTATAAGGGGCTATATTATGTAATGAGTAAAGAATTGTCCATGGGGCCAGAAAGACCTGGGTTTAGGTATTCCCTCTGACATATACTGGCTGAATGACACTGGGAAAGATGTTTAACTTCTCAGTGGATGAGACAGTTCTCTAAAAGCATCAGTTGCAGTGAAGGTACAGGGAATGTTTACTGGGAGTTCCTTATACCAATCAAGTCACCAGTCTGGTTCCTATACCTATTCCTACTATGTACCAGGCACTGTGGGACCTTGTAATAGGAAAGCAAACATAAAATAATTCCTGCCTTCAAAGAACTTACACTCTGTTGGAGGGGAGGACCACACAGAGAAAGTAAAACACAAACATATAACAAGTATTTTCCAGGGA
Source organism: Potorous gilbertii (assembly GCA_028658325.1). Taxonomy (NCBI): domain Eukaryota; kingdom Metazoa; phylum Chordata; class Mammalia; order Diprotodontia; family Potoroidae; genus Potorous; species Potorous gilbertii. Next base: position 231,081,804 of record CM053771.1, on the reverse strand, counting down.
AAGGGCACAGGTTTAATATGAAGGGCAGTTTACTAATTATAGAATGGAAATTCCAGAGGGCAAAATGGAAAGTGAGGATAGGGTATGATAGGGTCATGGTAGGGGAGGGGATGACAAAGAAGTTTCAAGGAGTAGAAAAGTAACTAGCAAAGAGAATTTTGGAGTAGTCACTCTATGACTGGGAAATGAAGGGACCCTGAGTAGGACCATAGGATAGTAACAATAGTAATATAGATTTGACTATCAATTCCTCAACAAAGTGGAAGTGGAGAATAGGGGGCCATATGGAAACAACAGCAGGGCAGATGATTCTGCGTGACAGTTAAGGCAAGAGTTAGTGAAGTCCTTGGGCTTGTCTGACTAGGGGTGTGTGTGTGTGTGTGTGTGTGTGTGTGTTCAGTCCTCAGCCCAATCAGCTCTGTCCCATTATTTACTCCACTTTTGAGCAGATTATCTTTTCCAAGGTGGTCAGGGACAGGAATATAGGAGTATATTTAGTGCTTAGATTAGTGGTAGTATGTAGGAGAAAAGATAGAAGGGTAGTTGGTACATTTCTAGACCTTCTTGATAGTGAAGGCAGAATGTGTCAGGGCTGAGGGAGAGAGAAAGGAGGACTTTAAGCAGAGGTACTGACTTCCGCATGTTCCTTTTGAGAAAACCAGAGCTGGTCAAAAATCTATAAAAGGCAAATGTGGTAGAAAAAAGATAGTTTGAAGTGTAAACCCATTTGAACAACTTGAAAGGGTCAAGGGATGATAGAAAATATCACAAAGTGCTTCCATCCTGAAAATCATAAAACCGAATATTTAATCACGGAATCTCTACAGGGCAATGAAGGAACAAAAACGACGTGATCAGGGCTTGGGTGTTCAGACACAGAAAGGTCTTTAAAAAGATCCCTAGAGCTGAGGTTCTTAGGGACTCGTGTGTGGAAATCATGGTTCTGATTATTTATTCGCTGAATGAATGTAAGTCAATTCTCAAATTTCAGTTTTCATCTGTAAAATGGGAATAGTATTACTTGTTCTATTCTTCTCATAGAGTTACTTTGAAGAAAGTACTTTGAACATCTTAAATTGCTATTTAAATGTCAACTATTTGCTCCTCTAATAACCCCAGGCTCTAATAAGATTGCCTATCTCCCTACCCCAATCCATAACCAACTACTTTATCTCCATAAGCCAAACATTTAAACTTGAGCAAGTACACTTGCTCAGTGTTTGATTTATCATCCAACCTTTGGTGACTGATTTCTAGTCTCATAAAATATTAAATACATCCATATTTTGAATATAACATTTTGATATGTTTTCACACCTCATTTACTACCAGAATCAAGGACGCCTCACATTTTTCATGGCAAAAGGCCCAGATTTGTCATGTTCCTGTATTTTATTATATTTCCTTTCATCCTCCTGTCCTCTGTAGCCTCTCAAACCTGTACCACATCCCTCTGTTTCACACTTGAGTAGCCACACTGATAGGCCACTTTGACTGGATTATTTCTGGGCCCAGGTAGAGATGACCCACCCATTATCCCTAGGAGATGTATATTTATGTAACAGTGTAAATATCTTTGGAAGGGCAAGTTCATTTTATTCCAGACATTTTTTTTTGTCTTCAGACTGTATCCATATCAACCCTTGAGTAGCCACATTGATAGGCCACACTGACTGGATTATTTCCCTTTATAGAGCTCTGTGCTATGGTTAGGTTCTATATGGAAAACATCATAGATTTAGAGTTGTTAGTTCAACTGCTCAATTTATTGATGATTAAATTGAGGCACAGGGTAGGTGGGGAAGGGGAAAGTTACTTGGTCTATCAATAGCAAATTAGCAAAATAATTAGCAAAACCATCATTTGAACCCTAACTCCATGACACCAAATCCACAGAACTTTCCATCTCAGTAGAAGTTCTGTTCTGTGGTCATAGAATACAGCTTAAATATGTTTCTAGGTGTCTTGAAGATGCCAAGAAGGAATGCTATATTTGGAATTTAGAGAGACTTCGGCGGGGGAGGGGGGGCGAAGCCAAGATGGTGGAGTAGAAAGACAGACCTGTAGAATCTCCCCTACATAGCCCATAAAATACTTGAATAAAATGATTCTAAACAAATTCTAGAGCAGTAGAAGTCACAAAACAACAGAGTGAAGGAGATTTCCAGTCCAGGACAGCCTAGAAGGCTGACAGGAAGGGTCTATCACACCAGACATGGAGCGAAGCGCAGCCCAGTGTGGACTGCATGGCATGGCAGAGACAGGACCTGGAACAGGTTTCAGTGAGCCACCAGCAGCTGCATTTCCCAGATTGTTCAACCCATAATGCCACAGACGGCTTCAGAGGTCAGTGGGAGGGCTTCTCCACCCAAGAGAGGGGAGCGCAGTCTGGACTGTTGGTAGTAGCCACTGCAGCAGCAGCAGCATCCATTTTTGGAGCTCTCCACCTAGAGCCCCTGGAGGAATTGAGCAGCTGATCTGAATCTCAGCCCTGAGCATGGCTCTGGGGTGAGGAGGAGCGCTGGTGTAGCCTGCCCAGGTTGGAGGTGGTTGTGGAGAAGGAATTCTACTCACAGATTATCGGCAGAAAAGTTTTTGATTGCTCCCAGACCAGCTTGCAGGCCAGGAGAGGAGTAAACTCCTCTCTCTTGACTGTGCCACCCTGGATGAAATGAGAACTTACAGATCTCCAGAGTGTACCCTCCTTTTGACAAAGTACTCAAAAGTCAAGTAGCTGGCTGGGAAAATGCTCAAAAAAGGGAGAAAAAATAAGACTAAGACTATAGAAGGCTACTTTCTTGGTGAACTGGTATTTTCTTCCATCCTTTTGGATGAGAAAGAATAATGCATACCATCAGAGGAATTCAAAGTTTCTGTATCCAAAACCTCCAAAATAAATATGCAATGGTCTAAGGCCATGGAAGAGTTCAAAAAGGATTTTGAAAATCAAGTAAGAGAAGTGGAGGAAAAATTGGGAAGAGAAATGAGAGTGATGTGAGACTTCAATTCAAACCCTGCCTCCATATCCACTAGGACAAGTCACACAGCCTCTCTGAACCCCAGGATCCTTACCTTCAAAATGGGGACAACCTCTAGAGATCTACTTCACAAGATTAGCACGAGGATTAAGAGAGATGTCTGTTTCAAACCTTGAAACCTATAGTTGAGCTCTTTTTGTTATTATCACCATATAAAAGTTTTATATCATGAAATCCCATTAGTTGGTCATTGTGTTCCTAGAGAACTGTGTAATTTGAAGCCATGTAATTAGAGACATTAAGTTTATGGGAGGTTGGTGGATGGGGACCTATGAATGAGAGGTGTCTTATTGCAGAAAGATATTTAAAGAAAAAAGCATGTAATGGAATCAGATCCAGGAGTGGCAGAACTGGAAGTACGTTTAGAGACCATCTAATCCAGGGATTCTTAACATTTTTGTATCATGAACCCCTTGGGGAGTCTGATGATCCCTTCTTATAATAATGTTTATAAATGTATATAATAAAATATGTGGAGTTACGAAAGAAATAAATTATATTGAAATAAAGTTGTTCATGTATCTATAGATACCTATGGATATATAAAACATGAAGTTGTTTAATTTATATCTACAGATATGTAGATAGATCTATAGATATATACAGGTAGGTCTATACATGTAGATTAAATAATTTCATCTATAGCTATGTAAGCAACTTTATCTTGTCAAGAAGCAAAATTTCAATCAAAACTAACCCTTGAACCCTTGTCCAATTCCATTCTATTAGAAGAGGAAAATGAAACATGAGAAATATAGGGAGTCACTTAAGTAGGGGTTGGTAGTACTTGAGTATGGGTTAATTTAGCTTATTGAACCATTTCCATCCATTGTCACCAGACTAAGAGCGTGACCCTTAGGAAATGGAGACAAGAGTTTCCAAGCATAAGGTACTGTCCAGGGTCCTTGGCATATCAACTTGATGATAGTTCATAGGAGCATTTCAGGTCCACAGCCCTGAAAAAGAGCAGTAGAAAGACTGAAGAAGGAATAGAGAGGAGCCAAACACAAAACAACAATAACACAAACATTGATTGTATGCTATATACCATCCTAGGCATTGTTTAGGCTATAAAACAGAAAGATTCAAGGGTCTTAAAATCTAATGGAAGAGGGGAACAAGGCACATATATAAAGCTAATAATATATGTTGAATAAATGTTGTGCATATTTTGTTCTAGTAATTGTTTAGATGAGTTGAAGTTTATTGCATGCTGGAGAAGTCAGGGAAGTCTTCATAGGAAAGGTGGAAAAGGTGAGTTTGTGCTTTGAACTAAAAGTAGTATTCAGGTATGTGTTCGTCCTTTGTTGCTGAAGAAGACCATGCCATCAGAGAAATGATGACATGAATTGCACTTGACTTTGTTTTTGAGTGAGGGAGGGCTGTGCAAGTCACCAGCCTCACTACCCCTCCAGAACCATCTGAATCCAGTAACCAGATATTCATCAGGACCACTGGAGATGACTGAGGATGAGGCAGTTGGGGTTAAGTGACTTGCCCAAGGTCACAGAGCTAGTGAGTGTCAAGTGTCTGAGGTGAGATTTGAACTCAGATGCTCCTGATTCCTACAGTGGTGCTCTGTCCACTACACCATCTAGCTGCCCAAGCATTCAGGTAGATGGAAACAGAAGGAATTACAGGTGGAGAAGGGATGATATATACAGAGGTTGTAGAAATAGGCATATTCTAGTCATATTCAGGAGACAGTGAGGTGACTTGTGGAACTGGAGTAGAGTTTGTGTAGAAGAGAAATGGAGAATAAGGGTGAGAAGGAAGACTGAAGACAAATCTTAGGGGACTAAGAATGCCAGGCTAAGGAGTTTGAGGTTCTTCTTGTCATTGATGGGGAACCACTGAAGATTTCATAGCAGTGAAGGCAGTAACATATTGGGAGTGCTATTGGCACTGCATAGAATTGGGTGAAGACAGATTGGAGGTAGGGACACCTGTTAGAAAGCTATTTTGAAAGGTCAGATGTGAAGAGTCAGAGTGGGCTAGGGCAGTGGCTACTGATATGGAAAGGGAGTGATATACTTAAGAGACCTTATCAAGGAAGATCCAGTAGGAATTAATTATGGATAGGAATGCGAAAGAGTTCTGCTTAGACACAGCCTGAAATTTTTTTCCAGTTTCAGAACATTGCAAACTCACATGCATGTGGGTAAAAAGCATCTTTATGTATTCTATCTCACATTTTTCTTTAGACTGTATTTCTTTGTGTTTTGCATTTACTGAGGTACAACAGGTTCCTACTGCTGGGTTACACATAGAATTTCTGAGATAGAAAGGATCAGTACTGTGCTAGTAAATGTTTAAATGTGCTTGGGGAAAAAATATTCATGACACACTTAGAAGTTTATTCTGTATTATTAGCATTTTCTCCATCACTTTCTTAAGTCCAGAAATCAATAAAATAATAAATCAAGCTCTACTTTGTAGCAGTTGCTGATTTCCCAGGTATAAATGCTTATACTATAAACAATAGACTCTTCTGAGACTTTAACAGCTATTTTCAGTGCACTCCTCAAAGTTCATTTGTAGTTCCACCCCAGTCTGAACAAAAATGCCTCTTGCAATATTCAGCAAGGGCTCATGTAGCCTCTACTTGAAAACCTTTAGGAAAAGGAAACTCAATACCATCAAACTAAAAGATACCCTATCTGCCTTTTATTAATTTATCTGCCTAACATAGCTTGTGGAAAAGGAAGCTGAAGCTAGCACTGGATATGTGATTTGATTTGCACAAACTGTCACATTCTCCACTTTTATTTTCCATTTTATGTTTCTGGAAGTCTTCACCTCTGTCCCTCAGGGGCCTTGTACTTCTTTTAAGGACATCTCTTCCAAAGTGAATCAGCATAGTTCTTTGTTGGCAGACCCTCTGCCCTGGTGGCCTCTGGACAAGAAACTGTATGCTAACCACCTTTTCACTTTTTTCTTTTCTAACTTGGGGGTATGTCTATAACTCTCTGGCAAGGCTTTTATTGAATATGATTTCCCAAAATACAAGAACAAATCGATTTTTCAGCCACCAGTTCCTGTAGCAAATCCCAAGCTGGAATACCATCTTTGTAAGCAAATGGCATTTTAATTGTGTGTCATATCTAATGAACCTGAGTTCTTGAGTCACATGGAATAGAAAAGGGTCTCAGAGGTTGAATCATCCACTGAGTAAGGCTACTTGTGGCCTGAGTGTGCTCCTTCTGTACCACCTTTGTGATCACTACAACATGGACTCAGTTTCTTCCCATCTGTCCATCTCAAGGGCACAGAGATTTGAGCTACAGTCAGGGTGAAGGGAAAGAGTTGGAAGGGACCAGAGAAGATTTAAGAGAGCTAGCTTTCAATTTCTGGAAGGCTTTCATGTGTAAGAGAGATTACATTTGTTCTATTTTTACAATGAAATTGAATATTATGTTCTTGTATTGACCAGGTTTGACCCTGGAGAAGAGCAGAGAAAATATATGTACCTCCCTTCTTTCTAGAAGTGGGGTCCTTTGGGTGTGGAATATTTCATATACTGGCACACTTGGTTGCTCTGTTGGCTGGTTTTTGCAAAACTATTTTTTCTCCTCTTTTAAAAAAGTTCTTTGTTACAAGAGATGGCTTTCTGAGTAGAGGGGGAAGGGATATATTCAGAAATTAAGGTGATGTAAAAACAAGATACCAGTGGGAAAAAAATGGTATTCAGCCTGTGATTTCCCTCCTCCCTCTCTTCTCTTCCCACCCACCCCTTCTCCTCATTCCCTCCCTTTTCCTTTATCTGTCTTTAATCTCTGCCCCTCTCTTTTCTCACCTACTATTCAAAACTCTCTGTTCTCCCCCTACCTGTTCCCACACCTTTCCATTGTAATTTGTCTCCGTTTTCTCTTCCCTCTCTCCCTCCTGTTCTTCCTCTCTTGGCATGGGTTGGGGTTTATATGTACCCTGGCCATGTTGAAGCAGCAGAAAAGGATCTCCCAGTCACTGCCGTGAGATGAGGCCTCTGTACTGCCTTTTATGAGCCCTGTGCCTTTGCCCCTGAGCTGGGCTGAGTGAAGAGCTGGCTTCCTCCCCTCCCCCAGAACAGCCAAGTAATTGAAGAAAACATGAATGTTAATGATGCATTTAGCATTTGGAAGTTAGAGGGGTGATTAATATGTTGTAAGTTGTATATTAACACCTTCACGATGGCATAATGAAGACAAAATATACACTTGGAGACGAGATTGTTTATTCTTGTGTGCCCTATTTCTGTTTTCCATACCCCTAAGATCCAGGAAACAAGATGTTCAGGTCTGGAGGGGTTAGTGTTTCAGCACCAGCATGTGCTGAGTGATCTTTCTCACCTGTCTGAGGTCTCAGTGTGATGCGAAAATCCTCCATCCCTCTCACCTGGCTAGAGGCCCTGTCTAGAGAAGACTTGGAATGCTATTGGACTCCAGGGCCTTGGGGGTCCAATCTAAGCAAGGACACCGGCACAGTGTGTGAGGCTGGAGCAGGTACGGTCAGGAGGTAGTGTGAGAAACAGGGCAATAGGGTCCTTTCCTGATGGCCTGTGGGGAGAACCTGTCCTGTTTGTAATTTTCCTGCTAGAGTGAGATAGGGCACAGTGACAGGATGGAATCTCTGGGAATTCTGCCTAAATGGTCTATCCTCTTGGGGATTTGCCCAATTTGCTCTTGGGAGGTCATTTTAACCTGGTGAGTAGGAAACACTGGGAGCTCCAAGCCTGACTGACAAAACAAAGCAATTTAGATTCCAGGTATAAAGCCAGAGAATGGAAACATTGGAAGGGAATGCTGGAACACAGAATGTGGGAACACTGATGCTTTAGAGGTCACTTCTTCAACTCTTTCATCTTAGAGATGAGCAAACTGAGGCCTATAGAAAAGAAATGACTTATCTAACTGAGGTCATCCAATTACTGAGTGACGTTGCCAGCCCCAGAACCTTTGGGTTAGAGCTGGTGGTGATCCAGTTCATTTGGGGCAGCTAGGTGTTGCAGTAATTAGAGTATTGTGTCTGAAGTTAGGAAGACTGAAGTTCAAATTTGGACTCGGACACTTGCTAGCTATGTGACCTTGGGCAAGTCACTTAGCCGTTGTCCGACTCAGCTTCTACAACTGGAAAATGGGAATAAAAATAGCAGCTACCTCAAAAGGTTGTTGTGAAACTCCATTAAGATGTTTGTAAAACATTTAGCACAATGCCTGGCACATAGGTGAGTAGCTGCTATAGCACATAGTTGTTGTTCACTCATCAGTCATTCTGACTATTCATGATCCCATTTGAGATTTTCTTGGCAGAGATACTGGACTGATTTGTCATTTCCTTCTTCATCTTGTTTTACAGATGAGGAGACTAAGGAGAACAGGGTGAAATGACTTGGCCAGGGTTACACAGCTAGCCAGTGTTTAAGGTTGTATTTGAACTCAGGTCTTCATGATTTCAGGTATGATGATCTATTCACAGCATCACCTAGCTGTCCCTATAGCACATAGCACATGGTAGGAGCTGTATAAATATTTATTCCCTTCTCTTTCTCCCTTCCCATTTGGGAGTGAGTTGCTCTTTCTCTCCCTCCCTGGTGGCTCTCTAAGCATAAAGATTGTATTGCCTGGCTGCTAGTGTTCCTCCCAGGTGCTCAAAAACACTGTCGTACTCAGTGTTATGACAGTAATGGGTCAAGTAATAGAACATGGAAAAGATTCAGAGTCTCATAGGTCATAGATTCAGTCCTTGAAAGTGCCTGCTAGTGTTTCTTTCTTCCCTGGTCAGTCAGCACCTTACATATTTCTGTCCTTGTGAACACAAACTGTTGATCAGAAGGAAAGGGACCAGGCAAAAAACGATAAATGAATCAGCCCACAATGTCTCTAGTTCTTAAAAAACAAACTCTAAGCATGTATCCTATTGATATTGAGTTATGTAGCATCAAAGACAATTAGGTGGCACAGAGGATAGAACTCCAGGTCTGGAGTCCAGAAGACCTGAGTTCAAATTTGGCCTCAAATACTTGCTAACTGTATGACCCTGGACAAGTCACTTAACTTTGTCTCAGTTTCCTCATGTGTAAAACAAGCTGGAGAAGGAAAGGGCAAACCACTCTAGTATCTTTGCCAGGAAAACTCCAAAAGGGGTCATGAAGAATTGGACACAACTGAAAATGACTGAACACCACCACTACATGTAGCACTAAAAGGTCTCCAATCCCTTCATTTTATTTAAAAATTTTAAAAGAAATTTAATTTTTCAATTAATAAGTATTCATCCTTCTTTCCCTCTCACACCCCTTCCATTGAAAAAATTAAAAGAAAACGTCATAACAAATATACAGAGTAAACAAAACAAATTCCTGCATTGTCCGTGTCCAAAAATCTGTCTCATTCTGCACCCTGAATTTGTCACCTCATCAGGAGGTGGGCTGCATAGTTCATCACTGGTTCTCTGGAGTCATGGAATCAATCTGGCATCAATCAGAGAGTTGTCTTTACAATATTATTATTGTTGTGCAAAATATTCTTCTGGTTTTGCTCATTTCATTCTATATTATTTCCTACAAGCCTTTCCAGATGTCTCTAAAAACCATCTCTTTTATAATTTCTTACGGCAGTTATTCCATGGCAGAATCTCTTATGGCATAATAATTCTATATATTCCATTATATTTATATAATACCATAATTTGTTTTACAACATTTACCATTTATATACAACCTCTATTAGTTTCTAGTTCTTTGCCACTTCAAAAGGAGCTGCTCAGATATTTTTCTTCCTATAAACCTTTTTTTTCCTTCTTTGATCTATTTGGCTACCCATTCATTTTATAGCCTAGGAACTGAGAAACAGAAAAAGTATCTTCTTTAGCATCACATGGGCAATACATAGCACAGCTTGATAAAACCCAGGTACTCAGTTCATTTTATCATGCTCTCTATATGTGTTTATTCAAGACCACACGGAGTCAGTCACAGAATCATAGGACTTCAAAGATGGTAGAGACCTTAATGGACATCTAGTACAACCTATAAAGAAAGGAATCTCCCTTATAACATACTCAACACTTGGTCTTCCATCTTGTCCTAGAAGACCTATAAGGAAGAAGAGCCCCACACTCTGCAGTATTAAGAAGTTTTTCCTGACATCCAGCCTAAATTGGCTTATTTTCAAGTTTCATCCACTGCTTCTGGCTCTGTCTTTTGAGGTCACACAGAACAATTTTGGTTCACTTATTTTATAGCCCTTTAAATACTTGAAGACAGCTATCACATCTCCCCTGTGTCTTTTCCAGACTAGACATTTCCAGTGGCTTCTACAAATCCTGACATATCATGGACCAAAGACCCTTTACCTTCCTATTACACTACTTTGGACACTTTCCAGTTTATCAGTGTCTTTCTTAAACTGTGGTGCCCAGAACTGAACATAATATTCTAGATAAAGTCTTAGGAGACAGTGCAGTAGAATTATCACTTCCCTGTTCCTGGAAGTGTTGCCTTTCTTGAGGTGCCCCAAGAGCTCAATTTTGTTCTTGTGGTCTATCAAAGCCTCCAGATAGTTTTCAGAATAATTTGTGTCTAACCACACCTCCACATCTTATACTTATGAAACTGATTTTTTGTGCCTAGCTATAAAACTTTACATTTATCTGTGTTGAATTTTATCTTATCAGATTCATCCAAATCTATCAAGATCCTCTTGGATCCTGACTTTTCTGTGTCATCTATCCCTCCTGGCTTTATACACTCAGTACGTCTGATGCATCTATACCATTATCCAACTCACTGATAAAAATATTAAATAACATTGGGCCAAGTCAGTTAATAAATGTATATTGAGTGCCTACTATGTGCCGGCCACTGTGCTAAGTGCTGGGAATACAAAGAAAGAAAAGGATAATATGCTCTCAAGGAACTCAGTCTAATGGGAGAGACCACATGAAAACTGGCTACCTACAGATTAAACTGGAGATAATCCAGAGAGGTAAGAGTTAAAGGGGATCAGGAAAGGATTCCTGGAAAAGGTGGGATTTTGACTGGAACCTTAAGGAAGCCAGAAAGCATAGATGAGGAGGAGAGAATTCAAAGCGTGGGGGACCGCCAATGAAAATGCTTAAAACCTGGAGATGGAGTATCTTGTTTGAAAAACAGCAAGGGGACCAGAATAACTTGATTATAAAATGTGTGGAGATGCATAAAACATAAGAATACTGGAAAAGTAAGAAGGGGCTAGGTTATTAAGGGTCTTATATTCCAAACAAGAATTTTATATTTGATTGTAAAGGTGATAGGAAACCATTGAATTTTATTGAATTGGAGAGGCATAACTGGGAGGTGACATGGTTGGACCTGTCAGACTAATTTGACAGCTGAGTGGAGGATGGATTGGAGTAGAGAATGACTTTCCAACAGGGAGAGCCACCAGTAACCTATCAAAATAGTCCAGGCATGAGGTAATGAGGGCCTGCACCAGGGTAATGATAGTGTTAGGGTTGAAAAGGGAGCATATGCCAGTGATTTTACAAAGTAAAATAGGCAAACCTTGGCAACAAATTAGATCTGAGGGATAAGACTGAGTGAAGAATTGACAACACCTAGGTTATGAGCCGGGGTGCCTAGGACACCTGGGTTACTCCAATGAAGACCTTATGCCACGTTGACATTTAATGTTGTGTGGTCACCCAACCAGTTCTCAATCCATTGGATTGCATTATTGTCTAATTCATATCTCTCCATCTCCTCCACATGAAAATCCATGTGGACTATGTCCAAAGCAATCCCCTCATCTGCTAGTTTAGGAATTCTATCAATAAAGAAAATAGAATGTGCTGTGGAATAAACTCTTCATGATAAAACTATGCTGGTTCTTTGAAATACCTACTTTCCTTTGTATATTGTTTGCCAACTCTTTTAAAATGATCTATCCTAGAATTTTCCCAAGAATCAACTACAGACTCTCACTTTCTTTCTTTTCCTTCCTTCCTTCCTTCCTTCCTTCCTTCCTTCCTTCCTTCTTTCTTTCTTTCTTTCTCTCTCATTCTCTGTCTCATCTCTCTCATCTCTCAGACTCTTTCATTCTCTCTCATTCTCTGTCTCATTTTCTCTCCGTCTTTCTCTCCTTCTCGAATCTTGTGTTTTCTTTCCAATTTTCTGTGACATTTTACTTATTATTTAAAGTAGTTCAGCAAGCACATCTGCCAGCCAGCTGGATCAGGTAACTTGAACTCATCAGCAGTCAACAGTCTCTACCTAGGTACTCTGTTACTATCTTCTTCCATGAATACCCCTGTTAGTCATTTTAGTTCTCTCATTTCCAGTATAAAAGTCATTCTCCATTGTAGAGAAAACAGAAGCAAAATTAGAATTTAATAGTTTTGCCTTCTCTCTGTTGTCATTTATCATTGTTCTATATAAAGTGCAAGTAAAAATCCCATCTCTTTATTGACCCTCTTTTTTTCCCTCTCAATATTGCTAAGACAAAGAAACCAATAACCCAACCTATTCTTTGTTGTCCAAAGCTTCCCTCACCTGCCTCAGCTCATGCTGAACTTTAGTATTTTTGATGTGATTTTTTACAATATTGAGTCACATTCTTATATGTATTCTTTGTTATCTGGACTTGCTTCCATATTCTAGACATTTCTTTTAGAGATCTAAGTTAGTTGGTGAGCTTCCTGCACATCCACAATGGTATCTTCAGACAAATCTCATATTTCTTCCTCATTGAAATTGTTTTCTTTTATGTTTTCAGAATTTCATTCTTAGCTCACATTCCTTCTGGACTAATTTAACCTGAAGCATTTCAGTCTACAAGATACTACTTATCTTTCCTATGGATCTTTTGAAATATTCTCTAACCAAACCACATTGTGCCTGGATTTATTCTCCTCCATTACAAATTCTAGGAGAGAATAATCACTTTTCCCCAAAGTTTCCATCATTTTCACCCCTGCAATGAGTTATTCTGTGTTAGCAAGAGCCAAAACCAGAATAGAATTTCCCTTTGTTGGTTTCCCATAATTTTATGAAGGATGGAATTATCATTGAGACAAGTCAAGAAGTTATTAGCTTCTTTGTTTTTGGCAGAGAAGGAGAGAAATCCAGCAGTTGCACATCACTACAATATCATGCCTCAGTTGAGTTGTTTTTCTGTCCTGTTTGACTCTTAATGACTCCACTAGGAGTTTTCTTGGCAAAGATACTGGAATGATTTGCCATTTTCTTCTACAGCTCATTTTAGGACTGAGGAAACTGAGGCATACAGGGTTAAGTGACTTTTCCAGGATCACACAGCTAAGTGTCTATGGCTGGCTTTGACCTCAGGTCTTCTAGATTCCAGGTCTGGCCCTCCATTCACTATACCCACCTACCTACCCTATGCCTTAATGTCAGCTCAAATCCCAGTGGAAGTATTCCTTTAGGATTTTGACTTACAGGAGTCTATCCTTTCTCTGAAGTCTTACTGAATTTAGAACAGTTCAGCTTTCAGTTACTTTTTAATTTTTCTTTCTGACTAGATTTTTAGTTCTGTTGGATTGGAGCAGTTAAATGGAGTAGTGAATAGAGCTCTAGGCCTGGAGTCAAGAAGATCTGAGTTCAAATTCAGTTTCAAATACTTCCTATATGTGTGTCTCTCAGCAAGTCACTTAACCTCTGTTTTTATCAGTTTCTTCAATGGTAAAATGAAGAGAATAACAGCAACTGTCAGGATTGTTGGGAGGACCAAATGAGATAATATTTGTGAAGTTTTTAGAAGTTTTAGTGTCCAGGTCATAGTTGGTAGAAATGTTGATCCCCTTCTTTCTTGCCTCTGTGAGGACAGAGTCCTTGCCATCTTTCTCCTGTGTCCTCCCCATAATGCTAGCACCACAATTTGCTGGGCACATACTTTATCTCCTCATCTTTAATTGAGAGGGTTGAAATAGATCATCTCCGAGTTCCCTCCCAGTTCTAAATCTGTGAACATATGATGGTGGTTGGGAGTTAATAAATAATTATCGATTGTGTGATTAGCAAGTTCATGAATTGGAGTTCTACTTAGATTTCTTTAGAAAAGAATGACAATTTTGATGGCTTAAGAAGGCCCTGATGTCCAGTCCCTGAATTCCATTAGGACTCCCCTTGTAAGATGCAAAAATGGGGTCCCAGTTTGAGTGCCCTGCCTTTCCATTAAAAGGAAGATGAGTAAGAGGTATGCATGATAGCTCAGCAGCCTGCCTTCATCCTTCATGACTGCCTGAGCTCCTCACACCCCTCCTTGGCTCCCGGTGTTCATGACTTCTGGCTTCCATCCCAGTTCTCCTGTGCCATACCGTCTGCATCCTTTGGCTTCCCACTTCAATTCCTTTGTTTGTATGTACTCTTCTCTACCCTCAGTCCTTCCACAGCTTCCAAGGTTCCTTCACTCCCCAGTCACTACCTCCATTCTCCAGTATGGATACAGTCTTCTGACCCTGACCCACGCTCAGGGCCTCCTAGGAAGGGCAGGCATGTGAAACTGAAACTGTTTGGTAGTGGTTCTAATAGCTTTCTGATAATTTATAGACAGGCAGTAATTACTTTAATGAAGGAAGAAGATCTTAGTTAAAACAAACAAATGATTAAGTTTGACAATAGAGGTTGTAAAGGGATCCTAATTAATAAATAGG
>CM053771.1:230828191-231066638 GCA_028658325.1 Potorous gilbertii | reverse complement strand
TGTGTATTCTGTAGAACTCTTAGAATAGATGGTATTATTATTGTTGTAACAACATTTTCCCCATTGAAAGATGGCAGCATTTGTAACTTCATTTTGTGTGTGTGTTCATCCTTGGTTACCGAAGAAGACCAGGCCATCAGAGAAATGGCGACATGACTTGCACTTGACTTTGTTTTGAGTGAGGGAGGGCTGTGCAGGTCACCAGCCTCACTTCTCCTCCAGAGCCATCTGAATCCAGTGACTAGATATTCATCAGGATGACTGGAGATGACCCAGGATGAGGCAACTGGGGTTAAGTGACTTGCCCAAGGTCACACAGCTAGTAAGTTTCAAGTGTCTGAGGTGAGATTTGAACTCAGGTCCTCCTGACTCCTGCACTGGTGCTCTATCCACTGTACCACATGGCTGCCCCTGTAACTTCATATAGTGGAGTAGAAAGAACATTGATTTTGGAGCCAGAGGACTTGGGTTCAAATCTTCACCTTGTTATTTCTTGGCTAGGTGATTTTGGACAAATCACTTCACCTTGTTAAGTCTTGGTGTCCTTTTTTGGTGTTAATTTAATATTTTATTTTTCCCAATTACATGTAAAAACAATTTTAACATTCTTTTTTCAGGTTTTGAGTTCCAATTTCTTTCCCTCCCTTCTCTCCCCCTGTCATTGAGAAGATAAGCAATTTGTCATAGGTTATACATGTGTAGTCATGCTAAACACATTTCCATGTAAGTCCTGCTATGAAGAAAAACACAGACAAAAAAATTGGTGTCCTTATTTTGAAAATGATTGAATTTGACTAAGACTATTCCTTAAGTTCCTTCTAAGACTACAGCAGTGATTTACAAGGGCATTTCTCCTGGAGATATATGAATTCTGTTGTCCTTACATTTGAAATCAAATTTGCATATGTGAATCTTCCAGTTCTCCCATCATCAGTCTATTTCTTACAGCAAAGAATCATACTGTGTTGTAAGGAGAAAGAGATAGAGAAAGAACGACAGACAGACACACACACACTCAGAGGGAGTAATTTTAGAAGGTACGTTTTTTAAAGGAAGAAATTAATTTCTTCATAGCAGGACTTATATGGAAATGTGTTTTGCATGACTACACATGTATAACCTATGACAAATTGCTTATCTTCTCAATGATAGGAGGAGAGAAGGGAGGGAAAGAAATTGGAACTCAAAACCTGAAAAAAGAATGTTAAAATTGTTTTTACATGTAATTGGGAAAAATAAAATATTAAATTAACACCAAATAAGGACACCAAGGCTTAACAAGGTGAAGTGATTTGTCCAAAATCACCTAGCCAAGAAATAACAAGGTGAAGATTTGAACCCAAGTCCTCTGGCTCCAAAATCAATCCTTTTAAAGGAAGAAATTAATAGGATATAGGGTTACTAAACTTCAAAGTTGGACATTTTTCTAAGGCAGAATGGGCAGAGGATCTTAGTTTAAGTCCTGGTTTTTCCCACTTTATAAACTGTATAACTTTGAACAAGTTCCTCCTTCTCTCCATGCCTTGGTTTTCTAATCAATAAAATGAGAGGGTTGAGTTAGATTATCTCAATGCTCCTTTCTAGTTCTAAATTCTATGACCTATAACCAAGTCATTGGAGGTCAGGCACATATATCAAGTCACTGGCAAATAAATCAAGATGAACATATTGCCCTGCGCCTTTTCGCCTGGTGAATTCCTATCCACCCTTTGAAGCCCAACTCATATGTCACCCCCTCCATGGTTTCATATTGATCCTGGCTATTGGTAACAAGTTCCCCATTTGGACCTTACATAAATAGCCCCTCTCTAATATACTTACAGTAATTTGTACTATACCTATGTCCATATATGTCTTGTTTCCCTTTGCAATCAAAAACTATTATTAAGCACTTACTATGTGCCACTTACTATGGTACTGAGATCTGAGGATACAAATACATGATAAAGAAAGACAATGGATAATGCCTGACCCAAAGGAGCTTATATTTTAACAGCAGAAGAAAAGGCATAAAAGAAATCAGAAAGGGGGCCAGGGAGGAAGATAAAGATACTAAGATACTACAGCTTAGATTGTAGCTTGCTGAGAAATGTAGAGATGGCCTTCTTAAATGGAGGTTTTGGAAGTAACCATCCAGTTGGAGGATGGAACTGTAGGGTGTGTATTTGTGAGAGTGTGTATGCATGTGTGTACTTTCAAGGGGCATATTTTAGGGCTGATGTGATCTTCCAAGGGGTTCTAGGCTGAGAGTACACTCTAGTAAGACTTAGTAAACTATAAGTTTCATTAGGTCAGGGGATAGGTCTTATATAAACTTCAGATCTTCTCTAGTGCCTAATAGAGGTTTCTGAACACAGAAGGCAAGGGATACGTACATGTCTATTGTCATTGGTAATGAAAGAGAAAGGGCATTTAACCTCCTAGTCAGATTAAGGATTTCTGTGGGATTGCATAACCACATTCATCCATACATAGGAGTCTGTGTAATCTCTAAGAGCACTGACCTTAGAAGGATATTTGGGTTCTATTCCCTGTCAAGTAAATCATTCAGCCTCTTTTCCTCAGTTTCTCTCTATATAAGAAAGGAATAATGACACTTGTCAACCTACTTCACTGGATTGCTGTAAGACAGAAATGGCTTCAGAAAGTCAGTAAAAGTACTTTGAAAATTAGAGAACATAGCAATAGTATTAGTTACAAAATATGGATGACAACTTAGAATTTGTATAGTAAGGAAATAGGAAAATCGATGCATGCAATCCTTGGGTCTTAGCACTGGAAGAAACCTTAGAGACAGACCATTTAATCCATCCCTCTAATTTTCCAGAGCAGAAAATTAAAATCCACAGAGGTCCAATGGCTTGCTGAGACTCACAGGGCTAATTAGAAGTAGGTCAGGGACTAGAACATTGTTCTCCTGACTCTACTAAGTAATAATAGGTGGTACTTATGGAGCACGTTGAGGTCTGTAAAATACAAATTTTATCTCATTTGGTCTTCACAACAACCCTGGAAGTAGGTGCTACTATTATCCTCATTTTACAGTTGAGGAAACTGAGGCTAAAGACATATTTGAACTCAGTTCTTCCGACTCCTGGCTCAGCACCCTGTCCACTGCACCACCCAGTTGCCCCCAATCTACTTCTTTTTTCCACTATACCTTGCCAAATGAAAGCGTAGGATCCTTTAGATGTTCAGCCAAAAGACCTTAGAGGTGGCCATGTGGTAGCAGACAAACCTAAAGTCAGAGGACCTGCCATTGGGAGTCCCCCCTCCAATTCCTTGCTAACTGTGTGACCTTACGCAAGTCACAGCCTCTCTGAGCCTCTTCACCTGCTGTGAGCATCAGGTGAGATGATGTATGTAAAATGTTCTTTAACCTGTCAAACTCTTTGGGAGTGCAAGCTATTATTACTGCTAACATCAAATGCAGTGCTCAGCAGATCCCACTCCCTCTTGTGAAATGACTGTAAAGCACTCTGCAGTGACAGCGTGTTTTATAAATACTTCCTAATAACAACAACCTACAGGATTTCCAGGGGGAGTCGGGTTGACAGGAAAGCACTACAACTCAGCTATTGCCTCCACCCATAGCTCTGGTTGGGTCCTTGGGAGGGTGTGGGATTAGAAGACATCCATGGGGCCAGGGAGGACCCCTGCCCATTGGGTTTGAGCACTGAGCTGCTCCTGCCCACATTCTTCCTTCCCCTTTCCTGGGCAATCGAAAGCATTCAGATTGTCACCAAGCAGGGAACAGCTTCAGTGCCATAATTCTGGCTTGGGCTGGAGTGGGGGAAAAAGGGGAGAAGGCACCAACAATGCTGTATCAGACAGGGCAGCCTTTGTTTAAAGACCCATAAGGAGATTTATGGTGGGAGTTAGCAGAGAAAAGAGCAGCAGCCCTAAGTGGGATATTAATGGAATCCATTTTCTCACCATCTCCTGCTGGAACACTTTGGAAGTGCAGAAAAAAAATCGCTTTGCAGTAATAACTGTTATTTATATAAGAGGACAGCATCAGATATATCAAAAAGGGAGGTTTCAAGGTAATAACTGGACCCTCAGAATCATCATTATCTATTTAAAAGGCAATTTCTGGGCCAGGAAATTGATAGGGAAAATGTCCCAATTCTACCATGGTGGTCAATAAATTTGAGTGTGTGTATGTGTTTATTTGATTCCTTTCTGAATCTGATAGAATGGGGTGGCTGAAGGGAAATGAATAGGGATGAAAACTGGGATGACCTTGCAGTTGTGGTTTAACAGAAAATGGTAGAAAAGAAGAGGTATTTTCAGTGGAAGCCAGTTGGGCATCTTTAACTTCAAGGGATCAGGGTCAGACAACTCTTAGACTACTAGTCAACCATGTTCTCATGTTGTCGAACCACTGGTTAAAATTTCAGGAGGTAAATGGTGCAGAGTTTGGTGGCATACTGCTGTATCATTTCTAAAGCCATTTGGCTGTTGCTTCTTTCCATCCACCTGCAGGTATCCCTGTGGACTAGCAGAAAACTAGCTGAATGAGTGTCATTTGATGTGGTCCTTCTCCAGCAGGAACACAAGATTCTAGAATTCTTTTTCATTGTGGTTTTCTGGATGATTGTTCCAGTGATTTTACTAGGGAGGCGGTTTTGCTCTGAGTTAACGTGTCTAAATAATTGAAATAGTCTTGAGGATCATGACCTGCTCAGTGCTCAGTGGGACCGATGGACGAAGGAGCTTTTACATTCTAGGCTGATATGCCGCTTGGCTGTAGAGCCTCTGTTCCCCAGTTTTCTCATCTAGAAAATTGAAGGGGATAAAACTTCAGATATTTGGAATGAGAAAAGGCAATTGACTTCACTTCTCCTTCTTTCAAAGAGTCAAGAGGAGAGAGTTGTTTTATAATCTATGTCTAAGAAAACAAAATATGAAGTACCAGCAATAAAATGTCTCTGCAAACAGAGGGATTTGCTCCCCCTCAAAATATTGAGGTGAGGGACAAGTTTGTGTTGACTTGAAAGGTAAATAAATGTTTCTGTTTCCATTCAGCCACACTCTCTAGGGAAATCAAACAACATTAATCACCTGGGATCATCTGGTTTCAAGTGCAGGGCCTCTCAGTCATCATTAGGAATGTATAGATCTTGCTCAAGACTGATAGGCAGAACACAGGTCTCCCTCCCTCAACAGCAATTCACCTAAGTGAATTGCCAATTTGAGCAACTCTTGACCTGAGCCAGGCTCATTCCAAGCAATAACACCCACTAAAATTATCAAAGTTGAAGGTCACTGTTCTTTTTGTTGGCTTATTCAGAGGTAGGGAACCTGCAGCCTTGAGGCCACATGTGCACCTCTAGTTCCTCAAGTGTGACCCTTTGAATCCAAACTTCACAGAACAAAAAAATAAAAGGACTTGTTCTGTAAAACTTGGATTCCATTAAAAGGCTGCACCCAAGGACCTTGAGGGCCACAGGTTTTCCATTTCTGGAGGTTATCTCAGATATAGTTTCCAACACTTAGATTCAATAATTCTTATGCTGTCACCCTATTCTTATTGTGGCTGCTAGCTGAGATGCCTAGTCCCTCCCACTGTATGTGCCAGTGGTTAATTTTCATAAATGATCAACACTTTGCCCATCTCAGCAAATGCAGCTTTGATGTGCTAACAGCCCCTAATGTGTACAGAGGCCATTAGTAAAATTCTCAAGCCATTAGCTGGGGAACAGAAGGATCCATATAGACATAGTCTATTAATTTGTTGATTGTTACTGGATATTAATTGGTGGTTGGTTTGGACTACAGGTCCCAGCAGGTACTAGAGCAAAGCTTTGTTGCTATGCACAGTTTGAGCATTTCAGTTCCCATCTTAACATAACAGCTATCTCCCCTTATTCAAGGCTACTGTATCAAAGTCTATAGAAGCTAGTGGGTGAAGATGTCTGGAAGGAGGCCAGCAAGTTCCAGGGATGGAAGAAATCCAAAAAGCCATAAAAAGAATTACCTCAGAGGCAAAGTCAGAAGTGTGAAGGTGGTTGGTGGCTGATGAAAAACTTAGCTAAATACCTGAGGCTTTATGAATCGCTGCCTCTACACACAGAACAATATGGAAGGAAGGGGGAGGTAGGGGACTGACTGCCAGAATTGCTGCTACTGGACCGACCACAAGCTCACTCGTGGTATTTTTAGTTTATGAATTACTATAAATACAGTGCAGCATTGCTGCTAATGTTTTGAGTGCCGATGTTAATATCTTGAATATTATTGTTTGTGTTTCATTGGAATATTATCACTGCTCCTTTAAATGGGTGATTTTTAAAGGCTCACTGCAACCTGAAATATATGATTATATTCAAGTCCCTGAATTCCTTCCAACAGAATGAATCTCCAGTTTTAAAGGTGAGCAGGTATAGAGAATATAGGAAGGATCTGTGATATAACAACGACAGTAGTGATGAAGGCAGTGACCACTACAATACTGCTAATGATGATGGCTAGCACCATGGCACAGTGCCGGGCCCTGTGTTAAGCCTTTTACAATTATTGTCCCATCTGATCCTCACAAAAACCCTAGGAGGTAGGTGCTATTATTATATCCATTTTACAAATGAGGAAATTGAGGAAAGCAATGGCTAAGTGACTTGTGTCTGAGGCTAGATTTGAGCTTAGATCTTCCTGACTTCTGGCCCAGAGCTCTGTCCACTGAGTCATCAGGCTACATCTAGGTGAACTCCCAGTGTAGAAATGCCTTCCACTGAAGCAGATTGCAACCTGTCTGTGACTGAGCTGGATATATCCTACAGAATTTCCTGGGATATTCAATGTGTTTCTCAATTGCACAGAGCAAAGTAAGTGTCTGAGATGGGACTTGAAAAGATTTCTGGCCCAGTATTCTCATTCACTATGCTGTGAAAAAAATTTTTTTTCAAAAATCTTATTTAGTATTTTATTTTTTCCTCTATTACATGTAAAAACAATTATAACATTTTTTTATTTCAAATTTTGAGTTCCAAATTCTCTCCCCTCATTGAGAAAGCAAGCAGTTTGACATAGCTTATACATGTGTAGTCATACAAAACACTTTTCCATGTAAATCATTCAGTGAAAGAAAATGCAGACAAAGAAAGCAACCAAGAAAAATAAAGTAAAGGAAAAGTATCTTTCATCTGCATTCAGGCTCTACCCGTTCTTTCTCTGGAAATAGACATTACCTTTCATCATGTGACCTACAGAATTGTCTTGGATCATTGTATCTGACTGCAGCTAAGTTATTCATAGTAGATCAATCATCATGCAATATTGCTGTTACTGTGTACAGTGTTTTCCTGGTTTCTTCACTTTGCATCTGTTCGTGGAAGTTTTTCCATGCTTTTCTGAGAGCATCATCCTGCTCCTCATTTTTAAAAGCACAATAGTATTCCATCACAATCAGCCGTTTGTCAATTGATGGACATCCCCTAAATTTCCAATTCTTTGCCTCTACTACAAGAGCTGCTATAAATACTTTTGTACACATAGATACTTTTCCTTTTTTAAAATCTCTTTGGGATACGGGCTAGTAGTGATATTGCTTGGTCAAAGTGCATGTATGATTTTATCCCTCTTTGGGCATAGTTCCAAATTGCTCTCCAGAATTATTGAATCAGTGTACAACTTCATCAATAGTACATTAATTTTCCCACATCCCCTTCAACATTTGTCATTTTCCTTTTCTGTCACATTAGTCGATCTGACAGGTATGAGGGAGTAGCTCAGACTTGTTTTAATTTGTCTTTTTCTCATCGATAGTAATTTGGAGCATTTTTTTATATGATCGTACATAGCTTTGATTACTTTCCCTGAATACTTTCTGTTCATGTCCTTTTACCGCTTATCAACTGAGGAATAGATATTATTTCTATAAATTTGACTTAGTTTTCTATATATTTGAGAAAGGAAGTATTTATCGGAGAAACTCACTCTAAACATTTTTTCCCACAGAAATGATTGCCAGCTACGTACTTCCCTCCATCCTATTCCCCCCATTATGCTATGCTCAGTATCCTTTTATCCTGTCCATTCTCAAGAGTGTTTTGATTTTTGACTTTTACCTCCCTCAAGCTGTCCTCCCTTCTATCATCTCCTCCATATTCTTTTGTCCTCTTCCCTTCCTACTTTCCTGTATAGTAAGATAGATTTCTACACCCTCTATTATTCCCTCTTTGAGCCAATTTTGATGAGAGTAAGATTCATCTGCTTATCTCCCTGCTTCCCCCATTTCTCCCTCCATTGTAAAATATCTTTAGGACCTATTTTATGTCAGATAATTTGTCCCATTCTGTTTCTCCCTTTCTCCCTCTCCCAGTTTATTCTTCTTTCTCCTTCCTTAATTTTATTTTTTAAAGATAATCATACTATCACATTCAGTTCACATCTTTCCTTTCTGTCTATGTATACTCCTAACTGCCCTAATAATGAGAAAGCATTTTTAGGAGGTATATATATCATTTTTCCATGTAGAAATATAAACAGTTTAACCTTATCAAATCCCTTATGATTTCTCTTTCCTGTTTACCTTTTTATGCTTCTTTTGCATCTTCTATGTGAAAGTCAAATTTTCTATTCAGCCCTGATCTTTTCATCAGGAATGCTGGAAAATCCTCTATTTCCTTGAATATCCATTTCTACCCTTGAAGGATTATAATCTTTTGATGAGTAGATAATTCTTGGTTGTAACCCTAGTTCTTTCTGCTCTCCAGAATATCATATCCCAAGCCCCTTTAAAGTAGGAACTGCTAAATCCTTTGTTAAACTGTGGCTCCACAATTTCTGAATTATTTCCTCTGGGCTGCTTGCTGTATTTTCTCCTTGATTTGGGAGATCTGGAATTTGTTATAGTGTTCCTGGACGTTTTCATTTTGGGATCTCTTTCAGGAGATGATTGATGGATTCTATTTTTTTTTTTACAAAAAAATCACTAATATTTTATTTCTTATAGCTAAAATTATAAACAACCTATACATCCAACAACTAGAAAATTCCTGTTTAAATTATGGCATATTAACATAATCATGCAATTATAGATTTACAATAAAAAGGTACTATATATCTAGTTCAACCTGTTTATTTTATAAATGTGTTGGATTCTATTAGTTTCTATTTTACCTCCTGAGGAATCTGAGGCCCCAAGGCCATATGTGGCCTCCTAGGTCCTTAAGTGTTACCTTTTGACTGAATCCAAGTTTTATAAAACAAATCCTTTCATTAAGGGAATTTTTTCTGTGAAGTTTCGATTTAGTCAAAGGGCCACATCCAAAGACCTAGAGGGCCACATGTGACCTCAAGGCTGCAGATTCCCTACCCCTGTTAACCTATCAGGACATTTTTCTTTAATAATTTTTTGAAAGATGATGTTTAGGCTCTTTTTCCTTTGTAATGACTTCCAGGTAGTCCAATAATTCTTAAATTATCTCTCCTGAGTCTGTTTTCCTGGTCAGATGGTTTTTCACTGAAATATTTCACATTTTATTTTAGTTTTTCATTTTAAAAATTTTGTTTGAGTTTGATTTTTCTTGGTGCCTCATAAAGTCATTAGCTTCCACTTAACCCAATTCTAAATTTTAAGAATTTTTTTCAGTGAACTTTTGTACCTCTTTTTCCATTTTGCCAATTCTATTTTTTAAGGAGTTCTTTTCAGTGAATTTTTGTATATCTTTTTCCATTTGGCCAATTCTGCTTTTCAAGGTATTCTTCTCTTCATGGAATTTCTCTGTGCCTTTTTTTTTAAGGTGTTATTTTCTTCAGTAATTTTTGTGCCTCTTTTACCAAGCTGTTGACTCTTTTTTCATGATTTTCTTGCATAACTCTCATTTTTCTTCCCAATTTTTCCTTTACCTCTCTTACTTGATTTTAAAATTTCTTTTTCATCTCTTTAAAAACATGAGACCAATTCATATTTTTCATTGAGGATTTGGATGCAGGCATTTTGACTTTATTGTCTTCTTCTGTGTGTGTTTTGATTTTCCTTGTCACCATAGTAACTTGTCACATAGTAACATAGAATTTTTTTGTTATTTGCTCATTTTTGAGCCCATTTCTTGACTTTTATTATGTTAAAGTGTAACTGCTTTCCAAGTGGAGGGGGAATTGTCCCAAACTTCAGGGTTTTTTGTGCAGCTGTTTTCAGAGGTAATTCTGGGGACATTTAAGTCTTTGACTTTTCCAAGGTGGTATGATCTAGGGAGAGGTGTGTTTACTATTCTCCTGTAAACAGTAAAATTCATTTTATAAATGTGTTGGATTCTATCAGTTTCTATTTGTGAACTGGTTTGTGAGCAACTTAAAGCACTTTTTTAAACCCACAGGGTCCCTGTTCCCCTGAAGCAGCAAGCTGTGCTATGTCAATAAACAATACAACAGAGTCTTGCCCCTCGTGCCAGCAAAGGGATCCTGTAAATCATGTTCTCACCCATTGTCTTATCCCTTTACTGTCTGTGGGATAAGGGTTCTAGAAATCATCACTGCTGCCATTGATTCATTTGCCCAAGGCCTGCTCCTGGTGTTCTGGGACTGGTCTGCATTGGCCTGTGGTGGACTGTGCTCCTCTATCACCCTGGTGCAACAGACTTTTCCTGCAGAACTTCTAAGTTGTCTTGGGCTGGAAAATTGTTTCATTCCACATTTTTGTGGGTGCTTCCACTCTAGAATTTGTCTAGAGCCATTATTTAAAGGTATTTTGAGGGGCTTAGGGAAGAGCTCAGGTGAGTCCCTCCCTTTACCCCACCATCTTGACTCTGCCTCCTGTGCTATCTCTTTACAATGGGAATCAAGTAGCATTTGTTGGAATAGAAATTATTTTCAGTCAGCTTTGTTGAAAAACATTTATTTTATTAAGTAGAGGATACCTGTATCTTGGCTCTTATCAACTTATCAGCTGATAGCACTGGTTAGGTCATTACTGCATACAAAGCCCTTCACTAAGTGATTTGAGAGGGGTTTAAAATCAAGAGAAGACATCACCCCTGCTGAGGAAGAACCTTATAGTCAAGCCAGAGACTGAAAAAGACATAGATGTCTAGCCCCCAAACACACAAACAGGTGTGAGTCAATATCCTGCATGCTAAAAATATAAATGCTGAAGGGATACAGGGGAGAGATGGAGTTGCCAACACAAGCTAGGCTTTCATCTCTTAGGCAGTTGTAAGAAGACAGAAAACAAGCATATGGCATGCTCCTGATGTGAAGGGAAAGGGATGGACTTAATCACCTGCTCAAGTCCCTTCCAGCCCTTGGATTCCAAGTTTCACTGTGGGATTGTAAACAGCAACAGAGTGTGGAGGCAAGGGGAGGGGTGTACTGGGCTGACTGGGAAGGTTGCAGCACAGGATTTCAGATAGAAACTCTATACGATAAGTCTGATAGAGTGGAAATGCTAGAGTTGTTCAGGACCTTGGAGTTCCTCTAGATTAAGGGTTCTTAATCTGGGTTGCATAAACTTTTTTTCCCAAAAATATTTATATTTCAATATGATTAGTTACTTTTGCAATCATATGTATATTATTTTCTGCACTTGAAAGCATTATTTGAAGGATGGGTCCATAAGCTTTACCAGACTATCAAAGGGATTCATGACACATACACACACACACACACACACACACACACTATGTTAAGAATACCATATCTGAAGGCAGATCATAATAAGCTGGATTTTGAGTCAAGAAGTCTTGAGTTTGAATACCGCTCCAGTCACTTACACACTGGGTGACACTAGGCAAGTCACTCAACCTCTTTTTCTCAGTTTCTTTATCTCTAAAATGGGAATGTTAATAACACATATTTTCCCTGGGAGGATGAAGTGACATAATATGATTAAAGCATTTTGCAAACCTTAAAGAAGTATATAAATATGAGCTATTGTTATTACTAGTCCAACCATGTCAATTAGCAGATCAGGAAGTGAGGCCCCAAGAGGTTTGGTGATTTGCTAAAATTCATAGTAAGTGGCAAAACTAGGGCTTGAAAACTGGTTCTCTGATTCCAAGTGCAGCCATACTCTGTCTCTCTGGGGATCCAATATGTTCAAAACCTACACTTCTACATAGCCCTGGTGGGGAGTATATTGGCTCAAACAAACTACATTTATTGACTCTTTCTGACCTCTTCAGTTACCTCTAAGTAGGCTTAAAGAGTGGAAAGTAGTTTCTTCTTTGGATTGCTTTGATCCATAGAATGTTGGTGGAGGGCACCCACCCTCCTGGGTACTCTTTGATAGAAGTTCCTCATTTTGTCTAGCTTCAGCACAATGGACAGTGTCTGGCTTCAAGGACAGGAATATGACAAGAAAGCTACTAAAATGAGTGCTGTGATCCCTGAGTTCAGGGTTCTGATTTCACCTCTTAGCTTCCAGATGTGGGCCCTCTCGACCCTTCTCTGGTGGTACTCCCCACCCTTAGTCAGTCAACAAGTATCTATTAAGCACTCGTAGTCTATTAGTCAGTCAAAGGTACCATAGGCTTTTGCAGAAACAAACTGGAGATGAGAACCTAAGACAAAAGCAATTAGCAGTTGTATTTTCAATGCTTGCCAGAAAGGAAGGTGCAAGACATAACTGAGAAGCCTCCCAGAACCAGCTACTGAAGAAAGTGAAAAAGCCCAGAGATTTCAAGCTTGAAGCTGAGGACGTAACCAAGTACATGAACAGAGTTCAGGAAAGGAAAGGCAGGAAGACCTTCAAATAACTCAGTTCATTGGAAGAGCATAGGAGGCAGTCACTGAATTCATTGAGGAAAGAAGGAGAAAGTCCTGGGTGTTGATAGAGAATAGTCATCAGGATCTGCAATGGGTGAAAATAGGTAAGTTGCAAATGAGAAGATATTGATGAGTCATTCCATCAGGAAAACTGGAAATGGGTCTGAGGTTTGTACATCAGCAGTTGAGAGTTCAGAAAGCATTATTCAGAAAGCATAAAGGGGTGGGTATATGCTAACTATTGATAAATGAGTCCAGGCAAAGTATCAGCAGTTAGAGAGAGGTCCATTGATGGAGGAAGGTAATTAGACTGTTCAAGTTCCTCCCTTGGGGTTCATTCATATGGCTGATTGTGGTGTTACATCCAGGAGACTTACCTCATAGAAGCAGGAGCAGGGAAATATAAGGTCCTGGGGTGTCCTGTCAGGAGGCAGAAAGTAGCAGTGAGAAGTGGGCCAGAAGTCCCTGGTAATGAGGATGAAAACTGGGGGGCAAATAGTATGAAATGCTTGGGACAAAGACAGGGAGATGACTCTGACAGTAGTATGTAAGGTACATTCTCTTAGAGGTCAAGACAAGCTGTATTCTAGAACTATTTATTATTACTGATGTGACTTTGAGCAAGGCAGTTACTTAACCTTTATAAGCCTCAGTTTCTTTTACGTTAAATGAGAAGGTTTTACTGAGATTCTTTCAGTTCTAAAGCTTGTAATCTGTGTAGGCAGGAGGAGAAATAGAAATGAGAATACAGGGACTACTGGACAAAACAAAAAAGTAGTCTTCCATTGACTGAGAATTTTGAATGTTTTGAATTTTCATTTTTAAATTTAATTTCTCATTTTTCACTTTTTCAGTTGAGTTATATTTTCTCTCTCTTGCCTCCACTGAAAAAAGAAGAAAAACAAAATTTGTATAACAAATATATATAGTCAAACAAATTCCCACATTGACCATGTCCAAAAATATGTCTTATTTTGCATCTTGGTTCCATTACCTTCACTCAAGAGGTGAGTAGCGTACTCCATCATGGTCCCCTGAAATCCTGGCTAGTCAATGTATTGACCACAGTTCTCAAGTTTTTTAAGAGTTGTTTGTCTTTACTGTGTTGTTGTTACTGGATAAATTGTTCTCCTGGTTTTACTCATTTGGCACTGCATCAGTTCATGAAAGCCTTCCTAACTTTCCCTAAAACTGTCCCTTTCATTTGGACTGACACTGTTTTCCATATGAAAGGGACTGTCCAGATTGTCCAAGGATTCCAAAAGATTAGCAGTTGAAACAAGACACAACCATCATCAAGGCTCAAGATGAAGTAGCAGATTGGGAATGAGAGATGAGATGGGGATTAAGGCGTATGATGTTATCTGAAGTGCAATGGTAGACCAGGAATCCAGACAGACAGGTGGTAAAAATCAGGGCAAGGCTTGAAGAACCAAAAGGACTTGCTATTAAGGAAAGTTTTGGCTTAGCACAATGTTCACAGTGTCTTTCCGTTTGTGGCAAGAACCAAGCACAGGACACAAGGAAGCCCAGAGGAGGCAGGAAGGAAAAAAATGAGCAAATTAATGCATCAGACTGGAAGAAAGAGGGAATGAGAAGGGGGCAGTTGACAGTAGATCCTGACACAGGTCTATCCTCTCTCTCTCTCTCTCTCTCTCTCTCTCTCTCTCTCTCTCTCTCTCTCTCTCTCTCTCTCTTTCTCTCTCTCTCTTTTCTCACTCTCCCAATGCATGATTTTTCCAAACCAACCATAAAGAAAAGAGCATAGGGACTTGTACTCTTCCAATCCCACTATGATAAGTGAAGCTATATCAATCAATCAATAGCAATTTATTAAGCATCTACTGTATACCAGGCACTATACAAGGTGTTCAGGCACCCAGAATAGAGGCAGCTAGGTGGCACAACTAATGAAGAAGAGCTGGGTCTAGAGTCTGGGAGACCTGAGATCTAACCTGGCCTCAGACATTTCCTAGGTATGTGACCCCAGGAAAGTCATTTAATCTCTGTCTGCTTTAATTTCCTCAGCTGTAAAATGGGGATTAACATCACACTTACCTCCCAAGGTTGTTGTGGGGATCAAATGAGATAGTATTTGTTAAGTGCTTAGCACAGTGCCTCACTCAAAATAGGTGCTTACTAAATGTTTGTTGCCTTTTCTCCCTTTGAGTTCAGATCATTTGAACCCCCAGCTAATGACTGGATCGCTAAATAGTTTAATTAAACTTATCACTACTACCTCCAGTCAAGGCCCTCTGTGGGTTAATGTCACTAATTCAATAAACTCTCCAAGAAATATCATCATTAACTCCAGGGAATGCAACTCTGTTATAAGAAGCTGCTCTCAGTCTCTCACTGGGTATGCCTGGTCTGGGTTGTTTTTATGTACATGCCCTAGGAGTGGTCTCCAAAGAGCAAGATGCCAGCTTCCTCTCTTCTCTATCTGCCATCTGGTTCCAATAACACTTTGCCACTTTGTCCATATAACCTTATTCTCCTTATTGGTCTGATGAGTTTCTGCTGTCACTCCCTTGCTTCCTTCCACCCATCTTCACTTCTGCTCCCTGCTGGGCAATTTTAATTTGCTTGCTATAATTGATTTCATCTTCTACCTTCACCTCATTATCTTCTCCTTTTTATTTATCACCTTAAACCTTTCTCTAATATACACAGGCATGTGTAGGTGTGCCTAGAGGAGCGATAACTGGGTACTTGATATATTTAACATAAATAACTGTGAATAGCAGGTGAATATATGATGTGTGTCTAGTCTGGGATACTTGCACCTTATTTCCCCAACTCTCTTACAGTGATTCCTCTCCACCCCCAAGACTGGTTTATTTACTGTCCCTGACATATGTTGTCTTTTCTCACCTCTGGGACTTTGCATATGGTCCTCCCTCATTTAGAATGTCCTCTTTACACTTCCATGAAATTCTCCTTATCCTTCAAAGCTCCATAAATAGAAGATCATAGGATTTAAAACTTAAAGAAACATTAGAAATGATGACCACCCCATTCATTTTACAGAGGAGGAAATCAAAATGTTAAAGGGACTTACCCAAAGTCATTTGGGTAGTTAAGTGGCAGAGACGAGATTTTGCTTTTAAATCTGGGTATCTACATGCCACATAGACACAATCTTTGCCTGAAGATTTACTGCAGCACATGAAAAAGTGCCTTATTTAAAGACATTCAACATCTAGAATCTTAAAGAAGCAGAATCCTTGTATACATACACTTAGAATTTGAGCTGCTGGATATGGGATTCTCTACTGTGCTGGGAAGATGGAAGAATTCCCAGGGAGGTTACCAAGATTTACCCTAATGCTGTTTTCTTTTCACAACATCATAGAAAGTATGGTCTAGAGAAAAGAGAACTGAATTTGGAGTTAAAAAGGCTGAATTCAAATCTTAGCATTGTTAGTTACTCTCTGGATTCCTTTGGCTACGTTGCTTATCATTGCTAGACGTGGCTTCTTCATTTGTACAGTGATGATCTATACAGTCCCTTCTATGTCTAGGTCTGCAATCCTATAATTTTCCTTTCTCTCTTTCCCCAGATGGAGATGAGAGAAGGTGTAAGACAGAGCCAAGAAATCTCCTAGAACTAGCCCCAAAGAGAGTGAAAGCCTTCTCCCCATCATTCTGGTGATAGGGACTGCTGCACAAACAAACCACAGTTCACTTCCTGAGCAATTAACTGCTATTGTTTTCCAAGATGGGAGGAAGAGAGGGTACAAGACTCAACAAATAAAGCTCCCCAAATTAGCTACCAAAGAGACTAGAAAGAACAAAGTTTCCCTAGCTGGGAACTGAGTGCTTAAATATGCATGATTAGCAACAGCCTGCATCTATCTCCTACAAAGCCCACCCTTTCTGTCACATCAGGTCCAAATTGTCCTCGTCCACCTTAGGTCCTGTTTAGATGAATGGGCATCATTTGGGGATATGTAGGGATGTTGCCAGGTTTAAACTAGATAATGGATGGAAAGCACTTTGTAAATCTTAAAACAAACCTATAAATGCCAGGGGTTATTTTTGTCATTATCTTATAGCCACCATTCAGTCTGGTGCTGATTTCATTTCCTGAGCCTTCTCCTGCATGTCTGCTATGCTGAAGCAATGTTTATGGAGCAGCATGGGGGTATGTGATAAATGCTTATCAATCAGGCTGGGGGAGAGAGTGTATGAATACAGTTTTAAATTTAATCTGCATTATTAACACTTTTTGAAGTCTAGACAATCAACAAAGCGGTAAATCAAACCCTGATTTGCGGTCTGTGGTATAAATGCTCACGCTGAAAATGTTAAAATGAGCTCTCAGTCACTTAGGGTGGGCTCAAGTACAGCCCCTGGATATATGTGTATTTGTGTGAGTTTGGAGAAGAGAAAGTCCTGAGATCCTTTGATTGAGTTGTGGACTAAAGAAAAAAAATTGAGATAACCTTTGCTTTAAATTATTTTATAAATATATGTAGGACCATAATCATCTGCATTGCAATGTAAATGAAATTCTCCTTGACTTGGACCAGTAATAGAGTGAATGCTTATAAGGCCTTCCTCTTCCCACTATTTCAAACCTTCTCCCCATTTTCCCATGTATCCTCTACCCTATCCTCTCCTCTCCCTCTCCCCCCTTTTCCTTTCTTCTCCCTTCTCCTTCCCTCCTTTGCTCCCTTTTCCCCTCCCCTCCTCCCCTCCCCTCCCTCCCCACTCCTATTGGTCAGTCACAGGAGACTAACTTGTAGTTTTGTAGTCCCGTACGCTCTGTGAACCACTTTGCATACATTATCTTCTTTGGTTTTTCACAGTAACCCTATGATATAGATGCTGTCATTATCCCTGTATTACAGATGAGGAAACTCAGTCAGAGAAAGTCAAAGGACCTGTTCAGGTTCTCACAGCTAAACACAACCTTTGGTGACTCCACTATGTCATACAATCACAGAGGCAAAAGGGGCTTAAGAGCCACCTGGCCCAACCTTCTCCTTTGGCTGATAAAGAAACTGAGCCCAGAGAGTTAAAGGAACCTGTCCAAGGTCACAAAAATAGGAAGAGTCCAAAGCAGGATTCTGAACAGTGGGTGAGTGCCATGAAATGTTCAATGTGCATGACACCTGCTGTCAGTTACCTTTTTATACATACCTGTCTCTCCCATTGTGTTGTAAGGTCCCCAGAGTAGCAGCAGGAGTAATAAAGTTTATGTTTACCTATGGCTTTCTGGTAGAAAGTGTTTAACATACATTAGTACGTTTAATCCCAACACTCTTGTTAGCTAGGTGATGCAAAATGAAAAGCAGCACATTGGAAAGGGCACTGAAAAAGGGAGTGAGGAGTCAAAGGATATGGATTTGAATTGGAATTCCTTGCTAACTATTGACAAGTTAGTTTCTTTCTTTGAGACTCAGTTTCTTCATCTGTAAAATGAGTGGCCAGGGCTAGATGGTCTTTAAGATCCCTGCCAGATCTTGATCTTCTGAATGGACAAGAGAAGAAACTCTGAGCCAAAGAGATGAAATGTGACCCTGTGACCCAGATAGTCAGGATGGCACTAGGTCTTTCGATTCTACATCCAGCGTTCTTTGCATCACCACATTTATCCAAGAACCCTGCACATGATAAGCATGCTATCTCTTAGTTGTGTTGTTGAAGATAAATTTTGTAACATAAAAGTGGAGATGGGAGGGATTCTTTCCAAAATCTTTGCACCGATGGACAGAGTTAAAGTGATAATGCCAAGAGCAAGAGGGTAGTGAATCTGAGAATGGTGCCTGTCTGAACCACCCGGGTGGAGGATATAAGTGGCATGGGTCTTTAGGCCACCCTAACAGGGCAGATCAGGCATGTTCAAAGTCACTACCCCTCCCCATCCTTCTCCTACCTGCTGTGAGCACAATTAATGATGTGTGGAATGCTTGGAAGTAAGGTTTGGCAGGGATACTGCAACAGAAGGCCCAGGTAAAGAGGCGGCAGAGGGGAAGGTAGGGGTGTAGGTAAGTATCCATTGTAGGAAGCGAGAGAGAGAGTGAGAGCAAGAGAGAGAGAGAGAGCAAGCGAGAGAGAGAGACAGAGACAGAGAGAGAGAGTGAGAGAGAGAGAGTGAGTGAGGGAGAGGGAGAGAGTGAGAGCAAACGAGAGAGAGAGAGAGAGAGAGAGACAAAGACAGAGAGACAGAGAGCAAGCGAGAGAGAGAGAGAGAGAGAGAGAGAGAGAGAGAGAGAGAGAGAGAGAGAGAGAGAGACATAGGGATACAGGGATACAGAGGCAGAGACAGGGATACAGAGGCAGAGACAGAGACAGAAAACTGGGAAGGGCTCTTTGTTATTCACTTCATTTCAAGGACACTTAAGGGGCGCAGTAGGTAGAACCCTGGCCCTGGAGTCAGGAGGACCTGAGTTCAAATATGGCCTCAGATGCTTGATACTTAACTAGCTGTGTGACCTTGATTACCTCATCCAAACCAAACAAACAAGAAAACAACTTTCATCTCATCTGGGAATCGTGCATCAGAAGTTATAATTCCAGTTAAAGGGAATAATGAAAGCCAAGAAGCAGGGCAGCTTTTCATTTTGTCCTTAAGGTCACAAAGTAGGCTCAGTTAATCTGTGAAGTGAGGGGAGTCTGGATCCATAGTATGTGTAGCTCTTACGTCCCATGGATTCCTGAGTGGACCTGAAATCCTGAAACTATTAAATTGCCCCTAACATCCCCACTGGTTCTTGCAGGTTCCTATGAAGTCATCCATAGGAGTTTGGCAACTTAAATTCATTGAGGGTAACCTGGTATTCGCTTACTTACCTTGGGTTTACAATCAGTGTTAGTGTTTCTTTTCTTTATCTTTTCTTCCCATTCCAAAGTGAAAATATAAGTAAAATAAGAATTGAGTAGTTCACCTCTAGAAGCAGATAGTTGGGACACCAGATAGACTGCTGGACCTGGAGTCAGGAAGACCTGAATTCAAATCCTGCCTCATACTCTTACTAGCTTTTTGACTCTGGGCAAGTCACTTAACTGCTATTTGCCTCAGTTTCCTCTTCTGTAATATGGGGATAGTAATAGCACCCACCTCCCAGGGTTGTTGTGAGGATCATATGGCGTAATATTTGTGAAGGACTTTGCAAACAACGTATAAATGCTAGCCATTATTATTCACCATCTTCCCAGAGGGACAGCTAGGTGGCAGAGTGGATAGAGCTTGGAGCCTGAAGTCAAGAAGACTCCACTTCCCCAGTTCAAATCTGACCTCAGACACTGATTAACTGTGTCACCCTGGGCAAGGCTCTTCACTTGGTTTGCCTCACTTTCCTCATCTGTAAAATGAGGTGGAGAAGGAAATGGCAAACCACTCCAGTACCTTTGCCAAAAAAACTCAAAATTGGGTCATAAAGAATCAGACACAAATCAAATGAATGAATATTCTCAGTTCTTTATCACTGTCTGATACCTTTGAGATCCCTATCCCTTCTTTAACTTTCTTTTGGTCCCCACCTTAGCTAAACACACACACATACGTCCCCCCCCAAAAAAACTCAATTTCAGTTGTTCTTTGCACTCAGTTTATCCTGGTCTTTAGCCTCCTGACATTATTTTTATGTGACCTATTTGTAGTATCTGTTCTTGGGGCATTTCAATTCAATTTAATTTAATAAGTATTTATTACTCACCTGCCAAGTGCCAGACAGAGGATATAAAAATAAAACCAGAAAGTCTCTGTCCTCAACGTCTATATATTCTAAACTCTACCTGATTCATTTCACAGCCAAAGAAGGCTGTGAAATGAGAAGTGTTAACTAATTTTCAAGGAATACCGAGCATGACTCAGTTGATATTTTTTTGGGGGGAGGGGTGAGAATTTTCTAGGTATGTGGTTCAATGAAAAAATATTGGCTCCAGAGCCAGAGAACTAGGTTTCATATCCCACCTCTGATATGAACCAGCTGTATGACCTTGGGCAAATTCACTTAAATTTTCCTTTCTTCTTCTGTAAAATGAAGGTGTTAGACTACAACAGCCCCTTCCATTTCTAAGTCTATGATCCTATCAGTCACCTCCACCTTCATCTCCTGAGAATGGGCACAGGAAGTATTATGGCCATCATTGTTTTACAGGTTGTGAGCCCCTTCTCACACTCCATTCTCAACTTAATATAGCCCCTCTTAGTTCAGCCCTTACTCCTACCTTCTTCCACCCCAAATACCTGCAGTCAAGAATGAACCTCCCATGTTCTCCAACCCCAGGGCTCTCTTTTGCCCTGAAGAACATGGTTCAGCAGGGTGGATTTCACTGAATGTTTCTGAAGGAGTGATGCCAGATTTCACCCTTGAGTGAGGAAAGTGTACCCTGCTTAGCTCAATGGTCCATGAGTGACTTGTTGCTGCGACAGGTACAGCAGCCTCTGGAGAAGGGAGAAAAGATGTCTTAGAGGACTTTAATTGCTTCCCAGGAGGGATGATTAATGGCAGACCCCTGACTGTAGATAGTCATCCTTGTATTTTAGTTTCTTACCCCCAACCTTGTTCCCCAACTCTGGGGGACCTGGCAACACATCTAGGGGCTATGCCAAAGGCATAGATGAATGATGGAGATAAGGAATTGCTCCTATTGTCTGATACTGTAATTTGGAATTTAATCATCATCTGGGGATAAGAAAAGAACCAAACTGAGCTAAATTGAACTCATAGATAGGGAAGATGCTGCCATATTGTTTTGAAGCCTACAGAAAGGAGCCCAGTGCAATATAGGAGACAATGAATCATGGTTCTCAGTACTGTCTCCTGGGTTTGATTTCTTGTCTTCTAAATGGGCGCCTGAGGTTCAGGGAGTGGGGGAAACTTCATTTAAATGTAGATTTCTGACAGAGGCCAGGGACCCATAGCCATAAATAGTCCTCAGGGGCTGGGATCCAGGAACCATAAATAGCATCCCTTCCCTGCGATCACAGAGATATTATCAAGTCTCTTTCTATGCACAGAAGATTTTGAAGTTCAGGGAAATTTAGATTCAATGAGATTCATTTCCTTCTGTGGTAATAGGAGACTTAAAAAATAAACAGGAGTTCACAGAATGTAATGGGAACATGAAACCGCCCTCTTCTCCACTGGAGTCCTTCTTGACAGCACCTTAATGAGAGACTTTGCAAATTCCTCACAGTTTAAGAATTGACAGACTGAAGAGTTGATATTGCATCCAACAGAGGGGAAACTCACTAGCTAAGCACAGCTCACCCCTTCCTCTCACCCAATCAGGGGAATTATCTCCTCATCCAGTGATCTGAGGTTAGGAAAAGGATTAGGCTTTGAATCCTTAAGGCTCTGCCATTCAGGGGAGGGAGGAAGTGGAGGGAGACTGGGGAGAAGAACTGAGAAAGGGATTGGGTGTCTCTTTTTAGCCAGGAAAAGCAAGAAGAATGACATCCCAAGCTGGAGAGGCACTGGTGTATAAGTGCTGTGGATTTGGGCTATATATCTTGCCCCCATCCACCTCCATCCCCAAATTGTCTATGCTAGACCTAGAGCCCTAAGGAAAAACAAACAAAAAACATATCTAAAGAATCTTCCAGGTTCCTATCCCTAGAACCAATGACCCTGGAAGTCGGTTGCAATAAGTAATACTATTACCCTTACATCATACTAAAGTTGACCAAGTCCTTTTCTTACCACAACACTCTGAGACAGGGAAGGCAAATGGTAATAAAAACAGCTAGGATTTACATAGTGCTTTAAGGTTTCTAAAACACTTCACATATGTTCTTTCACTTGACCTTGAGACTGAAAAATTAAATTACTTTGTCAGGGTTACATAGCTAAGCAAATATGTAAGACAGGATTTGAATTCAGGGCTTTCTGACTTCAAGTCAAAACATCTTGGAAATGCAGTGGATAAAGTATAGGGTTCAAATCTCTGTCCAGGGTCACATAGCTAGTGAGTAGCTAAGATGGGATTTGAAGTCAGGTCTCCCTGAAACACTATACCACATGGCCTCTCTACCCTTATTTTCTCCTCTTTGAGGATAAAGGCTAGTTCTGCTAGAACTTGTATTACTTGACCTTCCTTCCTAGTCTTCTCCAGAATGAATAATTCTTATTCATTTAGAGGACAGCAGCTGCAGAAATCTCAACCTCAATTCCCAATCAGTTCTTACCTTTGACTTCAATGACCCAAGGGAATGTGCTTTTCCTATCTACTTCCATTTCAGCGTTTCCGTCTGTCTCTTCCTACATTAGAGATCAAGTTAGGGAAAGGAATAGAAATTTTTCCCAATCGGGCTAGGCAAAAGCCTCATTTCCCAGGGTTTTTGACAGACCTCAGTTCTGGTCAATTCCATTCCATTAAGTTTGATTCCATACAATTCAATTCAATAGAAGAAGCATTTGTTAATCAGCTTGGTCCATGTAAGGCTCTTTTCCCTGCTGCCCTTTCTTGTTCTTTGAAGAAATCAAACCATATGGGTCATCCCCTTTACTACCACATTCCCAGCAGAGCAGGGGCTGACACTTGCCACTAAGTTTCAGTTACTGTTTAACCTGACCAGCATTTGCATTTTTAAGCAAACTCTCTAATTGTGAAATGAAAAGCTTTGTCCCTTATAAGAAGAATTTCAGGTCCCATTGGGAGAAATATTTGGGGAGACAAGGCGCCTTGGAAATCTCTCTTGGTCCATCTATAAGACCATCCCTAAGGTTAGTTCAATTTAGAATGTGCAGGGCACCTGGGATTTGAGAGGAGGAAAGGGAAATGCCATGAGTCTGTGAAGGATCCCACCCTGTTTCTTGGGTCTTGGGGAGTCCTTTAAATTTCTGGGGAATCTAGATCCTCAAAGTGGCCCAGGAAACTTTGCTCTATTTCCCTAGAACTTTAATTTTTAACTACTTTTCCAAGAGCTCAACTGAATTCAGGCCTTAGTTACTTCACCCATAACCCTAAGGTTTTAGATCAGTAGTTTTTGGTCATTGTCCAGTTCTAACACTTAATCGTATCATATCATGTCTTATCATATCTTATCATGTCATGTATCAATTTGCCCATGTAAGGTGACTGGAAATGTGAATAAGGTCTTCTTGTCTTCAGACTAAGTAAACTTCCTAGACTATTCTAAATAAACACACCTCCTCAAGCTTAGCTTGGCCCAATAAGATTCTGTCCCAGACAAAGCCATCTCCTTCCTTGTAGACTCCGGGGATGATGCTCTCTTCTGTCTCAAGAACATCACCTACCTCCAAATAATCCCAAATAGTTACTTTGGATTTGGCTCATTGGTTCGTCTTATAGTCCCTAGCTCATTTTCAGCCAATCTGGAAGCCTGCAGAGATATCCTGCCCACAGTTTTATGTAACCCCTTAGCTAACTTCATCTCCTTTCCCTGGGCAATTTAGAGGAATGGCTGAAAAAGAAATCATTACCTATATGACCCTGTCATCGTGAAAATAGAATGTAAGCCACCCCCACCACCTGAAAAGTACACAGAGACTGGTCCTTGCATCAGAGTTATAGTCTTTGCCTTTTCTGGCAAACCCTAGATGACCCCCTGCTCCTCTAGGGAGGAACCTTCGCCAACCAATCTAGAGGCCCTGGAGCTGCTTTGTCCTTTTGCCACCAGCCTCTACACAGCCTGTGCTGAACTAGCATGCATCTAACTGGAAATGAATCCCTTCTCTTTCCTCCATCTGTCCCATGATTCCCATATGCATAGTTTATGGGATTTTGTGCAACGTATGAGTTTAATTCATAACTTAATTAATACTTATTAATGTCTTTGAATGGTAATTCCTCTTCTCTGATGACCTGTGATACATCTCTATATTATATCTACTTCTGTTGGTGAAGGTTCTGACAAATGATGGCTGTCTTTGGAATGTAGCTTTCTCTTTAATAGAGATACTACAACAAGATAGTGTGGAAAGATGTGGAGTCAGAACCTGAGTTCAAATCTCAGTTCCTGTTTGCTAGCTGCCAATACAGCAAATTACCTCATCTTTCTGGGTTCTAATTTCTTCTTGTTTGGATTAGATGATTTCTTAGTTCTTTTAAAGCTCTAAATCAATAGTTCTGTGACTCTAAGGGACAGTCCCTACCCTCAGAGAAGCTGACAGTATAGTTGAGGTAACATAAGTGTAAAAGCAGAGAAGTACGTTGGAGTAGTGGGCCGAGCCCTGGGATTGGAGTCAATAATACCTGGATCTGGATCCTGCCTCAGACACTCACTAGCTGTATGACCCTTGGCCAATCACGTCACTTCTCACTTTTCTCACTAGTAAAATGAGGGAGATGAACTCAGTGACCTCAAACATTCCATGTAACTCTAAACCGAATATGCTAAATCAGGTTAGTCACTAAATCCTTTGGCCTTGTTCTAATCAAGTTATATTGTAGAGGGCATTTCAGGCTAGGAAGGAGGGGTGAGTGTCACTCTCAGACAGTGAGAAAGGTCAGTTTGGACAGTGGAGCAAGGTGGTTGTTCAGTCATTTTTCAGTTTTTTTCTGATTCTTCATGACCCCATTTGAGGTTTTCTAGGCAGAGATATTGGAGTGGTTTTCCATTTCCTTCTCCAGCTTGTTTCAAAGATGAGAAAACAGAGGCAGACAGATTTAAGTGACTTGCCCAGGGTCATACAACTAGTGTCTGAAGCTGGATTTGAACTCCAGAAGATGAGGATTCCTGACTTTTGTGCCACTTCGCTATCCAAAAGTGCCATACTTTAAATCACAGACAGACATCCCACAGGGTAGTCCTAGTTCTCTCTCCCCCATCCTCACTTCTCACTGCATTTCCAACAGCTTTAATCAAGGGTTTGGGTACCCCAGGCATCCTTGAGAGAGTTAATGACACACAATAAACTTGACTGCAAAAGGTCAGCCTCCAAGTGTTGTTGCAGCCGTAGATAAACCTGTCCCACAACATCTGTTCCCTGTTATTGTTCCGAAGATGAGGCTTCATTAGGCTCTGAACTAAGCAAGGGAGAAGCCATAAAATATGTCACATTTCTAGAGTCCCCACCGTGCTTATGGTACAAATGTGGGTCAGAGAGCAAGGAGGAGGGAGGGAAGAGATGCGGCATGTACCAGGAGCTGGATGAAGGGCTCTTAGGCCCCTAGCTCAGCACAAGTTGGAATTAAAGGTATCCTCCCTCACCAGTGGCCCTTGGGTAGGAAGGATTGGAACTTTCTTCCTCTCTCCCTAGAGCCCAAAGTCAGCAGTTTTCACAGGAAGGTTCCCATTAGAGTGGCGTTGCCCCAAGAGTCAGTTAAGCATCTCTCTGCTTGGTAGGTCCTTGAGAATGGTAACAGCTTTATTCTTCTCTTGTAATAATAACTAACTTTTATATTAGGTTTAAATTTTGTCAGATACCTTTACAAATACAGTTTTACTTGAGTCTCACAACAACCATGAGAGGTAGGTGCTATTGCTATCCCAATTTTACAGATTAGAAAATGGAGGCAAACAGGTTAAATGACTTATCCGGGCTCACATAGCTAGTAAACAATCTGAGGCAAGATTTGAATTTAGGTCTTCTCAACTCCAGGTTGTATCAGCTAGGTGTTATCAATCTACCTCTTTCCTACTCCTCATTTAAATTCATTTGGAACAGGGATTGTTCTGTGCTGCTTTTTGTAACTTCAGAACCTATTGTGGTGGATCAAACATAGCAGGAATTTTATAGACATTTGTCTAATGAGGGAAACACAAAGTTCCCAATATTGACTAAGAGAAGATATCCACTCATTTTCCAGAAGTACCAGGAGACTTTTTTGGGAAAATACCAAAAGCAGACAGAGACATCTTCAGGATTAAGGATGTACTCTGTATAGTCCTCCATGTTTTATAGACAGGGATGAGATGAAAGTGAATTTAAATAAAGGCTTTAGTCTGTATTTAATGATGCAGTTATTAGACTACATTTGGCAATGTGTCCCCAGACATAAAGTTTTAAAATTTGCCTTTTCAAACACTAAATTATGCTTTTGGTCTTCCAGTTCTCATGATAAATAAAGCTAAAATCGACCTCATTACCATCAGATTCATGAACTGGGTTATCATGAGGTAAGGCTAATGAATCCTCCACCATGGATCAGTGTGATTTCAGTAAAAAATAACATCAGGTGACTTCTTCCCAAGGCAGATCAGATTTATTCAACCCTCCTTCTTCAGACAGGGCACATTAGAATTTATCCAGCTACCTACTGTCATGTCTCAGGAGGAGAGCTAGAGGTTGGTGGATATTCCAGACCTCCTAAAGATATCTCAAGCTCACAATGTCCAAAACAGAGCTCAAAGCCTCTCCTCCACCAAACTCCCTGACTTTCTATAGAGGTCAGAAACATTCTTTCCAAGATCTTAGCCTCAGTGCCATTCTTGCCACTCTCCCTAAACCCACATATACATTCAGCTGCCAGATGTGGCCCTTTCTGCCTCCACATGTGACTCCTCCTTTCTGTTCATATGGCCACCACTTAAGCTCAGGTCCTGATCACTTATCACCTGAAGTGGTGCAATCACCACCTGATTGGTGTCTCTGCCTCAGGTTCCTCTCCATTCCAATTCATTCTCCAAAATGCTGCTAAAAGTGATTTTCCTTAAGTGCAGAGCTGACCATATGACTCCCCTATTCAGTAAATGCCAGTGGTTCTCTATTACCTCTAGGATAAAATGGAAACTCTTTGCCTTTTAAATCTTTCACAGTCAGCCCCAAGCCTATACTTCCAGCCTCATTATACATCACTCCCCTCCCTTCCATGCAGTCTATAGTCCAGCCGGACTGCACTTCACTCTTCCTAACCATGAAACTACATCTCCAACTTGCATACCTTTGTACAGGCTTGGAATGCACTCCTTCCTCACCTCTTAGAGTCTCTAACTTCCTTCAAGACTCAAGCACTATCTTTTAAACAAGGTCTTTTCTGGTACCCCAGTAGCTAGGGCCGTCCTTTACCAACTACCTTGCACTTATCTTTTATTTATTTATTTAAAAAGTCCCTTTTAGTTGTATTGCACACACACACACACACACATATATACGTAGTCAATGGTTAATAAATATTTGTGTTATATATTTAATATATATAGTTAATATATAGTCAATGATTAATAAATATTTATTCAGCAACTACTATGTTGCCTGAAAGAGGAGCTAGGTGGTATAGTGGTTAGGGTGCAGGGCCTGGAATCAGGAAGATTCATCTTCCTGAGTTCAAATATGGCATCAACACTTCCTAGTTGAATGATAAGTC
Source organism: Potorous gilbertii (assembly GCA_028658325.1). Lineage (NCBI taxonomy): Eukaryota > Metazoa > Chordata > Mammalia > Diprotodontia > Potoroidae > Potorous > Potorous gilbertii. The sequence continues at coordinate 231,038,702 of CM053771.1, read as the reverse complement.
ACTTAATCCTGTTTACCTCAGTTTCTTCATGTAAAAAATGATCTAGAGAAGGAAACAGGAAACCCCTCCAGTATCTTTGCAAGAAACTCCCAAATGAGGTCACAAAGAGTTGGGCAATGTGCTAAGCTCTAGGGATACAAATGCTGGAGGTGGCGGGGGGAGGCGTTCCTGCTCTAATGGGGGATAACCATATACAAAAGAAAGATGAAAAGCCTGGGGAAAGTACTTGACATAGGAGTATAGGGAAGAAATCAGAACAGTCCCAGAGAAGTTCAGCCAGGTAGAAATGCGCTGAGTTGAGCCCCCTCCTTTAATATAGACTTTGGAGTTCATGGCTCCATCCTTCAGTCATTCAATTTATAGGGAAGGGGAATCCAGCAGAAAGAATTTCTTGGCAAGGATCATCCTAGTCATTCTATGGGCTAGGTCTGGTCTAATAAGATCTTCTGCAGCTAGACTGAAAGGATGGCAGTGTGGTATGAAGGGTAGAGCATCCAGAAGGAATGTCAGGAGACCGAGGTTCACCACCAGGGCCTGTTTCCCTGTTTCCCATTTACTGCCCTGGGCACCAGTTTTCCAGGTTATGATCTGCTTTGTTCCTTTTTCTCATTCTCTCCCAGAGAGATTTTGAGGATAAGCAAAGGGATATGTTGCCTGTGTTTTCAGCTCTTGGGAAAAGACAGCAGCTGAATCCACAGCAGAAGTCATCAAAATAACAGTTCTTTAGATATTTCTAGCCACATTCTTTCAAATAACTCAAAACAGTTTATATCTATCATTACCTCTCTCTTCCCCACATCATGAGAAAGAAGGGTGGAGAATTGTTTCAACCAAATACGTCTAGCTTATATCTCCTATGTAATTACTTTAATTACCACCTTGGAGAGCATCAGATCTTGGGTTGCAAATCATGGTGGCCATGTGGCTTATTCTTTCTCTTCTGAAATATGGAGTGCATCCCTAGCACTTGGAGAAACTGGGGGTGGAGGCTCTTTCGTAGTTACCCTCCTAGATACTTTAGTTGGAGAGGGAACAATCCCAAACAAAACACATCTCTGAGTAGAGGGGCAGTCAGCCTGGGGTAACAAGACTGAGATTGCCAGTATGTGAGAGCAGAAGACAGTAGGTTGCCCCAGGGGACTGAGTGTACTGGGAAGAAGACATCTGTTCTGGGGTTTGCATTTTAGATGGATTGTGGCAATGTGCCATTTTTATATTCTCCCAGCTTTCAAGCAGATCCACGTTTGGTGTTTTCTAGAATTAGGTTTAGAGGTGATTCCTGAAAACCCCATAATTCTTGTCCTCCCTCTCCACCTCCAGCTTTCATTAGACCTGTTGAAACTTTCTTCCAGGGGTCACCTTACTCCTTTCATTCCCCTCTGCCTTCGTTCTTACTCTGCCCCATAACTTGGCCAAACAGGCTGTCACTGAGCCACCGTTATAAGGAAGACAAAAGGGGGCCTTTGGCTTTTCATTTATCTTTCACAGACTGGATCCCATGCTCCTATGTGTTAGCAGCCTGAGATTGAAGATCTTCTAGCCCTTGACCTGTCTGACTCCCAGCAGAGCCAGGCCATGGGAAGGGTTCAGAATCCTACTCCTCACAAACTTGGAGGAGCAAAGGGAGACTTAGGGAAAGCAATGCATTCTTCACAAGGTTAACAAGGAAGTAGAACAGGACGTATTTAAGAAAGGAACAATATTAGTGCAACCTGAAATGCAGGTATAATTGGCAATTAAATTATGGTCTTTATTTGTAACGTTTTCCTTTAATATTCATGCCTTTTTTATGATTATGGAAATGCGAGGATGAAGAGAAAGGGAGAAGGGTAGGCCATAAACTGAAAGCCAAACAGCAAACCCACAGCTAATTTAATTCATTTGACAAGTATTTACTGAGTACCTACAGTGCTAAGTAGGTGGGAGATACAGAAAGATAATAACAGTTGACATTTATATAAGGCTTTGAAAAGGTTTAAAAGCCCTTTTACACTCACTTTCTCATTGAAGCCTCCAACAACTCTGTGAGATGATAGGCACTAGAGGTATTGTTTTCTCTGTTTTACAGTTGAGGAAAGTAAAGCTCAACTAAGTGAATGAATTTGCCTCTGTTCACACAACAAATCAACATCAGAGTCAGGATATGAACCCAGGATCTCCCGATTCCAAGTCCAATCCATTTCTCAATACACAATGCTGCTTCTCAGAAATAGGTCAGTTTCTGTTTTCAAGGAGTTTGGATCTGATCGGGAATATAAGACACATTCACCAACGCCTGGTGATTTTTCTTTTGCAATGTTTATGACATCTGTCCTTTTTTTTTCCATCCCCCACTGCCATCACCCTAGCCCAGGCTCTCATCACCTTAAGTTGAGTCTATGAAAAATAATATCAAAGATGATCAAAGCCTTGGTGATGGAGACATGAATGCTGTTGATACAAATTGGGAAAACCAGAAGGTGAACTGGAGGGAAGGATAAAGGGCTTACTTTTGAACAACTTGAGTTTTGAGAACATGATAGAATATCTGGGTTGAAATATCAATAATAAGCAAAGAAAACTGCAATTTGTCTGAGAAGGTGGAGAAGAATAGAATGAAGAAAGAGTCTTGAGGAAGACTAGAGTTAGGATGCTACAGGAAGAAACAGCAATAGAGGTGATGAAAAGGGTGTGGTCAGAGAAGGTAGAAGAAAATTCAGATGGCATGACGTCAGAGAAGACAAGGGGAATTCTGAGAGAAAACATCCTCCACTAACAATCTACTACATATAATCTACTATAATAACCACATAATCATAGCCCTGATTCTGGAAGCTGACTTGGAAGGGTGGGGGGCTAGGAGCTCAGACAGCTAGATAATAAATCACCCATTGTGGTCAAAACTACCAAGTTCAAGATAAGAATACTTGATCTACTGACATATTGACACTTGTTGTTATCCTGTGACTTTTCACTTGGATTCAGATTTGTATCAAGTAATATTCTATTTTTGCCACTTGAATGCCTTTTGCTGAACAAAGGGACAAGATAACAGAAGGGATCCCTTGATGGCAGTTTTGATGATGTCAGTCCATCTGGTGGTTGCGACCCATGGCTCCATATTGACAAGTTTGAAACCTCCTCATCATTGGTGCTATTGGCAACTTCCTTCCCATCAACCTCCAAAGAAATAATCTACCAGTACTCTGCTAAATGCTTGATGAAGACATGTATCTTTATTGATTTTCTTATTGCTATAAGGGAGAGACTCATTGCAAGTTTGGAAAACCTGAGTACTGCGCACAAAGGTTTTCATTTGGTCCAATAAGGCAAAATACTTTATAATTTCAGAGAAGCAAAATCTAAGGGAGAGAGTGACACAGACAAATGAATGTAGAGAAAGTTGGGAGATTAAAATTAATGAAAGTATTCTGACTAAACCACTGGGGCTAAGCAGTCCTGTAGGGATCACTGGGAGAGAAAAAAGCAAAATATTAATAGGCAATTGATTCAACAAATTATAAAGGCAGATTACCAAAGCCTTTATATACTCTGCCTAACAGCATCAAAATTTCTTTTAGGACCGCAATGTCTAATCTACTCATAGACATTTGCAGCAATACCAAGCTTCTAGAAAAACAGTAATGTAATATTTAGCCTAAGGTTTAGAGGGCATATAATTCTAATTGCCTGTCTCATATTCTCCTTGGCCATGGAGCCCAGGAGGTCCCTCTCTACACATGGTTTCACTCTTGGTTGAGGTGAGAAAGAAGGAATCCAATATCCAAGACCTCACACAAGTAGAAAAGAGTAAATATTGACTGAAGCATCTTGAAGTTTACAAGATGGGCACCGTAGTTTTAATCAGGGATAGATGCCAGGCTGCAAGAAGTTCAGGAGACAGGATATAGAAAACAAGACCACACATTTGAGAAGTTTGTCAGTGTAAGAAGCAGACAAATACAACAGTAGCTACATGGGGACAAGTTACTGAAAATCTGATCATGTAGACAAATACAACAGTAGCTACATGGGGACAGGTTACAGAAAATCTGATCATATTTCTGCCAAGGATTTTCAAAGCTTTCTATGTCTTATTTCTAGATTAGGAAAAAAAAGACTTTCTATAAACATATTAGATATGGCACTTCTGACATTTCCTGTGGGATCCTCGATTTTATCCTCATGTGAATCAGTTAACCTTCTGGGACTCCCAGGCTGAAACCTATGCTGTGCTCAAACCATAAGTCCTAAGCCATCCTAACCCTTGTCATGGTTCACCTCCTAAAGAGAGCTTTCTAGGGGAGTACCCTAGGGATCTATCTCTGGCTCTGTGCCACAATTTTTTTTCCAGAAACTCTAGTGAAGATTATGTTTAACAAATTTGTAAGTGACACAGGCCATAGGATCCTACAGTTAGAGATCAAAGGGACAGCATTATCCAGCACTTTCGTTTTACAGGTGAGAAAACTAAAACTCAGAGAAATAAGGTGACTTGCTTGAGGTCAACTGGTTGAGAAGGATAAGTAGTAAGCATAGATAGTAAGCATGCTGAATGACAGAATCAGGATTCAGAAAAACCTCAGAAGACTAGAATGGGTATGTAATAGGTTGAAATGTAATAGTGGTAAAAATGTAAAGCTCCACACTTGAATTTTTAAAAAAATTCCATTGCCCAAGTAAAGAATGAAGGAGGCATATCTTAACAATAATTTATGTGAGAAAGATCTCTAGGTCTTAGTGGACTGCCAACTCAATATGAGTGAACAGTATAACATAGGACCTCAAAAAAAGTCAACGTAATCTTGGGTTTCACAAAGTGACAGGGTGTGTCCAGATTGAAGGAAGTTATCATCCTGCTATATCTTACCCTGGTTGGACTAGATCTGGAATATTGTATTTAGTTCTAGATGCATTGTTTTAGGATGAAAGATCCTTCATTCTCAAAGAGAATCAGTGACATGAGGAGGGTGATGACTTGCAAGTGAATTGGATTTAAGTGAGGCACAGCTGTGCAAAGTCATTAACTTCACTCCCTCCTCCAAAATCATTTAGAGTCCAGTGGCTATCTATGGACCATTTGGAGTCTGTAGATCAGAGTGACTGACAATGGTCCCCTTTAGGATAAAAATTGACAAACTGGAAAGGGTATAGAAAAAGTGGCTAGAAGTGAGAGGAATAGGGAACATGCCACAAGAGGAGACTGGGAATGTTAAGCCTGGAGAAGAGAATCATGGTGGGGAAGAGAGGGAGGAGAGTAGGATACATGATAGCTATCATCAAGTGTTGAAAGAGATGTCATAGGAAGAGAGATTCCAGTTTTCGAGGAGGCTGGGTAGGAGGTATAGATATGGGAAAATTTTCTAAGAACTAGAACTCTCTCAGTGGAACAGACTACTTTGACAAGTAATGGGCTGCCCATCCCAGGAGGTCTTTGAGTGGTGGTTAGATGATTGTTGTACTTTATGGAGAAGTTTTAGAAGAATGAGTAAGGACAGATTGAATTTCGTGATCTCTGAGGTACCTCTACCCAAACTTTCAGATTCTGTGATCCTATGAATCACACTGAACAGATAATCCTACTTTCTACTTTACTGAGGAGATTCCATTTTAATTTTTAAAGAACTATTTTCTTCAGTGAGTTTTTGAACCTCCTTTTGCATTTGGTTAATTCTGCTTTTTTAAAGCATTTTTCTCCTCATTGGCTTTTTGAACCTCTTTTGCCAATTGAGTTAGCCTGTTTTTAAAGGTATTATTTTTTTCAGCATGTTTTTCGGTCTCCTTTAGCAAGGTGTTAACCTGCTTTTTACGCTTTTCTTGCATCTCTATCATTTTTCTTCCCAGTTTTTCCTCCACCTCTCTTACTTGATTTTCAAAATCCTTTTTGAGCTCTTCCCTGGCCTGAGACCATTTAATATTTATTTTGGATGTTTGGGATACAGAAGCCTTAACTTTTATGTCTTTCCCTGATGGTAAGCATTGTTCTTCCTAGTCTGAAAGGATGGGAGAAGATACCTGTTCACCAAGAAAGTAACCTTCTATAGTCTTATTTTTTTCCCCTTTTTGGGCATTTTCCCAACCAGTTACTTGACTTTTGGGTACTTTGTCAAGAGTAGGGCATACTCTGGTAATCTGTAAGATCTCAGTTCTTCCAGAGTGGCACAATCAAACGTGTACACTGATCTGGGATTAGAAGAGATTTTTGTGCCCAGAATCTTAGCAGTTTCCTCTCCACAGCCACCTGGCCCCCAGTTCCACCAAGCCAGCACTGAGGGGCTAGGATTCAGTTAAGCTGTGGGGGTAGGGCCGACATTCAGTGTGAGATAAGGATCATTTCCCTCAGGGCCCCTACACAGGGCTGAGGTAATAATTAGCGCCTCAGTGCCCCCAGGGGTTTTTATGATCCAACAATGAATGTGGGCTGCCGTAGGGACTTCCTGGGAACTGCTGCCACCCCTCAAAGTGGCCTCTGTGATCACAGACTGAGGCTGGAGCTATGGGAAGGTCCTTCTCCCTTCCCGGCCAGCTGAAAAATCCCTGTCACTGACCTTTGGTGCCTGTGGGTTGAGGGATCTGCGAACCTGGTGCTGCTGCGACTGGGGATTCCGCCCATGAGGTGTCCTCCTCCCAGAGCCACACTGTGTGGCCAAGGCTGGGCTGGGCTCTGCTCCTCGTCCAATGCAACCGACGTTTCCTGTGGGCCTTTTAGGTCGCCCTGGGCTGGAAATCTCCTCCAATCCGTTGTTCTCCACTTCTGTTGCTCTAGAATTTGTTGAGAGTCCCTCTCTACAGGTATTTTATGGGCTGTGTGGGGAGAGCCTGCATACGTGTGTCTTTCTACTCCACCATCTTGGGTCCGCCCTCTTTAGTGAGGAAATTGTTTGTGGTGAACTCCTTCATAGTTCCCCCCTCTACTTCTCAGTGTTGCTCTCTCCAAACTTAGCCTCTTATCCTTCCCACCAATCTCAAAGAAAGTGTCCCTCCTCACCTTCATCATGCTCAAGGTTCCCTCTGTTCCCACGTCCACTTTACTTCCATGTTCTCCTTAACTCTCTCTAGCATCCTCATTCTCTTCCCTTCTACTCTGTATGTTTCCTCAGGATATGAAGGAGACCTAAGGAGATTAGATATGAAAGCACTTTGAGCCCATGAATAACAATCCAGTATAAATGATTAGACTTATTATGCACCAGTCTTTGTGGATAGAGAGTGAACTGATGAGTGGAAGTTATAAGGAAGCAACTTTCAGCTCAATACAAGGAAAGACTTCCTTGAAAAATCACGACTGTCCAAAAATAGTATTGGTAAGTTCCTGAGGTAGTGAGGAGTTCCTTATCACAGGTGGCATTCAGAAAGGGTTTGGATAACCATTTCTTCCTGGAGGTGGTGGATATTAGAACTAGTGTGAGACATAAATAAAGAATAAATAAATCCATGAATGCTATGATCTCATGATTCTCAGAAATGAGATGAAGAGAGAGGAAGCTGCCTCATAAACAAGGTCATCATCGTACAGTTAACCCACTGAAAGAGTTCATTAAAATCTCTCCTTAGGTTAGGATCAAAACTGGTACCCAAGAGTATCCTTACCCTCCAGGCATTACTTACAAGGGCAGCTCCTGGTTCTTCTAGCCTCACCATAGCCTATTGGCTCCTCCCCTCAGCAACAAGAGGAGATGAGCGAGAAATGTGCCAGATCAGAATGTTCCTTATTAGACAATGTCTGGGAGCTGGGAGCATCATGCCACAAGCCCACATGGCCCTGTGGGACCATAGGATTATGCTTGAACACCAGGTTGCATATCAAGCTGCGTGTTTGCTACGCTCAGACATACTGCTGTCTTTGCTCAACCCTCTGGTCTGTCTCCAGGGACCTGTTGAGAAGTGAGTGTACTGGTTGGTAACTACCTTATTAAAGAACTGATCTCCTCATATTCCCTAGAGGGAACCCAAAGGGCCCCTTCTGCTTTGATTCCTGTAGCCCTAGGACCCGTATTTCTGTTAGGATTGTAATTATGCTGATCGAAACGTTTATTGAGGCCAACAGTCATTGCAGTTCCAAGGAAGGAATTAATCACCAGCCGAACCAGAAAGGAAAGCAGGATAGAGAATTGGTAGGGCCCTGGGGGAACTGTGGACATCAGTCAGTTAGGATGTACCTTCTGAACCCCCACTGCACGTAGAGTCTTGTGTTAAAAGAAAGGGATGCAAAAAAAAGAACATTGCTTGAAAAAAGGGAGGGTGTTTAGCCTAGAGAAGACTTAGGGTGGACATGATAGCAGCCTGTAAGTATTTCAAGGGCTGTCAAGTGAAAGAGGGATTAGTCTTGTTCCTTTTGGCCCTAACAGGCAGAATTAGAAGCAATGGATGGAAGCTGTAAAGAGGCAGATTTAGGTTTGATGTTAAGGGGAAAAAAAAACTTCCTAACAATGAAAGCTGTCCTAAAGTAGAAGGGACTGGCATGACAACCACAAAGATGTTGACAAGGGTGATCTCGCTAGTGTGTATATAGTCCTTTAAGGTTTGCAAAACACTTGACAGAAGCTATTTTATCTGATGTTCACAATAATCCTGGGAAGTAGGTGCCATTATTTAATCCTTCCACAGATGGGGAAACTGAGGCTCAGGCAGCTTTAGTGACTTGCCCAGGATCACACAACTTTTAAGTGTCCAAAGGGAGAATTTTAAATCAGGTCTTCCTGACCCCAAATACAACAATCTTCTCCAAAATGGAGCCTGGATGACCGCTTCTCAGGGACACTATAGAAGGGATCTCTGTTCAGGTAAAGGTTGACCGAGATGACCTCTGACGTTGCTTCTCAACTTCGAAATTCAATGATTCTAGGAGAACTGTTGACTGTCTCCCCATCCCCCACCCCAGTCAAAGTCCCAGATATTTCACCCCCACTGTCCTGATCCGCTTAGACAACCATCTTTGACCCTCATCCTCCCTTTGCCCTAAGACTTTTGAGATACAAGTGTTCCATCATCTGTTTTTTAATGATGTTATAGTCTAATGCCTGTAGGTCCTGTGCACAGGGTCCCATATCAGTGGGTTTGTCTGGGAGAGTACACCAGATAGGAGGCAGATCTGGACAGTTTTCTTTGTTTCATTTGCTCTGGATGCTGACAATAACCAGACTTTTACTAAAGGCTATGATGATAGTTATGGTAATGAACATGTTAGAAAAGATTCCCTTCCCTGGAGGAGTTTCCCATCTGCCAGGGGACAAGGATCCAGAAGAATGTACATAGCAGCATAGGCTGACCATTCTTGTTATTAGACTTGTACCATGGCTTCTCTGAAGACCTTAGTCTTGAGGCAATTTTGAAAATGGGGTGGGTTTTATAAGTCAGGAGGAGGAAGGGTGAACAGCAAAGCACCAGGCTGCTTCCCACCTGCAGAGATAACATGGCAAAGCGGACAGAGAATTGTGTATGGAATCAAAGCCCCAAAGCAAATCCTGTGAAAGTCATTGTCCTTTATAAAACAACGGGTTTCAGGTTGGTGATCTCTAGGAAGCCTTAAGTCTATTCTCTCCTGTGGTTGCTTCCCCATAGCCGCAATCCTGGACGACCCGATGGAGTGCAATCGAGGTGAGAGGCTGTCCATCACCCTGGCCAAGAACCGCATCAACCGGGCTCCTGAGAGGATAGGAAAGGCCAAGGTGGAGGTGGACATCTTCGAGCTGCTGAGGGATAGCGAATACGAGACAGCCGAAACCAGTACGTACAGTGTGCTGTGCCAGGGTTGCCCCTCCTCCCTGGTGAGGCCTCCTTTGTATCTCTCCTAGGTACCCTGTATATAAAAGGGGTGGGGGGGGGAGGTTCAGAGGTCTCCTCATTAGACAGCACTAGAAACTCAAAGCTCCCTAGAGTTAAAAATGTAGTGCCTGGCTTTGTTGCTAGTACTGTAGCAAATTAAGACCTAGAGAAGGCTGCGTGTCATTCCTTCATTCATTCGCTCACTTATCCCCATTCCTGTGTAGCATTTGTGTACATCAGCAACTACAAAGGACCCGTGGATGAATGCCAAAGACATAGACACAAGGTCCTTGCTTTCAAGGCACCAACTCTGAATATTTGATTTTTCTTTTTTTAGGGGCAGGGCATGTATTAGGGAAAGGAGGCTTATAAAATGATGCTTCTCCCTGGCCCTTTGCAATGCTGCTAGGGGACAACTTGACAAGATAACCTTCCTGTTTGCCTTACAGTCCATCACTGCAAATAAATAGCTTCTGATTTGGAACAAAAGGAGGCATTGTTATGAACTGATGTATAAGACCAGCCTCCACCAGCCCAGTCAGATGAGGGTCCCGCCTACGTGCCAAGCCTTACAAGGAAGGAGATTGCACCTCCTCCCTCAGTCACCCATTCTAGCCTTTGGCAAGCCTTATGGACAAAAAAAATGTTTCCCTATTTCACTTGTTTAGCATCATGTGGTACGTATTCTGAGCAAATGATCCTTCGGGTTCTCATTCATTCATAGCATAGCCCACAAAATAATGGGTACACGACCATAGAGTTCAAGAGGTACAGGACCTTATCTATTCCAGAGGCTGTTGGCTGCTTGTTCCCTAGTGAAACCTCTTGAAATGTAATTGGGAAATGCTTAGCAAAATAAATAAAAATACAACATGGATGATATGAATTTGTAGTTTTCTAAGTCAATATGCAGCCTGCAAGGATTGTTTCTGTTTGAGTTTGACACCACTGACTTAATCCAAATCCTTCATTTAAAGATAAGGAAACCGATGACCAGAGAGGAGAAGACATTTGCTTGAGGTCACACAGGTTGCAAGTGTCAGAGCTGAATCTTCAACCCCAGGCCTCTGACTCCAATCCCAGGACTCTTTCCACTTGATCACATGGCCTCCCTTGGCATTAATCAATCAATTAGCAATTGTTTATCATTTCTAATTATGCTTTATTTTTAGAAAATTTATTAATTTGTATAAATAAGTTATTATTTGCCAAGCACTGTACTAAGCCATCTCCCCCACCACAACCAACATAAACGAGCATATTCCAGATGAGGTTAGAAATGTCAGCCTGACTGTGGAGGATTGTTTGGATCTTGGGGGATGAGGGAGTGGCCTTGGAGATTTAGATAGGAACCAAGTTTCTGCCCATTTGAGTAGCCAATGCTTTGAAGCCATATTCTTATTCCATCTTCTCATCACTTTCCAGCTCCTCTGTGTTGGGCTGAGCAAACAAATTCACCCATCATGGTTGGTGGTCATTAGCAGATGTAAATTTCCTTTCCCTAGAGCGGCTTGGGCTGCACATATGGTGGATCCAGCTACTGCACTTTGTAAAGTCAATACATCTAAAATATTAAGCCAGATGAATCGCGGGAATAAAAGGAACTAATATCTTTATCCCACATTGTAAAGCTTCTGGGCATCTTTTTAATGCCCCCTTTTCAGGTCGGCAAAGTGCTCCCAAGTAAGGAAGATGCTTCTGGCCCCTTGATTCAGCTCTTACATTTCAATGAGGGTTTGCTACATCATTAGCACTTGTCGGGAAGAAAGATGCCAACATCTTTTTATCCTAATGGCCTTTCATTACAAGCCAGACATGGGTCTCCTGGGTTTAAAGCAGCCATGCAGGTAGTTTTAAAAATGTACCTGCCCACATTTTTCTGTGGACCCCCCCCCCTTTCACCATTCCCATATCTTACAACCCTCAATCTCCTACAAAGAAGAATTTTCTGGGGTAGAGTCCAATGGTGGACATCAACAGGCTCCTGGACCAGATCTGTGCTCCTTTAATGGTCTGGATTTGTTCGAAACAATACTTGAGATGGTGATGGGTGAGTGAAGAGGAGAATACGTGAGGAGAAATGAGAGGAACAGCTCTCTAGCTTCTCTTTTTTTGACTTTAATTTCCACAGCCCCACACACTTATACACTTCAAGTAAGAGAACATGCTGTTCCAGAGAGCCCTCTCCTGCCTTCTTTTTCTACCTTCCTTTCTCTCCTTTGTTTCTTTCTGTCTTTTTCCCCCCTCTCTTCATAGGTTCACAAATTTAGAGCTGATAGAGATCAATGAGTCCAACTTCCTGATTTTAAAGACAAAGATTTAGAGGATGAGAAAAATCCGGTGACTTTCTCAGCATCATACACTACTCAATGTGTGAGCCAGGATTCAAATCCACATCTTCCTGACTCCAACTCCAGTGCCCTATTTTCTGTGCTGCCAGTAGAGTACTGGACTTGGAGTCAGGAAGACTTGAGTTCTAATCCTGACACAGACACTTACTAGCTATGTGACTCTCTGCAAGTCACCTAACTTTTCTCTGACTTAGTTTCCTCAGTTGTAAAATGGGTAGAATAATAGCACTTAAACTTGCAGGGTTGATGCAAGGATCAAATGTGGTAACATGCAAAGTGCTTGGCAAACCTTAAACCACTATGTCCATGCTATTATTGCTGTGGTTAGGCTAGCTTAGGTTTTCTCTCTCTTTCCTTTCTCTTTGTTTTCGCTCTTTTTCTCACCCTTGCCCTCCACCCCTCTCCTGGTATTTCTTTTAAGCTCAGATGACTGGTGGAAGGATGGGAATGGTTGTTGCTGGTGTAAGCTGTGTAAGCTGTTGCTGGTGTAAGCTGCGTAAGCTATTGCTGCTGTAAGCTGCGTGAGCTGTGGCTGGTGTAAGCTGGTTCTAGGCAAAGGCTGTAGGTGCCCTCCAATTATCCTGTTCTTCTCAAGAAACCAGTAACTCTGATGAAAAAGGCCTGGGCAGCAAGGATTTCCCATCCCTTTTGTCACATCTGAGAGTTAATAAAGTTAACAAGGAAGAAGAATGGGAAGGCAAGGAGAGGAGGTTCCCTCTCCTTGCTTTGGCAAGGTTCTAGCTTGCCCTTCTCTTGAAGGCTTGGAGCCATTGGGCCAGTGCTAATGGGCATGATGAGCCTCTGAAAAGTGAAAGGAACTGTGAGCTCCTGAACAATCCGTCCAAACCTCACATCTACTCCTGTAGATCCAGGGAATTCACTCCGAGGAGAGGAATTCTCTTAGATATTCCAATCATGTTTAGACAGTCTCTTCAGAGAGAACACAACTGGCCCTAAAGAACCCTGGTGCCTCGGTTTACCCAATAAGCATTTCTTAAATACTTCCTATGTACCAAACTGTGTTAAGTACTGAGAACAGAAAGAAAGGCAAAAAATAGACCTTGCTTTCAAAGAGTTTACCTTCTAGTGGGAACAGACTACATGTAAATAATTAGGCACATACAAGATATATTTAGAATATATGGAAGGTAAACTTAGAGGAGGAAAGTTTTGTAGAGACTAGAAAAGGCCTTCTGCAGAAGGTGGCATTGGAGCTAAATCTTGAAGGAATCAAATTCTGAGTGGTAGAAAGGAGGAGAGAGGGCTTTTCAGGTAATGGAGAGAGCCACTGCAGAGACACAGAGACGTGGTCTATTAGAAAGAGGACTTGACAGGGATTAAAGGTACCAAGCTCCATTCCAGGTCTGACCCTAGTCATGTGAGTGTGGGCATATCTCTTCAGCTAAGACTCAGTTTCCTTACCTGTAAAATGGGAATAATCATATTTGCACCGTTAACCACATAGGACCAGAATGAGGGCAATGATTTTAAAACCTTAAATATTATTATCTGCCACCACCGCCACTGCCCACTACAGGGAATCTAGATGAATTTCATTTTTGTAAAACTAGTCATATATTAAAAGCTGAAATTTACTTCATACTTTAAGGTTTGCAAAAATACTCTCCATATGTTTTCTTGTTGGATCTTTGAAGCTGCTTTGTGAGGTAAATACTAGAGATATTATTAGGAAAATATCTTACAATGAGGCTCAGAGAAATTAAATGGTCACATGACTAGCGATAGACGTGGGATTTGAACCCATGGCGTGCCTTGACTCCTAGGCCAGCCCCCATATCAGTATACCATGCTGTCATTTCACAAGGGCTATTAAAAGGAACTCTCTGATCATTCCTTATGTTAAGTGAAAAGCCATGCCTTCATTATCCATTAGGCAAAAACGATTTTCACTCAGTGAAACCTGTTGTTTTCCTCCTGTCTCTCCTGCCTTTCCACTATCACTACTTCAGTATCCACTATTAATACTTGCTGTATTTGACTTTTGAAATGCTAGATCTTACATCACTAATAATAGAGATGGGAAAGGCCCATTAGGTCTTCATCTCCCAGGCAGCCCTCCCACCCTTGTCTCCATCACAACCCTTCTTTCTCAATGAACTCCTACAAGAAGTTGCTCTTCCCTTTTCCCATAACTGTTTCCTCAGGATATGGAGGAGACCTAAGGAGATTACTAAAGTCTTCATAGGAGTTGGCCCCCTCCTAAACCGTCAACCACCTTGAAGCTTCACCTTGTTGCAGCCTCTTCCAAGGCCAGTGGGAGATTTCCTTTTCCCCAAGGGTTCCACAGTCATCAACTCAACCAAGGATGCTTTTCTTTGTCTCTGCAAAGCCAGCTGCAGCAGCAGCAGCCCACATCATTTTTATTTTATGATACTTTGATGATCCACTCAAATCAGAACCCTGTAATTAGAGCACACACTGAGAAAGGTATACATGGCACTAGCTAACTGGACCCATTGGTTCTGCATGAAGTCAAGACAGATTTTGTCCTGAGACCTTCCCCACTGTCAGAGCTTTCAAAATCATGAGCTGTCAGAGTCAATGAGTTGTCCAGTAGACAAATGCGGAGTTTGGAATCATCCATTAAGAGTTGGAAGAGGCCTCTGAGGCCATCTTGTCCCATATATTTATTTTAGATATGAGAAAAATGAAATACCTAGAGAGGTTAAATTAGGCTGAGGTCATACATGTGAAGAGGATGGATCTGAATTCTACCTTCTTTGTTGTGTGACCTTAGGAAAAGTCTCTAAAATAAGGATGTTGGACAAGATGATCTCAAAGGTCCCTTCCATTTCTAAATCTGCAAGCCATAGACAACCCTGGACTTGAAATCAAAAGACTTGGGTTTTTAATTCATATTTCCCTATTTACTCCTTGTGTAACTTCTGGCTGTGTATAACATGCTGGGCCTAGAGTCAGGGTGATCTGGGTTCAGATCTGGTCTCAGATACTTCCTAGCTGTGTGACCATGGGCAAGTCATTTTTACCTCCTCTTGGTCTCAGTTTCTTCATCTATGAAATGGGGATAATAAAATTTTCCTTCCTAGGATTGTTTTGAAGAGCAAATGAGATAATATTTGTAAAGGGATTAGCACAGTGCCTGGCACATAGTAGGTACTATATAAGTGTTAGATGATATCACTACTTCTCTATTTCCTCGTCAACAAAATTAGGGGGTTGAACTCTCTAACCCTTGAGGTCTCTTCCAGCTTTAGATCTGTGATCTATGGATCTGACTCGGGATAGGGAATCTCCAGAGATTCTCTTTATAGGATCCCCTGAGATGAAGCTAGGTTTTCACTCTTAAATACTGGGCTGAGGGGGAGAAAAATAGTAACTAAACCTCCAAAATCATCCCTTTAATAAAACTTTAATAAATAATAATGGTACGAGCGCGATAATATTTATAAAGTGTTTATCACAGTACCTGGCCCCTCGTTGGTCCTATCAGTTAATTAATCCTGCTTATTTCCTTCTCCTTTCCCTTCTTTTATAGAGGGAGGGAGGGAATGTTATATAGTACCCACTGTGTATGTGCTGGGTGCTGTGCTCAGCGCTTTTCATAATTATCCCATTTGCTCCTACAACAGCCCTTCTGGGTAGGTTCTATGATTATTAACATTTTCTAGTTAAAGAAACAGGAGAGCAGAAGTTAAGCCCCTTGCTGAGGGCCGCACGGTTGGGAAGTGTCTGGAGGCATATTTTTGACCCAACTCTCCCTAATTCCCGGCCCAGGGCTCTCTTCTCCGAACCACCAGCTATCCTTTACATTTACAAAATGCTTCATGTGTGTGATTCCCTGTGATCCTCCCAATAGCCCAGTGAGGTCAGTCGCACAAGTGTTAAGATTCCCACTTTACCGATGAAGACAATGAGGTTCAAAGATTTGCTCCCAAGTGTCTGACGGGCAGCTGGGCAGTGCAGTGGGTAGAGCGCTGGGCCTGAAGGCAGGAAGGCTCATCTTCCTGAGTTCAAGTCTGGCCTCAGACACTTCCTAATTGTGTGACCCAGGGCAGGTCACTTCCCCCTGTTTAATTCAGTTCCTCATCTGTAAAATGAGCTGGAGAAGCACATGGCGAACCACTCCTGTATCTTTCTCAAGAAAACCCCAGATAGAGTCATGAAGAGTTGGACATGAGTGAAAGACGACTGAAGAACAACTCAACAACTATGAAAAGTATCCTATTAGTTAAGTAGAAGAGTCAGAACTCGAACCCAGGACTTCTACCTTTAGGTTCCGTGCTCCTTCCACTACTCAAGCTTGAGCAGGGTTCAGCACTCTTCTAGGTCCAATGTGGGGTTCAAGGGAGCATCCCACATGAGTTTATACTCTCAATGAGAAGACAGGGTATATACATGCAGACGTGAAAAGTACAGTATGAGATTAAGTGATGGGATTAACAGTGAATGTTATGGGAGTGGGGAGGGAAATGGATTGGTAGGAAAACAGTATGGGGGAGGAGTCTTAAGGGAAGACTTCATCTTCAAGTTTGAGCTGGATTACAAGGACAGATAGTATTTAGACAAAACAAAACCAAAAAAATAGGGAATGGTGTTCTGGATAGGTGGTATGACAGGGGCCAAAGTCTGGAAGGGAGAACAGGCTGACTTGCTAAAAGTGAAAGTTTGGAATAGGGAATAGTAGCAGATCAGACTGGAGAAGTCGGTTGCACCTAGTTGTAGGTCAAGAATCTTGAGGGCTAATTTAAGAAATTTGGGGTTTATCCTGGATGGGGAGGTGTGGAAAATTTGTAGCTCTCAGGACACCAGTAGAGGAAGTGAAAACAATTTAGACAAGCCTAAAGTCATTTGAATTCAGTAGGCAGAAACACCCACATGCACAGACATTAGCTTAAAACAGCACTGAGACTTTTGGGATACCCTTTGTGTACAATCTAGCTCATATTTTCACATTCAGCTCCTTCCCACTTTATGAGAGAACCTTCAGAAACTTAGGGCAGGGTTTCCCAACCCAAACTATATTATAGACTCATAAAATCTCTGAGATTTTTTCTTTCCCCTCAAACTACCCTCCTTTTCCCTCTAAAGCTTTAGCACTGGGTCTTCTCAGGGGGGTGGAAGCCAGGAGCTAGAGAAAAAGGAGTGGGAGGAACAAAATGGAGAGGAAGAGGAAGATAAGGAGTCAGTTTTTAAAGCTTATATGTTTTAAGAAGTAAAGACATTTGTTAATAAAAGGTTTACAGAGTGGAGGAGGGGGGAGTCTGTCTAAAGACTAGTGTTTAGAAAACATGCACCTAGGGTGTCACTGGCAATTCAGAATTAATGCTGACTTTGAAACCTCTGGACACATGGCATCCTACGGTGGAGAACTGATCTGTTCCCAAATTCAAGGCAGTAATGGAGTCCATTGTAATGTTCAAGGCATGAAAGGAATTTCTCAGGACTTCATGTCTATGGCGGGGCCTGCCTTTTCATCAGTCGTGTACTCCACATGAACTTTTGGCCTTTCCTCCAAAGCACTCTTTTACTAAGTTCTCATGATATCACTGAGAGGGAAATTGGACAGGGATTGTTTACTCCATGTCAGATGAGAAAATTGAGACCCCCTACAAGTTGAGTGACTTTTACAAAGGTCACCTGACCAGGCAGGAGTTCAATTATTTCCTTCCAATTCCAAGTTTTTTCTACTAAACTCTTTGGTCAGAGGTTAGTTCCCATAATGAGAGCTGTTGTTAATCCACACATACATACAGGTCATCCCACTTCCTCTAGGCCTCCATACATCTGCAGAACATAGGAGCTAGAAGCAACAGTAGAGATCATGTGATCTAACTTCATCCTTTAATACAAGAGGAGGCTGAGGACCAGAGTTAAGTGACTTATCCAGGCCACACTTGGGACAAGATCCTGACTCTTAGTTGGATAAGATTTTTATCTTTTTATGTACACATATATGTGTACACAAATACATATATGCATATATATTTTTCCTTTTTATAAAAATATCAGTCATTCACCCATATACTCCTCCACCATTGAATTCTACCCAGTAACAAAGGAAAAAAGGGTTAAGTAAAACTAACTGACAAAACACCCATATGTGATATTGTAAACAACAGCGTATACTCACAGCCCCAGGACTGAGAACATCCAGTACAATTTCCAGTATCCCACTCAGTCTCTGGTTTATCTTGAGGGAGGACTCCTGTTAAGACTCAGGGAAGGAATAAATCAAGAAGGGCTTACTCTGTACAGCCTGACCCCCTCCTCTCTCCTCCCTTCTACTGTCCCAAAGTTGCTACCATTCACATTGCATCTCAACCCTAAGTCAAGGTGCTGCAAGGGGATGCTACAAAGCAGTCCGTCTCCTCACCTTGGTCCTAACACAGGTCCTAACCTATTATTAAATAAATTTAATAAATGTTTTCACTTTCATTCATTCATTCCTTTAAATGCCCTGAAAATTTCCCATGCCACACCTTCTCCACTAATAACAGAAGGAATTTCATTACCATGATGAAGTCACTCCCTGCTCAACTTTCTCACTTCCCTGCTGCCTCATAGACCAGCCTTTCCCTATTTCTACCCACATTTTCCTCTGCTTCCATTACAGAAACCACTGGGTTTCCAGAGAGTTACAAGTGGGACTGTTAGCCCCAGCAGTCAGTCACCAGAAGACTTTAGATAGTTACAGGGTTAAGCTACTGGCAAATTGTGGCTAGTCTTGATGAGTGCAGCTTCTCTCTGTGACAGAGGAACCTTCAAGAGTATGGAACTAAATAATGGAGTTCTGGAAACCTCTTAACACCTTCAGATGGTATTATTTTTAAACATAGATTTTTATTAATGTTTAGTCTTACATCACCTAGACTTCCCCTATATCTCTCTCTTCATCCCTCCCTGACAGGCATCCCTTGTAAGAATTTTTAAAAAAGAAAAACAATCAACACATCAAAACACCAACCACAACCCCAAACAAACACCACTGATTTTCTGTTCAATGTTCCGTTCCTGTGGAGTGCCCGCCTCTGCAGAGGAAGCTAGGAAGACTCTTCTCACATCTCTCTTTTTGGCAAAGTTTGTTTTTTATAATTTCACAATATTCACTTTTGATTGTTTTGTGGTGGCTGTTTTTTCTATTTACATTCACAGTCTTTGTATATTTTGTTTCCCTGGTTCTGCTTTTCTTCCCTCTGTATCAGTTCATGAAAGTCTTTCCACACCTTTCTGCATTTATCATGCTTTTTGCTCCTTACAGCACAGTAATATTATATTTATGTATCATAATTTATTTAGTTTTTCTCCAATCGATGGGCATCTACTTTGCTTTCAGTTCTTTGCTACCACAAAAGGGGCTTTTATCAATATTTTGGTGTATGTGGAGCCTTCTCTTTTGTCAGTGACCTCCTCCTTGATATACCTATGGGTGGCATACATTCTAACCAAATGAGACTGCTAGCTATTCCCTGAGCACCACCTGCCTCCATGCATTCACAAAGGTCCTCCCCAGCACCTAGAAACTTCTGAGAGATCCATTTCTCCAGAGGGCTACCCTAAGCCAATTCCTGGCCATATGATTCAATGGTTAAGGCTTTGGAGCAGAAAAGCAGGTTCCAGTCCTGGTCTTGCCCTTGACTTGTCAAGTGGTCTTTGTCAGACCTGTGTAGAAGCTAGCTCTGACTCTGGAAAACCTATCATTAAATTTTCAGAGTAAACATTTACATGTCAGAAATCATGAAATGCTACAGCTCAGGGCTTGATTTACCGTCTTGATCACCTAGAGCAAATGTTGGTTGTGTGTTGACTTAAAAATCTAATACTATCTGTGTTTCATTATTTTGTTAAATATTTCCCAATTACATTTTAGTCTGGTTCCTGCAACACTTGGGAATGTTGCTGAAAGCCCACGAGGCCCAGACTTAAGAACGTGATGGAGAAAATATTAATAAGGCAGATTAAACTTAAAAGTATATCATGTGTAATTTTTTACCAGCACACCCTTACTCTCTACCACACTTTCCTGGACTTGGAAAATTACTTTACCTAATAGACAATGTAGTAAAAATGATGGAACTGCCCAGAGTAAAACTTATAATTAGGGTACTGAGTAATTGTGTACCATTCATCTTAATTCTGAACAGGGATGCCCTTGACTCTAGCTTGTTTGTTCATGCATAGATGCACAGAGATGCAAACAGAAAGAAATGGAGAGAAAAAGTGAGGGATAAAGAACAAGCACACTCTTTTCCCTTTTTTTCTTTATTATTCTGTCTCTGATATCTTCTCTCTTCTTTCTCTTCCTTTAATTCTCCCTCTTTTAAGTTTTACCCGAGTTTCTTCTCTCCTGGTTCTCTCAGGTTAAATAGCTCTCTCTTCTTTTGTCTCTCTCGTGGTTACTCTCTAAGTCTGGTTCTTTCCTGTGCCTTGATTCTCTTTCCTTTTCTCTGTCTGTCTGCTTGTGCCTGTGTCTTTGTCTATCCCCGTCTCTGTCTCGTTTTCCCCCTTTTATTTCCCGTCTTTCTGTCTGCACACTCCTATGCTGTTGGCTCTGTCTCTTTCTCTCCCTTTCTACTTGTGTGTCTCCTGTTCTTTCCTCTTCCTCTATCAGTTTACACATGCCTGTCTCTGCTTTCTGCCACTATCTCTTGCTTTTTTTCCTCTGTCTCTCTTTTCTCTTTATATCTGACCCCCAAGTCTCTTTTCTCTTGCCATAGGTGTCCTTTATATCCTCACTGTCTATCCCTAACCCACTCTTTTATGGACTCTGAAGGTGGGTCTGAGAGGGAGGGGTATCTGGGGAAAGAGGAGTACTTCCTTCAGGTGACTAGCATTGAACTAGTAGGTCACTGGGGACAGACATATCCCCAGGCTCCCATTCTGGGAGTGTTACTGGAATTAAATCCCCCAGGGCCTGCATGTGTCCCCCCCACCCCCCATTAACCCTCTGTCCTGTGACAGTACAGACAATTTATGCCCTTTTATCTATGGCAGTATGTTGCCATAACCTGGGTCATTTCCTCATTTAATATCTTCCATAAACTTCAATAAACCTGGCCTTTCAGGGAAAGCAGTGTCATCTTCTCTGGAGAAGTTGGGGGGTGAGATGAGGGGAGTAGGGAAAGGAGAGGTAGTGATACAGACTGCACTGAGCAGGGTGTAGGGGTAAGGTCACTGGATTTGGAATCAGAAAGTCTGACTTTGTTCTACCACTTACTAAACTGTGTGACCTTTGGCAAATGATGTGGGCAAATCTGAGCCTCGGTTTCCCCAAGGGTAAAGTGGATGGGTTGAACTGGAATCTTGTCACTAGATGATCTCTGGGATCCCTTTCAGCTCTGACTTTCTATGACTCAGGGCCCCAGTCCATGGGGTGGAAGGGCTAGGAACTTAGCCAGACTTGCTGGGTAACATGTGTTTCCTTTCCTGCTCTGGAACTCCTTCGGGCCGACGGGTACAGTGTGCCAGATACTCCCAAAGGGGGTAGTAGCAGTCTTGGGACCTTCTTCTAGCCCTGCCTCCAGCTCCATCATCAGCAACATCTGTGGGGAGAAGGAGGTAAGTGCTGGGTCTGGGGAGAGGGAAGAAGAAAATAGGGTAGATGCTGGAGGATATGACCAGCTGTGAGAGATGAGCTTGCCTTCAGCTGGAAGTCTCTGAAATGTTCAGGAAAGAAGTGGTCACAGAAACATAAGTCTTTCTGGCTAGAAGGGCCCTCAGGCACACTTTTTGGATTCTATCCTTCTTCCTGTGAGTAAGAATACCCTTCCCCAAAATGGGGTGCTGTGAAATGTTTATCTGGAAGTCAGTAGAGAGAATGAGGAATGTCCTTTTTCTTTAGGAGTAGACTACTTGCCAAGCCAAGAGGTCATTCCTCAAGTTTAACTTGAATTCTTCCTGCTTTTGGTTCATTTATTCTAGTTCTGTCCTGGGTGGGAAGGTGAAGTAGTACCAAAACCAGTTATTTATTATGTATATTATGAGAAAATCCCTAGCGGGAAACCATTAGCGATTATAGCTGCCCAGTATCTGGAGGTTGAAAAGCTAGCATGTGAAATCAGGACTCTCCCTTTCACTCTTCTATGCCCCACTTGCATTCTTCCTATCCTGGGAAATGGGAGCAGCCACACATTACCACAGCTGTCCCTCATGAGGTTGGTTTCTCATCCTATTCTCTATATTGTTCCAGAGGAAGGATTTTTCTTTCATTTGATCGCTACAAGTTCAATGAAAAAACACTTTGCCTACACACTAACTAGCAAAAGCAAAACAGTTTCTACTAGCAGGGAGAGAAGGGCTGTTCTCTCATACCACCCTCTAGCCAATAGCCCATCCTACAGTCAATCACCTTTAACCCTCCTTCTGTCCAGGTGAAACAGCTTTGCTTCTTCAAGGGTCCTATTTTCCAAGCTTTCATCTTGTCCACTGCTGAACTGTCTCCCAGCCCTTCTGCCATCAATCAATCAGTCAATTCAGATGGGCTCTTGGAAATGGATGTTGAGTTAAGTGGAATGATAGCATCTTAGATTAACAGGTTATATGCCTCTTTCTGTTCTCCAGATCCCTTCTGTTTTGAAATGGTTGTTTATAGAAGGGTCAAAGGAGACCAGATTGGTGAAAAAGACCCAAGGCTTTTACCACAGTATAAGCTCCAGATGAGTCAAGGGTATGATATGGTCTCCAAAGAAGCTGATAGAATCTGGGGCTACGTTAACAGAAGTGAGTGTTTAGCAAGAAAGGTCCGTAGTCCCTCTGCTCTGGTTGGGCCACTTCTGGAGCAGTGGGTTCAGATCTGGGAAGTGCATTCTGAGAAGGATTTGGATATGCTATAAAACATCCATAGAAAGGTGACCATGGGAGGTAGAGGGATTAAAGTTTGGGCCATCTGGAGGTTGGGGGAAGGAACTTAAGATGTTTTGCCTGGAGAAGAGCAGACAGAAGGGATAGGATTCCTACCTTTGAGTATCTATCATAAGGAAGAATTAGACCTACTGTAGCTGGAGGAAGCAGCAGAGAGGCAAATTTAGACTTGAGGCAAGGGGAAAATCTCCCTAAGAATTAGAGCTCTCCACAAGTAGAAGGGACTGTTGGGGAGTTCTCAAAGAGTTCCTAGTGCCTGGCAGCCTGGTGTTGGAGAGATCCTACCTGCTCTGGCCTGAATTGGACAGTGAGGCTCCTGCAGGCCTGTCCAGCTCTGCAGTTCTGGTACTCTGTGACTGTGACTGAAAGGTCTGGAGATAAAGAAGAGACAGCAGAAGCACTTTCTCTTTCTTCCTCCCCAACTTTTCCCTCCCCTCTTGCCCAGAAGAGGTGGGAGACCTTGGGTGTGCAAATAATATCAGATTTTTCAGTATGTTAGTTTTGCTGAACTCTTCTTTATTTTTAAAAAAAACCTTTCTTTTTCATTCATTAGGATTATAATGGAGGAGGAAGGGACTTACTCTTATTAAGGATGGCTTCCTGGGAGAGGTTGGGGAAGGATACAGTGAGAAACCTAGGTGATGAAAAATGAAAGGTAACCAAGAAATTTTTTTAAAAGAAAGAACAGGAGCTGCCAAGTTTCAGGAGCCTTGGTGAAGAAAGGACCATCTCTTTATTTTTCAGACCCTCTGTGTTAATCTTCATCCTTGGTAGGTTTTTCCCTTTTCTGTATGACACTATGAGAAAGGATGAATTTTTAGAAACAGGGTGGGATAGTCTTCCTAGAGCAGCCCTGGACCATCCCAAAAAGCCCAGGATGAAACTCCAGCCTCAGCCCTCCCTGGCACATGCTCTATTGCCCCTAACTCCCATTCTAGCTCTCCCTGAAACCCCTGCTGGTCTTCCCTGCTCTTATAAAGACAGTGGGATGCCATCAGCACTTAGTGCCTTGGCTGAATATTTATTTCTCCTGTTTCCTGGAATGTAGCACTCCTTTTGTCCACACTCTGATTTATTAACTGCAAATGAGCATATTATTAGGATTTCTAACCATAGGCCCATTAGCCTCTTCCAGCCTGATAGCATTGGGGACCCTCCCCAAGAAGAGCAAGTTGCATAAGTCTCTTTGCCTCTCTTGTAGCTTTCCAGAGATCTCTCTTCCCTATGAGTGAATTTCTCTAAAAATTAGAAAAGAGATGCAAATAGCAGTTCTTATAGGAGATCATATGATCGTGGATTTAGAACTCAAAGAGATTAACTGGTCTAATCCCTTCATTTTCCAAAAGAGGAAACTGAGGCCCAATGAGGTGAAGTGATTTGCCTAGTATCATAGAAGTCCAAAAGCTCAGACATGATGAAGGTCTCCTAACCCCTTATCTAGTGCAATACTGTTCATACTGTCTCCTCTTTCACTTGCCTTTGGGCAAGATGAAGGGCTCCAGAAGCTACAAAGGTACCTATAACAAAGGAATTGTTTTTTGCAACAGTCATTTAGTTCCCTATCTAAATAAGTTTGACCATTAGGAAATTGCTCCTGATTTCTCACTTAAATGATTTTTTTTGGCTTCAAGAAAAATGTCAGCTCCAATCTGCGGCAGTCTTGTTAGTCTGGCAATGACAGGGTTCTCATCCAAGTGAGAGTGCCAAGGTTTCTCTTCCCTTCTCTCTCTCTCCTGTTTTTATCTTCCCTTTTCCTTTTATAATTCCTCCCTTCTCTGCCCTTTGCTCTCTCTTGTTCTCTATGTTCTTGGACCTTCATTGTATTTTCACTCATATTCCCCACTCCCACTGCTGCCTGGCATTCACTTGAGACTTGTCCCTGCCCGTGCTTCCTTTAACGCACGTTGGCATGTACAGGCCTGAGAGAGAGAGACTTCACCTTTATCTCCCCTTGACCCAGCAGTTCCTTACAGTACAGGTAACTAGACCCTTGCACTGTTCCATGATCATCACTCATCCTTTGTTTGGCCACATTTCTTCGATATCAGCCTTCTTCCTCAGACCAGATTATGCATTTCTTTTAATATTTTATAAGGCTGAATTGCTGTACGCTGATCTCCCTCCACTCTGGGGAAAAGAAATGGAGCTCTCACTGAAGCTTCATTTCTTTAAAGGCTGATGATATCTCTGCAGCCCTTGCTGGACCCTTTTCTACTTCAATGCCCCATTCTCCCAGCTCCCTGCTTCCTCCCACAGTGGACCTGGCTGGAATGTGATTTGCATTTTCAAATCAATTGTCGATAGATCTTTATCATAGAGAATTACAGGGCTAGGATAGTGTCCAATCCTTTCTTCCCAGATCCAATAAGGACAGGCTGGGTCCTTTCACAGCCCATCTTTCATCTGGTTCATTTTCAAGATGTATATCTAGTATATAACCCTAGGGAGATGCATACATGGAGCCATGACACCCATCCTTAGGCATCCCTTCTGGGGCCCTTGGTCCTCTTTACTCCTAAACACAGCTCCCCTCACCTGTTATGGAATCCAGGGCTCTGGGGGAGGAAGTGAACATTTTGTTCACTTAATCATTGCCTCCAGTTAATTTCACTGTTGTGGTTGCTTAGATCCTGAATTGTCCTTAGAATATACTAAATTGAGTAGTTTCTACAAGACCTTGATTTGGGGAAAAATAACAGTGCCAATCATCCTGTTCCTAGGACTAAGCTACCTTGGTGGTGATTTAAAAAATACCTGGATGTTACAGGTTGAAGGAGATAACACCAAAGGGTGCCAAAACAGACCTAAGTATCACATCATTAAAACCAGCATCACTCTCCGCACCCCAACATACTCTCTGTGTCAGTCTCCATGTCTCTGTCTCTCTCTGTGTCTCTGTCTGTCTGTTTCCCTGTTTGTCTCTCTCTGTCTCTCCCTCTCTCCATTTTATGTCTCTCTGTCTCTATCTCTCTCTCTCTCCCTTCCCCTCTCTGTCTCTGTCTCTCTATGTCTGTCTATTTCTCTTTCCTATACTTGGGCTCTTTTTTAAAAAATTACTACTCCTTTTCAAAAATTATTATAACCAGAACCACAGACTTTCAGGGTTAGAAAGAACCTTAAAGGCTATCCAATCTAATCACTACCGGGAATTGCCTTTATGCCCTGCCCTCCCTGACAAGTAAGCATCCAGCCAACTATATCTCACCTTGTTACAAATGACAGGAGATAGGGGTACAGTAGGGGGAGGAAGGAAGGGGAGAGGAAACTCCCAAATGTAATCTTCCTGGAGCCTTGTCCTCCTTAGGAATGTCCATATCTCCCCCCTCACACCCTGCCATAGTAGGCCAGTTTTTATAGCATCTTTCCATAAGTTTCCAGCCTCCTCTATGCTATCTTGGGAACCAAGATGAAATAATTGTTTGTTTTTTATCTTTGACCCTGTTGTTAATCTGTATTAGGACCAGGAAAACCCCTCCCTCACTTCAGTGGAAAACCATATACCTTCCCTCCCCCGGACTCCCAGTGTAAAGGAAGAAACTCTGCCAGAGTTAGACAAGAGAGCCTCCAGTGATCTGACTGGAGTCCTCATTGCTCCACGCACCAGAACTGAGGGCACCAGAATGAAATCAAGGCAGATAGAAGCTTATAACTCTTTCACTTTCCTATTACCCACCGAATAGCTTAAGCCTCCAATAAAGCAGCCATCATAGTCTGTTAAATGTCTCATCCTGAGAGAGGGGCGGAAAGGAAGGCAGAGAGTGATGGCTCCCGGAAATGTCAGGATAGATGCAAAGGGGACCTGGCTTTGTTCTAATGAAGCCAAAGCAGATATTTATTTACCTGGCTCTATTGGGGAGCTTCCAAATCATTTCCCAGCCCAAAGAACCTCTTCTCCCCATGCATTACTACCCAGAGACACTACTTTGAATACTCCTCTCAGTGTCCATAAATGTTTGAAGCTGACTACCCAGCTATCAATTAAACCACGCAGGAGCAGTGATGCTGGCTCTCTGAGCCGCCTCTCCATGGTGACCACGTTCAGCCCTCCCCCAGCTCTGGAGGTCTTGATTTGAGCTTTTTTTCCTTCTTTCTTCCTCTCTTTCTCTTTCTCTACACATCTCTGTTCTGATTAACTACAAATGAAATATTATTAAGATTCTTTCTTTAAGAGCTATTAGTCTCCCTGCCTTATGGAGAGAAGTTTTTCTATAGAAAAGAAAGCATCTATTCTTCTTTTCCCCCAGGGTCCCACCACTGGCTTCTAGCCTTCCTGCCAGTGTGGACCGGTCCCCAGCCAGGGGTCTCTGTTTATCTTAGAAGCCCCAGGGATTTGACCCAGTCTTCTTCATCTCCCCCTTCCCCTTTCTCTGTCTCTCGCTTTCTCTCTCTATGATTCCATCCCTCTATGTCTATCTAACTCCCTCTGTCTGTCTCTGTGTGTGTCTCCAGCTCCCTCCCTCCCTCTCTCTCTCTCTCTCTCTCTCTCTCTTCTCTCTCTCTCTGTCTTTCTGTCTCTTTCTGTCTCTCCCTGTGTCTCTCCAACTCTGTCTCTCTGTCATCTGTCTGTCTCTCCTCTTATGTTCCCCTTCTCTCTCTCTCTTCTTTTCCCTCTCCACCTTGTAGTAAAGGAGAGTCTACTTTTTAATTGAAGAAATCCATCTTCTGCTTTCTCTCACAGATCTCTCTCCCTCCCCTTCCCCCCTTTTCATTCTGACCCTTCCTCTTCCCTGTCCTGCTCATGTTCTCCCCTCCATCCCAGGTGCCCCATTTCAAAGTGGCCCCTGAGGAATTTGTGAAGTTGCAGTCCCAGAGATTCACCACCCTGAACCTCCACCCCAGCAACACGGACATCAGTGTGGCAGTCGCTGGAATCCTGAGGTTTTTCAACTGCACCACAGCCTGCCTCATCTGCGCCAAAGCAGAATGTAAGTTTCCTAAGATCCGGAGCTACCACACTCTGTCAGTACAGTCTGAATGCTTCTGTACCCTCTCTGGAGTGTCCCCTGGATAAGAGTGGGGAGGCTAATTGGGAACATTAGGCCTGGTTAACAGAACGTGAAACCAAAGGGTTTTGTGGGTGTGTGGGCACATTTTTGTATCTGTATGTATGTTTATCTCACCCAAAAGCCAATTACATGTGTATGAGAAGAATACACGTTCTAGGTCATACATAAGCAAACCAGCAGCCAAAGCTCTTTGCATCTGCAAACTCAATTCCCATACTTCCTGCCTCATTATTAGGGAGATACAAAGACAGAGAGAGAAAGAAATTGGATGCATTTGTATTTGATGGTTTGAAGAGCGTCTTTCCCTAGAGAGCAGGTTTTGCTGATGGAATGAGGTCTGAGGTCAATTCCTGATAAAATATTTTTTTTAATGCAGATTTTGGAAATGCATTTTCTCTGACTTTCAGACAATTTGTGACATAAATTCAGCATTTATAAGATTTAGCTAACATAATCCAGCTCCTTCCAGCACATAGTCTGTGTGCTTAAGGCAGCCACACACCCACACTTGATCATGCAGATGCTGACCACTGGCTGTTGGGGCACCAGATTTGCACTGCATGTCACTGTCACATTTCCTGCAGATCTTTAGGACCTGCATCTTTATATACAGTCAGGTTTCAAAAGCTAATTTTAGTACCTCTGCCCTTTCCAGAGTAGATATAGTACCTACAAAAAATCGGACATACTAGTTACCTTCACACCAACATGATAGATACATTTGTTTTAACCATGTTGTGTTTTCTGTTTTCCACTTGTATATTGATTGATTCATTCCTACAAACATGACAGATCCATTTGTTTTCTAAGATTTTATGATTGTTGCCCTCTACCTTTGTAGATGGAAGGCAGCATTCACCTCTAACATAGGTGGATGGTAGGTATATTCATTCATTCAAACAAATGCAAAAGTTTCCTTTGTTTTTACAATGTTGTGGTTATTGCCCTTCACTTGTGTGTTCATCTGTCCATCCATCCATCCATCCATCCATTCATTTGTTCATTTACTTATTCATACAAACATGATAGTTACATTTGTTTTTTACTGGGTGGTGGTTGCTGTCCTCCACCTATGTATTTATTCATTCAAACTGATAGATTCATAGTTTTTGCCATGTTGTAGTTACTGCCTTCCACCTGTATATTCATCCATCCATCTATCCATCTGTTCACTCACTCATTCATTCATTCATACAAACATGAACAGTTCATTTGTTTTTACCATGTTGTGTTTGCTGTCCTCCACCTATATTTTCATTCATTTATTCCTTCATATAAACATGATAGATTCATTTGTTTTTACCATGCTGTGGTTACTGCCCTTCATTCCTTCATACAAACAAACAAACACTGATTGAGCCCTCTCTCACTGTGTAGGATACAAAGATTTATGAGCCACCCCCATGCCCTCAAGGAGATTCTAATCTAATTAGGAAAAGAAGTGATGTTGACACAAACAAAAACCAGACATATAATTCCATACATATAAAATGTGCAAAGACAAATATATCAGCATACATGCAAAATAAATAAAAAATTGTAGTGAAAAGAGCACAGAATTTAGTCAGAAAGCCTGTGTTCCCAGCCTCGTTCTCTTCTTGACTTTGTGACCCTTTACTTTTCTTAGCCCAAGTCGCCACATCTGGTGATGGGGAATAATAACCAGACTCCCTAACTCCCAGGGCTGCTAAGAGGATTCAGGGACATGATGTGTTTGTGTAAGGATGTACGTAAAATGCTTTATTACAATAAAGCTCTATACAAGTTCAAGTTTATTATTCTCATAGCTGGGTGGTCTTACAGAGACATTGCAAGGCAATATTTCTTGAATGCTAAATGCACTTCAGAAAGTAAGAGCCTCGAGTGGGTAAAAAGAGACCCCTATGGGCTCCATTGGTCAGGGAGTCACTGTTAGATGTAGTGGGGAGGCTGGACTGGCAGATAGAGTGTAATCTCCTTGAGGTCAGGGTTCGTTTCATTTTTTTGTCTTTATATCCCTCTCCCCACCTAACCCAGTGCCTGGCATTGGTTGATTGATTTGGAGTCAAGAAGATAGGCTCAGAGCCCTCATCTGATACTTACTACTAGCTGTGCGCCTACAGAGAGTTATAACTTCTCCGAGTCTCAGTTCTCCTCATGTCAAAAGAGGGCATAAAGTGATTCTACTTGAATTCTCTCCTAAGATTCTCCTGAAGATCAGAAGAGACCGGGGCTGTAAAGCACTTAGCAAACTTTCAGCCACCACACAGATACTGTATTATTATTATTTAGTTGTGTCGAAAGGAGAAGGTAGTATTCTAGGTAAAGAGGAAAGCCAAGAGGTGAGAATGTGCACAGTGTAGTCAAGGGACAGGAGGTAGAAAGTCTTCCTGGAGTAGAGGATCAGAGTAGGGGGATAAATCAAAGATAAAGTGATTTTTGACACTCATTCACTGAACATTTATTATACTATGAACTGAACGTTGTGCAAAATGAGGGCAAAGGGATCTCCAAGGTGAGATAAAGACATGGCCTCTCCTCTTAGGGAGCGTTTAGACTTTCTAAGCAATAAGGAACCTAAGTGGAAAAGGGTAATTCACAAAATCAATCAACCAACAAACATTTATTAAGTACCTATTATGTGTAGGTTCTATGTTAGGTACTGGAGAGAGGAAGACCAAAAAAAAGAAAAAGAAAGGAAAGAAATAATCAAACCCTGATCTCAAGGAGCTTATATCCTATCAGGGAGACAAATGCAGACATAAGCATATGCAGAAATAAAAGAAATGCAAGGTAGCTGGTGAGGGAGGGCACTAGCACCTGGGGGGTGGGGATCAGGAAAAGCTTCTATGTTTGAGAGTTTTCAAAAAGTGCCACTTGAGACTCAAAGTGGGGATCAAAGAAGGCTTAGTAGAGAGACCTGGCATTGAAATTAGAATTCAGAAATAGCTTGAATTCAATAAGTGAAGAAAGGGAATGCCAGAAATTGGGGAGAGAGTGAGCAAAGGTATGGAAGTTGAAGAATCCAATGAATGTTAGGGAATTGCTGAGTAGATTCTTCTTAATGAAGTTCAAAAAAAAGAAAATTAAAAGCAATTTGAGATAAAACTGGAAAGGTACAGTGGCATCAGATTTGAGAGGACTTCGAATTCCAGGCTAAGATGTTTGAATTCTTTTCCTGGAGTTCATTGACATCCAATCTTTTTGAACATGGGAACCCCTTTTTAATGTAAAAAAAATTCATGGACCTCCACATGATAGTAGTTGGGCTATTACCTTCCATGCATTAAGGAAATACATTGAAGCTACTATAAATTCAGTAGTGCTTTTGAAGGAATTTATATTTTTTTCATCATAGTACTTTCTACACATTTGAAAAAATAACAATATGGTGGAGATAGTATTTATTCAGTCTACAAAACTATGCTTGCTTACTTATGGTTGGCATGTGAAATCTAGGATTCCTTGCAAAAACTGTGTGATGATAACCACTGCTCTAGGTGATGGGGAGTTATTGAGGGTCTTTCACAAGCATGTGCCCCTTAATTTGAGAAGAACTGTCACTGGCAGACATGTTAGAAAGTTGATATACTCTCAGATGTGCCCCTTTATCTTCTGTGCTCCTTTTTTTGTGTACCTTAGTTTACCCACTTTGGGAATGAGCATCATTTGTAACACACTTTAAGATCTTCAAATAACAAGCCCTGCACAAGGGTTGATTGCCTCCTTGCCAGATTTACACACTCTATCATGCCAAAGCGTGGGCACATCCTACAACTTAGAGTTCCCCACACCCAGGGTAGAGTACCTGTGTTCCCACAGAGGCATTTGCAGCCCTAATAATATACAGCTTTTGCCCAGTAATCTTCCTCTTCAGAGTACTTTACTGACATTAACTAATTAACCCTCCAAACATCCCTACCACAAAGGTAGTTTTAATCACCACTCCACTGACTGGGAAGCAGCTGTGTAGATGAGGTACAGGAACATGGCCATGGGGGTGGGTAGTTGGAGACCTCCATTGCCAAGCTAATTATGCTGGCCCCTGGCCCTTTCCTGTAAACCAGGACTGACAGTGCCAAGGAAGCTGGGTATGCATACAAACACATTGATAAACTCACTCAACAATCAGAGATTATTTACCAGGCACTGGCTATGTGTCAATACTTAGCTAGGCACGTGTACAAACAGGAGAAATATGAGATACATTTCTGGTCCTCAAAACACTTAAACTGTGTCTTCCCTACCTCCTCCATGATATTCCTGATGGTATACAGATCTCTTGGTATGGAAACTTCCTCCAAATATGCATCTTGGCATGTTGTCTGTAACCTAGAGTCCTAGAGAGTTGCCTGAGAAACTGGGAGGTTAAATGAATAAGCCACCATCATGCAACTAGTATGTGTCAGGGGCAAGACTTGAACTCATTTCTCCTGGAGTCCAGTAAGCTGTTTGACAGATCATAAATATATTGCATTTTACAAAGCTCTTTCCACACACACCACCACTGGAAGGTAGGGATTATAGTTACCTCTGTCTCCATTTTCTAGGTGGGGAAAGATTCATAGAGATGAACTAATTTAATTTACCCACAGTCCCCCAACTAGTAAGAAGAATATAGCACTCTAAATTTACCTTTATAGAGTGGTTTAAGTCTTGCAAAATTCAGATTGTACATTATTTGAAAGCAGTGATGAGTGCCCTGGACTTGTCAGAAGTCCTGACAATTTCTGGCTTCATTACTCAATGTCTATGTGACTATGAGAAAGTAATTTCATTTCTATGGGCTTCAGTTTCCTTAACTATATAAACTGAGGAGAATGGACTAGTTCTTGAATTCTGGGTTATATGGACTTAGGGTTTTTAAAAATATTTTTATTTTCAACATAATTAGTTTCCTGTGTAGTCCTATATATTAGTTATTTACATTCTAATACATTATTCTGAGAAGGGATCTATCGACTTACTAGACTAGCAAAGGGTTCATGATCCCAAACATTAGGAACCCCTGAGTATTGATTTCTCAGGACCCTTCTTGCTCTAAACTATGATTTCACATGATCTTCACAATAATATATACACATTATACATGCATATACATACACATATATGCATGTGTGTATATGTTCCGCACATGTATATACACTCATACATGTTTGTATATAGGTATGCTGTACACATGTATATACATATACAATGCATATATACATATATGTGTATGTATTTTCATATATTTATGAAATTTGTATACATGTATCTATCTCTGTCTTCTCTTTCTTTCTCCCCCCCTTGGGTGTCTGTATCTCACTCAGACTGGTAGATGTGATCCTTCTATTGATCTGTTTCTGATCCAGGTTTGTTCACCCCTCCATAATCAGTTTGGTGGCTCCCAGGTTTAGTGTGGACCCCTAATCAGCCAAGCCCCTGGCAGCTCACAGCTCTTAAGCTCACTCCAACCACCTGCCTCAGCCTCTCAGGTAACAGGGATTACAGATAGGAGCCACCATGCCTTGATCTTAATAATAGCTAGGATTTACATAGTGTTTTAAAGTTTTAGGTTCAAATGTCACTTTACAGATGAGGAAACTGAAGCTAAGGAAAGATTAAGTGACTTTCCCAACTAGTAAGGTAGAGTACTACAGGAATTCAGAGGAAAGGAGAGGTCAGTGCTCATTGGAGTCTTTAGGAGAGGTCTCATGGAGGACGGAGGAACTTAAGCTAGGCTTTTATAATATATACCAAGTAACTCTCACCAAGCTACCTCTAATTCTGCTAGACTTTGTTCAATGGTCTTCACAAGCTCAGCTCTGTAGAAATGGAAGCTACCAAGACATTTTTAGATTTGAGGGTCTATACCATTCATGATAAGACTTGGCATCATTGAAATAGAGGAAAAAGTCTCTCTGTATCTGAGCTGCCACTTGCCATACCTGAAGGTAGGGAGGAGAGCAGAAATGCTAGGACAGAAAACTATGACAAGATGCTGAAAATGATAAGCCCACTGAGACAGAAGGAGCTAAGGCAGAAAGCCTAGCCTGGGACTTCTCAATTGATAGATGCCTCTTCTATTTGGAAAACTTATCTATCAGTGGAACCCTTTGAGTGACACTGATCCCCACAGACCCCAAAGATTCATGTTGCAGAGCCCAGGCCCCACCAGGGAAAGATCAGATAGGGGAGGGGAGGTTAAGGGGAGGAGTAAAAGAGAAATTTAATCAAGGAAGGAGAAAATGAAGGTCTGATATAAAGCAGCTCCATTTCAGAGCTGGGGAGGGGACACTTTCCAATCTGTCTCATTAATGCAAGGCTGAGAGACATTGCAAGTGGAATTAAGAAGAGGAATCTAATTTTATTTCTCAGTCAGTGAAATTAGACATAACCCAGAACATTCCATGGGGAATCATGCGACTCACTCATTCGCTTGTACTCGATTTCTCCCAGAACATGGATTTTTAATAACTGGGTTTTCACTGCATGGCAATGAATTGTGTTTGGCTAGGGAAAAATGTGGGAGGGGGCAGGGGAAATGCTTGTGTGGGTGGATTTTTAACTTTTAAAATTTAAAAAGAAAAGAAAAAGTATCAGTTAGGAAGGAAAAAGGGACAGGGTAGGAAGAGCTTGAAAGTTAGAATACAGCATCACAGGCCATACCCTAAAAGCCCAGGAAAACTGGAATAGTTCTTGTGTTTCTGAGGTATTTAAGACATTCTATAGGGTGTGTCTGGAATTCTCATTTTATTCAAGCTATGGAGTGACTCAGCCCCTCAGATTGGACTCTCTCCATTGGATTCCTTGTCAGTTGATTGAGATGGGGTTCATAGGTATGGCTTATACTACTTTTTTACCTGTTTTTTTTTTAAGAAGCAGGGTAGTATGAAGGAAAAAACAACCCACTGTACTAGAAATAAGGTCTCCTGGGTTCTACTCTGTGCTCAGTATATGTGACCTTGGACAAGTCATTTAATTCCCTTAGTATTCAGTTTTCTCCTCTGCAAACTAAGAACTCTTCCAGCTCTAGCATTCTATGCTTATTTACTCTAGTTGTCATGTTTTCTCTTCTTTTCTTGTGTACATATTTTCTTCCCACCCCCTTATCCCCATTAGACTGAGGGCTTCTCAAGGGCAGGGACCTTACCTCTTCTCTTACCCTTCAGGATCAAGGACAGGACCCTTCACGCAAGGGAAATTCAGGACATGATAATTGAAGCTCCATGCTTAACAAAACACAAATATATTTAATGAGTACCTATGGCAAGTGAACCTAATATTGGTGCAGGATATGGGGAAGAAGTATGTTTGGAGATAAGATGGGAGCAGAAGGGAGTGGATGCCTGCATGAAGTGGAGAGGAGCAGGTTTCCAGTCCTGTGGAAGGAAACTATGGTCTCCTGCCATCAGAGATAGATAGTGAAAGCCAGTGGGTTGCATTGACATGTCAGTCTGAGGTCATCATTTTCCTGCTCATCTCACTCTCAAAGCAGGTACCGATTGTACTCTTCAGGAGAAATGATATATTCGATTTCGAGTAGTTCCCAGCCCTTAATTACCTCTGAGGTGTCTTCAAGATCTAACTCTGTATCTTTGTGATCCCTTTCCCAGAAGTGTCTCATTCATCCTTTCCATGTACCCTCCATTCACCCTCTCAGCCTGTAGTTACTGCCACCACTAAGGGCGGATAACAGCTGTCACTTTTCTTCATTTTACCAAGGGAAGAAATGAGGTCGAGGAATGTAATTTGTACCATGAATAAGAGGACCGGACACTTGTGCCACCTGCCCTTCCATGCTATCATAGAAAATGTCAGGCTTGTAGCAAAGTTAGGAGATGATCTAATTTTGCTGCCCATAATCACTGTAAATGATTATGCTAATGCTAATGCCCCTACTTGGAGTAAGCCTTGAGAAAATAATTGTATTCCATGGTAAGTTTGGAGGAGAAAAAGGCAAAGTTGCTCCTAAGTGAAACTTTTCTTCCTTAAATTTTCCTAGAGCACAGACTGACATATCCATTGTCCCCATTATCTCTGCTTGCATTATACTTATCCATGGACATGTTCTACTCCCCACCCCACCGCAGTAGTTGCTTGAAGTCAAAGACTGTCTTATTTTTTTAATCTTTATATCTCCAGCACCAAGTACAGTGGCTCATACATAGTAGGTGCTTGAAAGCATTTCTTGCCTTGAATTGTTCCATGGAAGCCCCCCTCCTCATGCCAGTTACGTGCTTTCCTTTAAAAAAAAAAGACAATTTCCTTTCTAATCTCTGGCAGTCAACTCATAGTCTTTCCACCTATGAAAAATTGCTCTCTCAAGAAACAATTTGAAACTCACTCATACTGAGGTCTAAGTAACTGATGAGGTTTAATGTGACATCCTTCCCAGAATTATTTGCATTTTAGCAGGACTCAAAGGCATCAGCTAAAGAAATAAAGGCACAGTTTTCAGTATTAGCTTCCGCATAAGGTGGAAGAGGATAGAGTTTGGAGTAAGGCAGGGGAAGAGTAGTTTCTGGTCCTTGGAAATCTCTCTGCCTAGGTAATACGTTATTTTGCCTACTTCAGTAACTGAACTTATCACTAAGACTCTTCTGTTCCTCTCCAGTTCCTAAGAGACAACTTGTCTCTTGCTCCCCAGAATAAATACCCTGCTGAGTCTTTCACAGAAGGATCACTCCTGATGCATCCTCAGCTACTCTGCTAGACTCACCCAACACACAGGACTGGGAAGGAATGAAGCAAGGATTAGACTCTGAAAGTGGAACTAGGCTGCCTCTGATTGGCAGGGAAGTGGGAGAAGGAGGGAGGCAACAAGGCAGAAGAGAGGAGACGTTGCTGCTTTTGATGCCTTAAGCACCAATAACTCCTGGGCACTTTATTGTTCTCTAAACCACCAAAAAGCAAACAAGAAATTCCAACAAGAATAATAGAACTAACGAAAACTTCTAAGATGACATGACATGAAATCAGCTTTCTTCTGATGTCCTGAGTAAGAGGTAGCCTTTTATCAATTCTCTGGGGCTATTGTTGCTTCCAAAGGAATGTCATAGTTCTATGTGGACCAGGCCCAGTTGTATCCTTTCCCATTCCCACTCCCTCTATTACTGTGATTTACTAGTTAAATCTAATTCTACTGAATTAAACTCAATTCAGTTTCAAATCAGTTCATGAAATCATGTGCCTACTGTGTTAGGTTCTATAAAGATACAGGGCATTATGAAGTACGGCCTCTTTCTTTAAGGAGCCTATAGTCTAGCTGGAGTGACAAGACCAACGCATAGGGAAAAATCAGAGAAGAATAAATCACAATATAATATAGTAAATTACATTTACTGTAAGCTTTACAATTTGACACACATATATTAATTGCACGGCAGTGGGATATAGTGGGTAATATGCTGGGCTTGAAGACAGGAAGACCTGAGTTTGGATTTTCTCTCTAATGTTTACTAGCTGTGCGACCAAAGGAAAGTTATTAATTCTCAGTGTCCCAGTTTCCTAAAAGAGAGAAAGAGAAAGAATGACAGAGACAGAGAGAGAGAGAGAGAGAGAGAGAGAGAGAGAGAGAGAGAGAGAGAGAGAAAGCAAAGGTTAGATTGGAGGACTTCTAAGATTCTTTCCAGTTCTAAATTTATGAGCCTAGTACAAATGTCTACCATGAGTAGAACATCATGCTAAGCTCTAGGGAGATATAAAATTTAGATAAGAATATGTGCATTCGTGGAGTTTTCAGTGTAAGCAGAGGGAGAAAATGCAAGCATAAGGGGGAAGAGAATAAGCATTGATTAAACCCCTGCTGTGTGCCAGGCTCTGTGCAAAGTGCTTTTCAAACATTCATAGTTGATTCTTATGCCTCACTTTGTGAAGGTAGCTATGATTATGACCCTAATTTTATAGATGAAGAAATGGATGCAGATAGAGGTTAAGTAACTTGCCTAGGGTCACACAGCTAGTAAGTGTCTGAGGGAAGATTTGAACTCAGATCCCCCTGACTCTAGGTCTATCTCTCTAACCTTTGATTCTTGCTTGGAATGGGGACCCAGAATTCTCTTCATGTAAGTGAATTCAGTGAAGACATGACATCTTCTCCCCCGTGGTACTTACTACCAGCTTTCTCATGGGGGCAGGGAGAGCTTTCAAAGTGGGTAAGGTTTTTTTATAGTGTATCAATCTAACATGAGCAACAAGGAGGGGAAATGCTAATCTGGTTGGGGATTGTCTCTATGCTACCTACAATATCTGGACTACAGAGTCAGCAACTCTAAGAGTTACTAGGAACCTACAATTACCTCCCATTTGTTTAGATAAGAACTTGAACCTCAGAGAGATTCAGACTTCTCTAAAGTTCCATAATTCATAAGAATCACAATTGAGACTCAAACCCAGGTTCTTTGACTCCAAATCCAGTGAGGATAATACCACTACACTGGAGTATAAACAAAGGTTTCTTTGTATGATTTGAATGTGAGTGCAGAAACCAGTATGCACTAGTGGCTTTAGCATCAGGAAAGCTGGGTTCAGATTCTGCCTCCATTTCCTGGATGACCTTAAAATTCATTTTCCTCTTCTGAAAATATTAGTTTGGGGTAGAATAACTAGATGATTCACAAGGTTCTTTCCAAATGTTAAATCTTTGGTCCTATCATCTGAGAAGACTTCCTTGAAGAAGTAGGCCTTGAAAGTTGGGCAGGTAGAGATGCAGAGGGAAAGGTAGTCTGGAGGGGGGAAGTGTATTGGGGGATGTGAAGAGGGATAGTAACCATGTCCACCACACATTTGGCAAGCTGATATTACTTAAGTACAAGTCTAACCAAGACTTGCTACTCCCTTATTACATATTCCCTTATTCAAGAAGTTTGGATGACTGCCTTGTTATTTTTTTATTGCCTCTAGGATAAAATTCAAATGCTTTCATGTGGCATTTAAAGCCCTTTACAATCTAGCATTAATCTACCATTCCAATCTGATTTCATATTATTCCCTCTAATATATGATATTCCATCTAAACTGGTCTAATCTCCCATATCTGTGCCTTTGTACAGTCTGTCCTCCAGGGCTTCCCTCCCCACCTCTACCTCTTAGAATCCCTAAGTCCCCTTCAAGGTGTAGCTCAAGACCTGCTTCTTATCTGAGGCCTTTCCAGATCCCCCTAGTTGTTAGTGCCCCTTCCAATGAACTATTACCCCAAATAATACATGATCATTGATCGAGGAAGCATTTGTTAAATGTTTCCTATGATTCTTGTGTTGTTGCTAATTCATTTTTCAGTCATGCTCAATTCTTTATGACTCCATTTGGGGTTTTCTTGGCAGAGATACTGGAGTGGTTTGCCATTTCCTTCTGCAGTTCATTTTACAGATGAGGAAACTGAGGCAAACAGAATTAATTGACTTACCCAACTTACTTGTTGTCACACAGCAAGTAAGTGTCTTAGGCCAGATTTGATCTTGGGAAGATGAGTCTTCCTGACTCCAGGCCTGACACTCTCTATTGTGTCACCAGGCTGCGCTGCTACGGTTCTAGCATGGTACTAGCCATTGTGCCAGGAAGTAGAGCTACAAAGACATTCATGAAATAGTCCTGCTCTCAAAGAGCTTATACTCTAATGGGAGATGTTTACTTTATTAATATTTTGCATTCACTTATCTGTGTCCGACTCCCTCTTCCTCCACAGCCCCAGAAGGTGAGTTCCTTAAGGGCAGAAGCTGTTTTTGTTTCTGTATCTCCAGTAATTAGCAGCAGTGTCTAGAACATAGTAGCTATTTAATAAATTCTTGAGCTTTATTTTACAGATGCGATAACCACAACCCAGAGGGAGGTTAAGTCCCAGGTCTCACAGGTAATTTGTGGCAAGTCCAGGGACTATAACTTAGGTATCCTGACTCCTCATCTAGATCATGCCTTCCCTCCCATGCGTTTCCATGCTACTTCTTTGAACACCCTCAGTGGGGCTGCCTGTTTTGAGTGGATATTTCCAGATACAAACTCAAATCTCTCCTGCAGTATCCCTGACCCAGCTCCTTCTCATGGCCTCTGAGGCCTGGGCAATGGGGCAAGGAGGATGCTAGAAAGACATGGAAGATGACCTTCCTGGGTAGCTTACCTGGCATTCTGGGTACACTCTTTCCCAGAGATAAAATGTCCCTGGGCTGTGTTGCCTAGGACTTCCTCATATCAGACATAATCCAGCTGTCATTCCTCAAGCTTCCTTATCTCATTCTGCTGAATTTTGTTGCTTTTCTGGAGATTCCCTGGGGATTTGGCCTCATTCCCAGCCAGACTCGAAACATTTTCTGAGCCATCACCCTGAGATCGCTGTGATTTGCCTTTGACATCCAGTTTCCCTCAGAAAACATCTCAGCTCACCCACTGATGAGATATGATTCAA
This sequence comes from Potorous gilbertii, assembly GCA_028658325.1. NCBI lineage: Eukaryota > Metazoa > Chordata > Mammalia > Diprotodontia > Potoroidae > Potorous > Potorous gilbertii. The sequence continues at coordinate 230,998,401 of CM053771.1, read as the reverse complement.
TTCAACTGGTCACTTTCTTAAGAGAGGCTATTGTGCGCATAGTTCTGTGAGAAGACACAGTTTAAACAAGATATAGGTTCTGGTCTCCTGGTGTTTACTGTCTAGTAGGATGATACAGCAAATACAATGAACTGTTATGCAAAATAATATATGGTAAGCAAGCAAACAAACATTTATTAAACACTTGCCATGGTCCTAATGCAGTGCTAAATATGGCGCTAGCAACTGGGGATAAATGAAATAATCCCTGCCTTCGGGGAGCTTACAGTCTAACAGGGAGACAATATGTACACATAGAGGTACCTCAAGGCATAACAAAGACATGTAGAGCAGATACCCAGTAACTGTATAAGAGAGGCGCAAAGTACGCTAAGAGATCTGAGGAATCTGGGAAGGCTTCATGAAGAGGTAGCAGTTGTGCTGAACCCTAAAGGAGGGAATAAGAATCCAACCCACAAAGCTTGGAAAGGACATTGCAGGCAAGGGAAGTGGTATGAGCAAGAGAAAGGAGATAGGAAAATGCAGAGATTATCTCGTCTCATTGTACAGTTTGGTTGGAATGTGGCATATGTGGAAGAGAGTAATGTGAGTTAAAGTTGGAAAGTTAATGGAAATCGCCATTGCTTTCTTAGAAAGCAGCCAGGCTGAGCAGCAACTGCTTTCGTGAGGATGCTTAAGAGCTAGCAGCTTTTTCTGCCAGTGGGTCTTGTTGTTGGAGGTGGGTCCTATCATTATGGAACACTTTCTGTGTACAAGGATCAGATAACTAACCAGATGGCTTTTTTCCCCATAATTCATTGCAGAGTAAGCATACTAAGTCATTGTCTAAATCTACATAAGGATCCAGATGGCTTTTTATTCTTCACCTTATTCCTGGATATTCTTTACAGTCTGTGGATGGGGCAAGGCCCAGAGAGGGAAACTAATTTGCCTTAGGCCACCCAGCAATGTAGTTCATGATTCAAACCTGGTTTTCCAGATTCTTGCATTATCTTACACCAGATAATGTTGTCTCCTTTCATTCCAAAATGAGCTTTGAACCTTCCTGGTGAAAAGTATCACAAGTAGCATTGTCACTGTCTTTAGAGACTTGATAGATAAGAGAACTCAGGTGGGGTTTTAGGATCCTTCCCTCTTCTTCCCCTCTCCTCTCTCTCTGGCCATCTGAAACTCTTAGGTAGGTTTCTCTTGAAGAAGGGGAGAAAAACCTTTGTACTACATATATCTGGATTGCCTTGGAAGTAATTGTTAAAATAACATGACCCCACTGAGGGGTCTCCTGTTTCTCTCGCTAAATGCATTCCTTCCTTTCCCCAGCTTCTGGGGTTATGGAAACAGGACTTAGCAGCTTATGGTGGCCACATGGGAGAGGACAAGTTTTCTGGAGGAGGCTTGGTACTATGTGCCTAAATCATTGGGTTCAGCATTCTGCTGCCTCTTCTTCCTCATTGGAAAATGAAGAAAATGCGAGTCTTCTCAAGGACATATGCTCTTCACTCTAGGCAGGGAGTCTTTTGCCCTAGTGTCTTGTAATGTTTGCAATTGTGGTGTTCTCTTGAACCCTTAGCATTGGAAATGGATAAATCATAGAGTTCAACCTCCTGGGCATCTGAACCTCTGGGAATCAGAGATATCTCTGCTGTGCTCCTGTCCCTAAGAGCCAAGCTAGAAGCAAGAGTGACATCATATTCTTAGGAATAACCAGTCAGAGTGCTTTAGGTGACTGGGGCTATCATCAGTTCATAGCTGTAGGTCTCTTCTTTCTTAGGAATGTTATAGAGCAAGCTAGCTTGGAATATGAGGCAGGTAGTTGGCACCATGGATAGAGTCCTAGGCCTAGAGTAAGGAAGATATGAGTTCAAATCTGGATTCAGACACTTACTAGCTCTATGACTCTGAATAAGCCACTTAACCCTGTTTACCTCAGTTTCCTCATCTATAAAATAAGCTGGAGAAGAAAATGGCAAACTCCAGTATCTTTGCAAAGAAAACCTCAGGTGGGGTCATGAAGAGTTAGACACAACTGAAAAATGACTAAACAACAAAAAACTTGGAATAGAATCAATTAAGTTCCAATCTTGCTTCTATCACTTGCCATGTGTGTGACATTGGGAAAGTCATTTAACCACTTTGGACCTCAGACTCCTCTACTGTCAAGTAAGAGAGTTGGGCTAGATGACCCCCTAAGATCCCTTCCAACTATGATCATATATATTTATGATAGCTCTACTTGACCTTGCCATTAACGAGCCTGTAGTTTCCCTTAGCAGATTTGGACTTGGGCGAGGGTCGGGGGGACTCATAGAATGCCTAAAAGTCTCCTTCCCAGTGTGTGTGTGTGCACGTGTGTAAAGCGTGCACATGGCCCTGGTTTATCTGAAGAGTAGGGACCTAAAAACTATTTAGTTTAATTAGCTTACTTCTAAATGGGGCCTAAAGAGTAAGGGTTTTGCTCAAGGACATATAACGAGTCATCAGCAAAACCTAGACTTGTCCTCCTATTCTAAATCCAGTGTACTTTATCCTACACATACAGTCTTTCAAGTCATGGGGGCCAGTTGAAAAAAAATTATCCATCATTCTCTTGGTTTCTATGGCAATTCAATGCCTCTAATTCTTTTTCCAAAAGAATCTAGGGTACTCACTACACTGAAGATCTCCACCACACACAAACACACACACACACACACACACACACTCAGCTCTCACATTGTCACATTCAGAAGAAAGAGCCTGGACTCACTTGAGCCTAGTGTCTGGGTGACCAGGAGCATCAGAGGGCCCTTAACCTGAGGATACTTTTTTTTTTCTAAATCCCAAATTGGTTTTCTGCTCAAGTACAGATCAAAACTTGTGTATTTAATAACTATGAACACACTTGGTCTTCATGAAACAACTCAAAGATTTCGACAGACACTTGACCTGGTGGGAATTAGCCAGTTTCTTGGGTCCCTGATACCTATCTTCTTGGAATTAGAGAACTGATGGAAGCGTGGGTGGGAGAATAGGAGCAAGAAAGTGTGATGGTAAGAGTAACCTAAAGAAACTCCATTTTCCCTTTAACCACATCTCATCCATGGTAGGTAGGATTAAGATTGAGAGCAATCTTTTCGGAAAGTATAAATGTTACATAAGGTGACATAGTAAAGTCTGGTGAAAGACTCTGAGCTCATAGCCTCTGATTTTCTCTCTGTAGCACAAGCTCCTGAGTCAGTCCTGTAGGTCCTCAGAGGGTCTCTGCTCTCTCTCTCCCAGGCCTTTTAAACCTGGAAAAGCTGCTCAGACAATTCCTTATCTCCAAGGACACTCTCTCCGTCAGGATGCTGGATGACAGCCGGGATCCTACCCCACTCCTCAAGGAGATCCGCGATGACAAGACAGCCACCATCATCATCCATGCCAATGCCTCCATGTCCCACACCATCCTCCTGAAGGTAGGGAGCTGAAACTGTGACGTAAGCACATAGGGTCTAAGAGGCAGGTCTTTTTTCACCAGCATATCCTCTCATAGCTGCCTCCAAGTGATATATACATCAAATCCCCATCATCCTGCTGCCTTCCCCCTTTCCTACTCTTCTTCTGAGTGCTAGCTGTATAATAATTATGATTTTTCATTTGGGTGATGTTTTATAGTTTACAAAATGTTTTCCAGATAGAAAATGTAAGTATTATTATAGACCCATTTTACTTAGAAACTGAAAAACTGAGGCTAAGACATGTCCAAAGTCACAAAGTCAGCAAGTAGCAGAGCTGGAATTTGAACTCAAGTTTGCTAACTAAAAATAAAAAAGTATTAAGGAAGGCAAAAGCATGTTTCCTGTCTAAACGATCATAATATTATAATTTAGAGTTTGAAGGGAGCTTCCTTTTACAGATGAGGAAACTGAGGCCCAAGAAGGTTAAAATGACTTGCTCCATCACATAAACAGTAAGTGACGGAGCTAGGGTTTGAACCCAGATCCTTCCATTCCAGATCTAGTTATAGTTATACCAGTTATAGTCTGGACAAAACCCAAGTGAATGGCTACTCAGGACCATCAAATATGTGTGAAGGGTCAGTTAAGACTTTTTAGGAGAAGTGTAATCTTGACTTAGACTTTTAAGAGAGAGAGACAGAGAGGGAGGGAGGGAGAAAGAGAGAGGGGGGAGAAAGGGAGGGAGAGAGAGAAAGAGAGAGAGAGAGAGGGAGAGGGAGAGAGAGAGAGAGAGAGAGAGAGAGAGAGAGAGAGAGAGAGAGAGAGAGAGAGAATGAATGTTGGGAGGGGAGGGAGAGTAGAGACAGTTTAGTAGAGAAAATAAGGAGGAATAAAAAAAAGCATGACTTGTGTGATAGTTTATAGGCAGAAAAAAGTGAATCATCTGTGGGGTACACTGGAGCATGTTCCCAGAGTCACTCAGAATCCCAGAATTGGAAGAGACCTTGGAGACATTCTTGTCTAACCGTTGCCTGTTCAGAAAACAAACCTTTCCCTCTCTATTGCCTTATAGCCATGACCAGAGCCAGAGTCCACTCTGGGCATGTTCACATGTTTAATCATTTTCATTTGTGTCCAACTCTTCATGACCTCTTTTGGGATTTTCTTGGCAAAGATACTGGAGTGGTTTGCCATTTCCTTCTTCAGTTCATTTCACAGAAGACAAAACTGAGGCAAACAGAGTTACGTGACTTGCTACTAGACAGCTAGTAAGTGTCTGAGACCAGATTTGACTCAGGAAGAGTTTTCTTGTCTCCATACCTGATGCTGTATCTCCTGTGCCACTTAGCTGCTCACCCTGGGCAGAATACAGGACAAAAAGACAAAAGGCAGATTTTTGGAACAACCTGTAGAAAAGGCTCCAACTCTGCCATTCTTAAGCCAAAGGCATAGTGGATGTTGGAGCAATTATGAATAAAAAAAGCAGAAAAAGAGTTCTCTTTTGGCCCTCTGATCTAGGGATTCCTAGAATCAATCATAAGGTCATAGATCTGTTGTTGTTCAGTCATGTCTAACTCTTGGTGACCTCTTTTGGGCTTTTCTTGGAAAAGTTACTGGATAGTTTACCATTTCCTTCTTCAGCTCACTTTACAGATGAAGAAACTGAGGCAAACAGGGTTAAGTGACTTGCCCAGGGTCCCACAGTTAGTAAGTGTCTGAGGCTAGATTTGAACTCATATAGATGAATCTTTCTGATTCCAAGCCCAATGCTCTGTAACACCTAGCTGCCGCATAGATCGTAGATTTACAGTCCATCTAACAGAAAAGGAGGGGCGAGAACCCAAGGGAAGGACGGTATCCAGTGATGAATGGGTGTATTTGGTTGCACAGTTGAAAAGAGACTTGGGAGCAAGGCAGACAGTTCTCTTTGGAGCCTTCCTAGATCACAAGCAAGATGCTACTGGCACTAGGTTAGGTGAGAAGAGATAGATGCTAGAGAGGGCTGACCCTACAGCCAAGTCTTTCCACGGCTCACTGGCCCATCCTAACGCCATTTTAGTTTCACATTTAAGTGTACCTTACTATTTTGGCCCGGAGACTTGATTCCTATTTACTTTTCGATGAGGAGGAGAAGCCAGACAGACGCTGAGATTATTGTCTCCCCTTTCTAGTCTCCCCTCACCCACCCATCACCCACACTTTTTTTTATCTTGGAGTTAATAAGAGATTTGAATGAGTTTTCTCCTGACCAAGGGCTATCCCTTCAACCCGTTGCTATAGTAATTTTCCTCTGCTCCAAAGCCATGCTTTTCCAAGTCATACACATGTGCATGTACACACACACACACACACACACACACACACACCCATAAATGTAGGTCTTTTTTTTTTGCTTCTTTCTCTATCATCTCCAGGGCCTTCACTAGTCATGACCAGTAAAAACATCAGGCTAAAGGAGATTCACAAGTGGAACCTAGCTGGAGGGGGACCCTGCACAGAATGCATAATGGGGGCAAAATCTAGAGTGTAATGTGAAGCCTGGAACCCACCCTTGTCTCAGTTGCTTAAGTTTAGTCCTCTTATGCTGGCATACTCTATAGGTCTCCCTACCACTCCTAGCAGAGTTTTCATTCAGTGCCCATTGGTAGACTGACTATTTTCCCTGAGGAGAAGCTCTATATGGATCTGTAGCCAGTTTCATTCTTGAATAGTCATGATTTCTAGAACTAGACTGATCCAATCCAGCTGACATCTGTTGTATACAAGGCACTAGGCTCAACACTGGACATACAAGGGAAAATATGAACTAGGTTCAAATACTGTCTAAGGAACTTATTAGTTCCCCTGATCTCTAAAATAAGGGGGGAGGTAACTACTTCCTCAAAGGGATTATATTTTTTTATTGTCATTATGTTGTGACCACATTTGGGATTTTCTTGAAATACTGGTATGGTTTGCTTTCCCAACTTATTTTACAGATGACTTGCCCAAGGTCACACAGCTAGTAAGTGTCTGAGGCTATATTTGAACTCTGATGCCAAGCCCAGAACTCCATCTACTGCCCCACATAGCTGCCCCTACATTTTACTGAAGGAATACAACATGTGGGGAAACGCAATCTGTGGCAGTCATTGTTAAGAAACCTTGTGGCTAAATTGGAGTTGAGCAGGGACAAGGGTCCCTTAGGGCTGCTGGTAGTATGTATTCAAGGCTGAATGCCTTGTAAAAGTTCTCATTAGGGGCAAGCATGTGGGACTCTCATCACAGAAAGGCTTCAAGGCTCTCCTTCCTTTTCCCTTTCCACAAGGCTTCAATTGCTGATAGCCAGACACTAGCATCACCACTCCATCAAGGTGCTTGTAGGGGGCAGTGCAGAACACAGTGACCCAAAGCTCTTTGGCTGAAATACTGACAGGAGTGGTACTTAAAGATCATTGAGTCTCCTCCCTCATTTTACAGATAAGAAAAAAATGAAAGCTCAGAAAGGTAGATGGCACTGAAACAAGGTCAAACAGGTAGCAAGTAGCCTGACCTGGAATTCGAACTGAGGTCCTTTGATTCTGAATTCCAAATTCTTTCCAGTATAAAACAGATCAGGGACAAATCTGTCTTAGGCAGGATGATCTATGGACAGAGAGGCTGTTGGGCTCCTGGTTCTATAAAGCCAAGGCCCCTGTTATTGTTTGGGGCTTGGCAAACCAATTGCTGCCTCTTAAATTCAAAAGGATTTGCAGAGTAATCCCTTACCTTAATGAGAAGCTGTTTCAGCTACAAAGATCTTGTTTACTCAGAATTCCAGTCTTGAAAAACTTGGGATTTCTTGTCTTTTGTCTTTAGAATGGTAGATTTCACACAATAGGGTTCAATCATTTGGGCTATACTCTCCATTCTCTAACCAATCCTGGGCTCATGCCTTCCTGGAGTAGTGACTGGTAACATTACCACCCCTCTGTAAAAAGCTTTATCAAAGAGGAATCACCAGAAGGATCATGAGTTTTAGAATTGTTTTAGCCACTAAAAGTCATCTAATTCAATCTAGTTCATTTGTAAGGTGAGAATGAGGAAATTGAGGCATGTGGAGGGGAAGTGGTTTGTCTAAGAGGATTGTCTAACTAATGAGTGGCAGAGCTGGCACTAGAACACAAGTGTCCTGGCTTCTGACCCTCTTTCTACTATTTAATTTTTATTTCTTGTGCTTCTATTTTTTTTCTCCTTGTGTCTTTTCCTGGTAGAGAAACATATTTTCTCTGTAAGCATACACCATAAGAACACTGGTTTCAGTGGTGTCTCAGTGGCCTTGGGGTGACAGATACATGGTAAGAGCCTTCTATGCAGTCAGGAAGAGGCATGGGCACTGGGGAGAAAGGGACTCATTATTTATCTAATCTACTTGTCTGTTTCTATAGCACCTGTCAGCCTCATATCCAGGTACCTTGACAGGAAAGGTTGATCAGGGACAAAAAGATCAGAAAAGAGAGAAGAGAGGGGAAAAAAGGTGCCCTGGAGGGCTATGTTCTCCTCTCCATTCCTTGGGCCTTAGGCAAGGGCTGGAGCAGAGTCAAGATTTTCCACTCTCCAAGGTGCTGAAGAGAGTAGACTACTCTGAGAGAGTGGTGAGGATTTAGACATTGCAGGTACAGTCACTCTCCAGTGGGTTTCCCCGACTCTAAATCTCTCTTCTTTCTTTTTTCAGGCAGCTGAACTGGGGATGGTATCAGCCTATTACACATACATCTTCACTAATCTGGTAAGACATTTTCACACTCCATCCCTTCTTTATTAAGAGTACTATTCATTAGTATTGGTGGACTATGACTGACTATGACTCGAACTAGGTAGTAGGGGGAATAAAAGTAAGGAGCCCAAGAAAGTCACTGAGTTCTAATATTTTGGGAAATGTAGATCTAGTGAGATAAAAACCCAATGGATCCTTCAGTAACAATTGGAAGGGTTTTGGTTAGACTTTAGGAAGAACTTCCTGACCAAATTACTGAAATGCAATTCAGTAGAATTAAGAATGAATATTATATTATATTCTTGGTAGAATATGCTTTCTCTGGAAGTCTGAGAGAACTAATGTGTCCAGGTATATGTCACAAACCGTGGATGATATTTTCTAGTTTTTCAAAGTTATGAGTAGATCTTTCTACTGTTGGTTTTCGGCATTCTTTTCTGGGAAGCTTTCTCTAGTCCCCCAAATCAGTAACAACCCTTCCTCTCAGTCCTTACATAGTCCTGTATTTTGTGACTCTTTTAAATTCACTTTTTATGTAATAATGTTTCTTGTAGCTATTTGCATATATGTCCCATACAACTACTAGACAGTTAGCTCCACAAAGGCAAGGAGAATGCTTAATCTAATGTTGTATTTTCTTTGCACCTAGCATGGTGCTCTCCACAGAGAAGAACTTTGACAAATGTTTGTTGAATGCAATGATGAATGAATTTTCAACTTTCTAGTTCAATTTCAAGGTAGAGAAGTAAGATGCAATAGGTGGAAATGACTTAGAATAATAAAATCTTTGAGCTAAAAGGTGGCTTTGAGATCATCTAAAGTATAGCCCAAGGTCTTCAAATTTGTGTTCTTAATATTTTGTAAGCTCTTTCATAATCCTATATATTTTATTTTACACATTTAAAAACATTATTCTGAGAAGGTATCGATAAGGTTCACCAAGCTGCCAGAGGGGTCCATGACTTCAAAAAGGTTAAGAAGGGGGTCTTGTCATTCCTTTTCCCTATTGCCTACCTATTGTTTAGTTTTGGGGACACAGAGAAAGACAAAAATAATCCTTGTCATTAAGGAGCTCCCAGTCTAATTGTTTCTTGAATTGAATCTAGCCCAACAACTTCATTTTATAGGTGAGGAAGCTGAGATTCCGAATGGTTAATCCTGAGATCACATGGGAAGTCTCTTAGAAAGCCAGAAGTAAATCAAGGAGTAGTCTTAGAATCCATAACCAATGTTTCACTCTTGAGTCAAACAATTTGCTAATTCTATAGCTTAACACTTAGAAGAGCATTTCATACTTAAATTGCTTTGCCATAATCAGAGTCTGGTTTAGAATCTAGGAAGGACTTCCTGGTAGATTTCTTTGCTGGAAGTCTGAGATGGGAAAGCTTCTTCATTAGCCTGTATGATTTAGAGACAGTGATGAACCCTGCAATCCCTGCTTCTTTGTAATTCCAAGTGTCTGTATACACATACAGACCATAGGCAGGGCAGCTGTGGAATTACATAGAGCATTGCAGAGAACATCCAGGAATCTTAGGGATAGAAGGGACTTTAGAGATCATCTAATCCAGCCCTCTGCCTGATGCGGGCATCCCTTCTACAGTAATACCCATGGCCTATGTTCACACATTTCCATTGCCAGGTAGCATGGTAGATTGTTGTGAGCAGAGGATTTCTTTTTGTTCCATACTGCCCTGCCTGCTCACCAATGGCAAACAGTGGGAAACAAAAACTCTCCTGCCTTTCTGGTGAGAACTGCTTCTCAAAATTGGAGCATTAACATGTAAACAAACAGAGAATTAGCCTATTCCCACAGTCTCACTGACACGTTCACTTAAAATTAGGCAGAATCCAGGGAGTGCCCGGGCAAGTTGGCAAGAGAGTAAAGAGAGAGATTAAAGTACAATTTCATTCTTCCTCCAGTGCCTATGAGAAACAGAGAACAGAGTTACAAAGGAAAAAGGTATGCCAGGGGCTGCCATATATAGCACTAGCCCATCAAGTTCACAGTCAATATTCAGCATTCTCCCTCCATGGAGGTGAGGAGTCACAAGGGTGATGGCACAGTTAGGAACTTAGCCCAAACAGTTAGGTTGTAAGACATTGCAATTAGGATCCCAATGATGAGTATGTGATTGTCTGGAGGTTTTTCATAAGAAGGCCTCTTTGAAATCCCCACTTGAACTCATCTGACTAGGATGAATCAGATCCAGTACTGCTTAGAGGCAAGGGAAGGAATGAGTTGACCTCTGGCAGTGCCTTTCTGATTGATAGAATCAAGAGGAATAAGATATTTTGAAGCCTGCGTGTAAGGAGAAATGGGCAAAATACAGAGCACAGATGATGCTGTTCAGGTAGAAAAGGAAAGCATAGAAATAGAACAGTTGCAAGACCCAGGCAGCAAGTGAAGGTTCTGGAGTCCACATGAGCGTTCTGCTTGCTGAGACGAAACGAGACAGACGTCTATTAGGAATAATAAAACGATTTCTGATCTCACAGAGGAGGTTGCTCCAGTCTGCTCACCAAGGGCCTTGTCCAGTCAGTAGGAGCTTATAAATATTTATTTCTGCCAGCGTCAGTGTGCTGGAGAGGATGGGAAGTGGTGGAAGATGTGATTGCTGGCTAGTTGAAATGGGAGCCAGAGGAAAAGTCACTCAGGGATAGAGAGGAGCCACAGAGAGAGGTGAGCAGGACCTAAATGGGATGGATGGTTGTGCTGAATGGGGGTGGGGAGGACTGTCAGTAAGTAGAGGGGTTAGGGGAAAATCATCCATTCAAAGCGTGCCAGACTGCCTTATATCTTGAGCCACCTCATTCTTAAACACTATCTGTCCCTAGTGGTGGTGATCGCTCTGAATGTCTCAATTCCAGGGCATCCTCACAGAAGGAATGCAACCTTCCCAGGAACTCCTCCTGTCTCCAGGTCATCCATTCTCCTCTCATGCAAAAATGATGAACCCATAATGCCTTCCTCTTCCTACAATCCATTCCCCTTATCAGGCAAACACTCCCATGTATTATTACCTGGCTGTCTTTTGTGTCTGTGTCACATTCCCCCAAAGAGACCATGACCTGTGAAAGGGCAGGGAGAGGTTCTTACAGCTTTTTAAGTTTCCCACAGTGCCTAGCACAGGCCTCTTTACATAGTGGGAATTCAGTCAACACTTGTCACTTGATCAGTGGCCTGAAAGATTTTTTCATTGCTGGGAACCTGAATACACAGACAAACACATGCACATAAATATAGATGATTCACTTGCAAAATGAATGTCTATGCACAGGGTGTCCTGAACATCTTAGTGCTGCTTTAAGTTTTAGTAGCTATATATTATATATTAATTTTTGTTAAATAGTTCTTAATTATTAAGTAATTTAATCATTGTATTCTATATAGCAGTAACTCTCCCTGTGTGTCTATCTCTCTTCATATATACACAAATATATGAAATGTATGGAGAGACATTAAAACATAGATATATGATCATATATAATAATATGGTAAATATATCATATCTCTCTATGATAAAGTATAAAATACGTGACTGTACATAAGTATATATCATTCACTATGCTAAGTGAATAGTTATTGATATATATAAGTGTAAATATGTAAATATGTATATATACACATACACATCTGATTTAGAATAGCTTTCTCTGTATGTCTCTCTTTGTCAACATAAATACATACATATTTATAATATATATGAGAGAGAAATAGACATAGAGAGTTATTGCCATATACTTATGTATGTGAAGAGAGCGAGGGAGAGGGAGAGGGAGGGAGGGAGAGAGAGAGAGAGAGAGAGAGAGAGAAAGAGAGAGAGAGAGAGAGAGAGAGAGAGAGAGAGAGAGAGAGAGAGAGAGAGAGAGAGAGAGAGAGAAGGGAACTTTTGGTGAATTTTTCCTTATCCAAGGTTAGCCTTCTACCCATTCTGCTAGTTCTGCCTCATGAAGGCCTCAATTTCCTTATCTAAAAAAGGAGAGGACTGGAATGGATGATCTGTAAAGTCCCACAATATGTTTACTTGTATTATATATCAGTATAATACAAATGAAGGATTGGAGTGGACCTCAGAGGTCACTGAGTCCAATATCCACCCAAAGCATGAATACTACCACCCAGTACTCTTATGATTACTCATGCAGCCTCTTCTGGAGGTGTAGGTGCCTGTGGGGAACTAGCTTATTGTGGAGAGGTGGCTCACCTTCTTCATAATTATCAGTGACAATTGCTGACTAACTGCCTCTAACAAGAAAACAGTCTCAGGATCCTTGGGAATGGAAGTACTCTTCCCCATACCACTAGTCCTACTTCTGGTCCAACCTTCATAGCTATTATCAAACTCAACTAGAGAAGGGGTAGTCAACTTTACCAACTGCCAACCAATTGCTACACAAAGAACAGGCAAGTCAGCCTATGGGAAGCAGCTAGGCATCCTAAAGAAGAGATAAGAGATAGAATACATCAGATCATCACCACCTCCTTGACCACCATTTCCCCTCAAACCCTGATGGGACAGTCCAGAACCCTGAACCCAAAATGAATAGCAAAACTTACAACTCAGTGCCCTCACCTTGGAAGCAATCACTGTACAGATGTGTTCCTATAGGTGCTCCAGCCACAGTTACTAAAGACTCAGAAAAGAGAGTTCTTGCCACCAAAGTCCTTGGCACTGAAAAATGGTTCAATATCAGAAAATGAAATGACTTTATCAGAGGGAATTACATTAAAGAAGTGGCACTGCCATATCCTTTGCCTCTGTACCCTAAGAACCATAGGACTTTTCCATCTATCTTGCTGCTGGAATCTTCCATATTTGTTGTCTCACATATTAAAATGTGAATTCCATAAAAGCAAAGGACTGTCTTACTTTCCAATTTGTATCTTCTGCATGTAGCAGTGCTGTGTACATAGTAAGTGCTTAATACATGCTTCATTCATTCGTTCATTCATTGACTCCGGAGACACTCCATTTCTCTTGTGAACAGCTCTCATTGTTAGGAAGTTTTTCCTTACCTTGAGCTAAAACCTACTTTCCTGTTCACTTCTACCCTTTGGTCTCATTATGCCCTCAGGGTCCCTACAGAACCAGTCTAATCTCTTCCACATGACAGTGCTTTAACTGTTCAAAGGTATGTATCATGTCACCTCTTGAGTCTTCTTTTCTCCAGGCTAAACATCCCCAGATCCTTGATCTTCATATGGCATGCTTTCTCATCTCCTCATCATTCTGGTTGCTCTCCTCTGCCCTTGTAGCAGCTTGTCAAAACCCTTGCTGAAATGTAGAGTCCTTAACTAAACACAGTATTCCACAATATCCCAAATGTGGATTGACCAGGGCACAGTGTGACTATAGCATCCTCTCTCCCTACTTCAATTAATGTAGTCTAAGATGGAATTAGCCAAGCAGATCATGTTTGATCATAGATCACAGGTTTGGAACTGGAAAGGGCTTCAAAAGTTATTAAAATCAATTCTTTTAAACTAAGGAAAAGAGAAGTTAAATATCTTGCCTCTGATTACACAGCTATTATTTAAGTCTCTGAGGCAGGATTTGAACCCCAGTCTTCCTGGCTTCAAGCTCAGAGCTTTAGGGTTAATACGCTTTAGGCCCTGTGCTTCCTACACAGGTATAATTTGGCTCCTGGCTTAATTCTAAGCAGTTCAGGAAACATTTCTGGAGTACCTGTTTTGTGAGAGGCACTGGAATAGATGCAGAGATGAGGATTGCATTGCCACTCCCCTCTTGAGTTGCTTACTACCTAGAAAGGAGGGAGGAATAAGATAAAAATTAAAATAAAAGGTAAAATGTAAGCAGGCATGATAGGGATGGAGGAGGGGAAAACCTTTTAAGATCTCATGCAAATGTATTATCTGAACCAATCCGTTATTATCTGCCCTGACCCACTGTTCACAGTGTCCCCTGTATTTAGAATGTCTTCTTCTCCTGTCTTTTTCTGCTGAATTTTTTCTACCCATGAGGTAATAGAATTCTGGAATATTAGATTTGAAAGGGACTTAAAAGACTAATAGAGAGTTTTTTAAGCTAGGGCCCACAGACTCCTGAGGGGTCCACAGATCTCCAAGCATCCATTTCCAGGAGTTCTAATTTCCTTATAAATTAGAACTTAGTTGGAGAAAATAATGAGTCTTTATTTTCACTCACCTCTCACTGAAGTTTAGCATTTCTTTCAATTATTTAAAAACATTATTCTGAGAAGAGGGCTCTAAACTTCACCAGACTGCCACAGAGGTCTATGACTCAGAAAAGGTTAAGAACCCTTCAACTCATTCAATGCCCCTCCCCCCATTTTTCAGAAAAGGAAACTGACAAATCACAAATTGCTAATAAATGACAGAGCCGAAGTCCAAGATTTTCTGATATGAAGTACATGATTCTTTTCACTATGTTGCCGTCACTCATTCTATGAAACCTTTGATTCACCAAACCATCCACCAGAACTTCACAGTGAACTTTGTTGTCACCTCTATGATGCATGAAAAGAAATGCAGCATGGTAAATACAAGGGCTGGCCTTGGAGTAAGAAAGTCCTGGGCTTAAGTATTCCTCTGACTCAGACTAACTGTGCATATCACTGAACGTATCACTTCTCTTCCAAGTTCCTGAGACAACTGTCTAAAACCATGTTAACAGTACGTTACCTGTCTGTCTATAAGTACTCTCCAAATGGAGAGCTCCCTTTCCTGATGACATAACAGAGTCAGGTCTCACCTCTGTGAGTTATTGTAGATGATAGTTATTTGCATTATATTTCAATATATTATTGTAGATGATAGTTATTTGCATTCTATTTCCAATTCCCCTACTACACTATGGTTAGAGACTAGATACAGACTAAATTCTTTATCCCTCCTATTAGCTAGCACACTGCCCTGTTTGTGGTGATGAATGAACAAACAAAGAAATGGATGAAAAAATATTTGTCAAGTGTTTACTGTGTGCCAAGTAGTATGCTAAGCACTGGGGATACAAATACAAACAAGACAGTCATTACCCTCAGGGAACTTATACTCTGATCTTGGCAGATGAGGACCCATATACAGACTTTGTAATATGAGGAGACAGCATTTGGAGCATGACTAAAGGCCTCCCCAAAATGTTGGGTCCAGGGAGAGAATCACAATGAAGAGAGAAGAGTCTCAGGTTCCAGACATAGAGTAAATGCTTAATAAATGCTCATTCATTAATTGATTTCAAAGAACACAGCAAAGCAGTCTCCTCACAGAAGGATTCATTCATTTAATCAATCAATATTTACTAAGTACACACTGTGTGCCAAGCACTGAGTTAAGTGATGGGGATACAAAAAAGAGGAAGAAGATAGTCCCTGCCCTCAAGGAGCTTACCTTCAGATGAGAGAGACAACACACAAACAAATATATGCAAAAAAGCTGTTTTGCTGTTGTTGCACATACAGGATAATTTGGAAGTTATTAAAAGATAGAAAACACTGGAATTAAGAGGAGTTGGGAAGGGTACCAGGTTTAGATGAGTCAATGCATGTCAAAGTCCTGCCATGGAGCAAAAATGCCTACGTTTTAGAATCAGAGTGGCTCCAGAATCAGGAGCGACAGTAATTTCCCACTACACAACTCTAAGTTACAATGCACACTCCTCACAGCCCTTCGAGATGGGCACTCATCATACAAGCAACATCCTCACTGTAAATATGAAGAAACTGAGGTTCAGAAAGTAGTGACTTATCCAAGTCACACAACAAGTACGTCTTACAGCCAGGATTTGAACTCGGGCTTCTGAGGTCGTCCCCCAGGGTGACACACCTCTGCATAGAGTAGACTAGCAAATTCTGTACTAGTAGATCTGTGTCAGAGAATCAGAAAGATATGGCAGTTAAAGAGAACAAGACAAGACAGAAAGTCATGGACCTGGATATCAATAGGAAGGGAAGGAACAGGGTAGCAGTCAGCAGGAGGGGCACATGTCCAAGTCAAAAAAGCTCCATCACAGAAGCCATTCCCCTCCTACTCCAGGGTTTGTCTGAAGTCCCAGTGAGTCTGGATTTGAAAATGGCCCATCAGTAGCCTGATAAGAAGGGTGCAGGGTAGAGGATCAGTGTCAGCTCCTGGAAAGTACATCTGGGTAATTGGGTAGCTAAACCAGAATCAAGGGAAGTAGAAAGAGACAAGGGGTCAGGACCCACAGCAGATCAGAAGGTAAGGAGCCAGACAATAGCCAAAAGGGCACATCCTATGAAGCAGGTGGACAGAAACCCAGAGATGGCCAAGAGCTAAAGGAAAAGAGATAAAACCAACAGGAAGAGGTGAAGCTCCAGGGTCAAAGGCATCCAAATGGCTGAAGCAACACTCTGGTTCAGCCCCAATGCTACTTGCCTATGCATGTCATTAAAGTAGGGACAGATGCTAAATATTTCCATTCAGTTTGATTCAATAGATAATTTATTAAGTAGCTTGCAGCTAGGTGGACTAGTGGACGTAGCACTGGGCTTGGAATCAGGAAACTCATCTTCATCAGCTCAAATCTGGCCTCAGACACTTCCTTGCTGTGTTACCCTGGACAAGTCACTTAACCCTGTTTGCCTCAGTTTCCTCAACTGTAAAAAATGAGCTGGAAAAGGAAATGACAAACCACTCCAGTATCTGTGACAAGAAAACCCCAAATGGGGTCATGAAGAGACAGACACAACTGAAATGACCGAACAAAAGTAGAAATTGTGTGAAGAGAGCACAGTACTGGGTGATGGCTTAAGGTCTTCCATTCCTGGGAATTTATGATCTAGTGGAAGAAATTACCTCAGGCGCATAGTATATAAATGCATGTTGACAGACATACATAATTCTCAAAATGAATTATTATATTATTTTATTAATCATTATACAATATTGTTAATATAATCAATAAATGTTAGTATATTAAATTGACATGATAACAAATTAATATAAAATAAAAATCATCAAAACAAAATAATGCATGATGAGTATTGAGGTCAGAGTTGGGAGAACTGGCTCGTATTTGAAAATATTCACTTTGACCTTCTCTTTAGCCAATGGGAGTTTTATTGACGCAAAAGCACATGGACCTGAGATTTAGCAAAGAACTAAACAAAGGCACTGATATAGGAAAATAACCAGACTTATAAAGACAGAAAGCTATACAGTCTGCAGGATGATTATGTAATTTTTAGGGTTTCTAATGGGGGTTGGAGATTTAGGGGCAGGATAAATACCACAAGATGAGGAAGGTGGTTTCTTGCAAGATAAGAAAAGTTATCATGACACAGTGTGAGGAAGATGAGTAACAGTATGGGAAGCCCAGGATAAGGGTGACAAAAGCAATGCTTTGGGTACAAGTTGCATGATGTTTCAAGATGAGGGGGAAAGGGCATTAGGATACCCTCAATTTACAGAATGGGCTATAGAATGAAGCTCAAACCCCCTCAGAGAGCCTGGGAAAATGACCTTGTTGACCTTTGGGCACTGTTTGCATCCACATCAGTGAGAGCATTTTGAAAGTACAAGCAGAATATTGGGTAAGATGTGAGGACACACAGGTTGTTGTCTACCTGAGGATTTGGAAAAGCTTTATAGAGAAGGGGAGGAAGTGCGATTTAGTGAAAAGAGAAAGTGGAGCTGGGTTCAGAAGCCCTGGGTTCAAATCCCATCTCCATCATTGTCTTGTACTGACTGTGTAAAGAGACCTCTCTTCCTCCTCCGTAAAATGTGTATAACAATGTGCACATCACAGAGGTGCTCTGAGATCGGCACTTTGTAAACCATTAAGCCTTCTTTGTGGGCTTTGCTCTGCTTCCTCTGGAGGAGGGGGGGGAGTTGGGCCTTTAAAGGAGGAGTGGACAAAACATTCTAGGTAACAAAGGTATGTGAGGTGTGTGAAGGAACTGTCTGGTTTTTTTGGAGAATAGAGTACGTGGATGTAATGAGTAAAAGGCAAAGCCAGAAAGAGACACTAGTATCCAGACAACTGGCCTGTTTGAGTCTGGAAGTTCTGAGTTCAAATCCCATCTGAGACACATCCTAACTGTGTGACTGAGCAAGTCATTTGCCATCTCAGAACTCTAAGGTTAGATGTTGTGCAGAATGTGCTGATATAAGGGGGTTTCATACACCAATGAAATCCCAGGTCTGATTTTCAAAGGGGGAAAAGGGGTATGGAGCTGGAAAACTAGGGTGGTGATGAATTATGAAGGCTTTAAACGTCAGATTCAGGATTCTGGATGTCAGATAATCATTGAATAACTGGGAATGGAGGAGTGACAGGAGACGGCCCTCCTTTTTCCATGTCTAATGCTTCCACTACTGACCTAAATCCAAGACCCTCCTGTCTCCTCTAGGACCTCATTTCATCAATCATCCTCTTCCTGGCTCGCCCACTTTCTCCTGGCCTCTTAGCCTCTGCCTACAAACTTGTTTGTATTTCCCATATCTTTTTAGCAAACCTCAAACTCAAATAACAATTTCCCTTGCTTCCTTTCAAATTATTGTACTCTCTCTTTCTGGCCAGTTTCTGCTGCCTCTACTTCCTCATCCCTCTGCAATCTTGCTTGTATTCTGGCCCCCCTGATGAAACTGTTCCCCCTGAGGACATCAGTAAACTCTTAGTTATCAAATACTGTCACCTTTTCTCAGTCCTTACCTCTTTTGACCTTTTTACATCATTGACCCCCCCATTCAATTTAACAGAAATTTATTTATTAAACACCTACCATGGTCCATGTAGTAGGCATTGGAGATATAAAGATAAAAATTTTAAAAGCTATCCTTATTCTTAAATGTCATAAGGGGATGAAAATGTCAACAGATAAGTAAAAATAAAATAGTTTGAGGAGGAAGGAGTGCTAATAATTGAGGGAGAGGGAGGAGCACTCAGGAAAAGCCTTGCAGAGCACGTGGCTCCTGAGCTGATCTTTGAAAGGAATTTAAGTATTCCAAGAGGAATGAGTGAGTCCGTTTCAAGCACGGGGTTAGAGGTGAGGAATGAATGCATTTCAATCATGAAGTTCAGCCTGAAAGTCAGAGCTGGGGAAAACAGTTAACAGGGCATTTATGCAGAGGAATAATGTGAACTAAGTCTGGAAAGTAGTGAAGGATTGTAAACATTAGAGGAGTTGGCATTTTGTCCAATAGGCATTAATGAACCATAGAAGCTTCTGGAGCATGTAAGGGATATGGTCAGAGCTATGCAGTAGGAAAATTATTTGGACAGTGATGTCAAGAATGGGTTGGACAAGAGAGACTTTGAAAGCCAAGCAACCAAATGGGAGGTTATTTCATTAGTCTAGTGAGAGATGAGGAGGATTTGAACTAGACTGGTTATGGTATGAGCAGAGAAAAGGGAATAGACATGAGAGGTGTTGGGGAGGTGACATCAGCAAGATTCTGACTGGATATGGGGAAGCCGGAGTAGCCCCCTCCTCTTCATTTTGCATTCATTGTCTTGTCAATATCTGTTCCCCATGACTCTAATCATCATTTTTTCTGTGGACAATCTGCAAGTCTATATATCCAGCCTGGATCTCTCCTCTGATCTCCAGTCCTACTTTCCCAACAGTCTAATGGACATTTCCATCTGCCCGATGAATGTCAAACTCCATATGTCCAAAAGTGAACTTATCTTCTTCCTCAAACTTGTCCTTTCTTCTAACTTCACTCGTTCCTTTGTCGTTGCCACAGTTCTCCTAGTCTCCCAAGATAGATAGTCTCACACATCTTTGATTTCCCATTTTGCTCATCTCCCACATCTAAACAGTTGCCACATGCTATTGATTATTTCTCTGCAATATTTCTCTTACTTATCCCCTTCTCATCACTCATGCTACCACCACCCTATTACAACTTTCATTATTTCTTACCTTGACTGAAATGGACTCCAAATTAGACTTTCTGACCTCAGTTTCCTTTCTCTAATCCGCCATTCATGCCAACCTTCAAAATAATCTTCCTAACCCATGGCTCTGACTCTATTGCTTCCTAACAGTGCCAAAAATCATTAGTGGTTCCTTATTATCAATAGTGTAAAATGCAAATTCCTTACCCTAGGATTTAAAACCTTATTCACCTCCACACACTCTGTTTATCCATATCCTCTCTATTTCTATTAAAATGGACCACTAGTAGTTTTCCACTCTTATTAGTTCAATTTGACAGTTCAATGGTAATTGATTAAGCATATATCATATACACGGCACGGATCTTTTTCACATTTTATGTGCAATGCATGCCTGAAATTCAATCCCTCCATATCTGTCTGTTGAAATCCTTTGAGACTGAGCCCATGCACTACCTCCTCCCTGAAGTTTTTATTTTGCCTTCTCAAATTTTGCAGAACACTTTGGATTGTCCTTGGCCCCAATCCCTTTCTGCCTTCTAGCATACTTATTGATGTATTTACCTTTTCTTCTCTATTTGGTTGTGAGTTTCTTGACCATATTGCTTTTGAATTGTGTATCCCCAGTATCAAACACAATGCCTTAGATGTAGCATCCTCTTAGTTGTCTGTTGGAACTTAATGTCCAGGCCTGTGCCTAAAGAAGATTAATCTGACTGTGGTGTGGGGCATGGCTTGATGGAACAATAAGGTGGAAGAAGGAGAGTTATAGAGGCTTTTGCAGCACTCTAGGTGATATCTACGGCTTGTTATAGGTTGTGGCAATGAGAATGAAGAACAGGATGGGCATAAGAGAACTAATATAGGTGGAATCAGTAGAGCTTGGCCACTGGATGTGTAAGAGAAGAGGGAAACAGAAGCATCAGATAGAATTCCAATTTGTCAATAGTTAGTCAACAATCATTTTTCAAGGGCTTGCTATGTTCGAGGCAGTATGCTGAGTGCAGGGGATACAAAGAAAGGCAAACGATCCCTACCTTCAAGGAGCTAACCTCTTCAAGGTTCAAAGAATGAGATATTGGGTGAATGGCATCATTAAAGATAAAAATGGTGAGATACAAAGATGAAGAAGGCTTTGAGGGGAAATTAGGAGTTCTGATTTGGACTGCTCTATTTGTGGTGGTAATGGTATATTATCCAGTGGGGATGTGTAGACAGTTGGAAAGGCAAATGTGGAACTTAGAAGAGAGGTCACCATTGGAGATTTCAGAGTCATCTGTGTAGAGGTGACAGTTAAAGACATAGGAGGAGTAGAGGTCAGTTGTAGAGAAAATAAAAGCCAAGTACAGGACCGTGGACAACATCTCTCTTCAGGGTTTGGAAAGAGGAAGAGTAAGTAATGCAACAGATGGAGAAGTGTCTATTAGAGAAGTAGGAGAGACCTGAGCGTTAGATGGCTCAAAAGGCTGGAGAGGAGAGAACATTCAGAAGGAGAGGTGATCATCATAGCAGACACTGAAAAGGGGTCAAAGAGGATGAGGACTGGAAAAATGGCCATTGAATTTGTTAATTAGGAAATTACTGATGGCGTTTGAATGAGCAGCCTTAGTAGAGTTGTAAATGTCAAGCCATGGAGGCGCAGGCTGTTGGTGAAGTTGAAGACTTAATGGATTGTAGAATTTAAAACTGGAAGATACCTTAGAAATCTTCTTGTCCAGGGATTCTTAATTTGGGGTCTATGAAGTTGTTATTTTTAATATAGTGTGATAACTATTTTTTAATATAATTGGATTCCTTTCTAATCCTATGTATTTTTTAAAAATTCATTTAAAAACATAATTCTGAGAAGGGAAAGGGTTCCATAATACAAAAAAAGGTTAAGAATCTTTTCTCTATTCAAAATCCTTTATCTTCCAGATGGGGAAATTGAGGCCCAAACATGAAGTGCTTTACTATTTCCTAATTCCTGTAGTTATTAATACTATCTCCTTCTCCTCAAATCTCTTTAAATGTTGTATTTCCTCAGTAAAATCTCAAGCAGGGACTGTTTTTTATTCTGTGTTCGTCTTCTCAGTGTTTAGCACAGCACCTTATACTCAGTAGAGGCTTAATAAATGCTTATTGGAATTCAATTAAGTTGCCCAGGGTCTTTTGAATCTAAATTCAGGACTCTTTCCACTACAAAACACTCACTCTCTTGGATCTAGTAGGCTAGATGGGGGAGTGAAGAGGCTGAGAGAAAGGTGAAATGATTGAGAATTGGAGTCTTGCCTATGTATCCTGGAAGGCTAATATAGCATTCTAATCATCAAGTTGTCAATTTGTGGCCAATTGAGATCACAGGAAGAGGAGATGAACCTAACAGTGGAAGTCCCCATTGCATGTTATTGTCTTTCTAGACAATTCTAAAAAAATGAGGCTTCGGTTTTTCTCCTCCTGGCAAGAGGGAGTACTGGTCCAAATGATTCTGGCCGAACTCCCTCAAATGGGGCATGCATTATACCACTGGAGATTGATTGCACTCGTTCTGAAGAATAGTGGAGGAGGGAGCCTCTCTCCTCCAGCAGGCCTTCCGGGCTTGGCTGTGGGAGCTGAATCCTCCTTAGGATTGATGGGAGTTTGGACACAGGGTGTGAAGAATTAAGGGCCTTGGAGCTAAACCCAGTCAGCTGCTGAGACAGCAAAGGAAATTGGTATGGTCTGAAGGGAAGAGGAGAAAGGGAGAAAGCAATTTGAACTAATAAATCTGGAGGGATTATCCAACCACTAATGAACCCAGGGAGATTTGCAATCACTGCCTAATAGAAAAGATAAAATCATCTTAATCTATTGTCAGGGAATGTGGGCAGGGGCAGCGACTGAGAGAGGAAGCTGTACTGGAGGAGAGATGGGGCTGGATTTTAAGATTCAGGTAAGAATGAGAGACAGAGCTAAGCAAACCTGGGTGACTCATCAGCCATCAGAGGAGAGAGGCATGATGATGCTCTGCTATGGGCAAGCTCCCTAGATGCTTTGACCTTTCTGGTTGAGTTCCTGAGAATGGAGTAATTGTGGTCCTTTCAGAGGCTGCCCCTAGGCTGGGCTTGAGACTCATGCCTTTGGCATTAGCCTTCCAGAATGCTGCCCAGTTTCCAAATTCAGAACTGTCCCGAAGATTGGAGACAGAGGGGAGATGGAAAAGGAGTAGTTGATGTCAAGGAGCTATTGGCCTTCCTCCCCTGAGCTATCGTGGATGCGGAGCTACAGCAAAAGTCGATGAGTTTGGAGTGGAGCACAAGAAGTTTTACCAGGACGGCCACCTCTCCCCTATTCCTCAGGATTCTCTTGGAATGTTCCAGAGGCTTCTGAATCCTAGGTCTGGGAAATTCTCTTTGCTGGCACATTGTATGCACTTAAGAACTGTATGTTGGATTGAATTGAATGAGGCAGCTGGGCATGTAATTCCAGGACAATATGAGGAAGAAAAAGAGCAGTAACAGAAAAACCCTTCCATTAACTCTGTCACTGACTGCAAATTTCACTTCCTTCTCTAGGAGTCACATGATTACTATGTGACCCCAGGCAATTCACTTAACCTCTATTGGCCTCAATTTTCTCATCTGTAAAATGGGAATAATAAAAGCACCTACCTCTCAGGGTAATTGTAAGGGGAAAAAAGAAACAATATTTTGAATGCACATCACAAACCTTAAAATGTTACGTAAATGCTGACTACCATCATCATTAAAATGAGAGACTTGGACTAAATTAACTTTAAGGTCTCTTCTAACTTGAACATCCTCTGATTCTAATTGTTTTCCCTAATCCCCTCCCCCTCACGTTTCCAGGGATTGGAATTCACTTGTTTGGTTGGTCATGGGACAATGCCTGCCTCCTGGTGAAGTCTCATACCTATCCTAGATCAATGTCTCTGAATGTTTAGTTCTGCTGGTAAGGAACCTGGGAACCTATGCCCAATTTTTGTTCTCTCAAGAGAATCTTGAAATCCAAGAATCTCTCTTCACTCATCGAGATAATAGGGACCTTATGGATCATCTAGTACCATCCCTTTATGATCCATGAACTCCCTTCTCTTCAGCATCTCCTGTACATGGTCACCCTACCTCCCCTTGAAGACTGTCAGTGATAAGGAACTCACTGTCCTCCCAAACTAGACTTTTGGATAGCTTTAATCTTTAAGGTGGTTTTCTTTATCTTGAGCCTGGATGTTCCTCTTTACACCTTCCATTCACTGTTCCTATTTCTGTCCTCCAGAATCCGTAGGAGCACGCATACCTTAACAGCTCTTACCTGCCCATAAAACAGAGATTGGGTCTCAAACTCTATTGATGTGAAGTGGAAAGTATGCAAGAAAATGGGCTCCGAGCTTAGCCTGAGCTGCAGACTTACACTTCAATAATTCTATGAGCTTTTCATCTTTTATTATACTATCTTCTGGGCTGAAGGACTTAACCCACCAATTGGTAGCAAAATTACCCCATCTGCAGAGCCTTATATGAGAAGCAATTGGAACCCAGGGGATTTCCAACGAACAGCCTTTCCTTTTGGAAATTTAGAGAGAAGGAAACAGGAACAGAGCTAGATTAAGGCATAGACTTATCAGAATTAGATCTGGAAAGGACATTGCTGCTCATCTAATTCAGTTTCCTTGTTTTCCAGAAGGGAAAACTGACACCCTGAGGGGACAAGTGATGTGCCCAAGGATACACAGGTAGCAAATAGAAGAGGCAAGATTCAAAGGAAGGAAGGAAAAAGACATTTATTAAGCACCTACTATATGCCAGTTATTGTGCTAAGTGATTTTAAAATAATCATCATTTAATAATTACATTTAATTAATCAATTTGTAATTAATTAAATGTATTATTACATGTATATTGTATATTTAATTCGGGAGTCTGATATATTATCACTAACTTATAGTTGAGGAAACTGAGGCAGAGAAAAATTAACTGACTTGCACTGCTGATGTGTACAGACCACTTCTCAAATAACGTCTCAAATACATAATATAAAATAAATAGGACCCCAAAGGAAATCAATTATATTGAAACATAGTTAATGAATTTTTGTTAAACCAATTAATAGACTCCAAGTTCAATCCATGCCCTGGATCCACTGTTTTTTCCAGTGCATGTTTTAGGCAGCAAGGTGGTGGAGTAGATAGAACTCTGGACCTAGAAGACCTGAATCCAAATGTGACCTCAGACACTAGCTTAGTGACCCTGGACAAGTCATTTAACCCCTGTGTCTTTCAGTTTCCTCATCTGTAAAATAGGCAGGATAATAGCATCTACCTCACAGGATTATTGTGAGGATCAGATGTGATGGTATTTGTAAATATACTTTGCCAACTTCAAAGCACTGAAGAGATGCTGATGTTAAGATGCCCTTTTTACCCAGATGACTTTAATTGTGTGAAAAACTAAGCTAGCCAGATTCTCTCTCCTTCTGGACACAAAAGTGTGGCATGTGTGGTGGAGGAAGCAGTCAGAGTCAGAACATGATTGACACAGCAGCTCATTCCTCCATCGCACCTCAGAGCCCAGATCTTGAGTATTGAGGAAGACATTGATGGCAAAGGAGATCAGCCATTTCACTCATACTTACTGAGTGCTTTAAAGGTTAACAGTTACCTCTCCGCAACAACCTTGGGAGGTAGCTTGTGCAGATGTCATTATGCCCATTTTATAGATGAGGAAGCTGTGACTCTGACAGTTTAAATGATCCTAAGATTCCACAATTGGTACATAGCCTAGCCAGGATTCAAACTCAGTTCTCTGCTTCCATATTTACCATTCCATCCATGTAGCCATGAGATAGACAAAAAAAGTTCATTTTACTACTCCCACTTCCCCTTCCATCAGCTATGAGATTCTCAGAGTGAATATATAGGAATCTGAGATTTTTCATATCTTTTGCCCCGCCTCTATTTCAATGAAGTAGTTGAAGAAAGGGGAAGGGGGTAAAGAAAGCCATTGGGATCTTTGTGCATGAGAGTTCCAGAACCTCTTAATCTGCTACTGACTAGGAGGCTGGAATTTAGCATATTGAATTGTGTAGGGGCAGGAGACATCTTACCATTCTGCCAATATGATATAGATCTAAGGATTCTATAGTAAGAAATTCAGCCTGGCTGCCCTGATCAACACCATCCCTTGCCTTCAGGCAAAACAGCACCAATAAAGATAACTACTCTGCCCTGTTCTGAAGACCCTCCAGGGTAGGAGCTCACAGATCCATTCTCCAAAATAGGTTCCATTTTCTTGCCAGCTATTCAGGAAGCCAAGTTGTAATGAAACCCCAGAAATACATAACCTCCCCTCCCCAGTGTCTTAGAATGGTGTCACACTCTGCCCTGTTTCAACAGCATCCAGAGGGAATGGCTATGGTATAAAACAGGCAGCCCATTTTCCCCCTCTTTTGTGTTTATTTTTATGCCATGTAGACCAGAGGGGATGTTTATGTTTCCAAAGTCTTATCAGGGAGATTAGTTACAAATAATTGAAAATGTGAAAAAACCATTATTGTAAGCAAGGTTGGGTAAAGCAGGGAAGGCAGAAGCAAGCGTGTCTAAGATATGGATGGTGTTTGAACAGCCTGCTTCCCTGGTTCCTTCACATTTCCAGGTGATGGTAGTGAGAGGCTGGCTTTTACTGCAGGTGTCAAGGAAGGTAAAGTCATTCTTTATGAAATCTTAACCTTGACCTTGAAGAAATCTCTTGGTGTCCATTCCTCTCCAGCTGGGTCTAACTTTATCTTGGACAGACTCAAGAGGTACGAATGTGTACACCACATTATAATGTACACTGCATGTCAGTTGTAACAGCTGGATGACCTTGAGGAAGGTCCACCTCTGACTTTCAGGTTTCTCATGTGTAAAGTTTTTAGTGCTGACCTCAGAATCATTTTAAGGAAAGTACTATGTGAACCAAGTGCTATAAGAATGGGGGTGGAAATAGAGGCAGTGCAGTCAAGCAGAGAGATAGCTGGCCATGGAGTCAGGAAAACCTGAGTTTGGATCTTAACCTCTGATGCTTTCTAACTATGTGACCTTGAGGAAATCACTTACCCTCTAACTACTTGCAAGAAATTCTAATTCTATAGGTTGAGGAATAGGTACTCATCTGTAACAGTAGACCATTTCTTCACCAGGAGTCCCCCCACCACTTAAAGAGCATTAAATACTGTGGTACAAGGACAATGAAGAGTCCTTGCCCTCAAGGAGCTTATATTTGAATCGCATTTTAATGGTATACACACACACACACACACACACACACACACACACACACACATACGCATATACATGCATATATACATATACATAAGGGCAGCAAAGTGGCACAGTGAATATAGTGCTTGACCTAAAGTAGGAAGACCTGAGTTCAAATCCTCAAACTTTAGTTTAGTGAAGCAAGTCACTTAGCCCTGTTGGCCTCAGTTTCTCATCTGTAAAATGAGCTGGAGAAGAAAATGGCAAACCACTTCAGCATCTTTGCCAAGAAAACTGCAAATGGAGTCATGAAGGGTTGGACTGAATAACAACTATATATATGTTTATATATATATACACACACACACACACACACACACACACATATACATACATATATGTATACATATGCAGGGATATATGTGTGTGTATATACACATACAGATTCTACATAAGACAAATTATGTTTGCTTATGATACATATGCACATACTTGTATTCATGAACAGTGTGTGTGTAGGACTGCACATACAAAGTAAATATTGGATAGTTTTTGGAAAGAAAGTAGGCAGGCTTTGTGTAAAAGGAAATTCCAAAATTTCAAGGAATTAGAATTCCAGGGATTCCAAAAGATGGAGTTGGGGGACAGAGAACATTCCATATTGTGCAAGTGCCTTGGGATAAGATATAGAGTATCACATATAAGGAGTTAAGTGAAAGCCAGGATGTCTAGATTTAGAGTGCAAAGGGGAATAATGTATAATAAGACCTAACCTTTACCTTGCCATTGGGGAGTCATTTTTTTATTCCTTTCTGATACCCTAAGACTTATACCATGTTGACTGATTCGGAACTTTTCTTCAACTTCCAAATCCTTCAATCCCTACTAAAATGAGAGGTCCAATTCCTAAAAGAAGTAGGTGTCACCATTATTAGTCTAGGAGTCAGAGTATGTGGAACTGTAGCCTTATAGAATCTTCATGCGTCCATCCGTCTGCTGCTGATATGTTGGATGAGCACCTTTCCTGTCTCCGATAAGCCCCTGGAGCCCTGGTAATTTGGTGAAGTTGGGTGGCCCATGTTTCTCCATCAGCACAGAAGATGGTATTCACCTTGACTACTGGGCCCAAGGCTTCAGTTGCCTTATGCCTGGTCCCAAGCTCATAGAAGGTCAGAAGCTGTTCATTACCAGCTGGATCAAAAACATCTTAAATCTGGTCTCCTCACTGGTTTAATTCCAGGTCCCAGAGTACTTTAAACCTCTGCTTTGTCTTCTGAACTCTCTCCTGAAAAACAACAACCACCAAAGGCAAAAAAATAAAACACCAACCTACCAGTCCATAGCTCTAATCCATCAGCTGGACAACTTCCCAGAGCCTTAGCAATTGATTCTTAAGTGTATTTTATTGTAAAATTATTAAGAGTGTCCACATATTTCAGCTTTATTGGGCCTTCCCAGAGAGCTTCTCTGCATACAACTATATACTTTGGTGAATAAATATGATTTTAAAGTAACATGGAAAAGAGTAACAGAGTGAAGGCTTCTTGGGCATCTGTCTGAATCTCTGGGGCATCAGCCTTATCAGGTGGAAATTCAGACAAGCTGCAGGGCCTACCAGTGATAAATATCAGTGAGGTCCAGACTGGTCTAACAAGACCTAGAGGGATTCAGCATCTTTTCTCTAAAAGGTCCAAGCCACATGTTCCCAGTCTCTGAACACTACTCATGAGGAGGAGGAGCAAATGGAGCATGGGAAAATATGGATGGCATCACAAAGTAGATGAATTTATCAAACTGAGACTAGACAGACGAAGTCCCTTGGCTTATGCCAATACGTAAGGAGGAGATTAACCATGAATAAGTGATTTATCAAAAGGAAACCCATGATACCATACTATTTATAACTGATTGCCTGAAGAATAGAAGGGATACCAGATTTGATCAGATCAGGTTTCTAGTCCAGCTCAGTCACTTACTAGCCATATGACTTTGGTCAAGTCTGAACTTCTATTTGTTGTCAGTAAAATGAGTTAGAACAGATAATTTTTAATATCAAGGCCTATGCTTATCTAGAATATAATTCTAAATAGATCTAGGCCATCAACTCTAGACAGGCCCAGGAAGCATGTTATTGTCTTCAGAATCATCCCTCTCAGTGTCCCTTCTTGTGCCTTACCTGCTTCCCAGGTGACCATCATTGCACTCTCTAGTGCCCTCCTACTCAGGAGCCCTCACTATTGTATGCCCTCTATCCCTTTCTACAGAGCATCATTGTAACCCCCACATCCAGAGAATTTGTCCTGTCACCTATTCTCTAACCCACCAATTCTCTGAACAGGAATCCTAATCTAAGAAACTCTTTAGGTATGATGACATTATTATTATACGTATTAATGACTTAATAAGCTGTGACGCCTCCCAGACAAAATGTATATTTTCACCAAGACTTTCAATGCCTTAAGTCAAAAGATTGAGTAATGTCATTTCAAATACAGAAGCTGAATTGTAGAAGTTGGGAGTCTTAGTCTCTTCAAGTCATACCATCCAGGCAGAAGGCAGCCATCTTTCCCTACATTAAAACTCAGGCCACTAAGGCATTGTGGCATAGTGAAGAGGGCACTCAACCTGGACTCAGGAAGTCCTGAGTTCAAATCCAGCTTCAGATACTTATCCTGGGTAAGACACTTAAACTTCTCTATGCCTCAGTTTTCACATCTGTAAAATGAGGGAGTTGAATGAGATGACTTCTCTTCCTGTTCTCAATCTGATGTCAAGCATCAATAAAGAGATGAAACAGTGTGATTCAGTGGAAAGGATGCAGGATCTGCACAAGGTTAGCTGTTCAATCTTGTCTCTAACACTACCTAGCTGTATGATGTTGACCATATTATTTCCCCTTTCTGGGACTTAGTTTCCTTATCTGTATAAAAAGAGAATTGGACTAGATAGTCCATTCCAGCTCTAAACCCCATGAATAAGCCCCAAATTGTTCTTGACTCATAATAATTCTTCCCTTTTATCCAGTAGTTTGATGGGCAGAGTGGTATGGTAAAATGTTGTATCTGGGGTCAGAAAGACCTGGGTTCATATCCTGCCTCTGATACTTCACATCTGTGTGACTATGGGTAGGTCACTCTACTTGTTCAAGTCCCTGTTTTCCCCCCTGCAAAATGGGTATAATAATCCCTTCATTCCCCACTTTCCCCTTATGTTGTTGTAAAGCTCACCGGTGATTATATTTATAAAGAACCCTGGAAACTTTAATGTGCCCCATCCATGTCCACTGCTGAGAGCACAGTATTTGATGTGATCCTTACCACAGCCCTAGCAATGGGTAGGATTGTCCTCATATTACAAATGAAGAAATCAAGGATCAGAAGTGTGAAATGATTCATGAAAGTTACCCAGAGTAAGGAGGAAAAGCAGGCATCAGGCACAAGCCTTCTAATCCCAAGGTCAGTGTCCTTTCCATTGAGACGGTAGGAGAATCACACCATTCACAGCTGAAAACGAATGTGTCCCCCTCAGGAGGACTCAGAATACATGGAGGGAATTGAGGCAGACCAGGAGGATTAGGCTGCCCATTCCCCATGTAACTGAATCCAGCAAGTGCTTATGGAGCGTCTGCTACTTGCAAAAATGCTATGCCAGGCTCCCAGGGTAGATACCTTCAAGAAGCTTAATTTTACCTGGTGGGAGGGGAAGTGAACATGTAAATAGTTAAATGCAAGATAATTTTAGGAGAGAGAACATGAACAACTGGAAAGGAAAGCACGTTGGTTCTGGAGTCAAAAGACCTGGGTTCAAATTCCATTTCTGATGCTACTTCTACTGTTACTCTCTTTGAGCTTCCGTTTTCCTATTTGTAAAATGAGTCTGATAATAACACTTGCACTGCCTCGATCGCAGGGTTATTATAAAACCAAGGGGTTGGTTTAACTGTCCTCTGAGCCCCCTTCTAGCTCTTGTGCTGGGATCCCTTTATCCCAGAAATAACACAGGTTTCAGGGTGGAATTGTCTACTGTAGGGTGAGATTTAGACTGCCTGCCTAGTAGCATGAGACACCCACAATCTTGTCCTCCTGTAGAACTAAAGAATGACAGAGACTACTCAACCCTCTCATTTTACAGTGGGGAAAACTGAGGCCCAGAGATGGGAAGCGAGATTTTCCTCCCATCCTCACCCTACAATGAATTAGTGGTCAAACTAGAACTAGGACTGAGGTCTCCTGGTTTCCAGTTCAGCAATTTCTCTAATAGATTCTACTAATAGACCTGTCTGTGATCCAGACCTTAGGCCAAGCAAAACTATATCATAAGCTTTGCTTTAGCATCTTCTTACATTCCTTTGAATGGGCCTTTTTCCTCTTTCATAGGCTGGCACCTCAGAAATTCTCCTACTGCACCTTTGTCTCCAACAATTACCCTTAAATTGGACCCATCTCTTCCGCCACAATCCCAGCAAAACCTGCTCCCAGGAATCTTGGAAAGGCACTAGGAAAGGTGGTCCCAATGAGATCTTCATTGTTGATAATACCATAGCTTAATGATGAGAAGGCCTGTATTGAAGTAGCAAGAATATTGAATTTAGCACCAGAAGCCCTGGCTTCAAATCCAATACCTCCCACTTATCGGTTGTATGACCTTGGACAAGCCATTTAGTTTCTCTGGGTTTCCAATTTTCTCATTTGTAAAATAGGAATCGATCATAAGCATAATTGTAGGACCAGTCTCTAGGGGATTTTGTAAGAAAAGCACTTTGGAAGCATTATGTAAATGTGAATTCTTATTGTTATTAGTTGAGAGGTAGCTTGGAACAATGGAAAGGACGCCAAATTTGGAGTCAGAAAACCTGGTTGGAAATCTCAGCTCAGCTATTTACTGCAGATGAGACTTTGGGTAAATTACTTCCCCTTTCTGTGCCTCAGTATCTTTATTTGTAAAATGAGTTGGTTGAACCTCTAAGTCCCTTCTAGTTCCAAATCTATGATAAGGAGTGACTTGTACACCTTTTCAAGGGTGTTTGTAGCACACAAAAGAATGAATCTGTGATGGTGGGATTTCAAGCCATAAAAATTTTCTGGCTTCAAACCCAGGTCACTGGGAAAGATTTGACCCAGTGGGTGGGGGATAGAGGGCATCTAGGTCACCAACTTATCTGTTAGAATGCAAGTGTGGTAAAGCAGCTTCAGTATGGACTAGCCAGGTAGTCCCAGCCTCAGCAACTTGAGAAAAAGCTGACTTAATAAAGAGGGTGAATGGTAGCTGTGGAGTAGCAGCCAATGAAAGAAACTGGAGAAAGACAGACAGTTCAGATGAAAGGCAAGGAGGCAAATTAACTGCAGTATGAACACTGAGCAGTCAGGAGCCAGCAGAACTCATTTCCTGCTCACTGACCACCTCTGTCACCAACATTGACAAGAGCTCTCAGCCTGTTCAGAGCTGCCTGAGGGCAGCCATCTCTCCTCTTCCTCTGATACTTTTTCCTTTCTCTCCCCACTTCCCCACTTCTCTTAGTATGGGTTGGGGTCTTACATAGTCGTAATATTAATTGATTGACTGACTAACTGGCTTTTCCAGATTAGAAGCTGTTGAACAGAGTGAGGCAGAAGGGCTTGGAGGCAAAGATCTTTGACTCTGGGCTATGAACACCCTATCATGGTACTCACACTTCACAGATCAAGTGACTGTGCAGAAGACCTCCCAGAGTACCCTTAACTTTGGGGTCATTCATAGCATCTGGTTCCTTGTTGTTGGTGTAGTTCAGTCATGTCTGACTCTTTGTGATCCTGTGGACCATTCTGTTCATGGGTTTTGCTTGGCAAAGATACTAGAGTGGTTTGCCATTTCTTTCTCCTATGGATTAAGTCAAACAGAGGCTAAATGACTTGCCCAGGGTCACACATCTGAGACCAGATTTGAACTCAGCTTTTTCTGACTCCAAGCCCAGCACTCTATCCATTGAGTCATCTAGTAGCAATCATTTAATCTAATCTCATTTATAGATAAGTCAGATTGATGCTCAGAGAAATGAGATGATTTATCCTAGATCAGGCAGATTCTAAGTAGTAGGACTGGGATTCAAACTCAGTTTAACAGGCTCTAAATCCAAGACCTAAGCATGGCACGGAGTTCTCTGTCCATCCACAGCAGTACTGGGGCACCTCTGGGACCAATTAATCAGAATGTTTGAGAAACCAATAAGTGAGAAATTCATTACTCTAATCTGTGTAAGGTGATGCAGGCAACTGTCACAGGCTTTGCATTCTCAGAAGCCTGTGGAGGAATTCAACAAATTGGAGAAGTTTCTCTCTTAGGGAGGAGTGAGGAGAGGCTTCTAACTCTGCCCAGAGGATGGGAGAGGACAGAGTGTTGGGATGCGAATGTGGTTATTAAAAATGAAACAAGAAATTTGTCACACAATAAACTGAAGAGAGGGAGGGTAGGATGGGAAAGGGATCCAGGATGAATAGTACCAGAGAAGTCAATAGACACTGAACATCTAGACATTCAACAGTATGTGCCAAAAGCCAGAAAGAGGCAGAGGAAAGCTCCTCTCTCTGCACTGAGAGAACCAATTACCAGATAACTTTTAGACTGGTGTTTGACAAACAGCATGACAATGAAGATAAATCCCAATGGGCCCCAGAACTAAGGTGAAGATCTCTTCCCCTATCATCTGTTCACTATCATTTGAAATCCAGTCCTTGTACCTGCTGCATTCACGTGTACACAAAGGAGACAATGTGTGCATTTGTGTCTGGGCAGGGAAGATTCAGATGAGATGTCATATTGATCTTTCTCTACTCTGGGGAATACTTTAGTTCAAAATTGGTAGAAACATGATGGAATATTCCTTTCTTTCTGCTTGGGCTCTGGGTTTAATGAGACTTTGATAGAAGCTGAGGTGTGGGCAGGACTCTGCTTTCCTTTGTTACTAACTTGTCAAAGACCAGGAGCCTCATCTGTTCAGTGGTATATTAACATCGCTTCCCTTTCTGTCAAGTGCTACAGGTGATTTTCAATTATTGAGGTTTAGGAGATCCTGGACAAATAAAACTGTCTCATATTCTCTATCATTTTGACCAGTATCCTGGATACCTTCCAATTCAATCTAGTTCATTCAGTGAGCATTTATTAAATGCCTACTATAATCCAGGCACTAGAGATACAGAGAGAAAAATAAAACACTAACTGCCCTCAAGGAGCTTAATTTATCCCTGAATTACTAACAGTTCCATAGTATTTCGTACTCTTCTTGAGACAATTCTGTGGGTAGTACTAGTATTTTTCGTCTTATTTTATAGATGTGGAAACAAACTCAAAGTGGTTGGGCACTACCCATAGTAGTACTCGTAGAAACACAGCTAGCACATAACAGCGCTAAGATTCAGACTCCAGTCCCTTGATTCTAAATTCACAGCTCTTTCCATGATCACATTCTTCCTCTCCCATCGTACTGTTTGCTAAAGTTCCTCCAACCTTCCTCTATGCCATGCAGGGGCTGATGAACTGGGAACCAGGTACTAGAAAGGATCAGGGGAAAAAGCACAGGACCTCGCTCAACATTCAGAGTCTTTTGTATATAGCCCCAGACTACCTCTCCATCCTTATTTCATATAAATGCCTTTTGGAAGCTTGACTATAACCAAACTAGACTAGATGCTGTTCCTTATTTTCCTCTCCTCAGCCTTTCTCCACACCAACCTCCATGATTAGAGGGGACTTCTAACCCTCTTTCCATCTATTTACATCCATATGCCTTGCAGAATGTAAACCCTTTAAGGGAAGGAACTATTTCATTTATTTTGTTTTGATATCCACAGTACCTAAAAAGTATCTTACACACAATGGGTGTTTAATCAAAAAGCATTTATTAGGTCCTACTACCTTCCAGGTACCGTGGATACAAAAAACAAAAAGGGAAATAATTCTTACCTTCAAGTTGAAATTCTACTAGGAATAAGGATTGGATCATGTTCATTTGAGTTGAATTAGCCTGGGACATATGGAAAAATTTGTGTGTGTTTATGTGTATACATATACACATGTATACAACACACATACATACATAATTCCATGTTTTTCCCATATATATGGGTATATATACATATATATACCCATATATATGTAGTTGAAAATAAGCAATTATTAAGAATCCATTCTGTCCTAGGCACTGTGCTGAGTCCTTTCCAATATTATCTTTTTGGATCCTTCCGACAACTCTGGGAGATAGGGTTTATTATCCCCATTTTACAGGTGGAAAGGGGACACAGCTAGTAAGTGTCTGAGGCTGAAGAAGCCGCACTCGAAGCCTACGGCTCTGTCTACCGTGCCAGCCTTGAGACCTAAAGGACATGGCACACACATGCGCTCTGCGTCTGATGTAAGGCAACTCTGTCGGTAGCTGATGAAGCACTACTGCATAGTACTTGAAGGAGAGCATGGAGTGAGGGAAGGTGAATTGAAGGCATTTAGGACACCTGTGGCCACCTGGATGACTCCTGTCTTTGGCGTAATCTGGCCCTGTGGAGAAGAGTGCTTGGGATTTAACAAATGTTTGAAAAGCGTAGGGAGAGGGAGAAGAAAACACATGACTGTAAATCTTATTAGTATTATCATATTCTAAATGCTATTGTATTACAAGGACCATTAGGAGAAGAAAGTGCTGTTATTATTAAGCAATCCAGCATCCAGAACCCAGCTGTAGTCAGACTCGACTCAGAATGTCAAAGGCACCAGCAGCTCAATTCATCACCAGCCCTGTGCCCGAGGTGCCAACAGCTCACATTTAAAGCTCAGTGGCAAAAGACACCATCATAACTCACAAGTTTGATTCCTCACAGGTAAGCCACAAGGTTTTATTTCACTCTGGGTAGCTAGAGACCCCAAGACCTGTAAGAAAGGTGCTGGTGTGTTTGCTGAACCCCAGTGCAAGGTTTACAGGACATGGACAAGAGTGGCTGAGGATGAGAAGGCCTAGATGGGCTAGGATTTTCATCACTGGTTACAGATCCATCAAAGTATATTTCACCCTTCAGTAGGGAAGAGTGATGACCTTCCTCCAGTGTCATGGCAAAAGACATCAGGACCTGAAAACCCCAGGATGCTTAAACCCCTTTGCAAAGTGTATTTCAGAACATGGGGATCTGACTTCAAACCACTGAATCTCAGATTTTGAAGGGATTTAAAAGGTCATTGAACCCCACTTCCTGCCTAGTGCAAGGATCCTTGGACAACATCCTCCACAAATGGCTGTCCAGCTACTACTTGAAGACCTTCAGTGATGAGGAATTCATCTTTTCATAAGTCAGCCTGTTGCCCTATGAGAACTGCTCCATTAGAAAATTCTGTCGTAGAGGAAAAGACCTGGATTCAATGACAGAGCACCTGAGTTTTGCCACTTATTCACTATGTGACTTTGGACAAGTTGTTTCACTTCAGGGGGACTTCATTTGCCTCTTTACCTGATACCTATATGCACACATATTGCCCCTAGTAGATCCTGCCTTATAAACATTAAATTATTTGAAAACAGAGACTGTGATGACTAGATTGTTTTCCATCTTTATATCTCCATTGTCAAGTTCAATGCTGTGCACACAATTTTTGACTACTAATTCCATAAAATGAATGGACTAGATGAAACTATCTCTATGTTCAAAAGTCTTCTGATCTTGAGTTCTATACCTCACTCCACTATATATTATCTGTAGAATCCTGAACAAGTCAAGGTAGTCCTGGGATTCAGGTAATCTCATGTCCTTCCATAGATTGGCTAGGAAGCTACCAGACCCTTGGTCTAACAGTGGAGAAGAAACCAACTCATTGCACCCGTGGGAGAATTTTGTTTGATGTGCTAGACAGAAGAGAAAACCCAGAGGGAAGAGAAATCAATGGAAGAGTCTAAGAACCCCTAGGGATGGAGCCAATGGCAGGAAGCTTCTCCTAGGTTGGCACTCTTGTCCCTTAAAATCACTTTTCCTCCTCCTGCCCAATGTTGTTAGCTGATAGGTAGCATGGCAATGTTGAGAGGAAGATAATTCTGGCTTAGAAAAGGCAGACGT
This sequence comes from Potorous gilbertii, assembly GCA_028658325.1. Lineage (NCBI taxonomy): Eukaryota > Metazoa > Chordata > Mammalia > Diprotodontia > Potoroidae > Potorous > Potorous gilbertii. The sequence goes on along the minus strand of CM053771.1, from coordinate 230,961,121 downwards.
GAGTGGATAGGGTGCTATAGGTATTGCTGTGAGGGCTCAATGGATAGAACACTGGGTCTGGAGTCAGGAAGACCTGAGTTTAAGTCTGGCCTCAGGCACTTACTAGCTGTGTGAACCTGGGCAAGTCACATAACCCTGTTTGTTTCAGTTTCCTCATCTGTAAAATGAGTTGGAGAAGGAAATGGTAAACCACTCCCATATCTTTGCCAAGAAAACACCAAATGGGGTCACAAAGAGTTAGACACAATGAAATGACTAAACAACACCTCTTTAAAAGTGCTAAAGGGGCATCTAAAGCTTGGTGGGTAGGGGAGTGGGAGAAGTTAGAGATGAAACACTGATGCGTACGAGAGGAAGCCACCATCAAAATGTCCATGTTTCTGCCCAACTAGAAAGTGATCTCAGGACATCCACTAGCTATATCTACTATGACAAGTCAGCCAGTCTCCCTGCTGTATCATTTCCTTATTCACTAGGGATGCACTGAGAGGCCTGAGGATACAAAATACTATTCTAGATGTTGAGTACAGCATGAAGAATAGGCCCAGCAGTGAGGTATTATGGAGGAAAGAGAGAAGTAGGGGGAGACTGGATCAAGTGACAACTGCTTAAATCCTCCCACCCTTTGTTTTTCACCCCATTGATCCAATAGGAGGCATGCAGCTGGTCACATCTGTCTTTGAATGGCTTAGTCACAAACTTATATGTGGAGTCCTGTTGAGAAAAAATGCCCAGGAAAGACAGCACTCCTGGGAGGGAGGGATGAGCTGACTCAGGTCATGGGGATAAATGAATGGAAAATAAGCAGGAGGAGGAGGCCAGGAGAGCTAGGAGCTGGGGGGTTTAAGACTGAATCTCCTATTAAATAGAATTCACTGACAGGTATAAATTAGTCTCCTAGCTGTTTCTTTCTTCAAAGAACTATTTCACAAAAAGCAATCTCTCAGCCCACAGAGAGCACAGGCTTTGGTGCAGATAAATAGAAGCAGGGACTGGTGTTACCAAGACTCCAAAGAGGGGGATAGGAAAGAGTTATGAAATGCCTAGAGGATGCTAGATCCCTAGTGACTTCAGGGTTCATCTCTGCCACTTGTGAGAGATGAGGAAGAAAAAGTGAGAGGTTGGATCTGAGGAGGGGCTAGCAATGTCTTGGGTTATAAGTGTCAAAGAAGAAATAAATAAGAAGTAGCTGGGATGTGGTAGCTGAGGGAGCCAGGAGTCTAAGCGTAATGGAAAAGACATTGGGCATGAAGTGAGGTAACCAGAGTCATAATCCTAGCCTGTCAAAATACATTTATTAAGAACCTACTATATGCCAGGTACTATGTCATTGGATGCACTAGCTCTTTAGCCATGATAAAATGACTTAACCTGTTTGAGTCTCAGTTTCCCCATCTATGAAATGGAGATAATAACACTTGTGCTTCACAGAGCTACTGTAAGAAAAACATGATAAAACTGAAGACGTGATCTATGTAGAAATAGAGAATGGATCCGTCATTTCACACTGGTATAAGGACGTGCACCAGATCTTGAGGGTTAGCACCTCAGCAACTTACCTCTAATTGCCTGGAACTTTAGGGGGATTAATAAGTAGTTTGCTGAGTCATACTGCCAGCATGTGGCAGAGGCAAAACTTAAATATGTTTTCTTAGTACCCAGGCCACATGCCACATGCCTCTGATATGTTTGTCTATGTATATCATGAGCAGTGGAGGTATAATGGTAGATGCTGGGCTGACCTCAGAGCCAAGAAGACCTGGGTTCAGCTATCATCTCTAACAGATCCTGGCTTATACAAGTCACTCAAACAGTCCATGCTCTAGGCAAGTTTCTAAGAATACGAATTTCAGAGAAAGTGCTGATCTGCATTGGTTGATGGAGTTTCCTTAACTAAGAGTTTCCTATACCAATAAGTTCCAGGTCCAGTAAAAAAAAATACAAGTAAGTTATTGCTACAATGATTAGATTTGAGTTAAAGAGGAGCCAGGAAAGTTCTTACCTCCCAAAACATCTGCCCCTTAACTCTCAGAGAAGCCCAAATGTGTCTCTTCATTCTTATGGGTTAAGACCTTGAAAATTTCAAGCATCCTCAAAACTTTAACTTGACAAATATTTATGAAGTACCTATTATATACAAAGTATTAGATGTTAGGAATGTAAAGGCAATAAGAAAACAGTCCTTGCTCTCAAAGTTTTACTGGAACAACATACCATATACATAGAAAAGTAAATATAAGATTTTTAGAAGAGGGAAAAAGTAGTAACAACTCAGGGCATAAGATAGAACAGTGGCATCTAATAGTTTATACTACTACTAATAATAACTAACATTTATATAGCACTCAGTTCTCAAATTCTTCTCACTTGGTTTTACTGTCCATGGTGCTGAACATGACTGACTTCATTCCTTACTGACAGTGAGACAACTCAGTCTGAGGCCATGTATGTCTCTTCTCCTTAGAACAATACCATCTCCTGTTCCTCAGAGAGTGTATAGAAGGCAGGTCATTTTGCTTTCACATAGGATTTTTCTTGTTTTTGTCCTTGACTAATATCTTTTTTCCTTCTCCATACCACAGTATACCCACATCAAAGTCGTGTGTTTCTTCCTGTTCTTAGCCCTAGAATGGAAACAATCTATTTATGATAGTGATTCTTTGCAATCACTGCCCACAGTCTTTGAGTTAGACACAGGTATGTGGCTTAGCAGATAGACCACTGGGCCTGGAGTCAAAAAGACTTGAGTTCAGATTCAGCCGCAGACATTTACTAGTTCTGTGACCCTGGACAAATAACAACCTTTGTATTAGTTAATAACAGCAACTACCTCGCAGGGTTGTTATGAGGATCAAATGAGATGATATTTTTAAAGCATTTAGCCCAGTGCTTGTCACATAGTAGGCACTATATAAATGCTTATTCCTTTCCTTTTCCCCTTTGAATTAACTGGTCCCTACTTCTGTCCCTGAATGATGAACAGCATGATGACCCATGGGAGATGGCTCAATATCCTGATCAGAAATGATTTTCTGTTTGTAAAATAGATAATTGGAAATGTCACAGACTTTAGGCCATCTGAGATATTATACCACTTCAAACAAGTGAGATTCCTTCCCCTTTAGCTCCCATACTGATCTTACCAGATTGCTTTCATCCTATTACAAACGAAGCATTCCCATGAGCTCCCATTTAACTCACTCTTCATTTCAGGATAACATTCCCTTTTATTTATTTACATATTTTATTTGTTCCTAGTGATCTGACTTCAACCTCAAGTTGCTTTTCCTCTGTGTTTCTTCCTTCTGCCTTCTGTGAAGGCAGAATAACATCTAGAAGATTGGCAGGACTTTTTTTTCTTTTTGGGGATCGCAAAAGTATTGGGAGGGAGTGAGGGAAGATGCTTCAGTGTTCACAAACAAGGAGAAACACAGACAGGAAGCAAAGTATAACAGTTCTTAACACTATACAGGAAATTATCAATTAACCAGAACCTAATTAACCAAAATGCTCAATTAGACAGATTTTCTCCCTTTATCCTTCCTCCATCCCACTTTGCACTCTGCTTTTAGAAGAAAGAGGCAAGTGACAAAAAACAAGATTATGGCAGAGGTTTATTCCAAAAATCAACTTCCAAAGAATGTCTCATGAGCCATATAAATACATCCTGATCTTCCAGTCTTTATCTATAGCAAAGGACACTTCAGTATGTATAGTGGAAACAACACTGGATTTGACATCAGAAGGCCTGGGTCTGAATCTTGACTCTTCTTTATCCTTGTTTAAATTGTCTATGTGCTCTTGAGCAAGTTATTTCCCATCTCATGGCCTCTATCTCATCATCTATAAAATAGCTAGATGCACTCTACACTTCCAGTTCTAAAAATCCTATGATATTCACTGGGATGACTGTGAGGTATTGCAAGACTGGCAATCATCATTCAATATGTCAATCAAAAAATATTTAGTGATCACTATATGAAAGGCACTGTGTTAGGCATAGAAGGTGATAGGTGGTATGACATATGATCTCTGTATTCTATGATGTTACAGTTTATTTGGAGAGGTAAAGTATAGCAGATGAAAAAAGTTAAATAACCAAAGAGAAGAAGAAATTAGTCAACAAGTATTTAAGTACCTAGTATATGGCAGGCACTATGCTAGGCACTAACGATACCAATAAAAATGTGACCATTTTGCCCTCAAGGAGCTTTCATTCTGCCAGCATACATGTAGCACCAATGCTATATTCACAGTGCCTTTGGGGGTCATGAATATACCAACATAGAATTGTTGGTATCAAAATACAAACAAAATCACAAATACACACAGAATCACAAGATACAACAGAATCTCCACATGGAAGACAGAACCAAAACATTTATTCAAACACCAGAAAGTCAAATCCCAACACCAAAAAACTATATCTGTCATAGCAACAAAGAAATCCATACCCAATAACAACGCAGAGGGCATCACCATCCCCAAGCCTTTCCTCTGTTAGGCTTCCCACAAATCACCAACAATCGCTCCCATTCACTCCAGTTGCCTCCCCAGGTGTCTGCTTTCTCTGTCTCTCCCAGTTCTGACTGGTCTCATCAACTTCCTCTCAGCTCTGCTCTAACTCCACCCCTTCCTGTTTCACCCCTTCCAGTTCAGCAAGCTCCTCCCACTACAGACTTCATGTGACTGAAACTCATGTGACTCAGGCTTCCACATGACTTATTTAGGTCATATGGGCCTGTTAATAGATGGGAAAGGTCTTCCCATTCCATTAAAAATACATTAATTCCATTAAAATCCATTAACAATACAACATTTAATTCCATAGTTAGATGCCAAATAAATGTTATAGGCAAGAAGAGCTTCCTGATTAGAGAGGGCTTGAAATGAGAAGGGAGATGCTTTCCTAATACAGTCTAGCCACCAGCTATTGAGAGTCATTTGCTCTGCTTGTGTGCATAAACAGCCCTGACTGTTCTGGTCATTGACAGCCCTTGTACAGGCTGTGGAATCCCCAGAGAGAAGATGTTTAAGAACAGAATTAACTCACATGAGTTCACCCCTCTAAAGCCTGCCTGCTGAGCCATAGGAGAGACTGGACAGTAGTTGTGTTACAACTGGGGAAGAGATGTGTGGGTCTTACATGTACGTTTGCTTAGAACTTGTGACCTGTGGCTGCTCCCGGATGTCTGAGGTCAAATGCCAGACACTTCACTGTGAGTAGGAGGACTCAGTCTTTTTTTTCTATGTAATTTGTAATGACCCATTTCCCCCACCAAATGCACAGAGAATTCCCAGTGGTGGCACAGATACACACAGTTCAGAGACTAATAGTGAGCTGTTCTCTCTCTCCTTTGAGCAAATAGTCATATGCAGAAGCAGAAGAAACAGGGCAGCTCTAACTAAGGAAGGATATACAAATGTCAGGGTGGTTAAATAGAGGAAAGAATTCTTACAGGAGGTTGTCAAGAGACAGTGCAGTGCAGTGGAAAGCACATTAAATTTGGAAGAAAACTGAGTTTGAGTTCTGGTCATTTGGTCAATTATTTCAAATCCCAAAGTAATTTAACACTTAATTCTAGAAACCCTTCCTAAAGGTCATCAAATGTGATCCTTTCATTTTATAGCTGAAAAAATAAATGGGACGCAGAGAGTTTAAATGATTTTTCTAAAATCACACAACTAATAATTACTAAGCTCATATTCAAATCCACTTGACCTTTAGCCTTTTAGAAGTTATTGGATGTTAGGAGTTTCAAGAAAATATGCCTACAAACACCCACCTCTTATCTCCAATTCCTACTACCATCTTTCTTAAACTGTTCAGCAAGACCTTAGTCCCATTCTCAGTCTTGCTCTAAGAGTTGTGTAGTACAGTGAATTGTGTAGTATAACTAACTAGAATTGGGGGACCTGGATTCAAATTTCATTCCTGAGACTACAGATTTGACTTAGGGAATGTCACTTAACCTTGATGAGCTTTGGTTCTTCATCTGTAAAATAAAGAGGTCCGTAGAAGAAGAACCAGGAGAGTACAATTTTAATGGTTTACCTCCCAGAAAGGAGAGACTATCCAAAGAATTAGAAGTTCACGTTATTAGATGCTTCCTACAGGTCAAGGAAAATGAGAACTAAATAGAGTCCTTTGGATTGGGGGGAAATGGGGGAGCATTTCTTGGTGAATTTTGAGAAAGTTATTTCAGTAGAGCATGGAGTTGAAAGCTATCTTCCAAAGTGTTGAGGTGTGCCAGACGTAGTGGGAACTTAACTAATGTTGTTTGAATGAATAAAGAGTGAGGTGAGGAAGGGATGAGTAGGATAAAATAATTTATCCAGAAGTTGTGCAGTGAAAACAATGATACGATATAGTAAGTAAGGGAACGGCAGAACTCAATGGGAGTTTCTTTGAGGGACACTGACTATTTTGTAGGCATTAGGGAAGGAGCCATTGGAGAGGAAACAACTAAAGATACAGAAGAGAGAAGGCCCAGAGGGGTTGTTGAGATCACAGGAACAGATGGAGGAGAGAACAGATAAAAATATAGTGAACGTTTGAAGTGCGGTTGAGGGAAGCTGATGAATTGGCCTCAGTTTCAGTAAAGTCATATGCTAAAATCAAGACAGAAGACAGGGTTGAACTTATCACAGAATCATAACTCAAACACAGAAAGGGACCTCAAAGATCATCAAGTTCAGTTCCTTCTTTTTACAGATGAGGAAACTAAGGCCCAGAGTCATGAAATTACTTGTTCTGTGATCACACATCCAGTAAAGGTCAAAAGTGAGATTTAAACTCAGGTCCATTGAGTTTAAAGCCATAGATTTTTACACTGTCTCTTGCAAGGTTTTGAACAGTTGCCCAGGGGAACTCAGTTAGGGAGTGGATAAACAATGAATAAAAAGGATTACCAAGGAGGGAGGTCAACCAGCTGAAATTAAATGTCATGAATTTGTAGCAAATTAAGTTACCATTGTGTAGTTTTGTCCAGTAATGCCTGACAGTATGGGTATAAGCACGGTCAAAGTTTATCCAGGGTTGGGGATGGGCAAGGTAAAGATGATGGAGGGCCAATGGGGAAAGGAAAGAGTGACCTGGGATGATTCACCTCCAACCTTTATAGAATATACAACCAGCTATAAATACAACTTGAAAGCTGGAAATTAAGCTAAAAAGCTGCAATAAAGCTGGTGACTGGAAAACTAGCTAGACAGTTCTCCCCATCAAGCATCCCAAACAAGTATGAGCACTTTAAGGAATGAAAAGGGCTTTGTATATGAGTCTTATTTGGTAGGTTCTATTATTGTCTCTATTTTACGAATAGGAAAACTGAGGCTCGGAGGGACTTATAAGCTAGTACATGCTTAAGGAAGAATTTGAATTCAAGCCTTGCTATTGCCAAGTCAACCATCTGATTCACTGTGCTGCCTGGCTACCTCTAATCTCTTCTTAAGGCTCCCAATCAGGAGAAATTCCCTATCCCAGCAGCTTCTTCCACTTTTGGACAGCTCTAATTGTGAGGAAGCTTTTTCTTTATGTTCAAAGAATCCAACCCCAGGGGGAGAAAACATTTTCCACCCCAACCACATAAACCATTGTCAATCAGCCTCTGTAATTACCCAACAGGCAGAGTTGGCATTGCTCCCTCCAGCTTCCTCCCCCCTCTGCAGATGTGCCTCCTCTCATTAGCCATCTGCCCCCATTGTGCCCAATGACAGCCCACAGAGTATAAGCGGGTGCCCTGCTGGAGAGACAGGAGGATAATATCAGCCGTATGAAATCAATACGTTCTCAGACAGCTCTGTTCATGCTCCTCTAATGGGAATGTGCCTGGATTCAAGACGCAGGTAATCTTCAGCCAGACTTATTTGTGTCTGGGACCCACAGTTCTAGGGGAATCTTGTGATTCTGCCTGGAGGAGTCTAATGAGGCATGGTTCCAGGAAGTAGTGGTGAGTGAGTGGAAGGGGGTGCTGCTGATTGGCAACATGGGTTGCTCAAAGGAGGCTGCTCTTCCAACCAAGAATGCCAAGAAGGTCAAAGGGGAGATGGGAAACAGGAGAAAGAGTAGGCCTGGAGGAAAATGATGATTCTACCTAGCTAGAGAGGGAGACTAAGACACTGACCATCTGTCACGCCAACCTGACCCACTGGTATGTTGATCCCTTAACCCTCTGACATTGCAGCCTACTATCTGTGTGACCCTAAACAAGTCAGTTAACTACTCTCTGCCTCAGTTTCCTCTGTTGTAAAATTGGAGGGATGTATTAAAATGGTTATAGGATGACCTATGGTTACACAACTAAGATTAATTAATTCCTAAAATTTCTTCCAGTTCTAAATCTAGGACCCTCTGGGCATCCGGGGGATATAAATCTGTATATTGGGCACTGAGGGTCAATATGTTGTATTTTATACATGCTGCTGCTGACCCCTTGCCAATCCATCTTCCACACAACTGCCAGAATTAATATTCCTAAAACACAGATGTGACCATAGATCTCTCCTACTCAAGAAGCTTCAATGACTCTCTGTTGCCTAGATAAATACAATTATACAGTTAAAATACAAACTGCTCTGTTTGGCATTTAATGCCTCTGATGATGAGACTCCAGGCTATCTTTCCAGGTAAATGGCATATAATTCCCCTCAAAAAGTTTATGTGCCAGACAAACTGACCTACCTGATGCTCCCCATACATCCATTTCCTGACTCCAAGTCTTTGCTCTCTTCCTGAAATACCCTTCCTTTGCACCTCCACCCCTTGGAAATTTAAGCTCTCATCATAGTTCAGTTTAAGTATTAAGTCATAAATAGATTCTTCTGGTTGTTAAAACATCACCTTCCCCTCATCACTTTGTATTTATTATACACACACACACACACACACACATGCACGCACGCATGCACACATTTTATCCCACCAGTAAAATATAAGCCCCTTGAGGACAGGGACTGTTTTTAACATTTTATAATCCTAACACTGAGCATAGCACCTAGCACATAGTAGATACTTAATTAAAGCTTATTAAGTTGAAATAACGTCTTTTGAGCAATTTCTCGAAGAGTTGTGCTCTTATGTCTGTTCCCACGTTGTGATCAAGAATCCATATGGACTAGCCAGGACTCTAAGTCTGCCCTGGATTAATAATACTCTTCTCTGTAAAAAGCTACCAGTCCCACCTGGAAATGAAGCCTGCAACCTCATTTAACAACACCTTAACCCTCCAAGCCCATGCCAGGGATTGGGACTGAGAAAAGAAATTGCTGCAGATTTGAGGATGGGGGGGGGGTTTACAAGGATGCTCCTGCTCTTCAACCTTTGTGCTATCCTCTACAAAGGTCTTCAAAGGTCCCCTGGGGAAGTTCAGTCTTGTGTTTCCTTTACTCCCTAACTCTGCTTTCTCTTTCTAATTGCCTGTGCATTCCAGGAATTTTCTCTCCAGCGAATGGATAGCTTTCTGGATGACCGGGTCAACATCCTGGGATTTTCTATTTTCAACCAATCCCATGCTTTCTTCCAAGAGTTTGTACAGAGCCTCAACCAGTCATGGCAGGAGAATTGTGACCACGTGCCCTTCACTGGGCCTGCAGTAAGTACAGTGGCCTTCAAGTCCCTGGTGGACCATTTGTATACCCTATGCCTTGCTGGACAGCCCAATCAAGGAGCATCTTTATGGGCCATCCACTTCTAAATCATGATGACTTCCCAGGTGTGTCCCAGAAAGCTGGGGTTTCCCTGGAGCTGCAATTCTCCTTGTTTCCATCCTTCTACTAAGGCTGCTCCCAATTCCCATCACAAAGATCTGTAGGACCTCACCCAGCACTCATCAAGTCTTGTTCCTTCCATCAACACTTCAAAATCAGAGTCTATTTTGACACATGCCTAAGGAACAAGCTATCTGAGTTACCCAAGCCAAACCCCTGAGCTCTAAGATCCTCAAGCTCCTAGTGTTTCTGACCCCATGAGACTATCTCTAGCTCCCATTTATAGAGAATTTGACAGTTTATAAGCTATTTTCCCCACAACTGCTTAGTGAAGTAAGCAATGTAGATAGTATCATCTCTCTTTTATAGATGGGAGAACTGAGTCTCAAAGAGGTCAAACGACTTTGCCTTCTTAAGTAGCAAAGCTAAAACTGGAACCCAGTTTGGCTATGAATCCAGCATTATATAGTCTGAAGTTCTGTGTCTGTTTCTCTTCCCCATCTTCATTAGCATTGCTAGTGACTTAGGAATTCCATCCTCCATCTCTACCCATCCTTCCGCTACTAATCCTACAAATAGAGGCGTCTATGAGTATGCCATGGAAAGATAATTTGGGAACCTGGGGCTAGAGAACAGTAGGAACAGACAAGGAGACAGCTGTGAGGGTAGAATTGATGAGGGATTAGCATCACTATTTGGGACTTTCATCCTGTCATTCAGAAATACTCGCAAGTCCCCTAAAGCCAAGGGGGTGCTGGAGCCAGCTTGAACTAGCTTTCTGATTGTTAAATTTTCATTGTGAGCATTTACACCTTGGAAATCCAGCAGATGCTACAAATCAAGGACTGATTTATTGTTTCGGTGATTGCCCAGGCTTAAGAAAGTGACAGTGAAAACGTTAATAATGCATATTAAATGCAAAAGTGTGTCCTGCATACATTTCTGCCCCTAGGAAACAGGTTGCTAAACACTTACTAGCACTTCCCTGCCTAGAGTTCAGAACCAGTTTAGAGATCACTTTGCATTCTCATACCTTAGCTTGAAATCATTGAAGATTGGGTTTGGAAGAGAACTTAGAAAACATGAAGTACAACTCCTGCATTATATAGATGAGGAAAGTAGAGAAGGGGAATGTATTTCCTAAGGTCACAGGAGCTAGTTAGTGGTAGAACTATGCCTAGAACTCTGGTCTCCTGACTTCTAGTCAGAAGACTTTCCATCATATCAAGCTTCCACCTACACACACCTGTGGCTCCTAGAACTCTCTTGCTATGCACTTTCCCTTTTTCTTTAGATGCTCTTATCCATGACATTCCACAGACATATTTCTTTATGGCCATTCACACATAGATGAATGCTTTCCCTCTTTCATGTCTTCCTCTTCCAATGTCTGGGTCATGAATGGCAAGCTCCCTCTGGGTAGAGGTCTGGATTTACCTCTGGATTTATGCTACTGGGCCAGGTCCAGGGTCAGGTAGAATTTATTACTCAGTAGTTAGCGTTCTTAGTTTTGGTTCAATCAGAGTAATTGTGAGAAGTGACATTAAGGGGATTTAATTAAGGAGGATGGGCTGGAGAGGATATTCTTTATTAAGAAGAGATGGCTTTTTTTAATATTTCATATTGGCTAAAGGAATAGAAAGAGGGGGAAAGAGCCCAGGAAATAAAGTAGTTAGGCAGCAGAACCAGTAACCAAATTAAAGTGATGGAATCTTCTTTGGTAGGATTAGGCAATAAGTACCATAGAGAATAGGAGTCTAGGTGTCAAGTTTTCAGGCATGTCTGACTCTTGGTGACCTCATTTGATGTTTTCTTGACAAAGGTACTGGAGTGGTTTCCCACTTCCTTCTCCAGCTCATTTTACAGATGATGCAACTGAGATAAATAGGGTTAAGTGACTTGCGCAGAATTACACAGCTAGTAAGTGTCTGAGGCCAGATTTTAATTCAGGAAGACTAGTCTTCCTGACTCCAGGCTCAGTGCTCTATCCACTGTGTCCAGTATCCACTAGCTCCAACTATTTTCCTGAAATAAGCTTAAAGTTGACTCTTTACTACTCCCACCTTTGATCCTGGTTCTGCCTTCTGGGGCCAAACCAAACAAGTCTAGTTCCTCTTTCCCAAGATAGCCCATCAAACACGTGAAGTCAGCAATGCTGTACCCTCAAGGGCTAAACCTCCCCATTTCCTTCTGTGGATCCCCATATGTCCTCATCTCAAAACCTTTCTTGGTCATTCTGGTTGCACTCTCTTGATGCTCTCCAGTTTGTCAGTATTTTTCCTAAACAATGTCTCCAAAAATAGAACAGAGCATTCCAAATGTGTTTTGATTAGCATGAGAAGATGCTCGCCTCTTTATTCCCAGAAGCTGCCCCTCTCTTAATGCAGCCCAAGTTTGCATTAGGTTTTTTGGACTGCCGTGTCATACTATTGGTCCGCATAGACCTTGCCATATACCAAAACCTCAAAATCTTTTTTTCAAACAGAAAGTCATCTATGCATACTTTCTACCAGCTATTATTCCTGAGATAATGAGTTTTCAAGCCTGAGTATAAGATTTTATATTAATCCCTATTGAATTGCACATTATTTATTTAGCTTTAGTGCAACGTTCTCACCCATGAAGATCTCTTTGGAGCCTGCATCGTCCAATGTCCCCCTTGCTTTGGATCACCAAAAAAATATGACAAAGATGATTTATATGCCTTTATCCAAGGTATAAAACGTTATGCAGCCCAAGATCCAACCCAGAATTCTAGAGCATTTTCCTGTAGACCTCCTGCCAAGCAGACATCAAACTGTTAATTATCCTTTGAGCCCAGCCATTCAGCCAGTTCTGAATTCTTCTAATTGTACTATTCAGTAGCCCACATCTTTCCATCTTTTCTGCAAGAATAGCATGAAAGGCTTTATTCAAATACTCTAACTAAAATCTTGGTAAATTATATCAACCTCATTACCCTGACTTACAAATTTGGTAATTCTGCCAAAAAAGGAAATAGGGTTAGTCTGGCATAGCCTGTCCTTGATTAAGCCACACTGACTTAATTGTGATCACCATTTACTTTTAAAGATATTCACTTACCATCTCTTTAATAATGAGTGCTCAGATTTTTGCAGGAATCAAAGTTAAGTTCAGTGGTCCATAGTTTGCAGACTATTTTTTTCTATTTTGGGGAAATCAGGACAACCTTTGCCTTATTCCTGGCCTGCAGGAACCTTTTTTGTTCACTACCATCTTTTAAATACTGCTCAGCAAACACATCCATCAATTATTTCCAGATCCTTGATTCTACACTAGTACACAATGAATAAAAAAATATCTGTTGTCATGAAATCCTGGGTTCAAATGCTAACTCTGATATATATGAACTGTATGACCTTGAGTAAGTCACTTAACCTTTCTCACAATAAATTTCCCTTCTTTAAAAGTGAAGAGCTGGACTCTAGCTACTAAGATCCCTTCCACCCCTAAATCTATGGTCCCATGATGCAAGCTGCCCTTTCACTGAATATTCCCATTTCCCTAATTTCTGGAATTGCCTAAATAGGCAATTTAGGAATACTCAGTTATTTTGTCTGCACTACCTTTGACAGACACAAGGCAACAGGTAGTGATTTCCTGGTTGTAGTGGCTATGACCACTATACTTGTCCCAATTAATTCTGTGGAATTAATCAGACCTGTTCTGGTTGCATGTTTCCTAATCAACCAAAAGGTAGTTGTTAAACGTCTGCTATGTACAAGGACCCTATACTTAGTGCTATAGGGTGTAAATAAAAAGACAAATAAGATCCAATCCCTGTTCCTAGGGGATTTGGGATCTCATTTCAAAGGTAAAATGGAGGGTTGGACAAGATAGTCACTGACATAGCATTCTTTTGCTCTATAATTCTATAAGACCACACATATAACAACACAAAGCAATCCCTGCTAGATGTGGAAAGAGTAGTAGAGAAATAAATGCTCAATGACATCATGGAAGGAAAGAATGAACCATCTTAGCCACTATAGGCTAGAAGAGTAAAAGAAGACATTGTGAAGGGGAAGGTATGTGATTTAGGCCTTTGAAGGATGAGTATGTTCTGATAAGTGGAGAAGATAGGAAAGGATATTGATGGTAGGGAGAATGTTATAAGCAAACATGCTGAGGTGAAAAAGCACAATCCTGATTCCCTCTGGGTGCAGATAGATTCCAATTCCATTTCAAAGCAACAAAAATATCATCTAGTTCTTGGGAGGAAAGTCACTTTATTCACTCATGGAACCTACAGTCTATTAAAGGAATAAGACACAAAAACAGATGATTGAAATGCAAAATAAAGCACATAAAAATATATAAAAGAAATTTCTATGTTACACTTAGAAGGGAGAAGGGTATTGGAAGTCTTCATGAGAGTGGTGGTATTTGAGTTCGGCTTTAAATAAGGGAGAGGAATTCAGCAGGTAAAAAGGGTAAGGGAACACCTTTCAAGAATAGGGAGAAATTATGGAGTTGGAATGTTACAGGGTATGTTCAGGAAATGTTGAATAGTCCAGTTTGGCTGGAGAGCTCACTATGATATAGGGTGGTGACATATGGAGGGCTACTGGCCATGGGGAAGCAGGAAGGAGTCACTGATAAGGGAGAGGTCCAAGAAGCATAGAAAGGATGTGATTGCTAAAGAAAAATTGAAAGGAATGGGATTATGAGCTGAGAAAGAGGGACTCACTTTAACAATGACTAGTCACTGCCTCTTCCTCTGTGACTGGACAGAAATGAAGTAACTTTTACTGTGATATTTTAAAGGAAGGAGGTGGAGAAGATGAGAGGATCTTCTTTCATTTGACCTCAGCCTTCTCAATGAAGTAGAAGTTTAAGTCATTGGATATAAATTTGAGGACTGAGAGTTCAGTAGGGACACTGAACAGAGAGAAAAAAGTTTGGAACAGTTGTGAGGAATAATGGGGAGTCAATAATAGAAAAGATGTTAAGCATCAGTCAGAGCTCAGCTTAGTTACGCAACATGAATCTATACCAGGCAAAAATCTACTCAATTTCATGAATTCCTCCAGTGCTGTTTAGTAGCTGCCTGGGATCAGGAGCAGAGAAATAATACCAATACTAATACTAGCCAATATTTGTGTCCCACCCCTGAGTTGATTGTCAGTATGACCTTGTGCAAGTCACTTAATCTCCCCAAGCCTCAGTTTCCTTACATGTAAAATGAGAGGGTTAGCTCAGATTCCCTTTTAATTCTAAATCTATGATACTTTACAGTGCTTTTAGGTTTCCAAAGTTATACATATATATGGATATATGTGTGTGTGTGTGTGTGTATGTGTGTATAATATCATTTGTAAGAAGTAATGAATGTGGTGAATACAAAGAAACACAGGAAAATTTATATGAACAAAACAATCAAAATTCAATGCTGCAAAATTGCAATGACTAAATTTTTGCCCCAATGAAACAATGTTAGAAGGTACCCCCTCCTTTGCAGGGACAATGTGGGGGACTATGAGAATGAACATTATCATATCCGTGGGCTGGACTCTATAACTTCTTAGGTCCTTCCTACCTATAAATCTATGATCCTGTGGTGCATTGGTTGTAGTAGAACACACACAGGGATGAGAATCTGTTGGTGAGGGATGGTAGAAGTTCAGAGGGAATTCTAAAGTGGTAACTAGTAAAATAATTACATACTAGAATAGGCCATCAAGTAGAAGCCAAAGAGTGGAGATGGACTGGGCCAATGGTGTGGGTCAAGTAATCAAAGGTCACAGAAATGGTAAAGAGTAAGTTTCATCTTAATGGAAGAGGTAGAAGGATAGGAGTCTATGGTTTCCCTGAGCCTTAGGAATGTAGCTTTGCTAACCGCTTTTTAAAATTAGCTATTTATTTGAGAATGTCCTGTTAGCCATAAGCATCCAAAAAGAGCTAAGAAAGGATGTCTGAAACTTACAACATCATTCTATAATCATCCTGTAACCTCAACTCAGATCCACGGGTTGAATTTGTTGTGGTGTTCAAGGATACCAAGATATCTCATGACTGTCAATACTGATAGAGATTTTTTTCTTAACTCATTCTATGGACTTCTCAGAGGAAGGGAGTCTGAACCAGGCATCTAATTCCAGGTCTGCCATTGATTTTCAGATTAGCATTCAATATAAATTCCCTTGATTCTCTTGCTTATGGAATGAATGTTAATTATATCTTTTGCCTAAAAGCCTGTGAAGATTTTATAATTTGATTTCCCATGTACAATGTTGGGCATGTTAGATAGGAGAACAAAAAAATGTCCAAGTCATTTTATTCAGAAGACTTATATTTAGAATTGTAAGGACCCTAATACAACCTCAAATGAGGAAACTGGAACCCAGAGAAGTTAAAAATGAATTTCCCCAAAGTTACACTGCAAGTTAATAGTAGGATCAAGACCAGAGTTCAAGTCTCTGCTCTCCCATGCCAGTGTGCTTTCCCTTGGAACTTTTATTCCTATAGAATCCTTATGAAATGAGAAAGGGTGTGATTTACTCCTGTTTGAAATTGAGGACACTGAGATGAGATTAAGTCATATTTCCAAGTTCACATGGCAAGTCAATGACAGAACCTGGGCTGGAATTGCAGTCTCCCATTTGCCAGGTCCAAAGGGTCCTTTCACTTCACTATAGCCTTTCTTGGGAAGGAGGGAGGGTAGATACTTGGGAGAGTGAGAAGATGAAACAGTCGCAACAACGACAACAGCCACGTGCCTCTCACTGAGTCTCTTGCTATGGCAATGACCTTACTGAGGAGAAGCACGTCTCCCCACCTGCCTTGCTGTGTTCTGGAATTCCCCGTGCAAACAGCCTGACCCTTTTATGTGTCACTGCTGTTAAAGAGCACAAAGAAAGATGGAATACAGCCCCAGTGGGGAAACAACCTTGAATTGCTTTCCTCTATGTTGACTTCAGAAGAGAAAGCATCCGCTTGCTTGGAAGAGTTCTCTCCCCACCCCCATCTCCTTTCTCTGCTTCTTCCCTCCTCTTCTCTCTTCTCCTCCCTTTTCTCCCTCTTCCAATATCCCCTTTTTCCTTCTCTCTTTTCTCCTCTCTGCATCTTTTGCTTTTCTTCTTTCACTCTATTTTTTCTTTCTCTCTTTTCTTCTTTCCTTCTCTCTTCCTCTTCTTTCTTCTATTTTCATTATTTTCTTTTTTCCTTCCTCCCCTCTCTTCTTTCATGTTCTTTCCCCTTACCTCTCTCTTCTTATTTTCTCTACCTCCATCATTCCCTTTTCCTTCTTATTTTCCCTTTTACATCATTCCTTTCTCCTCATTTTCTCTTTCTCCCTCTCTCATTTTCTCTCCTCTCCATTTTTCCCTCTCTCCTGATCTCCATTGCATCAAGTTTACCATGTAGCAGGTGGATCCCTATACAAACACAGGAGCTATCTCCTAAGAAGCAAGAGAGTTAGTGGCCAAGCTGAAAAAAAAACCAACAGAAAACACTTGGCTCTGAGCATCCTGTCACCCACCAGCTGTACCTGCCAGGCAGCTGCTGGCAAATGGCAAAAACTCCATGCTTCTCCATTGAAAGGGAAATGGTGGGGGTAGGGGAGAGAGAGTCCAATGACTGACTGGGGGAGTAGAACCACTTGTTCCCATGTCATTCTCATTAATCACGTTGCAAAGAAAGAAAATCGTGGAAAATCATTAAAATTACAGATGGCTAGATTAAGTAATTAGAATTTAGGCTAAAACAGATGTTCGTAATTAAGTGTTTATTTCATTGAATAAAATCCAGATTGTAAAGTCTATTTCACAGGATTTTAATGGTCTTCCACTCCTGGTATTATCTTTGGGGGCAAAGTTACAGTTGACAGCAGTTTGAGGTTAAAACTTCACCCAGACCCAAGAGAATACTGGCATCTCACTTGGCTTAGAAAGTGGGTGGTGGAGGGTTGGGGGCCCAACTATATTGCTATTTCAGGAAAAGACATCATCCTGAACATTTCTTCCAAATAACATGCAACGAATCTTAATTTATACAATGTCTATCATGCTGCTAAACAATTTACAAACAGATCAAAAGAAAATAACAATGAAGAACCAAAATGAAAATATAAAAATCTGAGAAATGGAGATTCCCTTGCCAACTAATATTTCAGTGACAAGAGAGAGGAAATGATTTTAAATGAGGGTTCAACCAGCTGAAAAATTTTATAATTTGAAGAGAAACCAAGACAAGAGGGAAAAACAGAGAGATAAGGAGATGGAGAGAGAGAGAGAGAGAGAGAGAGGAGAGAGAAGAAAGAAAGAAAGGAAGGAAGGAAGGAAGGAAGGAAGGAAGGAAGGAAGGAAGGAAGGAGGGAAGGAAGGAAGGAAGGAAGGAAGGAAGGAAGGAAGGAAGGAAGGAAAAACACAAAAGAGATAGGGGAAACCTGGGAAAGAGAGAAAGAGAGCAGAGAGCAGATAGTCTAGGGAGAGAATAGACCAGGGGAGAGGAGGAGGGAGGGAGGGAGGGAGGGAGGGAGAGAGAGAGAGAGAGAGAGAGAGAGAGAGAGAGAGAGAGAGAGGGAGAGGGAGGGAGAGGGAGGGAGAGGCCATACGGTCTGTGAACTGAGAAATGTACAGTATGATGTGATTTAGCAGAGTTGCTTTCATCCCAACTGTAGCCCCAAATGCTTTCCAGAGCTAAATTAGTAAATAATAGCAGAGGGAAAAAGCAATTAGAAGAGCAAAAGGGATGTTTTAGGATGGAGATTTGAAAGTAGATGGGAAAAGTTGATGAGGCAAAGAAATTAGAGACACTTCTTTCAGCAGAGGTGAAATGGGGCGAGGGGAAGGGAGTTTGGGCAAAAGAAAGATAAAGAGAACCCTGAGAATCCAGTTCAGAGAGGATTCATTGAGAAGTAGATTCTGAGTCTTCAGAAGGGAATGGAAAGAATAACTCCCTATCCTGCCTTTATCTCTTACCTTGCCCTCATGAGCCCAGTCCAGACCTTTCAAGGATCTCTTAACAGTGGGGCTAAAAGGAATGGGAAAAGTAACTGGACTCTAGAAAAGAACAGAGGCCTTAGAGAAGAAAATCAAGTGACTAAGAAAAGGTACCCAAGTCATAGAATATTACCAGCTACAACACTAGATGCCTAATCCAAGAAGACAAGTGAAGACTGATTGATACCCTAGGGGAGTCCTACCTCCAAGAGAGATGCTAGAATCACAAGATTGTAGATTTAGAACTTGAGGGAAAACCCCTTAATTTTTCCAGGTGAGAAAACAGATGTCCTGGGATCACAAAATATGTAAGGTAGAGAACCGGAATTCAAGCCCAAGTCATCTATTTCCATATCCAATGATTTTTTTCCCCAAGCAAAAAGAGGAGACATGTGCTTTTGGAGAACCCTTATATGCATCAACATCCCATTCTGTTATGACAGAAAATAAAATATTGGAAATGGCAGATGAGTATTAAGAATTCCCCAGTCAAGGATCTCAAAGAAAATTGTCAACAAGTACTCTTTGAATTCTAAATATCTTGATGTAAAACTAATCCAGGGTGGAATTATGTGATAGAAAGGACTATGGAGGTTGGTGGTAGAAAGTTAAAAAAAGATTTGGTGAGATTAGGCTGAAAGCCTACAGGATCTCAAATGTGAGCATCCCACATAAAGCTCCTTAGGGAGAAAGGTGGCATTAATGAAAGGAGAGTTCAGATTGAGTGTCCTAGAGGAATTAATGAATCCATGACACTGCCAGAATTCCTGTCCCCTTTGTCTCTTTCCTTTACCCCTACCTTGTCCTCCACATGAACCTGGTCCATCGAACTGGGCATGTGGAAGGGAAAGGAACTGAAAGGGCTATAGGCAAAGCCAAGGAATTTATCTGAACCTACCAGTGGGGACTGGATCGCTCAAATAATTAATCATCTATCATTTTGTCTGGACCCAGGATTTCATCAGTGTAGGGAGCTACTAGTGAGGAACTTTCTCTGCTAATGAGGTTCGGTACTTTTCAATTTATATTCTGGGGCATTGACAAACTAATTGGCTTGCCTAGGATCACACAACCAGGGTACCTCAAGGCTGGCTTTGAACTCTGGTCTTTTTGAATCCAAAACCCACTCTCTCAGTAGTACCACACTACTTTTCCATAATAAATAAATAAATACAGATTTCTATAGCACTTTAAAATTTACCAAGGACTTTCATAAATTACTTCATTTAGTCCTTACAACAATCCTTTGTGGTGGGTGCTCTCATCATGGCCATTTCACAGATGAGTAGACTGAAGCTGACAGAGGCTGAGTGACTTGCTGAGCTACTAAGTGTCTGAGGTGGGATTTGAACTGAGGTCTGGCTAAACTTCAAATCACTTTGCCCCTCTCCGTTTCCAAGGTCAAAAATTTCCTTCCCACTACACAGAGCTAGAAAATCCTGGACCCCTTTGAGCAACTATTTTTGAGGAAGCCAGTAGGGAGATGATAATCCACTAAGATCCACTCCTCCATCCAAAAGCTTACTGAGATTTAAAGCTTTGTTGTAGATATAGGGAGCCTTAAAATGACAGAGAATGAGCTCAAAATAGGCATCAAGGCATAATAGAAGAGCGCTGGGAGTCAAGTGACTTTGGCTGTGATGTTCATCCTGCCGTTAATTAAGCAAATAGCCTTGGTCACAGAGCTTTACTTCTGTGACACTCACCTTCCTCATTTGTGAAATGAATGTGGGGGAAGAAGGGAAGAATGGGGGCCATTCACTATAGTCCCTGGAACTAACTAACTAACATTAATTGTAAGAGTCTAAAAATGAACATACCATTGAGGGTAGAGAGGAAGAAGGGATAGAGATTCATTGAAAGCCAAAGGAACTTATCAGCGACATGGGAGAGGATCCCTCCATTTGCGGTGAGGTTGGACAAGATGATTGCTGAAGGTCCCTTCCAAATCCAAGATTCTGAAGGACTATGAGCCAGAAACCCTGAGTAAAAGAAGGAGGACATTCTCATGTTGCTAATGCCATATCACAGAGAGAGAGAGAGAGAGAGAGAGAGAGAGAGAGAGAGAGAGAGAGAAGTGGGAAGACAGATATAGATAAGTGGGCAGATAGAGATAGATATGTAGGTAGATAGATAACTAGATAGATAAGTGGATAGATAAATAGGTAGGTAGGTAGAGACAGACAGCATTTATTAAGGATTTCCTATATACCTAGCACTGTGCTAAGCATGGGGATACTATTACAAGCAAATAAGACAGTCTCTGACTTGAAGCACCCTACATCCTAAAGGAGAAAGAAAACATATAAAGGGAAGCTGGAAAAGGAAAGGAGTAATTACTGGACAGCAGAGCGTGGATATGGGTGGAATCCAAAGCTGCAGGGGAAATTGAGGATGATAACTGGAGTGCAAGTATAGTTAAATTAAGCCAAAATAGCCATTGGTTAAGCTTTGGGATGGGATACAAAGTTCAGATAAGGCCGAGTCCTTGCCCTTATAAATCCTTGCCCTTTCTCTTACAGAGATGACTGTAATACACAATAATCCATGATAAGTACATTAGAGATTGTAAAACAAAGGGCTATGTGATTTTTGAGAGGGAAGTCTGACACTGGGAAATAATGAAGGGTTTCTAGGAGAAGGTAACATTTGAGTTAGATGTTAAAGAAAACTCCAAATTAAATCCCGAATAACCTTGATAAGCCAGCCGTATTTTGATTCTTTTAAATCTTGTTGGCAGTCAAGTTGAGCAGACCGTTAGTAAGAGAGAGATATTTGCTCAAGGGAGAAAGAATTATGTAAAGCAGACACAGACAGATGCAGCAGCTTTGAAAAGCATCAAGTGAGAGAGTGAGAGAACCCCACATCACATGAAGAGAGAAGCAAAGATGCAAAAGGGGAAAAGTGGATGGGATGGAGAGAAATGAGCTGAAATTGATGTATGGGATAAAATAGCAAAGGAGCTTGAGGAGGCTACCTGGTTGGTTCAGCAGAGAAGATCAAAAAATTTTACATAGAGCTCTGGCAGTAGAATTTAATTAATGAATTATTTTTATTTATTTAATTAATTTTTAATTAATTTTAATTGAAATTATTCAATTAATTAAACAAGCATTTGCCTGATAACATCTTAACCATCTTTAAAGCTCAGATTAAATGTTACCTTCTCCATAAAGCTGTTCCTATTATCCCTGTCAATATCAACCTTCTCCCTCATACCATCCAAAGACTTTTTCAAGCACCTATCATGTATTATCTTGTATTCAAGTTACATGTTTGCCATCTTATTCCTTTTTTACACAGTGAGAAGCAGCATAGGCTGGACGTGGGGGATAAAGATCTGTCCAGGAAAACTTGATTTCAAATTCTGCTTCTAATCCATCCTAGCTGTGTTACCCTGGACAAGTCTCTTAATTTCTCAATGTCCAGACAACTCTCTAGGACAATACATTGCAGAGAAGGTGCAGGTCTGCATGGGTAGAGGAAGTTTCTCACCAAGCCCTTCCTTTACTGGTGAAATCATCGGTCAAGTTCTCCCACACCCTCTCCCTGTAAGAGGGACCTCTTCATAAGCACATGGACTATGTCCAATTAACCTTTGTATCTTTCTTCCCCAGTGCCCAGAATAGGAATCTGTGCATTGTAAGCATATTTAGGATTAAAGCATCATAGATTTAGAGCTGAAAGGGATCCTGGAAGTCATGAAGTTCAGCTTCTTCATTTTATAGATGAGAAATGTAAGACCCAGAGAAGCCCATGGTGGCTCAGCCAGTAAATGTTCAAGGTTGAATGCACTTCAAGTGCTTACTGCAAGTTTTTGAATGAAGGTATGTTGGATACCTATTATGTGCAAGAACACAATGTTCTTCAGATGATACCAAAAATAAAGTGCCATGGGTCTTATAGTCCAGAAGGGAAGTAATTGCCCTAATACAAAGTAGAAGGTAATCAGCGCAAAATATATTAAGGGATTTGAAGGAAAAGAGATCAAATTCCAGCAGAGGCTCATGGATGTCCATGTCTTGGCTGCCTTGACCTCATAACTATAAGAGCAGCTTTTTCTGGGGCAGGATACTGAAACTACTATCTCCTCAGATGCAAACAGGGGAAGAATACAAGTTAGCTTCCCACTGCTACCATGTTCTTTTCAAGGGAGATTGTAGATGGATGAGAAGATTGAATCCTCTGCATTATCTTTACCCAGATGGTGGCAATGTCAGGCTAGAGTTTTAGCTCTCTTCATTTGTAGACAGATCAACTTTCTTTTGTTGCTCTAATTTGGAATATGTTTCTTAAAAATGATCTAAGAATGGCTTAGCCTGGCTCCTATTACTGGCAAAATTATGAATCAGGTGAAGTTTATTTGGGATCCCCTTGCGTTTCCCTTATTCATCAAACCTCTCAATATACTCTGCACTGACTACCTTTTAACTTGTATTAGGGTAATCACATCTCTTCTAAACTGTAAAAGATTATGCCTTGCATATAACAGGTAATTAGTGTACTTTCAACTTATCCTTCTTTTCTCCCTTTTTAGCCTTTCCTACCCATCCCTAGGACCCACACCTTGCATTTGTTCACTCATACATTCAAACAAATACTAATTGAGTAGCTGAGCACCTATGCTTGATTATATAGGAGGTGCAGAGAAGTATAGATCATAGCTCCTGCCTTCAGGGGAATTACAGACTAGCTCAGGAGAGAAGACAGAGACACCTGGATAGTTAAATGCCAGTATAAGACAGCAATACCAGAAAAGCCGCAAGGGGGATAGATAAATAGTACAGCAATAAGTGATGTGAGTTTCTTGACAGAAAGATCCATGGCCCAGGCTCTCCAGTAAGGAAGAAGTCATTGAGTTTCAGAAATGGAAAGGACCTCAGGAGTCATCTAGTACAACCCTTACCTGGACAAAGAATCCTCACCACAATATACCTAAAAAGTGGTCATTCAGTCTTTGGTCAATGGCCTCCATGAGGGAACCCTCTCCATTCTGAAGCAGCCCATTCCACATTCAGCCAGCTCTAATTGCTGGGGAGTTTTTTTCCCTTAACAATAATCATGACAGCTAGCATTTATATAGTGTTTTAAGATTCGCAAACATCTTATTTTATCCTCACCACAACTCTGGAAGCTAGGTGGCCTTGTTCATCAAAATTAGGTTTTCATCTATTCTCTAGGACATGAAAATGTTATTAAGAAAAGTCTGGAATTGATCAGTTATTCAGCTTATAGCAAAAAGAGACATCCATAATGTTAAATAGTTGGACTCAAACAGCATCTTGCCTCTGTACCAAATTATTTTCAAGGAATAATCATCCATAACCTCCATCTAGCTTGGGTATCTAGAGTATAGTTCTGCAATGATAACATGTCAGTTTTTCACTTTATTCTCACTCTAATCTACCACACTTCTACCCCAAAGTTAGTATATTGCTATAAAAGCGTATATTTTGTTGATATACTTTGTTACTCCTTGTCAGATCTGCTTATTTTTTAAGAGGGTATACTTTTTAAAGAGACAACTTTGTGCAGTGCTTAATCCAAAACAATCAATTGTTATTGTGAAATTTCAGGCACCAGTGGAGGAGATATTTTGGGCTTAGGAAAAGGGTTTTTCTGTAGTCTCTCAAAGTAATATCTTTGCAGGAAATATATTATGAAATACTTGGTCAGTTGGAAATTATGAGTGATGCTTTCCTGAAACAATTTAGAAACATGAATAGGGATAAGATGCCATGTGTCCAGCTATGTATTCTGCCTAAGTGTAAGGCTTACCTTGTTGGACATATGGATTACTTGGCCTATATTGATTTTTTCTTGTTTATATATACCTTTATAAATACATTTATGCCTTTTTAACATAATCTAGTCATTTTAAGCTGTCCAAAAACATGATTTGTGCCTAGATTTCCTTTGCATTTTCCTACTAATCCTTTCTTCCCCATCTACTATGCCCTAACAAACACCACATAATACAGAGCTTTGCACACAGAAAGACTTAATCAGTGTAGTTGAATGACTGGTTGACTAAGCCTCAAATATCTAGAGTATTTACATAAATTTCGGCAGTTCTGAGCTAAGCTTTAATGAGTGTCAAAGATAAAAAAAAAATCCTCCTTCACTGACCCAGGTATCCCTTTCTCCTCAAAATTCACTGGATATTCTCATTTTCCTAGAACAAATAAAGACATAACATATTAGGGTTAAATAACTATAAAGATAAGAACTGATGGATATCTCCTTAGGTAGTCTAGAGGCCAGGGAGTAAGTCAGTACCAGAGATGAAAGTGAAGGCCTTGTGCAATCAGCTTTCACACTCTCAGTTTTGCTGGTTCTAAAGTTGATTAGCATGAAACAATGAGAAATCATCTGATAACCCAAGATGGGGCTTTAGGGATGAATTAATTTTCTTTCACTGATAGACATTCTCTAATTTTCTCTCCTCTCTTCATCTCTTTTACTGCCTTCTCTCTCTCTCTCTCTCTCTCTCTCTCTCTCTCTCTTTCTCTCTCTCTCTCTCTCTCTCTCTCTCTCTCTCCTCTCTCCCTCCTATTATTTCTATTTCATCTCTTTTTATTTCCTTCCTTCCTGCTTTTCTCCCTTCCTTTTACTTTTCAACTTTCTTTTTTTCCATCTCTTCTTCTTTCCTCCATCCCTTCCTTCCTTTTCTCTCATTGTTACTGTCCCTCTCCCTGTTCCCTTTCTTTCTTTCCTTTTTTCTTCACCCCTCTTTCCCTTTCTCCCTTCATCCTCTGACTTTGCCCTCCCTCCCCACATCCCCAGCTCTCCTCAGCCCTGCTATTTGATGCTGTCTACACTGTTGTGACTGCAGTTCAAGAACTGAACCGAAGTCAGGAGATTGGTGTGAAGCCCCTGTCTTGTGGCTCAGCACAGATCTGGCAGCATGGTACCAGCCTCATGAACTACCTGAGAATGGTGAGAAGGGATTGAAGGGCCTGGATAGTGAGTCTCATGATTGCCTACATCCCTGGGCTAGTCAGATATGGGGGGGAGGGGCAGTTAGGTCAAAGATGAGAGGGTCACTTACATACACACACACACACACACATACTACCCACTGTCATAATCTGGTTCATTACTATGGAAGATGGCATAAACTGTAGGTCAATTTGGTATCTCTCAAAAGATAATAGCCAAATAATAGTAGTAATAGGTGATAATAGCTAGTATTCATTTAGTATTTTAATATTTGCAAAGCACTTTACATGTTATTTCTTTTGATATATGAAATATAAACTCAATAAAATTAGCCTCTAAAACAGTATTAGCCCTATCTCCCAGCACCAGTGCTATAAGTCCCAGTACCTGAATCTGATTACTCTGTGTAGAATTAGAGTCAGAAGAAGCAGGACTGAGGCAGAGCTGGAAAGGCACAGTGTTACCCAATTCAGTATGTGTCCTAGTCTTTTGACCTTATCATTCCTCAGCTAGCATACTGCCTCAAACAGTCATAGCATTTTACTGAATTTCCTCTGGCTCGTCTGAGTATGCCCAAGGTTACAAATATTGACCAAGAACATCCATAGCCCCCAAGAAAGACAGTTCCTAGTAGTCTAGGGGAAAATGGAAAAATGAATATTTATGTACATATACACATACACTAGATTTGGAGGCCATGTAATGTTAACAAAATCTTGGAAATATATATGTGCGTATATGTATATATATATGTATGTATGTAAGATACATGTGTGTATACAATACATTTGTATGTATACATATATTTAAGAATGTAAAATGTTAAGAAAAGGTGGAGGATACACACATGCATGTATATACATATATACATACATATATGCACACAAACATACATGTCTTTCCAACCTTTTGTAAACATTCTTACATGGCCCCAAACCTAATTTCCTTTAGGGTTAGCTTGATTTTATACATACTAGAGGCATGTGTCTGTGGGAGTTACTACAAAAGGAACTACTTTGTGAAGAGATACTCCATAGAGAAAGGAGAGGTGTTCTACATGAGCCATCTAAATAATTATTGAAGTTGCAGAAGGTAGGCATGAGATTCAGTGGGCAAAAGGTAGAATTCTAGCCTCCCTTCAGTTTGAAAATGTACAAGAATATGAGTTTAAGTATTGGTAGAGAGCTTTGCCTCTTAAATCATTCATATTCTCCTTCAAATAGATTAAAAATAAATAACACTGATTCACCGGAGTTATATTTACAGTATCCCAAAACTCTTAAATAGAGACAGGAAGACAGATCTTGACAGCTTTTACTTCTCAAGTATTCATTAACTGCAACATTTATTCAACATTTATTAAGCACTTATTATGCACTGGGCACTGGGGAAGACTCAAGGTTTAGATCAACTATGGTCCTTGCTTTTGCTAGAAAGATAAATATAACATAAAATATTACATGATAAATTAATTAGGTACAAAACAATGTGCAGCGTGAAGTGTAAGGGAAAGGGAGCAAGGGAGATTGTTACATTGTTACTTCCTAGAGAGATAAGGGAAGACTTTAGAGAGAAGGTAGGATTTAAGTTTGTCTTAGAAGTATGAATAGGAATACATTAGAGGAAAGGGAGGATGGGGTGAGAAGGTGGGAAAAGGGAAGTCATTCTCTCCCTCCTAGTGTACACTCTAGGGCAATGGAAACACCAAGCCACTTTGGTGCTGTAACTCACTCTCTCTTGGACAGGTAGAATTGGAAGGTCTCACCGGCCACATTGAATTCAACAGCAAAGGCCAGAGGTCCAACTATGCCCTTAAAATCCTGCAGTTCACAAAGAATGGTTTCCGGCAGGTAAGCTCAGTGCCAAGGCACTTTAATGGCCAAAACTTCCACTCTGTGCCCAATTCCTCCCCACCAATGGGTTACATTCTTTGACTCTGTGCTGGTCAGAACTATAGTCACCTCTCAACCTTCCACTTGGCAGTATGTATCACAACCTTCCACATTGGCAGTATCACATTATATCCCAGCCAATCATCTCCATTCTCCCTCCTAGCCACTGTCAGGCAGTGAACATGAGCTCAGAGATGGCAAACATCATTTTAAGAGCAATATAGATACAATTGTATAATGGAGAAAAAGTGTCATTCCAAGACTCAGAAGACCAAGGTTTTTATTTCCAGACCTGCCATTAACTAGCTTTGTGACCTTGGGTAAATAGTTGTTTTTTCTCTCTGGACCTCATTTCCCTTTTAACATTTTAAGATTCTTGGAAGACAGAATAATATAATCATATATAACAAACATATATATATATATATATATATACACACATATACATGTATATGCACATATACACAAACATATGTAGCATATGAAATCCAAACCATTTTACAGATGAGAAAACTGAGACTCAGAAAAGTTAACTGATTTATTCAAGGACACACAGCTAATAAATGATAAATAGTAGGGCTCAAATCTTGGCCAGCTCTTTCCGCTTTATCATACCATGCTGCAGAAAACAAATTACAGAACAAATATCAAATTCCAACATTATTTGTAAGTTCCTTTACACCTGGGAAGGATTTTTGTTTTTTATTCCTAGTAGTAGGTAAAATGCCCTGAATATAGTAGGTGACTAATAAATATTCCTTGAATTGAAGTTGGTTATTTAGGTTGACAAATAAAACTCAGGTGTGGGGTTACTTGAGTCCTCTGTTCTTTAGGTCTGTTGTCATTGATTTTGCCTTCCCAACCCTTCTTTTGCTAAGAGGGCTAATTGTCCTTTGGAGCCAATGGCCAACATTAGAGGCACTCAGACAGCATACTATTTTCTTGGTAAGGAAAGATTGGAGTCTGGGTTCTGCTTTGGGAAGTTTTAGGGAAGAAGATTTCAGCTCTACCTGAAGAACTTTGCAGGTAGGTGGCTCAGCAGCACTGGGCCTTGGATTTAAATCTGACTCTAGACATTTATTATCTGTGTGACCTTAAGCAAGTCATTTAACCCTGGTTGCCTCAGTTTCCTCATCTGTAAAATGAGCTAGAGAAGGAACAGGCAAACCACTCCATATTTTTGCCAAGAAAACTCCAAATGGGGTCATGAAGAGTTCAACATGACTGAAATGACTAAATAATAATAGCAACCACAGAACCGTATAACAGTAGAATTGAGTGAGTGATTTAGCAATGAAGGCATTTAAGCAGAGGAGAGATGAATACTTGTAAATTCTATGAAGAGGATTCATACTTAAGATTGAATGCTGTGAAAAGAAATCCAGGCCAGCAGCCTTCATAGCTCCTCTAGGTCTGTATGTATCACTCCAACCCTTGAAATACTAAGGATGATAATTAATAATAGTTAGCAATATAGTCTTTAAAGTTCACAAAGAACTTTACTAACATTATCTCATTTTATTCTCACAAAAGCCTGGGAAGTAAATGCTATTATCATTCGATTTTACAAATGTGGAAACTGAGGCAGACAGGTTAAATAACTTGACAAAAGTCATACAACTAGTAGGTTTGTGAGGCAGAATTAGAACTCAGGTCTTCCTGACTCTAGGCCTGGAACTCTAGCCATTGTACTACCTAGCTATCTTGTACTTGACCCTAGGTTAGAAAACATACCCTACAAGGTAAATTCAATATGACCTGGCATGAGCTTGTGCTAGGTAGCACAGTGGGGTCCATCACGCATGAAAACAGATAAAAAATAATGGGTAGATATCCAGCCTTAGAATCATGATGACATAGATTCAAGTCCCTACTCCTAGATATATTGGTTTTATGACCCTGGGCAAGACACATTCCCTCTAGATGCTTTAGACAACTCTCTGAGATGATGAGTTGAAAAGAATGTTATCTATCTGCATTGGTAGAGGGACTTTCCTTATCAAGGAGTTCCCTCTACTAATATAAATGACATGTCCAAGCTCTATTCTTATTTAGACTCATACATACATATGGGAAATAAGTGTGCTCATGGAATAGAATGGACCCAGAGCAGGAAGACCATGAACAATACACCCATGACTGCTTAGGAACAACCAGAGACTTTCAGCTCCCCTCCCTGTATCCTTTAATAAAGGTTATGCCAATAACCTAACCAAGGGTCTGCGCTATTGTATCACACAATGGGAATCTTTGGATTCCAGTACTGAGGCAATTAGGGCAGCTACTTGGTACAGTGGAGAGAGTTCTAGGCCTGGAGGCAAAAGACTTATTTTCCTGAGTTCAAATCTGGTCTCTGATACTTACTAGCTGTGTGACCCTGGGCAAGTGACTTAACCCTATTGCCTCACTTTCCTCATCTATAAAATGAACTGGAAAAGGAAATGGAAAACCACTCCAGTATCTTGGCCAAGAAAACCCCCAAATGGGGTCATGAAGAGTCAGACACAACTGAAATGACTGAATGACAACTGAAACAATCGCTGACTGTCAGGAGATTCTTAGCAGATACGTAGACTTTGTGCCAGGAGACTTCCAAAATCCAAAATTCCAAAATCCTGTCCAACTCCAAGATTCTATGATGAACTATCTCACTTCTATCTCTGTGAATAATCAATAACTGACTGTAAGTAGCTCCATCCCAGGGATCAGGGTAGATAGCTGCCAGAAATCAAATTCAATTCAAATGAATTTAATTTAGTGAACATTTAGCAAGTTTTTACTCTCTGCAAATACTCACAAAGATAAAATGAAAGTCCCTGCCCTCAAGGAGCTTATCATCTATTAGGGGAAGAGAGGGCAAGTCTTCATTGTTTAGTGTACTCACTTGGGTGAGTTTTAGCAGGGATGAGCTAAGGACAGTTTAAACTGGCTAGTTCAGATTGTTAAATTTTCAGTGTGAGCATTTACACCTCAGAAATTGGCAAACTATCAATCAGGGCTGAATTTATTATTTTGTTAATTATCTACACTTAAGAAAGTAATGGAGAAAATATAAATAATGCAAATCAAATTTTACAATGTGCCATGCATTTTCAGAGGCCTAGTTATTAAACATTTACTCCCAAACCCCTAGAACAAGATATAGAAAGGACAGAGGTTAGATACGAGGTAAAACTTCCTGCCTATCCCAGAAAGCCTCTTCCTGAGAGAATCTGTGGTTTCTCCTTTCTTCATGATCTCTAGAAAATTCACTTTCTGTGCAGCCTCCTTCTCTGTAACTTTAATGTTTTGGGTTTGATATTGCTTGAGAGGACTTGTGGAGGTTGATTGCTTCTAAGTCCATAGATTCTACTACAGTTATCCCTTCTACATCACGAGTATTAGTTGTGTGATGCCCCCAGGATATGGAAAATCTACGTTCAATTTTTTTGCCCTCCCTTCATACCAGAGAAGAAGTCTGAATTTTTTTTCTTTTCTTTTCTTTTAATTTTACTAAAAGTTAAAAAATGTTGGTATTATATAATACTATACATATATTTTATGTATTTCTGAGTTTCTAATGTCTGCTAAACTTTGTATGTCATCTGTGGCTTCCACAAAACTCCCCCCAAATTCCCACTTAACTTCTTATGCTGACCCACAATATATTGAAACTGCGACAAAGAAAGTCCCGATGTGGAAGGGTCATTACATATTGTACAAAAGAGTGAAGACACACCCCTGGGGTAGGGGACCAGTATGGTATGTCACGGAAAGGACCCTGAGCTAAGAACTGGGAGATGTGGCCCTAACTCCCTTTAGTACTTGGACAAACAGTTTCCTTCCCTATAAAATTGGAGGATTGAACTGGGTAATTTTTAAGGTCCCATCTAGTTCTCGCATTCTATGGTTTTATAATTTTGCTTGAGATGGCTTTGTTAATCTCATCACACTCTAACCTACTCTTTCTAGAACTATTGGCACACATTTGTGATGTGATTTGTCAAGGCTTAATACATTGGTGACCATTGGTAATGGTCAGTCTAAGACTAAACTGGTCCCTCTCAGTGTGGAAGCTACATGTGTAATCTTGACCTCAGGGTGCTCTGACCCCATGAGCACAGTCCAGCTTCCGTTAACCAGCCTTTACTGAGTCCCCACAGGGTGTAGTTTTGCAATTTGAGCTTGGGATATAGAAAAAAGAACAGGCATGTTTCCTTCCTGCAGAGACCTTCTCTAGGCCAGGATGGTAGAATGATGAAAACACAGACCGTAAAACAGAGTTCATTACAATGGCATATTTTATTCATTTTAACACTGTACATACATATGAATGAGGCAAACAGAAGATGATAATAGAAGTGGCCTTAGAGTCAGGAAGACTTGGGTTCTGTCCTGTCTCTGATACACACAGACTGGATGACTCTACACAAGTCCCTCAGTCTCACAGTGTCTCAGGTCTCTCTTAAACTAAGTTGTAAAGCAGATAGGAACATTCTTGGGTTCTATCCTTATATAAAGATATACATTAAATGTAGAAAATGTTTGTGTATAAGCTCCTTGAGAGTTAAGGGGATTGAAGTTTTTGTCTTTTTAAAAATCTTTTTATCTATAATGTTTAGTGCCTGTCATGTAGTAGGTGTTTAATAAATGCTTCTTGATTAATCAATATTTAATTAATAATTAATATATAATTAATAATTAATTATTATTATAGAAGGAGATTGTGGGAAAAGTTGTGTCAGGGATTATTCCGATAAATCAGAGAGAATGGGTAGAATTCATTAGTGAAAACTCCTTGGAAGAGGTGACCTTAAGCTTCGAGTTTTAAAGAAAAGGGGTCTAACTTGAACACTTCCTAAAGGTCATTGGTGGAATCTTTATAGATATAGCAGAGATTATCCTGGGACCCTCCTGACCATCTCTCATGTCTAGCGCAATCCTTGGACTGAGCTTTGCTCTACTTTTTCTGTGACCTTGTCCTTCTTATGCTCAATTTCACTAGTTTCAGTCTTTGTCTGAACAGAAGGGTCTTTACTGAGAATTAGGCCTTCTATCTTCAGACCATTGCCAGAAAGAATCCCACCCAAGTAAGAGTCCTACTTTGTAGGTCAACCTAACCTAGGCTTTCAGAGCCCCTGCCTTTAAATGCTCACTAGAAACCTCAGGACTGACCCTAGAGTTACCCCACAATGAACAGAGATTTTTAACCTGGGGTCTATGAATCTGTTTTTTATAATATAGTTTATAACTATATTTCAATATGATTAGTTTCCTTTGTAATTCCATGTATTTTATTTTAGTCATTTAAAAATGTTATTCTGAGAAGGATTCTGTAGGCTTCACCAGTCTGCCTGAAGGGTCAGTCTCTCTCTGTCTTTTTCTCTGTCTGTCTGTCTCTCTATTTGTCTGCTTCTCTTTCCTACCCCCATCTCTCTGTCTCTGTCTCTCTGTCTCTCCCTGCCCTATCTCTGTCTCTTTGTTTCTTTCTCTGTCTCTGTCTCTCTCCTGCCCTCTCTCTGTATCTCTCTCTGTCTCTATGTCTTTGTCTGTCTCTCTCACACACACATGTAAGCACAAAGGTTAGGAAGTCACACATGGTAGCACATGACTGTAATAGTACCTTCTACAGGGAGGTTAATGGTGGTGGGATCATTTTATTCAGGAGTTTTATATCAGGAGAGCTAATCAGATATCTGTATTGTCTCACCCCAGTATGGTGACTGTGCAGTGGCCAGGCTGCCTGAGGAGAGGTGAATGAGCCCAGCCCTTCCATGTTGATCAGCAATGTGGTTGGGTCTATGAATGCCCAGTGCATTTCCAGCCTGAATGAGAGAGGAAGACTCATTTTCCAAGATAAATTAGAAAGAAATAGATAGGTAGACAGATGGATGGATAGACAGATAGATAGACTGGAAGAGAGATAGATGGATAGATAGACTAGAAGATAGATGATAGAAAGATGGATGGATAGATAGATAGAGAGATGGATAGACAGATACATAGACTGGTAGATAGATGGATAGATAGACTGGAAGATAGACAGATGATAGATAGATAGATAGATAGATAGATAGATAGATGGATAGATGGATAGACAGATATGTAGACTGGTAGATAGATGGATAGATAGACTGGGAGAGAGATGATGGATGGATGGATAGACTGGTACATAGATGGATAGATGATGGATGGATGGATAGACTGGTACATAGATGGATAGAATGGTACATAGATGGATAGATAGACTGGTAGACAGACAGACAGATAGAGAGATAGACAGACAGACAGATAGATAGATAGACAGACAAATATGGCTCAGAATCCTGAAATAGACTATGAGATCCTTGAGAGCTGGAACCATTTTTGTCTTCACCCTTGTATCCTCAGTGCTTAGCACAGTCAGTGTTGAATAGATGGGTTTCTTGAGCTCGCAGGGCAGAGTCTGCTTCTTATGTTCTCTTTATTCACTGAGTTACAAGTGACCGCTGAGTTGACCCTGATCCTGCCCTTTCCTCTTCGCTAGCAGCTGATTAGGCTCAGAGTGCCTCTTCACCTGAGTCATGCTCCTCTGGTGGCTACCACTTAGCCCAGTTTCGAGTGCCACAGTCATTAGGAATTAGTGCCTTCCTCCTCTAACTACCACCAGGTCCTTCAATTTTCTTCCAACTTAGAATGTGGCATCTGCCAGGAAGTATGCTCCTCTCTCTGGTTCCCATGGCTGCATCATCATGATGATATAAGTGAAAAACTGTATTTGGAGTCAGAGAAGCTGGATTAGAGTCCCAGCTCTGCTATTTATGTGCGTGGCCTTGGTTGTCATTTAACATCTCTGGATCTTATATTTTCACCATGAGATTGTGAGTCTAGAAGATAGTGAAGTTCTTTTCCCATTTTAAATACTATGATCAGCTTTGTCCTTGCCCACCCCCACCTCCCAAAGGCTTACAATATATTTCAAACTGTATGAAGATGGTTGCCATAGGGAAAATCATTTCAGAGACTGAGGGAAACTTACAGCAGGAAGAGACTTCAGTGGCTTGTACCTGACATTCTTTGGTTCCAGTAGGGGGAAAACGGTAGGCAGCTATATATGGAAATACATTAGTTTCACACACACACACACACACACACACACACACACACACACACACACACACACACCCCTTAGACTTACTGCAGCTAGCATTTCCTGGAAACAGAGGAAGTGACTTCTGTACCTGGACCTGCTGTACTTCTGTAAGACAGTAATCCCTACAGAAAGGAATGATACCCTTGATTAAAGTAATCCTTCTTGGTTTTCATTTTTTAATGGTCTCACAGGCTAGAGCAAGGATGGGGAACCTGTGGCCTCAAGGTCTAGGTCCTTGGATGTGACTTTTTAATTGAGTCCAAGTTTTACACAATAAATTCTTTTGTTAAGGATTTATTTTTATTAATTATATATAATTATAATTTTTTTTATTTATTAAGGATTAGTAAAGGAAATTTGTTCTGTGAAGTTTAGATTTGGTCAAAAAGCTGCACTTGAGGACCTCAAGGGTCATATGTAGCCTTGAGGCTGCAGGTTCCCCACCCCTGGAAGTTCCACAAGGGAATCTGTTCTAGTCTCCCTGGGAGAGACTCAGGATCAGCCACAGATTTACAGGTGGGGATGGTACCTCACACAGCTGCCTTGGTGTCCAGGATTTCTTTCAAATTATAAGACAAAACTGGGTCTCTCTGAAAGTCTTCTGCTTCCTTTATTACAAGAAAAAGAGACAAAAATAGTAAAGAGGGTTAAAAAAGCACACGTCCACCTATATATGCTTTATTGTTACAAAGCACTTTTATCTGTATTATCTCCTTTGGTCAGTCAGTCAACAAACATTTATTAGGCTCCTACTCTATATTGTAGGCACTGGGCTAGCTGCTGGGGAAACAAAGTCAAAAGATAGTGAATAACAGGCTCCATGAGGACAGGACCTTTGTATTCCCAGAGCCTAGATCCTAAAACCAAGGGTATACTTAATAAATGCTTCTTGAAAGGAATCAAGTATTCCTGTAGGGTGGGCCATGTGTTACTATCCCCACTTTACAGATGGAGAAACCGAGATTCAAAGAGTTTAAAGCTAGGATCAGTCAGGTGGCTCAGTGGATGGAGCACAGGCCCTGAAGTCAGGAGGACCTGAGTTCAAATGTGACCCTGGGCAAGTCACTTAGCCCCAACTGCCTCACCAAAAAAGAAAAAATATGTTTACGATATACACAAGGTCACACAGCAAGGCAGAACTTGGGCTTCTCTTCTAACTTTAAATCTGATGCTTTATTCATCTAGTAGTTATTAAGTGATCATCGGACAGCTCCGTGCTGCAATAGGTAAACACCCCTCCCCCTTGATTCTCCTGTCCTTCCTTAGGCAAAGAAAGGATACTGGTCTGTTCTGGAGGTTTCCAACTTCCAAACCAATCACCTCATCCACTCCTTCTCTGGAATTTCTCAACAGCCCAACAGGCTGGCACATTCTGCCCAAGCTTGGTGCTGTTGAAATGCTGAGGAAGTAGTTTGATTTCTAATGGTCTGTTAGGCTGAGGTTTCTTAAACAAAGGTGATTTCTTATGTCTATTGGGGTTCTTTCTTTCTCCCCCTGTCAGTGTGAGTGAGTATTAAGAGTTCGTTCTGATTATTTAGATAGCATCATGTGGAGAGCCAGTGGGTTGTAATTGGTAAAATGTCTGAACCAAAAGCTGGGCTCCCCGTCGGTGGCTGATTAAAGGATTATTACCATTTTTTTCCCTGTATCTTTCAGAATTCAGGGTTATTTTTACCATTTTCGAAATTACTATTTTGACTTTAATCACATGTGCTTTCCTTTCCTGGTGTTTTTGTGACTTTTGTCACTGGAGTTGGGGGTGGGGAAGTGGTCTTCTTCAATCTAGTCAACACTATTCATGGGAATGAAAATGCAAAGGCCAGGCTCACTGATGGTCCCAAATATCATCACCTAGAGGCAGAAAGGTGCAGGGAAAGAGAATGGCACTTGGAAGCTGGCAGACATGGGTTCAAAACCTGATTCTGATGCCTGTCAGCTGTATGACCCTGGACAAGTCACTTTAGCAACCTAGGCCTCAGTTTTCTCTGTAAAATAGAATGTTTGTATTAGGTGGCCTCTAAGGTCCCTCTGGTTCTAAATCTATTATCTAAATCTGTGACTTGGGTTTGACTCACAGTTCTGAGACATAGTAGCTATGACTTGGAGTAATTCCTTGAATTTTAGTTTCCTTGTCTGTAAAATTGAAATAATAATACTGTCAATGCCTGCGTTATTGGGATTTTTTTAAAGGAAAGTTACGACACATTTTAAAGTACTTTGGTAATAGTTATCATCATCATTAACACTCCACTCATCAAACTCTTTTGCTGTTCCTTTGAATTTTTTTTGGAAGAGGTAAGGCAGTTAGGTTTAAGTTACTTGCCCAGCTAGTAAGTGTCAAGTGTCAACTCAAGTCCTCGTGACTCCAGGGTAGTGCTCTATCCACTGCACCACCTAGCTGCCCCTGTTCCTTTGAAATTAAAATGCCTCAATATGAAGATTGTTTCACCCACTTCAATCAATCCTACCTTGCTCTTATATGGACTACCCCAAGTATCAAGGGTTGATTTAGTTTCACTTGCTTAAAATGTGCGTTAGAAATCCCAGGCTGGGGAGGCATGGTGCAGAAGACATGGAACGGGAGAGGGACCTTAATTTCATTCATTTATCTTGAGCCAGGAGTTTAGACACTTGAGAAGGATCTTACCTCTAACACTGACTACCTGTGTAACATTGGGCAAGTCACTTAACCTCTCTGGGTCTCAGTTTGCTTATTGTAAAATGAAAAAGTTGGACTAGCTGGCCTCTAATATACCTTCCAGCTCCTTTTCTATATGATCCTCAGTCAATTCACTTCCCTAGGTCTCAGTTTCCATATTTGTAAGTTGAGAATATTGAACCATATGGCCTCTGAGGTCCCTTGCACATCAAGTGTTATGATGCAATGACTTTGTTAGAGACATAAGAAAATGAGAGCATCCTTCAAATAAATATAAGAATTCCTTTATCAGGTACCTCTGGAGACCTCTAGCAAAAGATGGACTGGTGGTATTTGCTGCGTAGATTTTTATGATTAGAGGGGACCATATGAATTATCTGATCCAACCCCCTCATTTTATATCTGAGGAAATAGGCCCAGAGAGGTGGTCAGTCTATAAGCATTTTTTAATATTAATATTTTAAAGCAATATTATTTATTATATCTAATCCACCTCCAGTGGTCACATCTTTGGCCCATGCCCATTTCAACTACTGCTCCCTAGGTCCAGCTATGCCTTCAATGGAGTAGAAAACTTCATATTTTCTAGGGTTTCTTTCCTTGGGCAGCACTAATAGTAATGGCAATAAGTGTATGTTAACTCATCTGATCCTTACAAAACTCTGAGAGGTAGGTGCTCTCTATCACCCTATTTTACAGGTGAAGAAACCAAGACAGACAGAATTGAAATGACTAGTCCAGAGTCACACAACTAGTAACTGTCTGAAGTCAAATTTGAACTATGATCTTCCTGATTCCAAGTCCAGCTCTATCCACTGTACCACCTAGCTTCTTCTGGAGCTTTCCTTTTGAAATCCAACATCTCCCGCCCCACCCCAATCAATTGTCCCAGGTACAAAACTTGATCAGTATGACACTGATATAGTCATCTACGCATGTGTTCAATTTATTTAGTTATTTATTTGTTTATTTATTTATTTATAACTTTTTAAAAAATATGTTTCAAATTCTCTCCCTCCAGCCTTTCTCCTACCCACTGAAAAGTCAATCAATATGATCGTGCATTCGTTCAACAAGCATTAAGTGCCCACTAAAGTGTGATTTTAAGGCATCATACTTAGTAATGAGGATACAAAGATTATATTTCTTCTTTGGAAATCTCTCCAATATGTTCTTCCTTCTACGTTCCCAGCACTATTATCCTACCCAGATCTTTATCAACTACCAATTAGATTATTGTTTATATTCAGTTGTTTTCTAGTCATGTCTGACGCTTCCCGACCTCATTTGGGGTTTTCTTGGCAAAGATACTGGAATGGTTTGCCATGTTCTTCTCTAGTTCATTTCACAGACAAGGAAACTCAAGCAAACAGGATTAAGTGACTTGCCCAGGGTCACACAACTAGTGTATCTGAGGCAAGATTTGAACTCAGAAAGATGAGTCTTCCTGACGTTAGGCTCAGTACTCTATCTGCACTCCCTAGTTGCCCAGTGACTTTAGAGGCATTATCTGAATCCTATATGCTGGTTGGAAGGATTGTCTCCTGTGAGCACCTTTGAAACAAACTGTGGAGCATTGAAGTGGAAAAAACTAAGACACAGAATGTGTACCTTTTATAGGCTTGTAAACCCTATGGGGGTTTATGCCAAACCCTGGGTTGGCAACTCTCCCAGGAGAGTTGCCTTTCCTTAGTATCTAATTTTGGCTACAATTTATAAGATAAAGCTCTAGGGTTTCATAGCAGGAAGGAACTTTAGGGTCCATTTAGTTCAATCCCTTCATTTTACAGATAAGGAAACTGAGGCCCAGAGAAGTGAAATAACTACTCAAAGGCACATATATGGAAATAGTAAATGATTATATAAATTTCAAGTATGTTCTTTTCCTCCTCATGTTCTCTTACACTTACTTTTCTATGTAAATGTTTTTATTCCATGACTGATAACATTTAAGTTCCTTGAGGGAAGGAACTCTGGGGATAAGGGAATAACTGAGAGGCTTAGGAAAGGCCTCCATATATGAGGTGGCATTTGATCTGATCCTTGAAGAGGGCTGGAGGGTGGAGGAGGATAAATTCACAGAGGTGGGAGATGACATGTAATGGATCCAGAAAATTTTCTACTGTTCCATGACCAGTGTGTTTAAGAAAACACCTTCCTTTCTTGTCTTCTCTTCTCCAGCCTTTATTCCAATAATAAACCTGCATAGAACTGAGTCAAGCACTTTTTGGGAGGTCTGTAGTTTTCCAGATGTTCAGCAGCTGTGCTGCCTGATGATG
Source organism: Potorous gilbertii (assembly GCA_028658325.1). Lineage (NCBI taxonomy): Eukaryota > Metazoa > Chordata > Mammalia > Diprotodontia > Potoroidae > Potorous > Potorous gilbertii. The sequence goes on along the minus strand of CM053771.1, from coordinate 230,921,567 downwards.
CTGCTTACAGCCAGCTGCATCTCTTCTCATGAACCTCTCTGGGACTGAAGCTTTATGAAATGTCTTCTGTAACTGTAGTAGCAATTTTAGTTGAGTCCTGCCAGTAGGTTCCCCTACTACTTTTTTACAACTCCTTTCCCCAACATAATTTAAAAAAAAAAAAAAGAACAACCTGTCACATAAAAGTTCTACTTTGACATCACCTTCAACTATCTTTGAAAGAACTGTGAATAGGATGTCATTTTCCCCATAGAAAACTCTCTCATAACATCAATGCCCCTTTCACCATATCCCCAGCCCCTCTTATTACAAATGAAAGTGACAGATCCAATCCTGTCTGCTCTAACGAGAACAGCCATTAATATCCAGACTGGGAGTCAGTGGGGGGAAACAGCTTGGAGAATACCATGATTGTGACTTCCGAATACATTTTCAATCTGAGGTGAGAGTTTACCATAAATATGCACATCCTTTGAAGCTGTCTTTGCTGGGGCCTAGCTGGAAGCTCTAAGGAGCAGGTTTGATTGCCTGGAAATCATCAGCCTTGCAATGTTCCCAGGTGCCAGCTTACCAGCTGGAAGGAAATCTTGACAAGATTTGGCCCAGTTTAGGAGGCTAGTTGGTGGGTTGTTCCCTAAGAGGCACAGTGGCTTTGTCTTTGATGAGAAAATTTCACATTGACAGGATGATGGGGATGGGCTAGAAAGAGAGAGAAAGGCAAAAGTGGGTGGCTGGTTATATGGTTTGAAGGTTAGTAAAAACTTGCAGGATTGGGATGAGGTTTAAAATTAGTCAACCAATAACTCTTCTTGAGAAGTTGACATGTGTTCAGCTCTAGATGTCTTAGAGATGTCTTAGAACTTGAAGGAACCCAAAGAGATCATTTGGTTCAGCTTTCAGGGAGGTAATGAATTATTGCGCCCAATTCCATGAAGGAGAGCATTTGAATGCCTTGCCCAAAGCCACAGGGTTGCTAACTGGCAGAGGAGAGACTACAGCTCAGGCTTCACAGTGCTATGTTCCCACAATAGTGGCTGCATGATATAGACAATAGAACACTAAATTTGGAGTAAAGAAGACCTGAATCCTGCTGCCTCGGACATTTACTAGCCATGTGACTTTGGACAAATCACTTAACCCCTCTGAGTTTGTTTGCTTATATGTAAAATGGGGATAATAGTGTCATCTACTTCTGAGGGTTGTTATAAGGGTCAAATAAGATAATATATGAAAAGCATTTGAAATATCATCCATTTCCAGATAGAGAACTGATGAATTCTGAGTACAGACTAAAAAATATTTTTTCCTCTTACTTTTTTTTAACCTTTTTCCTCCACAACATATCTAATGTAGAAATGTTTTGCTTGATTTCTTATGTATAATGAGTATCATATTTCTTGCCTTCTCAGTAGGTTGGGGAGAGAGGGAGAGAATTTGGAGCTGAAAATAAAAATTAAAAAAAAAATTCAAGCATTTTGTAAATGTTAGCCCGTCTGCAAAGGCACTGAACTGCCATTAATTATATATTTGTTGCCATGTTTTTCTTATTTAAGGATGGAATTGTTACTCCTACATTCCACAATCCAGAAAGATTTTTACACCATTACTGTTTATGTTAGTCTCACTTATAATACCACATTGCTACTACATTCACTCATTCTTATGTTTCCCATAGAATTTGTAGCCTGAAATTACTGAGTGTCTTGGGGAAATACAGAAGACATGATATGGTGCCCCCAACCTTGGACAGCTCTCAATCACCTGAAAAGACAAAATCCACCAGGGACCATGTCCTAAGCTAGGGAGTCATTGCAGAATAATCTGACAAGGCAGTATCTAAGAAGAAATCTCCACCAGCTTTGTCTAGCTAGTTAATTAGCCTCCAAGCCCTCAAACTTTCCATCACTGAGAAGCTCTATTTATCTCTCGTCAAATCCTACCTTTGCTCCCCAACCTTAAAAGTTTTTGTGCATGCAACCATCATGATGTTGTTGAAAGATCACAGAACATGGAGTGAGAAGAATGTAGATTCTATTTCTGGCTAGGCCACTGCGTGATGATGGTGAATACACTTAAAGCCTTTGAATCTCCATTTTATCACTTGTAAAATGGGGATAGTAATATGTGCCACCTGCCTCACAGTGTTGTAAAAAAATATTGGCAAAGTGTGAGCCATAGAAACACAGTTTTCATATACATTTGGACAGTTTTCCCATCTTTGCCAAACTTCCTTGTGCATATTTGTATTTTTTGTGTGTTTGACAATCTTTCCTATTTAACTGAGGACTTCCTGGGGAAGGAATCCATGTCCATTCCCTTTGCATTCCATCTTTCTTCTTCATGTTCCACTCAATACAGGGCTCTGCCACAAAGGTGGCTCAGGCAGTGGTGGTAACTAAGATAATATTGCATGGTCTAGAGGAAAGGGGATTTAGGTGACTGGGCTTCTAGTGCATGTCCTATGACTGACTAGTTGTGTGACCTTGGGTGAGTTCTTTTGCATCTCAGTGCTTGAGTCTCTTCACCTGTGAAAGGGGGGATTTAAGCTAGACATTTTCTAAAGTCCCCTCTAGCTCTAAAATTCCATGACTTCCTCCACTACTTCCTGCAGTTTCCATTGTTCCAGAACCAGGAAAGGATTAGTGTCTTAGAAGTGTCTCTGAATTATGGGTCTAGGAGGGTACTTTCCTGTAACTGTCTCTACTAATAAGGTATCAGGGTAGACTCTGTCCCTCAGTTTTTCCCCACCAAGGGCTTCTTTCTCTGGTTTATAGGTGGTCAGTAGGAGGGACTCTGGAGAGTCAGCTGGAGTATAGAGATTCTAATTGGAACACCTCTGGAGTGACTGATAAATCCTTCATTTTCTACCTCCTTTCCTTATTCCAGTAGCAATTTTCTCCTAGTTAATTAGAAAGTTGCTATATTCTACTACCTCTTCTATCCACCATGAGAGAACTTGACTCATCTGGGCATCCCAGGGACTATAGTCAAAGGTCAGATAAGCTGACTCTGGGCAAGTATAATCTGAAGAACCCTGTCTCCTCTTCCTTCCCCAGACCCTTTCTGATTGACTCTCTTTCCACAAGCCACATTGCTCATCAGCTTTGATGGAAAATTCACTGACTGCAGAAGCTTATCCATATCTCAGCCGGCCAACAAATTAGAGCTACTTAGATTTTCAAACGGGGGCTGCATTTGGGCATAGGCACGGGTTTTAAAGTGCTCCATTTTAAATATATTTATGTAATGTGCACAAATGTGCTTTCTGACTGAGTTCAATGTGGGGAAAGTTGCCAGCTCCCAGTGACTGGTTTCCACAGACTCTTTAGCTTTCATGTCTGGGTGATCTGGAAGGGACCTGGCTTCTAATTTAGTCTTGTAAAGCTGCTTCTGTTGGCCCTGATAAGGAATTCTGCATCTGGAACTGACCAACCCCAGGGCATTCAGATTTGAAGATTTTGGGGTGTTGTTGCCCTTGGAGTTGGAGATCTAGACATAAGGGCAGGAGGATTTCTGGGATCTCTGCAGGAACCTTAGAGATTATCTCATCTAGCTGTGAGGCTATATGTCATACGGAGAAGAGAATTATATTTGGAATCAGAAGACTTGGGTTCAAGATCCTGTTTCCAATACTTGCTAGGTTTCCAGTGACCCTGAGCAAATCATTTGACCTCTTGAGGCCTCACTATTCTTATCTGAAAATTAAAGGGTATCAGACTAGATGATTTCTAAGGTTTCTTCTGGTCCTAAATCCTATGATGACCTGTGCTATAGATAATGGGAAGAACTGGGATTTGAACTCAGGTCCTCTGACCCTTTTTCCAGTCTTCTGTATGGTATACCACATAATAATAATAGTATTTATATGGCTTATTGACTCTAGGAGGTAGGTGCTATTACTACCCCCCATTTTATAGAAATGGAATCTCAGACAGAGGTTAAGTGACTTGTCTAGCACCACACATCTAATAAGTATCTGAGGTAGAATGCAAACTCAGGTCTTCCTGACTCCAGACTCATCAGTCTATCATCCTCTCTTCCACACTGCCTTGCCATAAGGACTCTCCCTCCATCTAGGATAAGACTGCTCCAGTGTTCTGAAGCTAGCCTTCTGCGTGAGATTTACTTCAATGAAGTCTTTAAGACTCTGCCATGACAAAAATTACTGACCTTCTTGCAGCAAGGGAATGATAATATAGGAGATGGCAATATACCCTAAAATTAAATTCAGTCCCACTAACATTTATTTATTGTGTACTCTTCAAAGATATGGGGGATAAAAGAAAAATGATTCAGCCCCTGCCCTCAAGGAGCTTAAAATCTTATGGGGTCATGACATGCCCCATTCTATACAATCTACTGTGTCTGAGCAGAGGGAAAGCAGACACCTGAAGCAGCGGGGAGCCATTCTCCCATAATGCAGTGCAATTCAACAAACATTTATTAAGTATCTACAATGCCTGGTTCCAAAGAAATTGACTCCTGAATTGAGATCTGCTATATTCCCATTTCCCAAGAGGCCCCTATTCTCTCATTTCACAGAAAAACCGCTTTTCCCTCCAAGCACCTGCTCACATCTCCCCTGAAACAGGCCTTAGGAACTGCAGCAGGGCATCCCAGTACAGGCTCATTGGCTAGAAATATCCATAAGTTAACATTATTCACACCCCCAGATGTAGATGTATCCAAAGGAGAGGGAAGACAAAGCCAAAACCAAATACTGGGTTCCTTATAGGTATAGCAAAACACCCCAGGCTCGTCTTCTTTTATATTAAATCATTTTTCTAGGGTAGGCATGCATCCTTCTAAGAGAAATCTCACCTTCCTATTGCCATTCATCTGTAACATTTATTGAGAATCCACTGCAAAGAGCACAAAAAAGCTTGGGATATGACTCCTGCCTTCATAGATCTCAACTTTTAAAATAATAATAATTCTAATTTACAAAGCATCTTATGGTTGACAAAAGACTTCCATTACAACTGCATAAAGTAGGTAGTACAAATATTATTGCTCCCATTTTATAGATGAGGAAACTAAGGACCAGAGAGATAAAGTGACTTGTTTTGGTCACACAGTTATTTGGTTTCAGAATTGAGATGATTCTGTTTTCTGTGAGTAATTTAATCATTTTATTTAATGAGGCCAGCAGGTTATTAATAAAAGCATGGTCATTTGGCCCTCTCTCTTAGACTAAAGACCCATAATAGCCATGGGGGTCACAGTTTATATGCCCTTCAAAGAGAAGGAATTCCTGAGTGGTGACAGTCAACAAAGGTTGGCTAACACAAAGACAGGTGTGGGCTATGTTAATATGAAGGACTTGGAGGTGCATGACTTAGGTCACTCAAATCTTTGTCAGAGATATCAGTTTCCATATCATGAGGTGATTCTCTTGATACTACATCCAATGCCCTTGAGAGGGAGATATGACCTACATACAGGAATCACAAAATCCTAATATCTCAGAATTTGAAGGGACCTCAGAGATCATTGAGTCTAAATGGAATCTGAGTGGGAATCACCTCTGGAGCATCCCTGTCAAATGATCATCCAGCCTCCATTTGAAGATTTCCAGTGATAAGGAGCTCCTTCCCTCCAATGGCTGCCCATTTGCTTTTGTAGAGCTCCAATTTTAGAAAGATTTTTTTCTTACTGAACTTAAATATGCCTGTCTACAATCTGTTGCTCCTAGTTATGCCCTCTGGGGCTTAGTAAAATAAGTCTAATCTGTCTTCCAGATGACAACCCTTCAAATATTTGAAGACATCTATCATATCCCCCTGCTAAGTACTCCCTTCTGTAGGCTAAACATGCCTAATTCCTTCAATCAGTCTTCCCGTGGCACAGTCCCCGAGTCCTTTTACTGTCCTGATCACCCCCTCTGGACAAACTCTGCTTTGACTGCTCTTTTTCTGAAATGGAACCCCCAACTTTGAACACAATACTACAGATGTATCCTCCACAATGGAGGATATAATGTAACTATTGAGTCCTTTGTTTTGCACATCATGCCTCTCTTAATACAGCCTATGGGTGTGCTAGTTAACAATAATACCAAGCACTAAAACCTAAGAGACATTGCATGAGTTTAAAGGAGTGTCTTCTCATCTTTGAGCCTCAGTTTCCTTCTCTGTCAAATAAGGGAGTTGGATTAGATGATCTCTATGTCTGGAGTCAGGAAGACTTTTTTTCCTAAGTTCAAATCTGACCTCAGACACTTAGACACATTTAACATTAGTTTCCTCATCTGTAAAATGAGCTGGAGAAAGAAATGGCAAACCATTCAGTATCTTTGCCAAGAAAACCCCAAAAAGGGTCACAAAGAGTCAGACACAACTAAACAACAACCAACAACATGGTCCCTTCTAGCTATCGTCCCAATGACTCTTCCAGGTCTATGACCCAAGGCAGTGTTCTAAGGAATTTAGGGGAGAGTTTAGAATGCTCAGGGAAGGCCCTATATAACAGATAGCATTTGAACTTGCTCTTAAAGAACTTGGAGAGGCAGAGTAGGGGGGAAGGCATTTCAAAGAGGGAGAAGGATATGAGCCAAGGATGAACTCCCATACCAGGGGTAGTGGGATGGGGGTGCCAAGCAAGTGTCAGGAAGGGATTGCCCCTAGATATATTTCCAGGTGTGTACATTCCCCAGACCTGAATGGGAGAAAAAGACTTCCCCCCAACCTCTAATCTCCATTACCTCTCACTATCTCTCCTCCCTCTGGGCTTACACTTAGTTCCAAGGAACAGTCTTTCTGACTTAGAAACTTACCCAGCTCCACTTTCTTACATAGTGTGACTATCAAGGCAAAAGAGAGGCAATTTTTTCCCAGAAGAGACATGACCATGAAGCTACTGGTCAACCCTGTATACCCCAGATGAGGAATCATTTCATTTCCATACAGAGGGGCAGAGAAGGGAGAGGGAAGTTTCTTCCATCTCCCTTGGTGCCTGTAGATAGCCAGTCTCCAAAACTCTGACTAGGACTCAAAGATCCCCATTTTCCAGATGAGAAAAGTGAAGCACAGAGAAATACTGTTTCTTGTTCAAGACCTCTCAGTGTCATAATAGGCCCCAGTAACAGCCGGTACATATATAGTGCTTTACAGTTTGCAAAGGGTTTCACACACATTATTTCATTTGATTCTCATAAAAGCCATGTGAGAATTAGGTACAATTTTTATAAACAATTTATTACTCATTTACAAATGAGTAAACTGAAGTTTAAAGAATTTAAGTGACTTGCCTGAATTTACAGTCAGTTAATACCTGAGGAGGGATTTGAACTCGTCTTCTTTACTCTAAATCCAAGACTCTATCCACTAAGTAATACTATCTCTCCCAAAAGGACTAATTTAACCACCACACCGGGGCATCACAGGGACTCCACACATGACACATCCAACATCTCTCTTGCCCCCAAGCAATGACACCAGTAAGGTTTTCTGGTGAAAATGGAGAATATCATTGGTCACTTCCTACTTGGATGCTCCATTAAAACCATTAGTTCAAGTAGCATCTATCACTTGGAACTCAGAAAAACAAATTTTATTAGTGTGGTTGCTTTCCCGAGATACTTCTACCCCTGGAGAGTTTAACAAATGAAGTCAGATACCAGTCGGGCATCATCCTTGTCATGTCCATTGGCAGCAATTTTCTTATAAGATGAAAAATCTTGAGTATACCAAGACCCTCTGATAAATCCTCTCCTCGGCACCTAATATATGAAACCTTCTGTCTTCCGGGAGGTGAGAAAATGACTGGTGAATTAAACTTTCTTCCTGTGCTGGAGATTTGCTCAGCTCTCTCTGTGCCAGTTTGACTATAGTGTTTGATCAGCCCACGAAGTGTTTGGAAGAGACTTTATGAAGTTTCCTGAACATTTAACAAGAAAGCAGCTGGGGGTTGTGGCGGGGGGAGGCAGGAAGGGAGAGAAGAGATGAAGGGGTGGGGTGGAAAAGAAGATATTATTAAAATCATTCTGGCACTTGCATTGAAAGAGAGAAGAGATTTGAGCATCATCAGAGTTCTCATCTGTAGAACTCAACTTCTGAAGCCCCAAACTTAGTGGGAAGTCAGCTGAAATCATTAACACTCATCAAGAGGGTCACTTTGAGCCAAAGCAGGCATGGTATGGGCTAGGCCAGTGCTACTCTGGAAAGGTATTTGACTTCATTGTCTTCAGCTAGAGACAGAGAAAGAGAAGCAACTGAACCCCCAACTCCCCATCACACACATATACCTACAACAGTGATTTGGGTCCCAGAATATTTTAGGGGGCTAAATATATTGGCAAAACCATCAGACCATAAGATTATGTGCTATAAGGCAGCTTCAAAATCATCTAGTCAGATCTTTCCATTCTGTAGATAAGAAAACTGGGGAACAAAGGAGAAGTGACTTGCCTAATGTCACAGAAGTATAATCATAGAATGCAGAGCTAGAAAGGATCCTAAAGATCATTCCTTAGCATAATGCCTGACACATAGTAAGTACTTTATCAATGTTTGTTGCCGAATGTTTTGTGTGATGAGCAGTCACACAGAATCACAGATTGTTGCATCATTTGGTTCTCAACAGAAGTTCTGAACAGGAATCACTTTGCATTGTCTCTGAAAGTGACTCCCTAGCCTTTGCCCAGTGACTTTTCTCTAATATTAAGTAAGCCTACTACTCCCTGATCAATCAAGCAGTCTACTAATAAATATATACTAATCCCCACTATGTACCCAGGCACTATGCTAGGCACTTAGGTGTACAAAGATGAAAAGAAAACAGTCCCTGCCATCAAGAAGCTTACATTGCCTCAGGATGGGAAACATGCACATACATACAAGGATATACAGGGTGTCCCAAAAGTCTTAGTGCAATTTTAAGCTTGAGTGACTTAAAGAGTATAAATACCACAAAATACGTCATCTGAAAGTTTAACTATTTAATGTATTCTTATGAATTTTAGTCATAAATGTTTAATTTTAGTAAGATGAGGTACCTTGTCATTATACTTTGCATGTTGTACAGTTCCTGGATGGCATTTTCTCTGACCAGAGAATTGGGAGAGGAAATCCTCTTTCCTGAGCACTGTGCTCATGTGATAGATCTCCATGAGATTTCTTCTTATGAAGGATCATCAAGACATCATGCATCAAAACCTCCTTCTATGGATGACTTAAAGACTAGGATTACAAATGCAATTTTTTCAGTCACTAAGCAGCAGCTGATGATTTTTTTTTACAAAGTTAGATAATTAGCTAGAGTGATATATAGCACAATACAGAGATGTTGAATTTTAATAGGAAGCGTATCGCTATCTTTAAAATGTTAAACAACTAATCTTTCAAACGTTGGGTTTTTTGTCAGTTTTTAGCATTTATACTGCTGAAGTTATTCAGGTTCAAAATGGCACAAAGATTTTGGGGCACCCTGAAAATAAAATAAGTGCAAGGTAATTTTGTCAGGGAGCCCCTAGCAGCTAACACAGGATCAGTAAAAGCCTCATGTAGGAGGTGGCCTTAGAGCTGAGCTTGGGAAGAAACAAGAAATTCTAAGAGACCACTCATTTGGGTAACTCCAATGATTGTTTCTCAAACCTAAATCTGCCTCCCTGCCAGAATTTTCTGCCTGTTTTTCCTATTTCTGCCTCCTGGGCCAATTCAGTTTTAAATTGTGTGTATTAATAGCTTACTTTGGGCAAGGTGCTATTCCAGGCACTGAGGGGAAAAAGGCAAAAACAAGAAATAGTCCTTACTTTATCAGAGCTTGCTGGCTGATACAACAAGCAAACAGATAAAGAATTTCAAGACTGTTGGGAAAAGGCAAGAGCACTAAAAATTAACCGTATAGTAACTGAGCTCTTATGGAAGTTAGGGGTCTAAGATGTGAAGGGAGGGAGGGAGTACATGGGAGAGACCATGCAAAGACATAGAAACAAGACCTAGAATGTCAAACTTGGAGGAACAATAAGTAGGTAAAGCAGTTTTCTAGAACATAAAGCATGTATAACGCAGGAACCCAGTAAGTATTTGCATAAGACTTCTCCTCACGGATAGAGAGAATAATTACTTGACATTATATCCCTATTTGAGGGCAGAGGAGTCAGCTTGGAGGATGAGAGGTCTTCTTGCTTCCAACTTTGAATAAAGATGCCACAGATTCTAGGCTCTCCAGCAGATGAGGAAACTGAGGCAAACAAGGTTAAGTGATTTGCCCAGGGTCACTCAACTAGTAAATCCCTGTAGAAAGAGAAAAAGACTTTGGGAAACAACAGATACATAGGTGAGTCAATGCCGTGAAATATCCCTAATTTCCTAATTCTTCCTCCCTCTCTCAGGGGGTCTCTCTTTCTAAAGGGAGGCTCAAACGGTGAGTGTCCTCTCTTATAACCTGGAAGCAAGAAGGTCTCTCCTTTTCCAGGTTTTCAGCAACTCTACCAATCATCCAGGCACCAACTTTGAGTTTAGATTCTCTCTACCAATGAAAAGAGTCACATATAAATGCACCAGGCTTGAACTCCAGGGTACAATGTGAAGTGGAATATGAATAAAAGGACCTGTGGAAAGGTAGGAGGAAGCTTCTAGAAGTAATAGGGACCATCTGACAATTCTTGGAATGGATAATGATGAGATCAGACCTGGAAGATTATTTTGGTCATTATGTAGACATTTGGGGAAGATGGATTGGTTGGTGAGGAGAAAGATTCAAAGCAGGAGACAAATTAAGTGTTTATTACAATAGACCAGACAAGAAGTAATGATGGTCCAAAACAGGGTAACGACCATGAAAGTGAAGAGTCCAAGAAATGTGGAGGAGGTAGAACCAACAATACTTGGCAGCTCATTGGATATGGGTAATGAAAGAAAGGTAAGAGGTAAGGATGAGAGGCAGTGTGGCACGTAGGAAAGAATGCTAGTTTAGGAGGCAGAGGATCTGAGTTTAAACTTGACCCTTACCTATGTGAAAGTGATTTCTGCCTTCTGGGCCCCAGTCTCCTTATCTATAAAATAGAGGGATTGGATTAGATTATCTCTAAGATCTCTTGCAGCCCTCCACCTGGGCGAATAGAAAGATTGTAGTACTATTAGTAGAAATAGAAAAGTTCAGAGGATGGAATGAGTTTGGGGAGAAGACAACAAGTTCCATTTTGAGCATGTTGAGTTTGAGATGCCATTGGAACATCCAGATGAGAATGTCAAGAAGGCAGGTGGTTGGTGCAGTGGATAGAGTGTTGGATCTGGGGTCAGGAAGTTGCTGTTCAGTCGTTGCAGTCATGTCCAACTCTTTGTGACCCCATTTGGGGTTTTCTTGGTAAATAATAGCTCACCATTTCCTTCTCCAGCAGATAAGGAAACTGAGGCAAAGAGGGTTAAGTGACTTGCCCAGGGTCACACAGCTAGTAAGTGTCTGAGGATGGATTTGAACTCAAGAAGATGAGTCTTTCTGACTCCAGACCCAGCACTCTATGCTTTGCACCACCTAGCTGCCCCAGAATCAGGAAGACCTGACTTCAAACCAGTCTTGTGACCCTGGGCCACACTTAACCTCTGTTTGCCTAATTTCTTCAAGCTGAAAAATGAGGACAATAATATCATCTTCTTCCCAGGATTGTTTTGAGGATAAAATGAAGTAATCATTGCGAAGTGCTTACCACGGCGCCTGGCGTGTATAGTAGGTGCTTAATAAATGGTTGTTTTCTTTTTTCTGGATAGTGGTGGGGAATCAGAGCTCAGGAGAAGGGCGAGGGTGGTAACTGAACCCATGGGAGCTGATTAGATAACTGAGAGAGGACATGTGGAGATGGAAGAGGTCACACCCTTGGGGCATGCTCCTAACTGAGGGATAAAATATGGATGGTGATCCACAAAAGAAACTAAAAAGGAGATCAGATGGGCAGGAAGAGAACCAGTAAAGAAAATGTCACAAGAGCTGAAGGAGCAAAGAGTACATACACTAGGGAAAGATGATCAGCAATGTCGAAAGCTGCTCAGAAGTCAAAGTGTGAGGAATAAGAAAAGGCCATTGAATTTGTCAACTAAGATATCAGAGTTAGCCTTACAGTGTTAGTGAGAGGTATGATGAGAAACTAGGAAACTAGATTGTTAGTGGCTAAGAAATAAGGAAAACTTCAGCAAGTAGAAGCAATGAGCAAAGAAACGCTTTCTAAAAGCTGGCTATCAAAGTGATGAGAGATAGAGGACAATAACTTGAGGGGAGGGCAGGTTAGTAAAAGTGTAGGGGTTTTTTTAAGGTTATGAGAGATCTGGTCATGTTTGTAGGCACTGATGAAGCAAGTATTTGTTAAGTGTATATTATGTGCCAGGAACTCTCCTGGGTGCTAGGTATACAAAGATGATAGAGATCATTCCTTGACCCTAAACCGCTTATGTACTATAGTATAGATGAAAAAATATAGGATATTTATAAAACATACAGAATAAATACACGGTAATTGTAGGGATAGACACTAACCAAGGAGGGAATCAGGAAAAGTCTCTTGAAGGAGGTGCCATTTTAACTAAGACTTAAAAAGAGTCAGGGATCATAAGAAGTGGAGAAGAGGAGAAAAAGGCTTCTAGTAATGGGTAAGGGAGAGAAAGACAGCTGTGAAAAGTCACAGAGACAGAGAATAGAATGGTTTGTATAGAAGGGAGCAAATTGGCATTTGTACAAACTCTTACTAAGGCAAAAATGTGTGAGGAGGAGGGCAGACAAGAGTGAGTAATGTGTAATTAGCCTGGAAAAAAAATGGGTCACAGTCATGTACTGGAGGGTCTCAACTGCCAAAGAGAGGAGTTTGTATTTTATGCTGAAGAAAATGGGGAGCCACTGAGGCTTCTTGAGAAGGAAGACCTGTGCTTTAAGAATATCAGTTTGACAACTATGTGGAAGATGGATTGATTGGAAAGAAAAGAGTTTAATCCAAGGATTCTGATTAGGAGGCTAATGCAATGCTACAAAATCATTTTTTTAAAAAAATATATTGAAGAATCAGATTGCTTACCATCTCAGGGAAGAGGGAAGGAAGAGAGGGACAGCTAGAATGTGGAACTCAATTTTAAAAAACAATAATTTTGAAAATTGGTTTTACATGTAATTGTAAAATGCAATTTTACATGTAATTATATGTAATCTGCATATAATTTTACATGTGATTATATATGGATGTATTAATATTGATAAATGTATCTATATATTTATATTATATTTGAAGAACATTACCAGTAATCGAAATCCAGCTCACTGATCTTGCAGACTCAATTCTCTTTCCCACCCTTCTCTCAGCTCCCTTTTTAAAAATTAAGATAACATTTGCCCTTCTCTAGGCCTCTGGCTCTTCTATTCTGTATTATTTCTTTAAAAATCATTGAATGTCTAAGTTTTTGGATGTGATGGCACAATAATCACACTTACCAATTCTTTCATTATACTGGGACACAGTTTTTCTTGGCGATTTGAATTCCTTGAGGGCCACTAGGGTCACTATCACTCATCTTGATTATCAATTTCTTGTTAAACATTTTTGTTTTAAAATTCGATTCTGTTCGATCCTGTAAGCATTGCTCCTTAGTAGAGAATCCAGAAGCAAAACCATATTGAGTAGTCCTATCTTTTCCTTGTCTTCTATTAAAATTGTTCCCTGTACCGCTAAGCATTGAAGACCAGATATATCTACTCCCCAACCGGTGGGTCCATTGCTATTTGATCTTATTTTTATTGCCAATATAATTTTAAAAGTCTTTTTTGTTATTCTTAGTTAGTGCTCATCCCTAACCTTAACTTATGCTGAATTCTAGGGCTCCTGACCAGCATTTTCTCAAGACGAAGCCTATTTTTCGTACTCATCGTGAGCTTCCCTTCTGCATGTGTCTTTTTAAAAGCTAGATTTGTTGATGTCTCTTTAGTTAACTCCTCCTTTTCCTCTCATTTTTTCTCACTAGTTTCTGTTTTATTCTTCAAAATTTTATTCTTGGGCATTTTCTGTCTTTCCTAGGATTCTTGTAGCACTTCAGTCTATGATATTATGGTCCTTTCTCTGAATGCTTTGAAGTACACTTTTTTAAAGTTCCAGGACCTAGAGTAAGAGTCAGAGGGCAATCTATATTCCTTTAATTATGTTATAAACTCTAAGACAATGGTCTTTCTAACTCTAACAAGCTTCTTCAAAAAGTTGGCATGATTTCCATTTCAGCAACCAGTTCCTTTTTGTTGGCTGGACTGAAGTTCTGAATGGCAGCTACCTGCTTTACTTCCTCCATTTTTATAAGAGTAAAATCATTAAGTCCTGCCAGCTGCTCAGTCAACAGGCACTTAATAAATACCTATTATACACCAAGTACTGTGCAAGAATTTTCCAGATGCTCCACTTCTGGCATAAAGCAGAAATATCAATTTCATTGTGAAATACCAACTTTTTTTCTCAAATAAATTTTCTTTTTTCTTTATTGTCTCCTTTTCTTCTCCACCTGTCAGTCTATTTTATTCTTTCAATTTTGCCTTTAGTTAGCTGTAAAGGTTTATCATCTTAGAGTGCTTACCTTTTTAAAAATTTTATTTTTAATTTATAGAATAAAACAAGCATTTCCACAACATAGTACAATAAAAAAGATGATTGTACATGAAATTGCAAGTCTACTACGCACAACTTGCCTTTCAAATATACAACAAAATCATCATGTAAATTTTATTAAAAAATAAATAAAAATTTTATTTTTTCAATCAACAAAAATCCACCTTTTCTCCCTTCCACCTACTCTCCCACACACACACTGAAAAAGAAAAAGAAAATCTCCATTACAAATATATATGGTTGAACAAAAAAAAAATCCCCACATTGACCATGTCCAAAAAAAGTCCCAATCCGCATTCTTAGTACATCTTCTCTCTGTCAGGTAGTGGTTAGTATGTTTCTTCATGAATTTTCTGGAATCACAATTGGTCATTATGTTGTTAATCAGAATTCCCAAGACTTTCAAAATTGTCTGAGACACTATCTTCTTAACTACCTCTTCATTTCTCAAAGCTTCCTTTCTCTAGCGCCTACTTTCAGTTGAAGGCAGCAGTGATGTAACATAACACTAAGTTGTATCTTCAATTTCTTACCTATCACTTTATCATTCCATAATACCTAAGTGCCTTTTGATGCCATCATTTGTCCCAACATGACACACCATTATTGGGTAGAAGTTGTCCACTTTAATATGTCTCAACAGCCTCTTCATCCAATCTCAGACACACAGTCCAAGAAGAAAGTAGCCCTCATATGTCAGATTGACCTATGTCTGTTTCATTGCCCTCATCAGGGAGTAGCCAGCTACCCTCCTCAAATCTCCTTCTTCTTCCCACCAATGCTGGGTGAATTCTTTTCTGATATAGGGCCTTTCTTACTGTCTTTGTCTTTTGGGATCACAAAGAAGCAGCAGGACCTTTAGATCAAAGGGTATAAAAGATTCTAGTTGCTTTTTTCATTTAATTCCAAATTGCTTTCCTGAATGGTTGGAGTAATTTACAACTCCCCTAACAGTATCCTATGTGTCTGTCTTTCTAGGGTTCCTCAAATACTGACAACTCTATCTTTTGTCATCTTTACCATTTTGCTAGGTGTGAGACAAATCCTCAGTGTTATTTTCATTTGCATTTCTCTCCTTTTTAGTGATTTGTAAAATCACTTTCACATGGTTGTTAATAGTTGTCAACTCTTTTGAGACCTTTTTTTTGGGTTTCAGTTTTTATATCATTTTCCCACTTCCACTGGAGGAATGGTTCATGGTCTTATATCTTTGTATTATTTCCTTATGTTTCTTAGGTCTTATTAGAAGCATTTGGTGCAAAATTTTTTATTCAACTGACAAGTTCCTTCTTATCCTAGTTACACTAATTCTTTTCACATGAAACATGAAATCAAAATCATCTCTTTTATCTTTTGTGATCATCTCTACCCTTTTCTACTTAAGGAAGTTCTCATTAGCAATATATCTATGAAAGGGCCATGATTTGGTTCTATTTTCTAATGTTTTTGTAGTGTAAATTTTACTATTAAAGATCATTTTAAACTTATTTAGGATTTGTATAAAATGTGGGCCAAAACCTATTTTTTTCTGGTTTTCTCTGTAGTTTTGTCAAATAAAGGCTTGTAGATGGTTTAAGTTGTCTGAAGAGCTATTGAGTTCATTTTTTAAAAATGTTCTTATCTGGCCAGTTATACTAGTCTAATTTTCTATCTTTTTAACCATCACCAGATAATTTTTATGGTGGTCACTTTATAACTTGAGGTATGGAAATGCTACTTCCCCTTCATCTCTAATTTTTTATTATTTGCCTTGAGATTCCAAATCCTTTACTCCTCCAAATGAATTTTGTTACTATTTTTGTCTAGTTCTATAAAGTGTCCCTTGGTAGTTTGGCTGGAATAGTGCAGAATCTGTCAATTAATTTAAGTAATATTGTCATTTTTATTTTAGTGGTGTAACCTGATCATGAGCACTGAGTACCCCTTCACCTCTCTAGGTCATTCTTTGTTTCTTGTTTCTTTAAATAATGTTTTATCATAGTAGTTATAGAAATCTTGAGTGTGCTTTGATTGATTACATCCTGCATGTTTTATTCATTTTATAATTATTTTAAATGAAGCTTCTCTTTCTGTTATTTACTCCTGGATTTTATTTTTCCTGTATAGAAATGCTATTGGTTTTTGCAAATCTAAGTTGCTACTTAATCGAAGCAATTAAATATTTTGGTGCATTTCTTTGATGATTCTTTAGAATTTTTTAGGTAAACCACCATCTTGTCTGAATATAGTAGTGATTTTGTTTCTTCTGTGCTATGTTTATACCTTTATTTTATTTTTCTTGTCTTGCCACCATCACTAACATCTCTAGAACTATGTCAGTTAATAGTGGGGAAATGGGGCATGCTTTACTTTCTATAAGAAAATTTCCAGTATTTCCCCATTGCATGTAATACTAACTTTTGGTTTTAGATATATGCTGCCATTAAGAAAGGTCCTTCTCTGCCTGCCTCGTAGGGCCCAGAGAAGTTAAAGTGACAGGTCTAAGGTCACGCTGTCTATAATGCTGTGACCTTGGGCAAGTCACTTAACCTCTTTGGCCTGAGTTTCCACAGCTGAAAAATATAGATAATACTGCATTACCTGCTTCCCAAGACTGTAAGGAAAGTAAGATTTGTAAGCTTTAAAGTACTGTACAGATGTTAGCTATTAAATCTTGGATTGAGAAAAACGATACCACTAGCCCCTGTGCCCTCACTTGGGAATCCTGGCAAACTTTGGAGATGCAGCAAGGCAACGGGCAACCATCCTGGGAAAATGTCAGGTAAGGCTTCAAGATCTCTCAAAAGATCCTGAAATACTGTTTGGGGCTCTTTGAGATGATTTTCAGTGAAAAATCATCTTCCTTACTTACCTTTCCTTGACCCAGGAAGAAACTTTAGAGTTTACCTAGTTCAAACTTTTCCTTTTTGTAGATGAGCAAATTGAGACCTAGAGATGTGGAGTGACAGCCAGTAAGTTGCTGGCCCAGGTTCCAAACCTAGGCCTTTTGACTCCCAATTCCATTGCATCTTCCTCTATATCATCCTCCCTCACCCTGACCCTTAGTTTTCTTCTGATCAGATTGTTGATTCAAGATGGAAATGGCAGGGAACTGGGGTGTAGATGTCGATGTGTAGTTTCAGTAAAGCCTTGGGCAAAGGGAAAGGTGAAAGGATGATGATGGTGATGATGATGATGGTGACGACAATAGTACTGTGTCAAAACCTATGCTCAGAATCTCACAGATTTAGAGACAACAGCATTTTAGAACTAGAATATTTTTGTCCACCATGCCCTCAGTTGATCACATGAGATGCTATTTCTGGAAAGTGCAGTAAAAAAACTAAAATGCCAAACAAAATAAGGTATTTTATCAGAGCCTCAAAACCTATCATAAAAGGTTGGGCAGCTGTAATTTTTGTTTTACAAATGAGAAAGCAGAGAATTAGAGAAGATTTAGAAAGACTTGTGATTTGCCCAAAGCTTCTCAGTTCATGATAGAACCTGGTCTTTTAGGTCATTTTTCTTCATCTTATACCATAACCAAGTTGTCCTTGTGATGATCAGAGGCCATAGGTAAATTCTTAGCCCAGAGATGGGTTCTTGCAGTCTCTTTGAGGCATACTGTTATAGGTATAATGGGAGATTCCCTGTCCATAAAGAGCTTTTGATGTTTTATAAGATTTATAAATTATTTATAAAGCATTTACAAATGCTTTCTCCCTCCTCAAATTACCAAATTTTCTCCTCTCCTTCCTCGCCTCTACCTCTTAGTTTTCCTGGATTGTATCAAGACTAGCTCAAGAACCATATTCTTCAGGATTCCTTTCTTGGTCCTCTCAGCTGCTAGTACCTTACTGTATGGTTACCTTCCATCTTTCACCTTCTCTGTAGGTAGATCATGGAGCAGTTAAGCAAAGTAGCCAACAGAACTTTGGACATGGAGTCAGGATCTGAGTTCAGAATCTTCAGATATTTATTAACTGTGTGAGTCTGAAAAAGTCACTTAACCTCTGTCTCCTTCAGTTTCATCTGCAAAATGGGAAAAAGAATAACTCCTATCTCACAGGATTGTTGTGAGGATGAAATAAGATGTGTTAAGAGTTGTATAAACCTTAAAATGCTGTACAAATGTTAGCTACAGTGGATCTTGTAATGTACCTATTTATGTATTTGTTGACTACTTCCATTAGAATTTAAGCTCCTTTAGGGCAGGCATTGTATTTGCTTTTTCTTTGTAACTCTAGTGCTTACCACAGTGCCTGGCACATAGTACTTCACACATCCTTGATGATAGATTGACCTATCAGTGCACATGTATTTTGTCTTCCTCATTAAAATGTAAACTTCCTGGGGACAGGGATTATTTTTGCTTTTTCTTTGTCTCTCCATCACTTGTACAAGACCTGGCCCATAGTGAGCACTTAGTGAAAGCTTGTTGGCTAATTAACTGATTGTAGGTAACTGTGGATGCACATCATCATTCCTTGGAGCTCAAATAGTTGCTTCTTCCTCAGAATGGTCATCCCTACTTTCTGTAGGAAGAACTTCAGTCTGTTGCCTAGCTCTACTTCCTTCTTTTTTTCCTTATCAGTCACATTGTTCTATGTTTTCTCTCTCTTCTTGATATGAATAAGATTTCTATTCACATTTTCTCTTTTTTCTCTTTATTTTCCTTTTGAAACTCTTTCCTGTTCCAACCCAATCCAATAAATATTTATGAGGCATTGTGTTAAGGACTAGAAATGCCCTCCAAGGGGGAGACATCATTTAAAAGGAAGCAGGAAAGTGGGGTGGGGATGGAGGGTTACACCAAGGGTAGGAGGATGAGAGAATCTTGGTTTGTGGAGTTGCAACCAGGCAGAGCAGCAGATGCAAAGTGTAATGAACTGAGAATTCAGTTTCTGCCCTCTATAAAGGAAGTCATTGGGAGGAAGGTACACTGTCTTCCAGCCCTCCCATCAGAGGGGAGAGGAAGCTGAAGGAGGTGGTATCAATTAATTATTTCCTCTTCTTTGAAAGAGCTCACCATAGTACCAACTTTGATAATAATAGAATTCTGACCCTGTAGTAAGAAGCTAGAATTTAATCTGATTCCAAATTCAGGATTCTTTCCACTGCTTAACACAATATCTGGCACATTACAGGTATTTAATTAATGTTTATTGATTGACTGATAAACTATACTGAGCTTTTTCTTGCTGTTTGGAATATTCTTTGAGAAATATAAACTTCCCTTAGGATGAAGGAGAGAGTCATTTTTAGGTGAGTGAAATAGAGGATATTTTCAGCACATTTTCCTGTGGAAAAATTGCTGTACACAAAAGCATCCTTAAATCATGCATAATTCCATTTGTTATTTTAGAAAGGAGAATATTGCTAGCATCAACATATTCTCACAGCACCCCTATTCACATCTTGTGGAATATTTGGGTTCTCTTGGAAGACAACTTTAAAAATGTCATTTTTAAAAAATAGGATAAATTTGATGACACTGAAACTACAGGCATATCTTTGAAATAAAATTATTAGAAACATTTGGGCAATGTAGAGGCAGGATAAAGCCATCAGAAGTTCATGATAGAATTATAGATGTCAGTGATGAAAGGGACTAGAGAGATCATTTAATATAATCATCTCATTTTGCAAATGAGGAAACTGAGGTACTGAGTAGTAAAAGGACTTGGAGGAAATCATCTATCCACTAAGGAGAAGAACCTCAACTAGAACCCAGGTTTCAAGGTTCCCAGACCATATATCTACTACATCAGTATGACTTTGAGACAACTTAATGAGTTCCAGCTTTCATGGAGCTGTTCTTTGTAAACCATCTGAAATGCTGGGTATTGTTGTGGAGGGTACACTTAGCTGGGGGATATTCATCATTCCTTCTTTTCTCTACCCACTTTGTCTTTGGCAACTGAATAGGCCACTCCTGCTTACAACAATTAGTTCATTTTTTAGCCTATGGAAAATTCTGGATTTTTATTGGGTAAATATTTAGTCTCTTGGGTTCACATGGCCCTTTCTCAACTATTTTATACAGTTTATATTAAATAGTTAGGAATACAATCACCATGTCTCCAAACCTGCAGTTAGGAAAATGCCTAACATTTAGGCAAAGATTTTTTTTCTCTGCCATAATTTAAATTCATGTTATCTCTAAACCCTAAACATAGTAAGCACTTTGACTTGGACTTTTCATGTATGAGGCAAAGTTTTGGGTTACTTGGACTATCTGGGGTGATAAAATCAGTAGAGAATGTTGCAGTGACTGTCTATGGATAGGCACAGGGAGAGAAAGTTAGAGAAAGAGCAGAATTTTTCTTGGAACTCTCAGTCCTTGAAGAAGACCAAATATTTTGATCTAAGACACTTATAGGGAGGTATGGCCCTCGCTGATCTTTCTTTTCTATGCCCTAGATCAGCTCTTCTTTCACCTCACAGTCTTTCAATTTTTTCTTTTCCAAGTTACTTCTGTGCCAGTGATTTTTTCTGGCTTAACTCAATGAGTTGAGCTAGTCCTTGGGGAAGCTCGCTCTCTCTCTCTCTCTCTCTCTCTCTCTCTCTCTCTCTCTCTCTCTCTCTCTCTCTGTCTCCTCTCTCTCTCCTCTCTCTCTCTCTCTCTCTCCCCCTTCCCTCCCTCTGTTTCTCCCTGTCTCTCTCTTTCCTTTTCATTCTCTCTCCCACTTCTTCCCCCTTCTCTCTTTCTCTCCCTCCATATATCTTTCTCTTCCTTATCCCCTTCTCTCCTCTCATTCTCCCTCTCTCTCCTCCCTTCTCTTTTTCCCTCTTTCTCTCACCTCCCTCCCTTCATTTTCTCCTCAAGAGGCACCACGGATAGAGTTAATAGGGTAGACTATCTTGTTTGAAATCAGACAGATCTGATTTCAAATCCCAGATATTTACTAGCAATATGAGTCTCTCTCATCAAGTTTCCTCATCTGAAAATGAGAGGCTAGAATTGATGGCCTTTTGATTTCAATTTAAAATCCCTTTCAGTTATAAACCTACAATCCTATGATTAATACTCACAAGGTTTTAATAACTGAACACTATTACAGATGTAATAATATGAATTGTTGTTTTTCTTACTTTCACTAATGAAATATATATATGTGTGTGTTAAAGAGAAAAATACTTCAAGAAATGGATCTCTAATGGTGCCATTTCAGTATCATGTGATAATAGATCTCATTGCCATTGGATTCAACCCACTTAGTTTATAGATGAATAAACTGAATATCTGTTTAACTGAGGTTAGCCACCCTTCCTTAGGTCAGACAGCTAGAATACTTAGGTCAGACAGCTAGAATAAATCAGCCAACCTCAGTTAAACTGTTCCTCAGTTTATGAGAAAGCTATTTTGTGGGGGAAATGGGATGGTATCTCCCGGGAACTCCACAGTTGCCCTGCATAAACAACACTCCACCTGTAGGTAAGAACAACTCTGTACCAATATTCTCATACTACTCCCTAGAACCTCAGGACCTCTAACATGCTTTCAGACAGGTAGTATCCCAAAATACAACATAAAACTGTAAAGTACCATGTAAATGTAATGTGTTCTAATTCTCACCTGAGATACTATAGTAATAAGACTAATTAATGTATTTATGGCTCCTAGGTAAAGTTTGTACATTTTAACAAGGGTTTTCTGAGGAATATGGTAGAGCCAACTCCTAGGAACTGGTTGTAAATTTTCCTCATGAGTGTTTACATCTCAGGAATCAGCAAACACACAGATTGGGTCTTGGTTTATTGTTTTGTTGATTGTTGGGACTTAATGCAATGAAGAAAAGTAATGAGGATTAAACTTAAAAGTATGTTGTGCATTTTGCTTTATTTTGGAGAGCTGGTTATTTAATGTTTACCAGCACACACCCTTGTCTTCCAGAAATAGTACTGTAATTCAGGAAAATGAAGCAAATGATTGGCTATCAGACACTGACAATTCAGGGTAATGGAGGGGAAAGAGATAGTTTTGGTTGGGTAAGAGAGAGATATACTCTTGGCATATCACCATGATTATATATTTGTTTGACTGTTTGTTTATTCTCCAACTACAGCTTGATCTCACCCTACTAAGGGGACAGTGGTGACCAAGGAGTATAGGCAGGATTCATTGTATAGAAAGTGTCTTGGTTTAAGGGTAGATCTGATCCAATCAGCCCTTTTAGCACTTGAGATCCCATGATGGCCCCTTTTCCAGGCATGATGAAGGTATATGAGCATCACCCCTACGCATGGGGACCCTAAATATAAATTAAACTACCAGGCTTGAGAGACTGGGAGTAATATACCAGTGGAGATCATCCATTGAGCTGTGGGTGGAAACCAAGTGTCAAAAAACTGTAATCATAAGATCTTGGGTTTGTCTATCACTGAAAATCTTTTCATAGTATTTTCAAGGCTGTTATCTATACCCACCCGCATCCCCAAAGCAAGACAGGTATCATTATCCTCAATTTTAAGAAAAATAAAAGCCCAGACAGAGTAAATAGTTTGTTCAAGGTCACATTATAAATTAATGGCTGAGCTGAGACCAGGACCAAAATCTCCTGACTGCTCATCTTTCTGCCTGGCCATCAGGCCTCTGTTGGGGGGTCAAGGAGATAAGAACACTATGAATATCAATAACCCTTTGGCTGCCCTAGTTCAGAAAACACTCATAGGCGCATTCCTTCATTAGCTCCTCACAACAAGGGCAGGCCAATTTTTATTTCCATTTTACAAAAGAGGAAATTGAGGTGCAGGGAAGTAAACAGTTGGCCTGACATCAACTAGGGCTTCAAATGGAGATTTGGGACCTCCACCCTTTCTTCTGAGTCTATTGCCTTTTTCATCTCATCATATATATTTCTCATTGACAAACGACCAAAGTTTTCAACCCAGACCTTATATCCCCAGTCCCTCAGAGCACATCCAATCTAAAGAGATTGAAATGACTCCCAAAAGGTGACTGGTTAATTAGAAGGCTTTGAGAAAACTCAAAGTTATTGTTGGAGACCCAGTTTTGTGTGCTTTCAAGTTAGTATCTACCTGCGTGTTTCCTCATTCCTTTGGACACCACAGGACTCAGAACTTGCCATGGCTGCTATCAGATCTATCCTGGGCAGCACAACCCACAAATAGTGCCTAGGCTGCTGTCAAAGGATGGCCACTACCTCCAGGGCTTTTACTCTTCATGCAGAGTCCCCCAGTCCTCAACCCTGCCCCCAGGTCATCTTAAAATCCTTTTTCCCATTCTGAATCACAAGAGTCTTCACCCAAAGGCTCTTCTTCTTCCCCTCCCCCAATCTCCACCTAATCTCAAAGACTCACATCCCAAGATGTTCACAATCCTTACTTTCTGACTCCTATACTCACAAACTGCACTGACTTACAACCTCACAACCATCCACAGGGCCAAATCCTCAAGCCTATTCCACCATGACCTGTTTACCTATAGCCCAATTAACCACAGCAAACAGCTCTTGCCTCTGTCCACCACCACCACCACCAACCTCCACTAGACCCAGCCTTAACAGTTAGTCCTCATTGTACTGGCCTCTTCTCCATCCTGCCTTACAACTACCAGGGGTGAAGAACTTGCAACCTTGAGGCCACCGTCTTCTAGATCCTTAAGTGTAGCCTCTTGACTGAATCCAAATCTTACAGAACAAATCCTTTTAATAAAAGGTCCATGCCTACATCCACCAGCCAGACTCCCTTGCCTGGCAGTCAGTTTGCATACATGGAAGAAAACGTCTAAAATGTCTGCAGCAGTGCTTCTGAATACAAAGGACAATTCTCTATATGTACATAAAATATTAAATATCATAGAACAGTGTGCACACCCACACACACATATAGAGTTGTTAGAAAACCCCCGAGGGTTTTTAAAAATTAATCATTTTTTACCTATTTGAGAAAGAATAAAATGACAATTGGAATTGCAGAGCTTTGCCCTGGAATCTATTTCTCATTCTTGGGAGCCAGCAACGTATTGTGAAAAGAGCACAAGACTCTGAAGACCTGGGTTCAAGTCTCACGTTTACCACTTACTAGCTGTTATAACATTAGCCTAATAGTTCCAAATCTTTATACCTCATTTTCTCTATCTGTAGAATGGAGAGAGTTATGCTTATACTGGGCATCTCCCTGTATTGTGAGGATGAGCTGAAATAGTGGATGAGGCAGCATTTTGAGACTGTAAAATGCCATGTCCATGTGAAGAATTCACCTTGAGTTTGCCATAGCTTCATGGGTCCTGGGATGGAGCAATAAGCAAAAAAAGAAAAAGTGATCTGAAAGAAGATGCAGCTCCCTCTCCGCCCCCCCACTCCCTTTCCAGTCTTCCACCTTCCACCCCACTGCTGTACTCCAGGATCCAATGCACTGGCCTCCTGGCTGCTCTGTGAACAAGGCACTCCCAACTTACATTTTATCTGCCTGCCCTCCAGGCGTGCCATGTTTTCCCTTTTCATCTCTACTTCTAGATTCCCTGACTTCCTTCAAGTACTAGTTAAAATCCCACCTCTAGGGAGCTTTTCCCAACCCCTCTTAATTTTAATGTCTTTACCTCCACTGATTATTTGCAGTTTATCTCATACATACTTTTTTAACTCATAATTGTCTGTTTGTTGTTCTTACCATCAGGCTGTGAGCTCCTTGAGAGAGGGGATTGCCTTCTACCTTTCTTTGTTAGCTTTGTCCTTAGCTTCACGTCTGGTATGAAGTAGGTACTTAATAAATGTTTATTGACTGACTGGTGCTTAGCCATTATTTCTAATGCAGGGGCTGTGAACATCTGAATTATTGTAGGGTTCTAGCATGGAGGCAGGTAAGATTGCTTGAAAGAGTAAATAGACCTTTTCCCAGTGGCCTTTGAAGCTACTTATAAACTTTGCCTTTAAAAATACCAGGATCCCAGAGTGTTAAAGCTGGGAAAGGACTTTGGAGAGAAAGTCTTCATCCTTCATTAAAGGATGGAAAAACAGGTTGAAAGAAGGGGAGAGGTTTGTCTATGGTCACGTAGCTATTCAGTCAAAGAACCAGAACTGAAACCTAGGTCTAGGTCTAGAACTCCTAGGCCAGTGCTTTTCTTGCTATTTCATATTTTCATGGGTGTTAACTCTTGTCAACAGTAGTCAGAGCCCTGGATACTGTCCAATGGTCTGGCTCTTGGGAAGCTCTTCAGCCAGTTTTCGTAAATATTGTCTCATCCTCCCCAGGACCCTCTGACTCCCCCGATGGTACTTGCTCTTTCCCAAACTATTTTCAGCAATTTGATGCCTCCTAGCATAGTGTGTGAACCCTGTTTATTCTCACCAGGCTCACCAGGGAGCCCTGCTGATTCCTTCTTCTTCGTTGTTACTGTGTTTGAATTAGCATCAGTAACAGATGGGATAAAAGCTAGGAAAATGAGTGACTCTGAGGAATCTACTTTAAGGTACTGTTCAATACTTTGTTCAGCCACAATTCTGAGAAAGCAGCAATTTCCCAAATGTCTCAGGAATTTCATTACAACTCTATATGATGTCATGTAGACGTGTACCATAATAATTCCTTATGTTTTTGTATAGTATTTTATAAAGATTGAGACCTTAGAGATCATCTAGCCCAACTTTCTCATTTTATAACTGGAGAAACTGAGGCTAATGACTGGTAAAGTATCTTGTCCAAGGTCATAGATGAGCCAGGGTTCAAATGAATATCGTTGGACATCAAATCAAGAACTCCTTCCAATACAATATGGTGCTGATTTGCATAGAAGTATAACATTTAGTCCCAAGGCCTAGATCTGACAGCTATATGTCCTTGGGTGACTTATTTAATCTCTCTTAGTTTGCTTATCTATAAAATGAAGCTAATAACACATGCACAATCCACTTCGTGAGGCTGTTATAAGGAAAGCCCTTTGCCAACTGTAAATACTTGTACAGCATCCTCAGGACTACCTTCCCAACATGTGTTTATGAATCGGGTCTGGGGGAGATGTAAAAGAGAAGTCCTCAGGGGTTTTAGGAGATCCTGTGGGCACTCCTAAAGCTTTAACCCTCGAGCCTCTGCCTGGGAACTTTAAGAGTCTTTCAGTAGACACAGTCAGCTTCAAAACAATGGCATCTACTGAGAAGGAAGCCCCCTCAGTCTGGAGCCTATTTTCCCACACAAACATAGAGTGTCAGTGGGGAAAGCAGGCACAAAGTTAGAATACGCTGGTCATGAGACGCCTATAGGGGAAGCAAATGTGGCCCAGGCAAGTCATGCCTCAGATATTGTGGGGCTTTCTCTCTTCATGCTGTTTTAATGCTGTCTTTCACATCCACTGCTCTAGTTCCGAGCCCAGCTCAGCTGCATTCCCCGGGTCCACCCCTCTTTGCAGCTCAGGCTAGTTCTCTCTTCTATCCAGTCAGCTCTCTTCTCTGCTGCCTGAACTCCTTGAAACCGCATCCTGGCCCTGACTGTGTCTCTTATTGGGTGAGTAACTCCATTGCAAGAGCCATGTCAAAGGGGAGTTGGAGGAAAAAATCCCATCTACCGCCAGCCTACCTGCCTATGGGACAGGCAGAAGGGTGATACTCTACAAGGACTACTTCTGGAGATGGCAGGCTTAACTTTTTAAAGGTCAGATTCTGTCAGGGAAAACACTTTCATACCTTATAAAGGGATAACAGGGTGTTATGAATGAATAGGAGTCAGCAAGGTGGCACAGGGTCTAGAGTGCTTGGCCTGGAATCAAGAAAACCAGAGGTCAAATGAGACCTCAGAAAATTACTAGCTGTGTGACCCTGGTTAAGTCACTTAACCCTATTTGCCTCAGTTTCCTCATCTGTCAAATGAACTGGAGAAGAAAATGGCCAACCCCTGAAGTATCTTTACCAAGAAAACCCCAAATGGGGTCACAAAGAGTCAGATGTGACTGAAATAGAACTGAACCATAAAAATAAGTTTTACAAATAACTAATGTTTATAATGTTTACAAATAACTAACCATAAAAATAAATTTTACAAATAACTAAAATTTGGAAAACTAAAGTAGTATATAAATATAATCTATATATTAAGTGCCAGCATTTTAAAAAAATTAACTATTTTGATGGAAAATTATTCCAAGATATGTTACATAATTCCTTTACTTCTCAAAGAACGTGGATGCAGGATCGTTATTTACTTTCTCGGTCTGTGACAGAGTCATACACCCATGGACTGTTGAAGTAGGTAGAGTTATTTGCCCCTACACTGAAAAACTCCAGATTGCTATGTTTAAAAAAATGTATTCTGGTTTTTCACTTTATTTATAGTTTGTCTTTTCCTCCTTTTCCTTTGATCATGGGCTGTCAGTTATTATATCTCATTGCTGTCAGCATGCCTGCCACTGTCTAGTATACTACCCCACTGCTTGTCCATTTTTAAGTTGCTGCTTCAGATTTTCTGTGAACTAGAAAGCCAAACAAAGAAGGTTGGCAGAACTATGTGTAAATTAAAGTGAATATGCTGAGGGGAACTTGAGGGACTCTACTGTGAAAATGGAGTGTTGGTACATCAAATTGTGATATCTGTCTTGGTAACCATTGCTCCTAGGTAAATTTCATTTAACCTTGGATTCTCAATTGTGATTTTTATAAGTGAAACTATCAAGAAGCAACCTCTGTGTTTGTGAGGCATGATTTAGAAACTTGTTTGTGTTGACTGTCTGACAATGCTAAATCAATGAGCCTTTACCAGATGTTAGAGATTCTTAGAATCAGAAGGGGATCATTCAGTCCAACTTTCATCCAAATAAGTCCATCCAACTCTATGCCAGTGGTCATCTGGCCTCACTTTGAACACTTCCAGTGATAGGAAGCTCACTGCCCCACAAAGAGGTCCACTGCGTAATAATCATAACACATTATATAGTACTTTACTCACAATAACTTCGTGAGAGACATAAGGGAAATCTTTCCTCAGTTTCATCAATTTCCTTGATGAGGAAACTGAGAGCTTGGTGATTTGCCCATGCTTGCATAGCTACAAAAATCACAGGCAAGATTCAGATCAGGTTACCTAATTCCAAACCTAGCATGACGTTCATTACATGCAATTAATTCAATTTAATAAACATTTATGAAGCATCTACTAGGAGCAGGGCACTGTGTTGGCTACAAAGGCAAAAAGGAGATGGTACTGGCCCTCCAGGAGCTCACATTTTCTCAGTTTCATTGCTGGGCAGCAGCAATTATTAGGAATTTTTTGCTTTCCTGGAGCCCGGCACTGCTTTCTTTTTCTCCAGTGGTCCTGCACAGAACAAGGAGAACAAACCTGATCTCTCATCCACACGATAACCCATCAGATACCTGAAGATGAATCCTAAATCATGTCCCTTCTCTTCTCCAGTGTGCGTGTGTATGTGTGTGCGTGTGCATGTGTGCCCATAAGCATACTCATGCATGTGAGCTCACATAAACATAGCAGATACACGTGTGTGTGTATAAATGTTCAAATTACTATTAGCACTCCTTTCATGGAAAGTTTCATCGAATAGTGGTTATATTCAGTAGCTGGAAGAAATACAAATCAGCACTAAGAGACACATTCGTAAGTCAAAATCCAATATCCATTCTGTGCATGTTGCTTGGTTTCTAAGAGGTCCGCTGTTATTTCTAGGTAGATGAGCTCCTGCTAATTTCTGTGACTATGTAGGTTGTATCTTGGGTACATCACACTGTATGGGCTGCACACTTAGAAACCTGAGACTTGGCACAGATTCAGAAGAAAAAGGATAGTCTATTTCTTATCATCCTTATCCCTTTTAGTAGGTATATAGGAAGGAAGAAAGAAAGGAAGGTAGGAATAAAGAAAGGACATAGGGAAAGAGGAAGGAGGGAGGAAAGAAAAAAGGAAGGAAGGAAGGAAGGAAAGAAGGAAAGGGAGGGAGGAAGGAAGGAAGTAGGAAAGAGGGTGGGATAAATGAAGGGGAGGAGAAAGTAAGGGAGGAGGGAAAGAAAGAAACATTTATTAATTTCCTACCATTATGTGCCAAGCACTGTGCTAAACACTTTAAAAATATTATTTGATCCTCACAACAACCCTGAGAGGGAGGTGCTATTATTACCTTGATTTTACAGGTGAGGAAACTGAGGCATTCAGAAGTAAAGTGATTCTCCCAGAGTCACATGGCTAGGAAATGCCTGACACGACAGTTATCCCTTTCACATTTTGGGGGTGAAGGGTGTGGTGCCCCCACAAGCTGGAAAATCCATGTAAAAATTTTTGGTCCTCCCTTTGAAACAATCTGAACTACTATGGTATTAAAAGATAAAATATAGGCATACCATACGATAAATACTATACCTGTATTTTATGTATTTCCAAGTTTCTAAATTTTTTCCGTGTTTGAGACTTCTGCAAAACTTGCCCAAAATTCCTATTTAATTTCTTATGCTAACCCATGATATATCAACTGTGATGGGGAAAGTTGCAATGTGGAGGGCATAATGTAGATTTGAACTCAGGTCTTTCTGATGCTATGCTTAATGCTCTATCCATTGCACTACTTAGCTACCTCTAGCTTAGCACCTTAGCACCACCTAGCTGCCTCTAGACATCATAGGATGCTGTGTGTTCATCCTTCCCTGCCGAAGAAGACCTTGCCATCAGACTTGCACTTGACTTTGTTTTGAGTGATGGAGGGCTGTGCAGGTCACCAGCCTCACCTCTCCTCCAGAACCATCTGAATGCAGTGACCAGATATTCATCAGGATGCCTGGAGATGACCCAGGATGAGGCAATTGGGGTTAAGTGACTTGCCCAAGGTCACACAGCTAGTGAGTGTCAAGTGTCTGAGGTAAGATTTGAACTCAGATCCTCCTGACTCCTGCACTGGTGCTCTATCCACTGCACCACCTAGCTGCCCCCCTCATAGGATGTTAGAACCAGAAGGAACTTTATAAGTCATCTTACCCAGCCCCCTCATTTTGCAGATAAGGAAACAGACCCAAAGAGTAAAAGGGATTTGCCCAAGATCACTAGCTAATTAGTGGCATAACTGGGACTTGAACTCTAGTTTGGCAAGCCTTGTTTGCTTTCTGTGTTATATTATCTTCTAGACTCTTTGGTAATAGAGACTAGACTTTTAATTTCAAAGTACAGGAAAATGGCTCTGAACCCTCTTGTCAACTTGTGGTCTTAAAGAATTGCCTAGAGCACTGAGAAATTAAGTTCCCTGCCCAGGGTCACAAAGTCAGCATATGTCAGAAGCAAGATTTGTACCCAGGTCTTTTTGGCTCTAAGGTGATATATCTATCCATTACAGCTCCCTGAACAGAAACAAGTAACCAAGAGATGAGTCTTTGGGGACCTGGGGAAGAAACAGAGTGAGAGAAAATTGGAGTCGGTTGCTTCTAATCCATAAATGGTCCTAAAGTCTCTGGTGATCTCTTCTAGATTGATGGAGAGGCAGAAAAAGTGGAAAGAAGAGGCAGGATCTTATACACCAACTATGCATGGCAGGGAGCAGAAGTGAGAAGAGATTTGGAAACAGGGAATAAGGCTCTTAACAGAACATAACCCTTCACATTGTCCCCATCCGCATCATCATTCACCAATTGAATCTCTTGCTAATCACAGGTGCATGTATGGCCAATGAAATTCTTCCGCCCTGTCCTCTGTGTAGGGTGAATGATCGTCTTGTCTCCTAAATCTCCTGATTCTGCCTCTGTCTAGACCCTTGACTTCTTGCTTCAGCTACTTTTCAACAACTAGAATGGAGGGTAGTTGCAGGCTGGGGATTAGTGAGAGAATCACATCATTGAGTCTAATTAGTGCACCAGTTTCTTTCAGGCTAACAAGAGGGGAGGGAGGAAAATTCATTTCCTGGCTGAGGTTTGGGGGCACTAATTGGCTTCCCTGCCATGTGCCTAGGGGAAGATGCATCACTCAGAGTACATTAGGATCCTGCTCAGGCAGAATCATACAATGGTAAAGACTTCAGTCTGGATGAGGTCCCTAGTTTGGGGGGGACGATGTAGTGGGAATGAGGAATGGGGGAGGCAGGGAGAAAGTATAGAGCAATGAGGTGGTACTGTGCTGTTGGTCTACATGGTGACAGGCTGAAGGTTAGGAAAGTAAAAAGTTTAGTCTTCAATTCATTCAACACTTATTAAACATCTGCTGTGTGCAAGGTACCGGAGGAGAGGCAAAGATACAGATGGCATGGCCTCTGCCCTCAAGGATGGATGACCAAGGTATAAGGAAGATGCATGGAGTGGTTCAGGCAAGGTGCTAGATAAAATTTGAAGAGAAAGAGATCACTTTAATCTGGGGCAAGCAGTGGGGAAGAATTGTGAGCAGTATTAAAGAAGGCTTCCCTGGAGAGGTTGCACCTGAGTTTAGCCTTGAAAGAAAGAAAGGACCTCAGTGAGAAAGATGAAAGGATGTGGAGGTGGGGTAGTGGCAGGATCCCTTCCAGGGATGGAGGACACAGGGGCCAAAGGCACAGAGAATTGAGAGAGCATGATGAGAGCAGGGGATCTTCCAATATACGAGGAGTTCCAGCATGAGATTAGGGTGCATGAAGATTTGTCAGGTTGTAGGAAGACTTGAATGTCAGGGACAGGACATTAAACTGAATCTGGTGGATAAAGGGGAGCCACTGAAGGTTTTTTGAGAGTAAGAGTAGCATGATGCATTTAGAAGGCTACTTGGGCAGAAATGGAAAATGTGGATTAGAGAGGATCAACTGAAGGTAGGAAAATTAATTAGGAGGCGGGTATAATCCAGTGGTAAGTCAGAACTCATAAGTAGCTGGAGGGCCTGGCTCATTTTGCCCCAGGCACAAGACTATCTAGATCCACCCCCTAGTAATTATGCTAGTCTTTTACACTACTCAGCCTCCCAATTCTACCAAATGCTAGCCTCCTTATTTTATAGATAGGGAAACTGAGGCATGAAATCTCACAACCATTAGATGGTGAGCACCTGAATAGCAGGGAGTGTTTGTTTTTGCCTTTCTTTGTATCCCCAACTCTTGGCATAGTACATGGGACAGAGGAAGTCACTTAATAAATGCCCATTGACTTGGGACAGTTTTCCTTTGGGTCACATGGAGAATCTGAACCAGAAAGACCACTATTCTCAGACAACTGTTAGAAGTCTGATAATCAACTCAGTAGTACTCCTCTTTCAGCTTGCCCACTCTGGTTGAGTGGATCATGGCTCACTCCAAACCCAAGTAGCAATCACTTGCCTTTCTTACTATATATCCATCTGAAAGAGAGATGAGGAAAGGAGAATGAAGCCACTAAGGTTAGCCTGGTTGATCCTCTGATCAAGAACATCAGGTCCCAAGACACGGGAACCAAGCCTCTTTTGTCTTTTTTTGTGGTACCCAGGTGACCAGTTGGTATGAAAAAATGTCAGGTGCAGACCTAAGAATTAAACTACATTCTGTTTCCATAGCTTTTGTCTCCAAGGAGCCTTATAGACTTTGCATAGCCAGGAACTTTAATCCTAAAGGCAGCCCTGAATTGTGAGCAGAGTCAGGCAGAAGCATTTTTCCAGGCTTTGTCATCCTACACTGATAAAGGATAAGAATTACCATTGGAAAGGAATAGAAAAAAAAAGAAAAAAATGGAAAGGAATAGAAAGAGGTAGGGAGAAGAATGAATCTGAGCAGGCTGACACTTAATAAATAAAGTTAGGAGGCCCAGTGTATAGAGTGCTGGGCCTGGAGTCAGGAAGACTCATCTTTCTGTGTTCAAGTCTGGCCTCAACTGCTTACTAGCTGTGTGACCCTGGGCTAGTCACTTAACCTTGTTTGCCTCAGTTTCCTCATCTGTAAAATAAGCTGGAGAAGGAAATGGTAAATCATTCCAGGATCTTTGCTGAGAAAACCCCAATGGGGTCATAAAGAGTCAGAAATGACTGAAACAATAGGTGTAATTATAGATAATTTGCTAACTGACAGAAATATTTTTAGACCACAACTCAAATATTATCATGTATAAAACTGAAACAGTGTGGGTGGAAGAATGCAAAGGCTTCTCCCCATTTTCTAGGTATGGAAACTGAGGGGTAGAGGAGAAAAGTAATTACTGCCGTGGTTATACAATGGCTCATAGATTTAGAGCATCCCAAAGTTAGAAGAGCCCTGAGAAGTCATCTGGAACTGTGAGTCAAGACCCGAAAAATTTGGCAACAGTATTAGGTTTCTGAACATGCAACGGCCAGAAATTAATTAAAAATTAAGCACATCATGTATCTGAGGTGTTTCTGTCAGTGTTTGCCTGTGTTGCATCACAGAACTTCACAGCAGCCTTGGTTCTGAACACACAGCATGCACACTTTGCATTGTACATGCCCTCAGGCCATATAACACCTAAGAAATGCTGCTGAAAGGGGGAAAGAAATCTAGAGTGGAAAACTTTAGAAAGCCCTGGTCTGGTTCACCTGAGGCATGCACCCCGATCTGACCTTCCTGACAAGTGGACATCCAGTCTGTGACCAAATCCTCCTAAGTTAAGACTAAGATAAAACATGGGCATACTCCATTCTTATTGGGTTTTTTGTCCTTCATTCTTGAAGAGGACTATGGCATCAAGAGATGACATGACGCAGTTGACTTTGATTTGAGTGAGGGAGGGCTGTACAAGGTCACTAACCTCACTTTCTACTCCTGAGCTATCAGGATCCAGAGGTCTGATATTCATCAGTATGGCTGAAGATGGCCCAGGATGCAATGTGAGACCCTGGCCCTTTCATTTTTATTGCAATATCAATATATACCTAGACCTGGTACCTAGAAGCCCTGGCACTCCAGTCTGTATGCCTTCAACTCAACTAGGAACTGGGAACTGAATATCCTAGGACTAGTGAAGCTCCAAGAGGCAGCCTGGCCTCTCAGGAAGAACTGAGTTCAAGTTCTGCTTCTGATACATTTTGTCACTGAGAGTCTCTGAGATGCTAAATTATAACCCACTTGTCAATCCATATGGGTGGAGGGAATACCAGGCACTGCCTATACTGATTAAATCACAAGTCTCGATTTTTTTTTAAGGATTATCCAGCTGTCTGGGAAGAGTTACGCTTTAGCATGCTCCAGAGTGTTTGGATAAGAACTCCTGCCCCCAGAGCATACTGGGAGAACCCTTGGTGCCTAGTAACCAAAGGCTCAGGGCCTTGTGGCTGTCTTTCTTATTCTCCCAAAAGAATATGCAAAAGGAAATTACGATGTGGAGAAAGGTTACAATCACATATATGTCCCCATACACTGAGGGCAGATATACCTAGCCTAGCACTTAGTAGGCACTTTGTGGTTGTTGTTCAGTCTTGGTGATCCCATTTGGGGTTTTCTTGGCAAAGATGCTGGAGTGGTTTGACTTTTCCTTCTCCAGCTCTTTTTACAGATGAGGAAACTGAGGCAAACAAGGAGAAGTGACTTGCCTAGATTTCACACAGCCGGTCAAATTTGAACTCAGATCTTCCCGACTCTAGTCCTGGCCAGCTCTATCCACTGCTCCAGCTAGCTGGAAGTGCTTAATAAATGGTTATTGATTGATTGAGCCCCAACTCCAAATTAATATGGCAGAGATCCTTGGTATGACTGGTCATCACACTGGAATCTGGGCTGTACCAGATATCTCGAGGCTGTGACTCTTTTTTTGTAAGGTTCATAGCATACCACGTCTTATGGGATGGCTCAGTTCAGATGAAGAGAAGTACTCTGCCTAGTAAGTGAGGAGGTAAGAATAGGAGAGACTGAAATGACAAGAGGGAGTGAACAAAAGTTTGTCCTAAGTTGCCAATAAGGTGGAGGGAGGAGAGCAGCACTTGCCCCCTGCAGCGAACCTCTGCCAGCCCTGAATGATGCTTCTCTACTCCAGAGGGAAGGTGCCCCTTCCCCCTCTGCCATGCTCCATTTCTGGTGTCTCTTCTATCTCCTCTTCTTGGCATTTGTTTTATTGGAGTCCAGCCATGCCATAGGACCTGGAGATGGACTCTGGTAACATGCTGTCCCCTCTTCTAGTGTGACTGCCCCTGACCTAGTCATATTTTCTTCTCTGTGCTGGCAGCCCCATCCCCCAGATGAATCTCCCTCAAATGCTATGCTCTCTGGTTACTACTCTGCCACATGAGCAGGATAGAGAGTCTATAGCTAGGTAACTTGGGGGTGCACAAGAGGGAGCAGAAGTTAATAAAAACATAATGTTAACAACAGGGCCTCATCAAGTGATGGCAAACACTGACAATTTAGGAGACCTCAGGCTGTGGGTTACTCACATAAAAAATGACTTCATCCTTTTCTTCTCTGGGTTGTATACAGAGCTCTTCTGAAAATTCTAAGAGATATCCAGGCAGGATTTTATAACCTCAGCCTTCATAACACAGCCCTGAGCACTGGTGATATGTGGAGCAAGACTAAGATTTGGAGAGGCAGAAATGGAGTGGGAGAAGGTTATGGACTCAGAAGCTCAGAGAGGAAGGACTCTGTTCAAAGTCACAGTAGGAGGCTACCTGAGAAAAGGACTCAGGAGGCCCCTGGATCTGTCCTCAGAATTATTCTTTTCAACGTTCTTATCAATGACTTAGTCAAAGTCATAGAGAGTGTACCTGTCACATTTGTGGATGACAGACAAAATACAAAGAATAGTAAGATGCTGGATGACAGTATCACTATCCAAGAAGATCTTGACAGGCTAGAATGATGGGCTGAATCTAATAAGATGAAATTTAATAGAACTACATGTAAGGTCTTACTCTTGCGTTCCAAAAAATCAGCTGTACAGAGACACAGAGATGTAGCTAGCTAATATATCCTGTGGAAAAATTCAGGTGAGGGGAAGGAGGAGGGTAGACTGGAAACTCAACATGAGTCAACAGTATGGCATGGAATCCTAAAAAGATTGGCAGCAAGGATGGCATAGTGGAGAGAGAGCTAGCCTCAAAGTTGGGAGCTGTGTTCAAATATTGCCTCTGCTAAATACTTGCTGAGTGAGTGACCCAGGGAAGATGTCACTTAACATTTCAGTTCTCTAGGCAGCTCTCTAAGCTGCAGAGAAGGGGCTGATCTGCATTAGTTGAGGAGGTGCCCTCACCTGGGGTTTCCTTATATCAATGAAATCACAGGTCCATTCTCTAACCCATCATATGATTTTAGACTGCATTAGATGGAGACTGCAGATGTATGGTATCTAGACCAATAGAGTATTTAATGCACATTTTTTCCCTGGTCTGACCACAGCTAGAGTGTCATGTTAAATACTGAATGCTTCATCTTGGGAGTGACCTTGAGGAGCTGCAGCAAATCCAGAGGAGAGAGTACTTAAAACCATGCCCTAAGATCATAGCTCAAAGACAGTTGGCTAGTGCGGTGGATAGAGCATTGGGCTTGGAATCAGGAAGACTCTTCTTCCAGTGTTCAAATCTAGCCTCTGATACTTACTAGATGTGTGACCCTGGACAAGTCCCTTAACCCTATTTGGCTCATTTCCTCGTCTGTAAAATGAGACCTCAAAATGGGGTCATGAAGAGTCAGAATGACTGAAAAACAAAAAGGATAATGGCTCAAAAATATTAGTCATGTTAAGTCTGGAAAAGAGGCTGTTTGGAGGAAAGGAAGGGTGAGCAGGGATGAGATAGCTCTCTCCAAATATTTAAAGGCTACCTTGTTAAAGAGAGTCCTATTCCCCCTACTTGGCTCCTGTAATAAGGAATCATAACAATGGGTGGAAATTAGAGTGATTGGTTTTGGCTCAAAATAAGAGGAAATGTACTATTAATTGATGCTGCTTCCACCTGGACATTGCTGGAAGTCTTTAAGCTGGGGTTGAATGACCACTTGTCAAGGATGTTGTAAACATACTGTTCAGCTGTGGGAAGGACTAAATGGTCTCTGAGGTTTGGTCCAACTTGTTAATGATTACAGGATTCCTGTTCCTTGATCCAGAAGCCTCATCTCTCACACCAGTGCGAGGGGCATTGGGTTTTGGGTGTTTTGTTTGGTTTTTTTTGGTGGCAAAATGAAAACCAGAAGGTGACCTAACAAGTCTTGGAAATGTTGTTGCATGAGAAAAGGTAACCAGCTGTTCTCTATCTTTGATGAGATCACAGCAAGAGGAAGTAGGTTAATATGACAACATGTAGCGTTTAGGTTAGACATCAAAAGAACTTCCTGGCATGATTCATTTAGAAAGGCTTGTTGAGATAGGTTATAGAATGACCTCCCCTAGAGGTCTTTGGAAAGTGGATAGATAATGATAGTCACATTCACATAGGGAAAAATAAGCTAAATAAATTCTTATAATCTTTTCTTGTCCTGTGATGCTATTACCAAGTTTTTCCTGTTCTTTTACATAAGAGAACCTGACAGAATCACTTTCCATGTCTCTTTCTTGGTTTTCTTTTCCTTAAAATTCTCCTGTACTTTTTCTTTTATCTTCACATGCTTGCAGATCCCCTGAATCTTTCCCCAAAATTCCCACCCTCTTCCCTACCTGGTCTTTTGTTCATTTCCAGTGTGTTAATTCTGGTCCATATATCTCATCTTCCTCTCCATGCATTGAATGGACTTCCACCCAAGGACAGAGAAAATGGCCTTTCAAGTGTCTTCCAGGCACAGAAATCTATGATACTTTAGTTATCTCCTGACCCCAGCGCCCTAAAAACGTTCACAATTCTCCAGGTTTCCCCAGATCACCTCCTTGGGGAAAATTCACCCCCAATGTCTTCCCAGTCCTCTCCTATTGATCTCCTCAGATCGGCCAGTGGCATGTGTCAGAAGGCCTCAGCATGGACAACCATCTCTCCTCCTCCAACATCTCCGACAGCCTCTTCAACACCACCCTGGTCGTCACCACCATCCTGGTAAGCCAGGCCTCAGCCTCTCCTTTCTCAATATCCCCAGTTCCCTAGGATGGTATGCCCCTCAGGGCTAGTCAGTCATAAAATTCCTGGTGAGCAGCCAATCCCGGTTCTAATCATAGCACTGAGGCCAATTGATGACAGTATAATTAAAGTCAAGTTGCTGTTTCATTTGGAAATATTATTTGATGGGTTCCAAGGCATCTGAGGAGGAAGGCTTGAGTGGGGTGGTGGTACTATGCCTCTGGAAGTAGGGCATCTAGAATGCCCCAGACAGCTGCTTGCTACAAAGAGAGTGGAACACTGGGTAGTCCAGATGGAGAGGGGCCTGGTCTTCCTGAACAGCTCTTTCTCCCTAGACATTCTGCTCAGTTCAGTGCCCCTGTTGTGCAGGGGCAGGATGGGCTTCCACAGGGAATAATTGAGTATATGGGAGAAAACCTTCCTTGTTAGTGGCTTTCCGGGTTGGGGAATGGACAGAAGTAACCTAGACACAGTGACCCATGGGTCAATATATAGAGTGTATTCCTAGCCTTAGTTGGGAACCCATTTCACCTTGTTCTTAAGAGTCATGGGATATCTTTGAATCCTTCACACATATAGCATTATTAACCAGGCTGTCTTAGTGATTATCTAACAAAGAAAGGGAAAGATATGGAGAATTTAAATATGTGATATTTATATCATAAGCCATGAGTTCCCCCAGACATGATTCATTATCCTTTCATTCATTCAATTAATATTTCTTAGGCACCTACTGTGTGCCCAACCTAGTGCTAAGTGCTGTGGGTGATGCAAAAACCTTATAGGAATTTGAGGGGATATAAAGCCTATGTGCAGTGGGAACCCAATTGCTGGCTTCTTTCCCCCGGAAAAAATTGCTGGTGACACCAGTCCTTTCCAATAATTGGGAAATGTTTGATGATTCTGAGAGAGTCTCTGGATCTCCCAAGAGGTGGTGAGCCAGGATTGTTTCATCTATTGTCATTGTATCCCTAGAAACTCACATAGTGCCTGGCAGATGGTAAGTGTTTAATAGATGCTTGTTAATTGATTGATTGCTCAAGGTTACACAGGGCAGCAAATAGTAGACCCAGGATTTGAACCTGAGCTACTTGACTCTAAATCCACAACTCTCTCCACTCATTTCTTAATAACTATGACCTATTCAAATATGTAGTGTCAGACTACATTCTCCCTAAATTTCAGTACACGTCTGAGTAGGGTCCCTGGCTGGAGTTACCAGTCAGTGCATGCTTAAGGAAAGCAAATTTATTGATTGATCGATTTCAGCCAAGAAAAATAGCATCTGAGAGAGAAATCTGCTGGAGGGAGGAAACAAATATATCCTATCCCAAAGTCAAATAGTAGTGGCCTTTAGTTGGTTGATGTTTTGGATGATTCCCGAACATAATTAATAAAAGTTTGTTGAATGAATGAATGAATATGAATAATGGAAAGTTTATCATAAATATAGTGAGGATTCAAATGTTTTTTTTCCAAAGAACCTCCTTCCAAGTTATTCCTAATCCTATTAGGGTTTTCTTCCCTGCCCCCCCATAACTTCTCATCACTACTGTCCCTCCTCTAC
This sequence comes from Potorous gilbertii, assembly GCA_028658325.1. NCBI lineage: Eukaryota > Metazoa > Chordata > Mammalia > Diprotodontia > Potoroidae > Potorous > Potorous gilbertii. The sequence continues at coordinate 230,881,608 of CM053771.1, read as the reverse complement.
GGCACATAAACTTATACTGGCTATGTGTTAAATACAATTACTTTGAAAATTTAAAGAAAATGTTAAATTAATTCAAAAGGACAGAAATTTCAACAGAATTTCATGACACACCTTGAGATTCATTTTAATTCACTTCAACAATCAAGCATTGTACTCAGGACACTGTACATCAGAGGTGTCAAACACACAGCCTCACCAGCGGCTTGAGCCCCACAGCACTCCAAAGTGCTGCCAAACCAAGTGAAAATGTAACTGGGAAATATTTAACAAAAATTCAATATAGCAAAGCATAGATAATGCTATATGTATTTTTCTAAATCAATATGAGCTTACAGGGATCCATATGTACCAGTTTAGGAAGAAGCCTTTCTCCATTTGAGTTTGCCACCACTGCTGAATATTGCACTTTGGAATACAAAGACAAAAAGCCCTCCCTTGGCTAATGTTCTACTTAAATAACTGGAACCATTTCCGAGTATGACCAAACCAAGACTGGAAATTTCTGCCCAGGCTTTTTGTCCAGCTTTGTATTCAATCCTTTTTAAAGAATTGACTGGACACCTGCTCTGTGCCCAGTACTGTGCTAGACATTATGCAAGATATGAGGGAACTATGATATGGACTCTACCCTTGAGGAATTTATAGGCCAGTTGAGGAGATAAAACTGCTATACAGTCCAGCTGGGGAGAGACAGAACTGGTACTCACAAGGCAGGGAGCTCAAGGGACAGCCTATGACTTAAAGTACTAAGGGACTTCAGTCAAAGGAGATGTCAATCGGAGAAGGCTTCATGGAGGAAGTAGGAGTTCAAATTGACCTTGAAGGATTGGCAAGATTTAGACAAATGGAAAGAATGGGCAAGGGAGAATATTTTAAGTGTATGGAAAAACTTGAGTAAAGGATCAGAGATGGAAATGATCAGGACACACATGGGAGAAAAGAGAGGGTTTTGGCCCATTCCCACAAACATAGCCCATGCTTAGGACCTTGTTATCATTCAGTGTCCATCTTGAAAATCTCCCATTTAGAGCTTCCCCTCTCTGACCACCACCTCGTTATTCTACCCCAATTCCTCTCCCCAATCACTTGTACCTACCCTTCTTGAGTCTTGCCAAGTGTGTGCTATTGAGATGCCAGAGCTAAGATGAGAATGACAGCTGCCTAGTTTTGCTGCAGGAGAACCCATACTTAATGCTGAAGGGGAACCACCAAGAAATGGAAGGCAATGACCGCTATGAAGGCTTCTGCGTGGACATGCTTAAAGAACTCTCGGAGATTCTACGCTTCAACTATAAGATTCGCCTTGTTGGGGATGGAGTATATGGTGTGCCTGAGGCCAACGGCACTTGGACAGGAATGGTCGGGGAGCTGATTGCTCGGGTAAGAAAGGGACTGTGGGTTGGCTCAGACCTAGATTAAGAAGGTAATGGGGAAAGAAAAATCGGGGTCTATATTCATATTCAGCATACACTACCTGTCATAATCAATAGTATTCTTTATTGGAAATATTTTATTGATGCTTTGATGGTGGAATTGTTTTTATTACATCACTATCATTCCCATAAATCCTCCTCCTACAAACCTTCCTTTGTAACAAAGAAAAAACATTAAGGGAACAAACCAGTTCATTAACCATACATCTCACATCTGTAGTTCCTTTTCTCTAACAAGAGAATGAAAATATGTTTCATCACCCATCCCCTGAAATCAAGATTGGTCATCATGTTAATCTGAATTCTAATGCTTTCAATATTGTCCTTTCAAATGCTGTGACCATTGTTCTCTTCTCTTGGTTCTGCTTTCTTTGCTCTGCATCAGTTCATTCAAGACTCTCCAAGTTTTCTGAAGTCCTCTTAAGTTATTATTTCTTATTGCATTTAATCAATGGAATATTCTGTTAATATTCCATAAAATTAATCTATTGGAATTTGTTCAGCCATTCTCTGATCAATGGACACTGAGGTTGTTTCCTGTTATTTACTCATGCAAAAAGTCACTATGAATATTTTGGCATATATGAGACCTTTCACTATCTTTGACGTCTTTGTAGTTTACTAGTAAATTTTTATGGGATCTTAATTATTCAGAGTGTTCTGAAAAATAGTAAGGCTTTAATAAATGTTTCTCAATTCAGTAAATATTAAAAAATTTATGAATATTCCAAACTCGTTGCTTCTCCAACTAAAAGTTTATTTCCTTGATCATAACTCAAATTGGGCTAATTTGCTATTTATAAGAACCTGTTAAGCAAGAGGTGACAACTATGGGGGAAATAAGCTTGAGGATATTCTGTCAGCTGAATGAGTAGTACTTATTTTATTGCTTGTCATTATTTTTCCATCTCTTTTATCTTTATATAGATAAGGTGGTCAAGGACAAGAAGTATGCTCAGACGCTTGAGTGTTCATACTTAGTCTTAAGGACTAATGTGCAAGATGGTAGGACAGAGGAATTATATAAGAGGAAGTAGGATAACAAGGAAGTCTAAGTATTCTTGGTACAAACACAAGGTTAAATAATCTTTGAAAAAAGGTCTTTCTGCCAACAGAAAATAACTAATTCGTTGTCAATCCTAGAACAAAAGTAGAATCATAGACTTCAAACTGGAGAGGAGTTCATAGAATTCATCAGTTGTAGGTCTGGAAGAGGGAACTTTAGCTGTCACCTAGTATGCCTCCTCATTTTACAGAGGAATGGAGAAGAGAAACCTAGACTCAAATTAATTAAGAGACTTGTTATTGAGCTGGGTTAGAGAACTGGGACTAGAACCCAAGTCTCCTGGATCCCAAACCTTATTGTTGTTTTCGTTCAGTCATTTTAGTTGTATTCAACTCTTCGTGACTCCATTTGGGGTTAGAGTGGTTTGCCATTTTCTTCTCCAGCTTTTTTTACAGATGAGGAAACTGAGGCAAGCAGGATGAAGTGACTTGCCTAAGGTCACATTGCTACTAAGTGTTTGAGACTGGATTTGAACGCAGATCTTCCTGACCCCACACTCTATCCACTGAGCCACCTGACTGCCCAAACTAGTATTCTTTTATTATCGTGATCAAGGTTTTTAGTTTTTGCAGGTAGGTAGGTATGTGTTTACCTTAAGTTTAAGACAGATGTCAATGACTCAGTTGAGAGAGCATAGCTGTGGGAGTCAAGATCTCTGAGTGTTTTCACATGCCGAGGGACACAATTATAACTGTCCCTTCCTCTCTCTGAGCCTCAATTTCCCCACTTTCCCAATGGGATGATGAAGCAGTGTCAGACAGGGGATCAGTCCTTTAAATAGGGAGTCAGTAAGACGACCTGGGTTAAAATCCCACTCTAGACACTTATTGCCGTGTGACCCTGAGCAAGGCACTTAACTTCTCTTAAACTCAATTTCCTCATCTGTAAAATGGAGTTAATAATGCAGAATTATATTAAGGATCAAGGGGTAGAATGTATACACAGTACTTTGCAAACCTCAAAGCAAAATACAAATGTCAATATAAATAAGAATAAATAGTTTTATTTGCGGTTAATGGTCTTACTGTTGTTATCCCTAACTTTGGCCCATGACCTCCCAGCAGGAAGGAGGTTAATGTTGAAAGCAGTGATGAGATGCGCCTTGTGCTCTGACTTAGAGAAGAGTGGAAAATGAACCCAATAAACTATACTTATTTGCAAAATATGGGCAGCAATGTGGTACTGCCCATGCATAGAAAGATGTCCAGCCCTAGTGCATTTAAAAGCAACAGCCTTGCAAAACACAGACTTACATACAAATCAGCTGCCGAAGTCTGGGAGCCCTAGAGAAAAACACAATGGGAGGGAGAGTTGGGGAGAGGGGCTGTGAAAGTATCTGCAGGGAGCTGCTCACCCCCTGCCAATGAATACATAGGCATTACTAAAGGAGGATTTGCTGTTTTTCCTTTCCTGTTTAAAGACTCCCTGCTGGGGCATTTCTTTCCTGCATTTGTTTAGAATCCACAGTGGGGATGAATCCACAGTGGCTAGATCAAAGGTGGAGATCCTGTGGCCTCAAGGCAAGATGTGTCCTTGAGGCCCCAGGTTCCCCACTCCTGTGCTAGATCATAGGAGGATGAAACACAGGGTCTCCCATCCTCTTCTGCTGAACTATTTGACCACCTATGTCCTAATCCTGGACTCTTCTGGGTATCCTATATGAGGATAGTCACGAAAGGATGGAGTATATGACCTCTGGAGGAGACTTTAAAGTGACAAATTCTCTACTCATGGGAAAAATTCATGCCCTTTTCCTTCAGGAAGGCTTCATGAGGAAGTCTCAATGATTGACTACATCTGTGGAGAGGAGTTTGAGTGGGGACACCTGTTGAATGACATCAGGAAGTCAGATTGAGACCTTTGATTAAATCATGGACAATCTATCGGTGTGAATAATCTACATGGGTTCAACCCATCAAGGGTTGAACATAGTCTCCGAGGGTCATGAGGCCTGATTCCCTACTTTACAGGGTATAAATGATTGGACCACATGCAGTTCAAGACCTTGGGCCAAAATGGAGGATCCGGGCGTTGCCAGTCAGTTTCCAACTTGAACCAGCTATGCAAGGGCCATATGCCTTTAAGATATCCTCCCAGGGAAGAGCAACAGTCCTTGAACCTTGGATCTGATGCATTCCTACCCTGCAGGAGTAAATGTCTCAGCCAGAAGCAGTGAGGTTGGCCACAGTCAGCTCCTCCTGAAGTATAGAATAAATTCTAAGAAATAATATAGAAGGGAATCAGTTACAGAATGTGAGAGCTATTGTTCATCCTTCTTTTAGAAGAGGACCAGTGATATTTATTAAGCGCTAAGGATATAAAGAAAGTAAAAAACAAAGATTCCTGCCATCAACAAGCTTATTAATTGGGGAGACAACATGTCAACGGTTAGGTGTATGTTGTGCATCCTTCATTTCTGTAGAGGACCAAGGATGTTATGGGGAATGTCTTGACTTGTGAGTGAATTGTATTTAAGTGAGGCAAAGCTGCACAAAGTAGTCAGCCTCACTCTCTCTTCCTGAGTTATCAAAGTCCATTGGTAGGACAGAAGTCAAGATGCCTGGCAATGGACCAGGATGTAGTGGGTGCCCTTGGCATGGTCAGTGCCTGACCAAGCTCTAAACATTCCACAGTGCCTGGTTCAGTTGCCTTAATGACGAATTGCAGAGATCACAAACTTGTTTAAATTGAAAGAGACCTCAGAAGTCATCTACTCTAAGTCCATCGTTTTGCAGATGTGGAAAATGAGGACCAAGTTAAATGACGTACCCAAGTTCACACTCTTAGGAAGTGACAAAGCCAAGAATAAAATCCAAGTTTTCTGACTCCAGGTCAAATGTAGGCTCATTTCTCCTTGTGCAGCTCCATGAGGGCATGGATCACATCATAGCTAGATTTTATATTCCCTTAAGGTCTAAAACATTGTTCTGTGCACAGTAGGCACTTCAGTATAATTTTGTTCAATTAAATTTGTCTTACCAAATTCTGTGAATGAATGAAAATGCACTTGTTTAATGTTTACTAGATGGCAAACACTTTGCTAAAACCTGGGAATACATACAGAATACGTTAGATAGGCCCTGTTCTAGAGGAGTTCATACTCTAATTAAAGTAGATAACACATAAAAGTCCAGTTTCAAGGCAGTTAGAAAGGCCTGGTGATCCTTCATTTCATCAAGAGGAATGGAGTTGTTGACTTCCATCTCAGTCAAAGTCTGTGCGCAGTGAAGCAACCCAGACAAAGGGTAATCCCTTGTGGACTTGAACTTCCGCAACCCCACATCCAATATCCCAATTCCTGGAAAGAGTATTGGATAACCCAGAATGAGGGAAGGAGGTTAGGGGAAAAGCTGGAAAGATAAGGTGTATCTGGTAATACCACCCTGGCCATTCCAAATGGATATCTTAGGGTAGGGTTCAGAAGATAATCTTTGAATATCTTAGAGATACAAAATTTCGTAAGGGAGAAAGTCCTGGACCTACTGTCAGGAGACTTGGTTTTGAGTTCCAATTATATTATTTGCTAGTTGGATCACTGTGGATGTCATTTCACTTCCATGAGACTCAGTTTTCTCATCTGTAAAAGGGGGATAATCATACTCACACTTACTTACACTGTCTCCTTCAATCAGTCAACAAGTATTTATTAAGCGTCTGCTATGTTCCAGTGTTGAGGATACAAGTACAAAAATGAAACACGTTTCTAGTTGCAGCTCTACTTAACAAAGAGCTTATATTCTAATGGAAGAGATATCAAGTGCATGTGAAACATATAGATTACAAACACATACAAAATAGATACAAGGTCACTAAGACCATTTGGGAAGGAAAGAAGTAACAGTTGAAGTGATGGGGGGGAGACGGACGGACCAGGAAAGTCTTCATGCAGAAGAAGGCACCTGAGCTGTATCTTAAAGAAAGAAGCAGAGAGAAGGAGGAGGCATGGAGATCAGCCAGTGCAAATGCATGGAGATAGGAAGTAGAGTGTCATGAGCAGGGAACAGAGAGAAGCTAATCTGGATAGATAGTAGAGTATAAGAGGGGGAGTGACATCCAATGAGTCTGAAGAGATGGATTGGGGACAGGTTGTGCAGGGCTTTAAAAGCTAAACTGAAGAATTTATAGTTTATCCTAGAGTCAATAGAAACTCCCTGGAGTTAGTTGAGCATAGGAGACACATGGCTGGATCTACACTTGAGGAAAATTGTTTTGGCTGCAACATATAGAACGGATTGGAGTGGGGAGAGTCTTGAGGAAGGGAGACCAATGTGGAAGCTGTTGAGATAATCTAGATAAGAAGTGAAAAGGGGCTTGACCTAAAGTGGTAACCATGTGAGCGGAGAGAAGGGGTCATAGGTTAGAGATGTGAGCACAGAACAGCAAGGTCTGGCAACTGATTGAATACATGGGGTGAGGGAGAGTGAGGCATCCGGGATAACGTTTTGTTCCCAGGTTTGCTATAAGAAAAGCTATTTGTAAGCCTTAAAATGCTATAGAAATGAGAATATTATGTTTCTTAAAAAATGGAAATGTTAATCTATTGCTCCATTCACACCTTTTTTCCTGTCTAATATCAGGGAGGCCTCAGCTTGTTTTTGGCTGCATAATGGACCTGGGAGCAGTGCTGCCCGAATGGGGCTAAAAAGAGGATTTCTGTCTTGTAGCCGCTTGTTGACCGCTATAAATTGGCTCATGCATGCAGTGATAGTTTGTCTGCTGAGGGTTAAAGGCAGAGGAAGCAAAGGCAATGGATGAAGAAAGGCTATTGGGAAGTATTATGGTCTTGGCTAGGCTACCCGAAATCATCCCCAGAGCGTACAACTAGAGGAATGTATTTGAAAGGGAAAATTACTTGACTTGTCAAATTAAGATAACAAACATTTATTACACACTTACAATGTGCCAGACCAGGCACTGTGCTCAGCACTGGAGAAGCAAAGATAGATTTAAAAAAAACAACAACATCCTTTGCCCTCAAGGCTCTCACATTCTAATGGAGGAGACAACATAATGACTGTGTATAAACAAGATACATACAGGATAAATTGGGAATCATCTCAGAGGAAAGACACTAACATTAATGGAGACTGAGAAAGGGTTCTTTTTAAAGGTAGGACTTTAGCTTAGATTTCAAGGAAGCCAAGAAAACCAGAGGTGGAGGTGAGAAGGGAGAGAACACCAGGAATGTGGCACAGTGAGTGAAAATGCAGAAAATAAGGCGTCATCCAAGGAATGGCAAGGATAGCAGTGTCACTGGATCAAATGTAAAGAGGAATAAATGTATAAGATTAGAAAGGTAGGAAGCGACTGTAATGAAGGGCAGTAAGAAGCCAGAGAATTTTATATGTGATCCTGCAGGGAATAGGAACTCTTTGGAGTTTACTAACTGTGGATTGGGGGTATCATGGTCAAATTGTGCTTCAGGAAGATTACTCTGGCAGCTAAGTAGGGGACAGAGTGGAGTGGGGAAAGGTTTGAGTCAGGGAAACCAAACCAGTAGGCTACAATAATCCAGGAATGAGGTGATGAGGGCCTGCACCAAGGTAACAGTAGTATTAGAGGAGAGAAGAAGATATATACAAGAGATATTGAAAGACTCAGCAACACACTGGGGAAGGGTGAGGTGTGTAAGGGAGAGTACAGTCAAGAATGAAACCTCTCTGGTGAGCCTGGGAGACTGGGGAAATTGTGCCCTCAACAGTAATATGGACATTAGAAAGAGGGATTTGGGGGGGGAGGGAGAGATAGTGAGAAATGTTCCAAATAAGAAAATTTTGAAAGGGCGAAATTAAGTTCATAGAATCTTGGAATTCTGTCAGTTTCGAAGTTCAGTGATTTTTTATTAGTCTTTAGCTTTCTTGGCCTCTATGCATCATTGATCATTAGCTCCTCTTGGTCTCTGTGACACTATGCATCACTGGGAGTCATTCCATGGCTTCTTCTGTGTATTCTTCCATAGAGATCTTGAAAAATAGAAATGTTAGCAAGCCTTACTCTTTTCCTTATGACTGTGTGCTATCTAATCTATCTATCCCATCCCTTAGTACAGTGTTTTATCCAAAGTAAACATCCAATAAATGTTTACTGAACTGAGCATGACATGAATTGAGTATGAATTGAGGTGACTTTAATGTAGAACTAGAAAGGAATTCAGAAACTATCTAGCTCAACTATTGGATCACTGGGGAGAAAATTGAGGTCCAGAGAAGGAAAGTGATTTACCTAAGGTCATTTATATAGAAAGTTGTAGATCTCAGGTTTGAATATAGGTCCCCTGACTCTAATCCCAGTGTACCACATGGCCTCTCTCATATTAGATTATATAAGGCATAGAGGCCAAGTAACAACTTGGATGACCTCTGGAGGGCCCCCTTCTTCCTATTGCTCTTCCCTGTGATGAATCCCCTACTATTTTGTTATCAGAAGATGACCCAGGACTGTGGAGTTGTTCAAACTGAAGAGTAGTAATTGTTAAAGAACTTCTAAGCATATTTCCTACATATGTATGAAAAGCACTGGAGCATCTCTTGTGGCACAGAAACCATTAGAAAAGAAGGATGCTTTTGCTGGACAAATAGATACATATATAGTGGGTCAAATGGTTGACCCGATTCCTCCTGGCAGTGTTTCTGACTGGTGGAAATGCTGGTTGCTTTGGGAGGCAGCTCATGTTTGAATTTCCTTTCTGCCCATAATCAAATCCTTCACAGCTCAGTGAGCTCTGGGCCTGGCCAGTTATTGTGTTGTACCCACACAATTCCTTTCCCTTGGCTGGAACATTCTCCTCACTTCTTAAGGAATCCAAGGCAAAACTATCTTTCAGTGTTCACAGAGGAAGTCACCAGTTTCTCTGTTGCTCGCTATCTTTTCTGCATTTATTTTCACTAGATTCATTTGCATTTCTGATGTTTCTTGTCAAGTCTTTTTATGTGTGCATGTACTGATTCCTCCATTAGACTGTGAGTTCTTTGGAAGCATTTAATAGCAGAATGAGCACTAGCCTTGAAGCTGGAGGACTTGACCTTGTATTCTAATTCTGCTGCCTATTAGGAAAGAAGGAAGGAAGGAAGGAGTAGAGGAGAGAGAAGGGAAGGAGGGAGGAAGGGAAAGAGGGAATGAGTGAAGGAAAGAAAGAGGAGAAAGAAGGTGAGAGGAAGGAGAAAAAGAAGGAAAGAAAGGAGCATTTCAAGCGCCTACTACATGCTAGGAACTGTGCTAAGTGTTTTACAAAAGTCATCTAATTTGATTCTCACAACAAGTGTAGAAGGTAGGTGTTATTGTCATTCCTATTTTACATTTGAGAAAAGTGAAACAGATTGAGGTTAAGTGATTTGCCAATGGTCACACAGCTAGCATCTAAAGCTGTATTTGAATATATGGAGTCTTCCTGGATCCAGGCCCAGTGTTCTATCCACTGTGCCACCTAGCTACTTCTCTTAACTATGGACCTTAGACAAGTCATTATCTCTTCATCTACAAAATAAGGAGGTCATACTAGATGATTTCTAAATTTCCTTCTAGCTCAAAGCCCTTTGGAATTAGAAATCAATTGCAAGAATGCTACCTCATTCCTTCACCTGGTAACCTACAATACTGCCACATGTCTCATAGTAGAAGAATATTCTCTCCGTGGTGTTTGAATTACAATACTGATTGGCCTAGAATCAGAATGATAGAACCGTATGGGACCTTGCAGAACTCATCTTCAAAAATCTTCCCCTTCCCTCCACTCAGTAGAGAGGTGGTAAGACTATGGATACAAAATGAGTCATATGTTGTGAGATATTGTGAATGTGTTGGTTTTTCTTTGGTACAAGATTTGGCTAATTTGTTACAAGATTTTAAAAAATCATCTAGCCAAAATCCCTCATTTTGCAAATGAGGAAATTGATCCCTGAGAGGTTAAATAATTTACCCAGTGTCACACAGTAAATTAAGGATGTGAGAAAAGGTCTCATGGTTCCTGGTCCTATTTCCTTTCCATTCCACTGTTGTCAACTATATGAAACCCCTCATTTTACATAGGAGAGACTCAGAGAAGAGAAGGGATTGTTCAAGGCCTTATACTTAGCTGGGGCACAGTTGGGTCGAGAGAGAGAGAGAGAGAGAGAGAGAGAGAGAGAGAGAGAGAGAGAGAGAGAGGAGGAGAGGAGAGGAGAGGAGAGGAGAGGAGAGGAGAGGAGAGGAGAGGAGAGACGAGACAGAGGAGAGAAAGGTGAGCTTCACTACTGGCAGAATGCAGGTGGGGGAGATACAAAATAAAGGAGTCAGAGAACCTGATGGTATTGTAGTCTTCTTAGTATTCCTGGTACAGTCTGATGATCAGGTGTTCAGACTAGATCAGACACATCCTTTATTTGTAAACCATAAATTGAAGTTGGTATGTGTACCTTTGATCTTCTCAGAAGGTGACTCTTCTCATGAGGAAACTCCGGGGTCACTCTCTAGGTCATTCTTTATTTCCTGTCCATCCGACAGGACCAAAGTCAGACCCTCAGCAAGCAGTACCATGGACAGAGCACCTACTGTGTTTAGAACTCTTGCTAATCATTCCGGGGCCATGAAGAACGCATGTTTTTAAGTAAACAGTTTACTTCTAGGCTTTGTGGGAGATCCACAGTCTCTGCCCTGGAGGAGCTTATCGTCCCAAAGAAGAAATAGGATCTAGACAAATGGAGAGGTAAAGATAAGTTCCAGACAGCAATGCAAGAAATGGTAGGACATTCATATAACACTTCAAGGCTTGCAGAATGATTCACATTCCTTATTTCACTGGATCCTTACAACATACATTGAAATTGTAGTGTAGGTATTATGATGCCTATTTAACCAACAGGGAACTTGAAGCAAAACGAGTTCTCTGATAAGAAGGTGACTTTTCTCTTCCTCAAGGCCAACTCCTCTACATGTACCCTTCAAATCACCCCCTCCTACTTTTCCAGCACTTTACCTGTACACTAATTTTCTCTTTCTCTTTCATATTCAGTGCCTCCCTATTTACTGATTCCTTCCTTGGTGCCTACAAACACACCCAAGTCTCCCTCATCCTAAAATATCCTCACTAGACTTCATCATCCATTCAAGCAACCTTTGTCTCTCTCTTTTCTTAATCACACTCTTGGAAAAGTCTGTTTATATTCTATTTCCCAACTTCTCATTCACTATCCCAAAACCCTGTAATCTGGCTTCTAACCTCATCACACAACTGAAACTTCTCTTTCCAGAATTACAAATGGTCTCATAATTGCAAGATCCAATTACCTTTCCTCAATCTTCATCATTTTTAACCTCTGTTCACCTCTCTGACAATCCTCTCCTCTCTGCATTTCTATAACTATACTCTTTCGTTGTACTTTCCATCCCTGCCAGGCAACCCTTCAGACTCCTTTGCTGGCTCTCCATTTATGCCCCTAACTGGGGGTGTTCCCCAAAACCCCTCTCTTTCTCTCTCCCTCTCCCTCTCTGCTGTCTCTGTTTCTCTGTCTCTGCCTCTCTCTCTGTCTCTCTCTCTGTCTCTGTCTCTCTCTCTCTCTCTCTCTCTCTCTCTCTCTCTCTCTCTCTCTCATTCCCCATGAGTTTAATGAGCATCTCTATGCAGATGCTTTCCAGATCTGTATGTCCAACATTAGTTTCTTCCCTGAGATCCAGTCTCACTTCAACAATTGCCTATTGGACATTTCAAACTGGATGTCCTGTAGACACCTCAAACTCATAGTATCCTAAATATAACTCATTATCTCTCCACCTTAAATTCTACCCCCGCTTTTAATTTCCCTCTATCTATGGAACACACTATAATTCTTCCAGTCTCCCAGGTTTGTAACTTCACAATTATTCTCCATTACTTACTTTCCCTCACCCAATATTGAACCACTTGCCAAATCTTATCTTTTCTACCTCTACAACACATCTCATATGCAACCCCTTCTTTCTATTCACAGAACCATCAGTTTAGGTTCTCATTGCTTCCCGCCCAGATTATTGCAGTAGCTTCCTAGTTGGAAGTTCCTGCCTTAGGCTTCTCCCTACTTTACCACAAAGCTACCAAAATAATTGTCTTTAAATGTAGATCTAATCATGTCACTCATCTACTTATTAAATTTCTGGGCCCCCTATGGACTCTAGGATCAAATATAAGCTCCGGATTGGCTTTAAAAGTCCTTCACAACATGACTCCAACCTATCTTTCCAGCCTCACTGAACACCACTCTTCCTTCCACATTCTGGGATCTTTTTTCTCTGTTCCTCACACATAGCATTCTGTGCCTTTGCAATGGCCATCTTCTCAAGTACATGTGCCCACCTTCCCTAAATACTATGCATTTAAGTGCTTTGTATCTATTCTCTTTATATGTAATTTATTCTGTATTTAGACATGTACTTATGTTCCCCATTAAAATGTTAACTCTTTGAGAACAGAGATTGTTTCATTCTTTGTATCTGCATCATACCTAGGACTTAATAAATGCTTAATGATTGATTTATTGAAATTTCATGTTTATTTATCCATGTATGTTATTTTATCCCCAGTAGAGTGGAAGATCCTTGAGGACAGGAATTATTTCCAATCCATCAGCAAGTTTTTATTTAGTACCTACTCTATGCCAGACACTATGCTGAATCCTGGGTATATAAACACAAAGAGTGGTACAATCCAACACTAAAGAAACTTAAACATTCTAACAGGGGAGAAAACATGAGCATAAATAAGTTCATATAAAACATATGCAAAATGAATATATGGTAGCTTCAGGAGGGAAGATGCTTGTAGCTAGGAGGAATCAGGAAAGGATTCATGAAACACTTATTCCTAGAATCTATCACAGTGCCTAACACATATTAGGCACTTAATAAATGTTTATTAAATGAATAAATTGAAATTTACCTTCTCTAAACTTCTATAAATCTGGTAGGGATCAATGGAAAAATACTGTATTTGGAGGCTGGATGACCCTAGTTCAGATTTCAATTCTGAACTCACTATCCTTTTGTTCAAATTATTCCTCTGCACTCACTCAACATGAAAACCAAACTGAACTTAGTATTAGATCTTACTTCCACTCAAGATTCCACCCTCTTCCTCCTCCTCAATGCCCTGCAGTCTGTGTCTTCCTCCAAAGCACAGCTCAAGTTTCGCCTCCTCTGTGAAGCCGTCCATGATCTCTTCTCCCTTGCCACTCCATAATTGTTAGCAGTTTTACTCTCATCACACAACCAGAAATTATATTCATCTATAAAAATATCATATTTCTCCAATAAAAAAGTTTCTTCAGAATAGCAACTTTGCCTTTGTACCCCCACAGGCTCTAGAGATGCGATGCTTGTCAGAATCAAATTGAATTGAAGGAAGTGAAATGAACAAAAATAATTTTTAATATAACTCACAATAGTTCACTAGAAAAGTAATGAATTATAAGCTCAATATTAGACACCCTATGAGGTGACAGCTAAAAAAGCAACAAGATCTTAAGGTACATTAAAGAACCATAGAATAAGAGGGGATCATGCTGGTGCCACTGACCTCTGATCACAGCCTATCTCCAAGGAAGATTCTCAGTTCTGGAAGTTATCATGTGTTGTTGTTCATCCTTCATTCTTCAAAAGGACCAATGATATCATGAAGGTGATATCTTAACATGCAAGTGAATTAGATTTAAATGAGGCACAGCAGAATTGTAAGTCTCACTCTGTCCTCCAGAGTCATCAAACTCCAGTGGCAAGACAGAAGTCAAGATGACTGAGGATAGCTCAGGATACAAAGGGTGGTCTTTCTAAATTAAGGTCTTTCCTAGGTCTCAGTCTGTCTGAGGTAGTGCCCATTCAATGAATAAGGGCTAGGTAAGAATTGAGACAAAAATAACCTAGTTTATCTGTCTGAAGGAGAAGACCCTCTAAATTTCTGGCCAGAAGAGAAAACAATTACTGCTAGCATTCATCCTAAGCCATCAAAATCTAAACAATAATCTGTTGATGCTTGGGCTAGGGGCTATTATTAGCCATTTAGTGAAAGCCAGAGTGTTTTGGGCTTAAAGAATCATTATTTAGGTAGGGCATCGAGAAGTTAGAGCATAGGATATAAATTTTTGGGGGGGATGCAGGGAGTGGAGAGAAGGAAATATTCCATAAAACATAAAAAGTGAATATTTAGTCTGAAATCCAGCAGAATTAGTCAATTAACAAGTATTTTTTTAAACCCTATAAAAAGAAAGTCAAAACTAGTCCCTGCTCTCAAAGATCTTACAATCTAATGGGGTGGACAGCATGGAAATAACTAGGTATGTACAAGCTGTATATATAGAGTAGATGAGAAATAATTTAAGAAGGGAAAGTCCTAGCAACTGAGGAGATCAGAAAAGGCCTCCTAAAGAAGATATAAGCTGAGGCTTGAAAGAAACCAAAGATAAGAGGCACAGGGGATAAGGGACATCTTTGAAGGGATGTGGAACGCACTGAGATGGAAGATGGAGTGTCCTGTATAAGGAACAGCAAGGAGGCCAGTAGAGCTGGATCACAGAGTGTATAGAGAGTTATAGAGTGTAAGAAGATTGGAAAGGTTGGAAATATAGCAAGGAACAAAATCACTGGCTTCAAGGTCTTGAATCAGTGCTCCATTAAGAAGGACTAGACAGCTTTTGTTTGGCTTTGGGTCCTAGTACAAAGAAAGATGGCATTTTATCTGTCACTTATGTTACTAGAGAGGAAAGCCCAAGCATTCTGTCTGGGGGAGGGCCCCTAGTCATAGCCTTGGTGGGGGAAAAAGAGGGGACCCTCCCTATGAGGCCCATGATTCCTAATTCAGCCCATGCTTTCTATATGCTCTAAATCAAAAACTTGAGATATACGATGCAACTTCTAAATCACAAGTCACATTCTTGGGCTATTGCTTATGTTTTGAAGGAGAGAATTGGCATGGTTGAGAAGTGTAGCATATGCAACATGAGTTGGAAGCGAATAGAAAGTACAGCAAGTAAGTTTTATGGGAGGTAGAGAAATGAACACAGTGCAAAGGTGGTTAGTCTGCTGGGGTCCTGGATGGAGTTAGACACCCAGGGGGTGAATTGAAAGGAATTTTGTAGGATTCTTGAAGTTCATGCTGACATATTTGTTAACAGTGTACAGGTTCCATCTTTAACCAGCCTTAGTGCTTGGGTTTAAAGTCTTTTTGGAGAGCCAGAACATTGTAAAATCCCTATCCTTGAGACTGTCCTTTTCAACAGTGAAGATCCCTTTTCATGTACACTCGTGTTAAGAATCTTCATGGAATAGTAATTATGCCAGCTCAGTATCTGCTGATTGAGAAAATGAACATTTGCATATAGATTTGAGACCTTCTTGCAATGATGCTATAAACACCTCCTCCCTTACTCTCCCTGGACCATGGCCTTCTGGTTGAGAAGCACCAATCTCAATATAACAGCATGATACAACAGGAACTGTGCTAGATTTGAAGGATCTGGATTGAAATATTTTCTTTTCCTTAATAGTAGTTGTTCCAATTATATGTAAAGATAGTTTTCAACATTCATTTTTTGTAAAATTTTGAGATCCAAATTTTTCTCCCTCCCTCTGCCCCCTCCCCAGTGCAACAAACAATTTGATATAGTACAATCATGTTAGGCATATTTCCGCATCAGTCATATTGTAAAAGAAAAATCAGAACAAAAGGGAAAACCACAAGAAAGAAAAAACAAAAAAAAGTTAAAATCGTTTCCTTTGATCTGCATTCAGACATCATAGTTCCTTCTCTTGATCATGAATCTTTTGGAAGTGGCTTTGGTCGTTGTATTGCTGAAAAGAGTTAAGTCTGTCATAGTTAATTATTTCATTATGTTGCTGTTACTGTGTACAATGTTCTTCTGGTTCTGTTCACGTCACTCATCAGTTCATGTAAGTCTTTCTAGGTTTCTTTTCTGAAATACTGGGTTAAAATCTTAACTGTGCTAATTTATGTGATCTTAGTTCGCATCAACTCTCTGGGCCTCAGTTTCCCCATCTGTAGAAGGAAATGATTGAATTATATGACCTCTAAGGTTATCCCTTCCCTGACTCCAAATCTACAATCCCATGCCCATTTGGGCCTTAGCAACATTAAGTACTGGCTGAAGCAACTAAATTGCCTATCCCATGATGTCCAAGAAGGGAAAAAGCAAAGCATCCCACACCCTTTAAGAGATCAGAGAGAGGAGAACTTGTTCCAAGGAAACTCAGCTCCCAAATCCAGTTTCAGTATTCAGCACAGAGTCCCTGTTAGCTTTCAGCTCTACATTGGCAAAATGGACTTTTAGGTTCAAAGAGAAAAGGACTTTCAAAGGCTTAGGCTCGAGGCTCATAAGCCTTGGACATCAAATAGTTCTTACCCAATGACATTTTGATGAATTAAGTGTAAATGAAGCTGATTCCATTTCCTCTGGTGTGTCCCTGGGAGAAGATTCCAAAGGGGAGGAGGGTGAGCCAGATAGAATGTGGCTGTCCACTGCCTAAATCACAAGAGGACAGCAGGGAGAGTTTGGAAACATTTTGCTGAATCAAAAAAAATGCACAACAATTATTCCCCAGGGATTACTTTTCACCTTGAAGTTGGAAACTATTTTAACTGCAAATGGGTCACTGAATCCTACCTAGCAATCCTGTTGTGCTTTTAAAAATAGATTTTGATGGGGGAGTTTGGACCCTGAGTTCCTGATAATACTTTGTATTCCTGTGCTTTATAGTGTACAAAGCCCCCTTAAAGTCCTTATGCATTTTTAATTGCTGTTTTTAGCCAAGAGAATGTAAACTCCTTGAAACCAGGAACTGTATGACCCCAGCAGAGCATAACACAGTTTCTGGCACACAGCAGTCACTTAATAAGTGGTTATGAATTGAACTGAATTCCTGCGCATTATTTTATTTTATTTTTGTAACAGCTTCATGAGGTAAGTGGTCCCCATTTTACAGGTGAGGAAGTGGAGGCTTAGAAATCAATAAGCATTTCTTACGAAATGTTTAATGACTTGTCAAGGATTGTGCATATGACGAAGCTAGGATCTAGGTCTTCTGGTTTCAAATCAGTGATCTGTCTATACTTTACGAAGTATAGCTATATATCTACTCAGTCATTTATTCAACAAACAATGAAAGTGCCTAGTATGTTCTAATCACTAGAGGAAATACAAAGATTTTTTAATGACATGGTCCTTGGTCTCACGGTGCTCACAGATAAGTATGATACTGAAGTAGAATATGATGGGAGGAATGGAGGGATCCAAAGTGCTACAAGAGAGTGTGAGGAGGAAGTGATGACTTTCAATCAGCACAGACTTTTTGGAGGAGACATCATTTGGGGCAAGTCAGGAACAAAGAGAAGAATTCCAATAGACAAACAGTTCTCGACTGTTGCAGTAACCTTCTCATTGGCTTTGCTGCCTCTAGTCTCTCCCCTCTCCAATCCATGATCCCCCAATTGCCAAACAGGTGTTCCTAAAGCACAGATTTGATCTCATTATCCCCAGTTCTAGAAACTTCAGTAGATATCTGTTGCCTCCAAAGTAAAATATAAACTCGATTCACAATTCAAGTCTAGTCAAATTAACAATTATTTATTTAGCTCTAATATGTGCCAGGCAGTATGCTGAGGGCTAAAGATACAAAGGCAAATTTAAATATATATATATATATATATATATACATATATATATATATATATCTATATATATATATATACCTGCCCTAAAGACACTTTCATTCATTTTGATGGAGATGAAAATATGGAAACAATTGTCTGCAAAATATATGCATGGTGAATGGAAAGGACTTTGAGAGGAGAAGGCATTAGCAGCTGGTTTCCTGGAAAAGTTTCCAGGAATGAGTAGGATTTGAGTTAATTCTTGAAAGAAGTCAGGGAACTAAGGCATAGGGGGATAACCAATACAGAGGCACGGAAATAGGAAATAGTGTGACATGTTCAAGGAATTGCAAGTAAACAAGTGTTGCTTGAACATATAGTTCATGGAGAAGAAAATGTAAGACAACCATAAAAGTAGGAAGAGGCCAGGTTGTGAAGTGCTTTAAATGACAAACAAAAGATTTCTATTTGATCCTGGAAATAATCAGGAGTCACTGTTGTATACTGTGCAGATGGTGATGTGATCAAACCTGTATTTTAGAAAAATCACCTTGGATGGATGAGAATGGGGAAAGACTTGATGTGGGGAGCGAAGTTAGAAGACTATTGCAATATCTTAGCTAGTACCAGATAGTTTTGATAGTTACATCCTTATGATATCATTTAAATCCAGGCAAAATGAGATAAGGGCCCGAATTAGGGTAGCAGTTGTTTGAGTGGAGAAAGTTTCAGAGAGAAGTGATTTTATTAAGGTAAAAACCACAAGATTTGGCAATGGATTGTATAGATGGAATATGGGAGAACGAAGAATCATGACAACATCAAGGTGAGATTATAAGCCTGAGTAACTGAGAGGATGATGGCGACCTCAACAGTGATAGAGAAATTTGGAAGATGGGAGGGTTTGAGGGGAAATATGATGAGTTCTTTCTCTGACATGTTGAATTTGATGCCTGTTAAGACATCCAATTTGACATATCCAAGAATATGTAGAATTGAATCTCAAGCAAGAAATTAGTTTTGGATATATAGATCTGGGAATCATTTGCCTAGACATAAGAATTAAACCAAACCCATGGCAGCTGATGAGCTCACCAAATTAGATAATATAAAGGGAGAAAAGAAGAGGGCCCAGAACAAAGCTCAGAGGGACACCCACAGTTAGTGGGATGAAGTATGAGAAAAGAGCAATTGGACATATAGGAAAAGAATCAAGAGAGCATTGTTACAAAAGCCTAAAAGGAAAGAATATCTAAAATGAAGAGATCACCAGTATCAAATGCTGCAGAGAGGTCCGGAAGAATAAAATTTTAGAAAAGGTCATTAGATTCAGAGAGGGCAATTTCAGTTGAATGATGGATTTGGAAGCCAGATTAAAGAGGTTTTAGAAGGAAATGAGAAGAGAGGAAGGGGAGGCCATCAATTATGGATGGCTATCTCAAAGGGTTTAATCATGAAGACAAAAATAGATATAGGATAATAGTTATTGCTTGGATAATAAGGTGTTTTTTAAGGATGGAGAAAGACATAGTTGTGTTTATAGGGAACAAAGAAACCAGTAGAAAGGAGGGAAAATGGAATTAAGGTGGGGAGTGTGATAGTGGAGGTAAATCTACCAGAGAAGATGGAAGGGAATGAGATCAAAGGTGACCGTAGAAGATTTGCCAAGGATAAGGGTCATGTCTTTATCTGAGACTGAATTGAAGGAGAAGGCTGTGAGGGAAGAGGTCTGAATTATGTGACTTGAGAAGAAGAGAGAAGAAACCTCCCAGGCAGAGTTCCTCAGCTTAGTGAGTGGTGAGAAGGGACGCCAAGGGAGACGAGGAAAGATACGAAAATTTGAAATTATGGCTGTGGGGAGAGAGATGCTTAATTTATTATGGAGTAAGAGAATGCCTGCCTTGCTGCATTCTGGACTTAGTTAAGATTAGTGGAATCTGTTAGCATGGTTTCAGGATTTTCTCTATCTCCATTCAGCAGTAGATAAACAGGAATGAAAGAGACAGATGGTAGGAGCAATGCAGGTCTGCGGTTTAGCAAGGACAAGAAGGAAGGGGATTCAAAATAGAGAATGATGTAAAGTAGAATGTGTTCACCAAAGGATGAGGAAAGTAACTAGAATAGAATGTGGCCAGTGAAGGAATGATGGGCTGGGAAAGACCTGAAGAGTGGAGGGAATGAAGGTTACAATGAGAGTGAAGAACAGGATACATAAGGAGAAATGGAATGATCAACAATCATTATCAGAAAAACGAATTTCAGAGTTCTTGGAAATGGAAGAGGGACAGTGGCAGCTGACGAAAAGATCAAGGGGATGAATATGTGTGTAGCTGAGGTGGCATGGAAGAATGAATAGGTCATGGGAAATAAGAAGATTCAGGAACTTAGGGCATTTGCAGGAGCATCAATATGTTTGTTGTAGTTGCCTAGTGTGAGGGTAGGAGAAGTGTACAGAAAGATTGCGATGGCTACCATTAAACACACATATATGGGTGTGTGCGTTTATGAGTATATATATACATATATACATACACATCTATATAATCTATATGTGTATATATGTATATACATATGCATATATATGTATATACATGTGAGTATATATGTGTATATTTACACATACATATACATGTATATATATGTATATGTGTATGTGTGTATAGATATAGATATATAAAACACCATTCTATACATACCTCAGTTTATCAATTCTTTCTCTGGATACAGAGAAAGTATCTTCCTTCACAAGTCCTTTGTAGTTAATTGGGGTATTTATAATAATCAAAATGACTTAGTCACTCAAAGTTGTTCTTAAACAATATTATTTTTATTGCTTATAACATTCTCTTGGCTCTGCTCCTTTCACTCGTCATCATTTATGCAAGTCTATCCATATTTTTCTAAGACCATCAAGCTCCTCATTTCTTATAGCACAGTAGTATTCCATCACAATTATATACCACCACTTGCTCATCTATTCCCAATTGATGGGCGTCTCTGCAGTTTCCAGTTATTTGCCACCACAAAGAGGTGCTACAAATACTTTAGAGTATATAGGTTCTTTTCCTTTTTTCCTAGTCATCTTGGGAAATAGACCTAGTACTGGTATTATTGGATCAAAGGGTATATATAAGCAATTTAATAACTTGTGGAGTTACATTGAGTTATGTCAGATTATGTTGAACATAATTCCAGATGGCTCTGCAAAATGATTGCATTAGTTCATAGTTCTACCAACAGTGAATTAGTGTCCCAATTTTTCCATGTTCCCTTCAACATTTATTGCTTTCCCCTTCAATCTATTTAGTCAATATGATAGGTATAAAGTGATATCTCAAGGTTGTTTTAATTTGCATTTCTCTAATCAATAATGGCTTAGAGCATTGGGGGTAGAGGGAAGAAAAAGAGGAAAAAGAAAGTTGCATGATAATTTTATTTTACATTCCAAAGGAATAGCAACTTGTACACAATAGATTTATAGTTTAATGTACACTCATTTTTTCTGTTCTATTATGTTATGGAAATGTTTGTTTTATTTAAGTTCAAAATAAAATAAAATTTTTAAAAATGGGAGAGAAAAAGACTGTGAACTGGGCATTGAATACATTGCAAGTGGAGGGAGAATACCCGAGGTGGGGAGGTGATGATAGATGCAGCCACCAGGATCCAGATAAGGTGATAAATCTGGATAGCAAGAACCTCCAAGGAGAAGAGGTTGCTGTCTGCAAGTGTCAGTGGAGAGCAAGCAGAATTTCAACTTCCTCCCATGACTAATGAGCTGGGGGCTATGAAAAAGAGTAGTACTAGAATATTTAGTAAGGAAAACAGTGTTGTCAGCAGGGAGCCAGGTTTCAGTGACAGAAGATGAAAGCAATGAAAAACAAAGAAATTTAAGGTGAATGGATGTTCACAGTGGAGCAGGTATTCTAAAAGATGCAGTGGAAGAACCAAATAAATCTGGAGTTTTACTTTAAGTAACTAGGGTTGAGATGGATAGGAATGAGAGGAAAAGCTGAGAGTGGGGTACATAGCTTGTACATCAGCAGCTGACTGTTTAGAACCCCTAGAGTGAGGTAAGGATAAGGGCAAGGGAGGATGTTGACCACTGAGAAGTGAATCCAGGAAGAGTATCTATCAGTAGTTGGAGAAGGTTCTTTGAGAGATGATGGCAATAAGATGGAGAGGATTCCCTTCTTCCCTTGAGGTTCAGCCTGGTGGCAAATGATGACGTTTTCCTATGAGACTTCAGGAGGATTTCCTCAGAGGGGTAGGGGTATGGGAATATGATCAGGAGGTAGAGGGTGCCTTGCTTGCTTTGAAGAAGACACTGAAGGGCAAGAGATGGAATAGGTCTTGTCCCCGGAGGATATCCTAGGGCAGGGTCTCATTGTAGCAGGAGGTGACCAGTGAGTACATGTGTATTGCACTTGAGAGACAGGTAGCTTGCAGAGGTCTAAAGTATGGAGATAAGGATCTTGTTGGCCACTTAAAGATCCTTGTAATCTGCTTGCCACCTGTCTTTCTAGTTTTATTTCTATCATTTCCCCTCAGATTCTCTACGTTTGTGTCTAGAACTGCACTGCTGCTTGTTTTGTACCCAACATTCCATCTTTTATCTATCTTTGTGGGGATTAAAATTGTCCAACCTACAATAAAAGAGACTAAAGCAAAGCTCTGAGCCAATGGTACTGTATTAAAAGGTCCATGGTCCACTCCAATGAAGTGGACCTCAGATCTTCCTCACAATCTGAGATGCCCCCTTCGTCTAGGACCTTGTTTTTATAGAGTTTGCTACTCAAATATGCAAAAGAGACATGATGAAATATTGTATCTCATTGGCTGATAGACCTTGCTCTTGAGGCCAAAAATGACATATCAGCTGTGGGGTCATAGGTTGGGTGAAGCTGGGGCATCTTCACTGACTGGTCATAAGATGGCTACCTGCTCATGTAGGATAACAGAGAATGGTCCAGAGGTACAAAGACAAATTGGAGGACTTTCCATGTAGTTGAGTCATCTCTGTCACATAGATTTGGTCACCATGACCAGAGATAACAAGGGTAGAGGGTCTCTAGTTAGCTTCCTGTGATTAAGCAAGTGTGTTTAAGAATCTGCAACTCACAGCTCTGAAGCCTGATATACAGAACTTATATCTCCATTCCTATGGAATTATATCAAATGGATTGATATTCCTTGGAATAGAATAGGTGTCTTCATTGAATCAACTTTCTCATCTTTGCACAGGGAATCTCCATGCTTGTAATGTATTTCCTTTTCACTTCTACCTTATTCTTTCAGAGCACAGACCAAGAGCTACTACCTCACGAGGCTTTTCCCGTTCCTCCAGTGGCTAGTACCCTTAGCCCTAGAATTTCCTTTTATTTGTATTTATGTATTCTCTATTTGCTTACACGTGGTCCTGTTGTTTCCCTTGACATAATGTAAGCTCCCTATGAGCAGTTAGTTTCATTTTTACCTTAGCATACCCAGGACATGGCACAGGGACTCACATATAATAGACACTTAACAAATTCTTGTTGAATGAGTGAGTGAATGTAATAGCTATTAGGAAAATGGCTAAGTTATCAGCAAAAGGAAGAAAGTGGGAGAAGTAGCTTTTTTTTGATGGGGTAAGGAAATGAATTCTCTTTGGGATGGGTAAGTGTTAGGCGCTAGTAGGATACCCAGATGGGAGAGTGCAGCAGGAAATTGGAGTTCCAACAGCTGGCGTTCCAGTGAGAAATTGGGGCTGCATATAGCCCCAATTAGGTAAATAGAGATATAGAGATGACTAGATAAAGACAATGAGATATGATATGATTGAGATTAGATATGAATGAGATAGATGTATAGATATGAATGAGATAGATGGATAGATAGATGGATAAATGATAGACAGATGAATATGATCAATGAAGGCATGAGAGCAGATGAAATCAAAAGATACCTATAATAATAGTAAGAGAAGAAAAGAGAGACAAGGACGGATCATTATGAAACACTTACATTTAAAGGGCAGGAGGAAAATAATGAATCATCAAAGGAGACTGAGAGGGAGTTTAGGACAGGTCAGAATAGGACAAAAGGAGTCAGCGTCAGAGAAGCCAATGGAAGAGAAGCCTTATCCAGAAAGGAGATGATGGTCTAAAACTGCAAAAGTCAAGGAAGTTAAGAAAGGAATGGTTATTGAGTCTGAAAGGTTCTCGGTGACCTGGAACAGGTTTGGTTGACATCAGAAGTCTATTTACAAGAAGTGTGAGTGGGTGGTGAGGAAGTGGAGGCAACAATTAAATTATAAACTACTCTTTTTAGAATGGTGAAGGGGAGAAGGGATATAAGATAGTAGTTTGAAGGGATGTGAGGGTTAAAGGACAGGGTTTTCAAGACTGAGAAATGTAAACATGCCATTCGGAAGCCAGGGAAGAGTCCGCAGAAAAGAGAGATTGAAGATGAGAAAGACCCAGAGACAGACAGGAGAGAGGGAGAAAAAGGCAGAATGGAAGGAAAGAGGGCAAGACAAAGACAAAATGAGAGTACTGGATCCCAAAGCAGATGGGAACACACAAAGTTTGAGAATGTGGAGGGACCTCGGTAGCCATCTAGCCCAACTGCTTACACAAAGGGAAGCTTTATTATAGCACCTGACAAGTGGTCATCCAACCTCTGCTAGAAAACTTCCAAGGAGGGAGGACTTAGCACCTACCACAATAGCCCATTCCGCTTCTGGATGGCTCTGATTGACAGGAGGGATTTGTGGGTGTTTTTTCCAATATCAAGGTTAAATTTGCCTTTTTATAACTTGCACCCATTGCTCCTGGTTCTACCATCTGGAGACAAATAGAACAAATCTAATCCTTCTTTCACATGGCAGCCATTCAAATATTTGACACTATCTATCTTGTCTCCTCAAATCTTCTCTTCTCCAAGTAATCCTGCCCAGTTTTTTCAACCAATCCTCATGACATGAACTCAAAGTCCTTCACCATTTTGGTCGGCTTCTTCTGGTCCCTCCAGCTTATCAGTGTACTTCTTAAGTTAAGGCTGAGCAGAAGTGAACATGACAATCCATATGAACTCTGTCTAATGTAGTTGAATGAACATCTCCCTATTCCTGGAAGCTTTGTTCTTCTTAATGAAGCTCAAGCTATTACTAACTTTTGGGCAGGCAATGCTGACTCATATTGAACTCTCAAGCCACTAAAACCCCAGATCTTCTTCAGAATAACTGCTGTCTAACCATGCCTCTCCATGTTATACTTGTAAGCTGATAGTTTATTCCTAAGTACAAGACATTACAGTCATTCCTATCTAATTTTAATTTAGTAGATCCAGCCCAAAGTCTAACCTGATTTTGTCATCCAAATATAGCTCCGTACCAATCTGATGAGCATACTATCTATGATTTTATGTTACCCAGACAGTTCTAAAATCATCTGATTGTATTATCATCTAATCCAGAGATGGGGAACCTGTGACCTTGAGGTCACATGTGACTTTCTAGGTTTTTGGGTTCTTTTTGACTGAGTCCAAGTTTTACAGAACAGATACTTTTATTAAGGAAATTTCTTCTGTGAAGTTTGGATTCCATCAAAGGACCACACTTGAGGACCTAAAGGGACACATGTGGTCTCAAGGCCACAGGTTCTCCACCCCTGGTCCAGATCTCTCCCTCTTCTACATAAGAATTATATGAGATACTTTGCTTTGCTAGAAAGGAAGACAGAGAGAGAAAAAGAAAAAGAGAGAGAGAGAGAGAAAAGGAAGGAAGGAAGGAAGAAAGGGAAGGAAAAAAGGAAGGAAGGAAGGAAGGAAGGGAAGAAGGAAAAAAATAAAAAGTTTTGTGTAAAATATATCCATGGCTTTCTTCTCATCTCTTAATTTGGTAATCCTACGCAAAAAGGAAGTAAAGTTAGCCTGACATGACCTGCTCTTGATAAAGTCATACTGGCTCCTTATCATCACGGCTCCCTTTTTCAGATGTTTGCCAGCCGTCTCTAACCATCCATTCCAGGACTTTCAAGGGCGTCCACAAGAATTGCAAGGACGGGGTACTTCACCTCCTGACTGGGACAAAGGAGGCAAGAGTTAGGTTTTGAGAGGGAGAACGGGAGATGAGGCAGCTCCTAACGGTTTTACTACCCTCACTCCCTTGGCTATAACCAAAGAACACACGCTAGACTCTACCTTGCCTTCTTCAGAAAGTCTGTGTTTCTGCGTCTACATGTGATGAAAAGACATGCACCTTACCTGCAGCGGGGGAGGGGTGCAGAATTTAGTTTAACTACCAAGAACTATCAAACAGAACTAACTGGGAAGCACTGGACCAGGAGACTGCGGGAGGCTGAGGGATTTTTTATAAGTCTTCTTGGCAGGCAGTGGATGAACTCTTTGACCTTGGAAAGGTACTTGAAGGCCTTGGATGATTTCTTCCAGTCACTCACTCTGTGCAACTTTCGCTATATAAATTTTAACTAGACTAGGAGAAGGAGAAAATCTACCTTCTTTGCCATGCCATTGTGGAGATCACAGATTGTTGAGATTGGAGATAAAAGGACTAAGAGTCAGGCATGTAATACACTTTTTGGTCCAGACTTCTGCCTTCCTTTCCTCCCACAACCCCCACTACTAATATCCTGACTCATTTCTGAATTCTCTAAAGGTTCTTTTCTCTAGCTGGATTCTTTTTTTACCAGCCCAATAAAAGCCACTAAAAGCATTTTTCAAGACTGCGGCAGCTCTCCATTTCTGCTAAGATGACTGTATTGGCTGCCTCTGGTATGGAGAAGTGGCTACCCTTCCATGGCTTCCTGGACCATTCCCCATGCAGAGATGGGGGCGGCACATTCTCAGGAGATGGCAACTCTCTGGTCAACGTGGCCCCCAAATAGGTA
The DNA here is from genome assembly GCA_028658325.1 of Potorous gilbertii. Lineage (NCBI taxonomy): Eukaryota > Metazoa > Chordata > Mammalia > Diprotodontia > Potoroidae > Potorous > Potorous gilbertii. Next base: position 230,854,614 of record CM053771.1, on the reverse strand, counting down.
CCTAACTGCTTTCGCTAAATGGAACAGAGATGGCTTTGAGGACTGAATTAGCAGGGATGGGTGCCAGAGACTTTCTGACTGCCCCCTCTTCTGGCTTCCTTTCTTCGGTTTTGGAGAAGAGAACAGAGACTGCCAGTTCTCTCCTCAGCCAGACTGTGAGCTGCCAGTAAATACGGTGCCTAGGTACTAGGGAAGAAAAGTGACAGACCTTAGACCCCTGCATCCAGCGGCCCTGAGAGGGCTTCAGGGATACTGAAGAGCTGGAAATGTGGATCGGGGAAATTGGCAAACAAGAAATAGACATGTTTGCGGCAGGACAGATTTTGGTGTGACAATCAGAAGGGTAGTAAAGGGCAGTAAGATCCACAACACAGGTAACCCAATAGGTCATAGATTCCCAGCTCAAGGAACCTGGACACAGGGTTCTAATGTAATGTAATTACATTAATAATTAATAATTCTAATGTAATTCTAATCTAATGTCAGATCCCCTCAAACATTTATTTACTTGGCTGCATAATCCTAGCCAAGTCATTCTCTGGATCTCAGTTCCTTTAAAGGCCTAATTAACAGCATTTAAGCTCACAAGACTTCTGGAGGAATCAAATGAGATAATTTATGTAGAGCATTCTGCAAACCTTAAGGCACTAAATAAATGTTAGTTATTACCATTAACCATACTTCTGTCCATGTGTTTCTTCCGTGTGGAATTACCTGCTAAACTATACCTTCCAGTATACGGATACTTATCTCAAAAAAAAAAAATAGTGCTAGGCAGTAAGGGGACCATGTCTCTGAGTTGTACCCCCAGATCCAGTCTTATTTTGTAGTGGTGTTTTGCTTTTCTATGACAAGCATTTATGATTATTCTCATTTCTTGAGAGATTACCCCAACTCTTGTAACAAAATGTAACAATTCGGTAAAACACACAATATAGTGATGTCATGTGAAAGTGCGTGCAACATTTTACATCTGTAACACTGCCTCCTCCACCTCTCTATTTAAAAAAAATTTACTTAACAGAAATGTATTTCTCCCCACTTCTACCTTCTACCCCACTGAGGGAAAAAAGAGGAAGGAAAGACAAATTCATTGTAAAAAATATTCATAGTCCCTGGTTCTAGTCCAGAGATTCGCTGAACTTTGCCTCCTATGCAAATTCCCTCATTGGCTGTATACAAAGATGTATATACATATATACATATATATATGTATGTATGTATGTATCCCATTCTACATCCTAAAACCCTCATCTCTGTGTAAGGAGGTGGCGAATATATTTCATCTTTAGCCCTCTGGAATCATAGGCAATCATTTCATGGATGTCTTACAGTTTTCAGAGCTGTTTGTTTTTTATAATATTGTTACTATCATTACAACATGTTCTCCTGGTTCTGTTCATTTCATTCTTCATCACTTTATAAAAGTCTTCAAAATTGTCCTTATTGTAGTATCTATGTTATAGCATAAACAGTTCTTCTGTTTCTGCTCATTACATTTTGTATCAGATTATACAAGTCTTTCCTGGTCTCCTTGAAATAATCTGTTTCCTCATTTCTTACAGCACAATAACATCCCATCATTTCCATATATCATGATTTTCAGTTGTGCTTCCATGGGGGGCATCCCTTTGTTTTCCAGGGTTTTGCCACCACAAAAAGAGCTGCTATAAATAGTTTTGCATGCATAAGACTTTTTCCTCTTTATTTAATATGTTTTGAATGTAGATTTAGCAGTGGTATAAATGGATCAAAAGCCATGCACTGTTTAGTAGCACTTTGTATATAATTTAAATTGTTTTCCAGAATGGTTATGTCCATGTACAGGTCTACCAACAATATATCAGTGTGCCTGTTTTCCCACAGCCCCTCCAACATTTATTATTTTCCATTTTTGTCCTCTTTTCCAATCTGATCAGTGCAAGGTGGAATTTCAGAATTTTTAAATTTGAATTTCTCTAATTTGTAATGGATTATTTTTTTCTCATATAGCCATAGATAGCCTAGGTTTCTCTCATTGAGAATTTTCTGCTTGTATCCTTAGATTATTTATCAATTGAGAAGTGGATCTTATTCTTATAAATTTGAATCAGCTCCTCCTACCCAGGGGTTTTCATTACTTAACTTCTAATATGGATAAAATCTTGTAAAGGATCTATTCCAAAGGTTCTTACCATGAAGGATGTGAACTTTTGATATCTGTATTTTTCTACAATTGGTATCTTTTGTAACCCTGTGAATTTTGTTTTGTACCTTTAAAAATATTATTCTGAGGAGTTTCATGACACACACAAAAAGGTTAAGAATCCCTGGTTCTTGTCCAGGGCTTGTCTGAACTTTGCCTCCTATGGAATCCAACTCCTTGGAACTGACCTGGGTGAACTTGTGCTTAACTCCAGGGATTTCTCTCTTTACTACTTTTTTAAAAAGTACTGATTTTCTAAGCCTCAGCGTAAGGTTCTAGTCTTCTTGGTCCCTGAACCGGCTTAGCTTCCTGTGTTCAGAGATCTGCCCCACCTGACTCCTAACTACCCTTCCCTTTTCTCCTTCTGTTGGCTCTATAACTGGATGACCTAGCCTCCTATCCACTACCACTTTCCTTCTATGACTTGTCTGCATCATATTCCAAAGGACAAAAGTCTTGTAATACCAGTGTCAGACGCCCACTTGGGGCAGTGGAGCAGACTCAGTCTTGGGGTCCTCTTTGTGATAATGATGATTAATAATATGATAATTGATGACAATTATAACAATAGCTAACTATAATAATGTAGTGCTTACTATATGCAAAGCACTATCTTAAGTGCTTTTTTCTTACAAATATCATCTCATTTGATTCTTACAACAGCTCTTTTGTCTCCATTTTACAGAGGAGGAAGCTGAGGCATATCAAGGTAAGTGACTTGTCCAGAGTCACAGAGCTAGTAATTATCTGAAACTGGATTTGAACTCAGGTCTTCCTGACTCCAAGCCTAGGACTCTATCCATTGAGACACCCACCCGCCTCAGTTTCCTCCATGACTCATTTTGTACTTATTCAGGGCTCCCTCTAGGAATATAAGAATCTGGTTTCTGTCTCTGAAAGAGCCACTAGTGCCTTGAAAGCACTGAAGCTAGCAAAAGCATTAACCAGAGGATAGACTTACTAAAGGGGGTAAATAACAGAGAAGTGGCATCACACTCAAACCCTTTAATAGAGAAATGGCCCCTTGTCTAGTATCTTCTTCTCCCAAAAGGGTTCTTTTATGGTCAGTACCCAGAACTCAAAGTAGCAATTAGTAAGTCCTTGCCTCCTGCACTCTCCTGAGGCTAGGCCAAAGTCAGCTGCTTTCCTTTCTCCATCTGAGAAAGTCCCATCCATTCCTTTGCTCTGCTCTCTACAGGCTTGCCAATATGCCGACACTCTCCCCTTAGTATTCGTTCTCATTTCTCTGCATTGTCCTGAAGCTTATTTGGCCCTCCATATAATCCTGTGATTTCTGAAACACCCATCCTGGCCCCAGATCTTCTCATTATTTGCCTGGCAGGGTGGTTGTTTCACCCAGACACATTATGTTCCTTGTGGCTACACTATTTAGAAATTCTCCTTTCCTTTTCCCATTAAGCATGTACTTCAGTATTGCTTTTGTCTTGTGGATCCAAAGGGAAGAAACCCCTTGAATACTTTCAGAACCTTTCAAGACCTCTTGAGTCCCTTTTGATATGAGCCTGCTACATTTCAAAGGAAACAAATATGTACAAATTCAGAAATAGTACAACAGGATAAAGTTGATGTAAAAGAAAACTACCCAGTTCTAGGTAGGCTATTGGTACCTAAACTTTCAGATTTGTCCTTTAAAGTTCTTAAGGTTGAATTCATGATTCTCTTTAATGAGAAATACATTCCAGGGCATCTGTCTCCTTCAGAGTCCCCAAAGAAAATGGCATCCTCCCTACCAGGACACCTCCACCCCAATCTTTGGCAATTTGACCCAAGTTCTTCCTGCCATTCCTGGGTTTCTTCAATTCTGACCAAAGAGAGAAGAGAATTAAAGAAATAATCGTAACTAAAGGTTTTCATCAATCAGAAAATAGCCTCCTTGACCCAGCTCTTCACCCCAGAATTAACAAAATACAATCCTTTTATTGCATATCTCAGAGTTGACAAGGTGGCAAGACTTTGTGTTTCTATAACACTGATCTTTGACTAAGGTTTCCAAAGTCATAACCACAACAGAAATTTATTAAGTATCCTGGGTACTGTTTAGGGTGCTAAGGATCCGAGGCTAAAGTGAGTCAGTCAGTTCCCACACTGAAGGAGCTTATATTCTGTTGGAGAACACACACACACACACACACACACACACACACACACACACACACACACACTAGTAAAAAGTAACCTGTTTCTACAATAAAATATCAGCCAAGTGGCAACTCCAACTATGCCTGACTTCTTCCAATCCCAAATTTCTCCATAGATTTTTTCTGATCTATTAGCAGACATCTTTTCCCCCAAAATTAATCTGACAGACTTTTTTGTTTTGTTTTGTTTTATAACTTATCATTCAAAAAGTAGTTATTATGTACCTGCTATATGCCAGGTACTATGCTAAGTGCTAATTATACAAAGAAAGAAAAAAAACGGTGCCTACTCTCAAGGAGGTTACCAAGGAGCTTATATTCTAATGGAAATGGCAATGTGCAACTAAGCAGATACAAAGAGATATGTACAGAGTAGTTGGAAAGTAATCTGGGAGGGGGAGGCATCAGCAGCTAAGAAGGAACTGTAGAAGCTAAAATGGGAGATAGTGCAAAAGCAAAGAAATGTGAGATGAAGTATTGTATTTGAGGGATAGTAAGTAAGTCCATGTAATGTGTGTGGAGGGTAGTAAAGTAGTAAAATAGGAAATTAGGAGGAGGCCAGATGATGAAGAAGCTTCTATTTGATCCTAGAGGTAATATGGAACCACTAGCGCTCACTGAGCAAGAGGATGATGTGGTCAGGCCTGTGCTTTAAGGAGATAACTTTGGAATCTAAGTGGAAGTTGGATTGATGTGGGAAGAAACTTGAGATGGAGACCAACCAGAAGGTTATAGCAGTAGTCCAGGTAAGATATAACTCAACTAGAGTGGTTGTTATATACCTAGAAAGAAGGGTTTAAATACAAGTGAAGTTGTAAAAATAGAAGGGACTTGATTTGCAACAGATTGGAAATGTAGGATGAGTGCAAATGAGGAGTCAGTGATGACACCATGATTGTGAGCCTTGGTAACCAGGAAAACAATGGTCCCCCTTGACATGAATAGTGAAGTTGTTCAGTTTGAAACTATGCCAAAAAGGCTATAAAACTGCACACTGTTTGATTCAGCAATAGCACAATTAGATCTGTATCCCAAAGAAATAAAAAAGGGCGGGACAGAGGGGGTTTATCTACACAAAATTATTTATAGCATCTCTTTTTGTAGTGGTAAAAAATTGGAAATTGAGGGGATGCCCATCAGTTAGAGAATGACTGAACAAGTTGTGATATATAAATGTAACGGAATTCTACTGTGCTATAAGAAATGATAAACAGGATGGTTTCAGAAAAACCTGTAAAAACTTAAATGAACTAATACAGTGTGAAGTGAGAAGAACCAGGAGAACACTGTACATAGTATCAGCAATACTGTACAACGATTAGCTGTGAATGACTTAGCTATTCTAAGCAATACAATCATCCACGACAATTATGAAGGATTCACGATGAAAAATCTTATCCATTTCCAGAGAAAGAACTGATGGAGTCTGAATGCAGGTTGAGGCATACTAATTTTCACTTTTTATATTTTTTCCTTTGAGTTTGTGTCTTGCTTTACAGCATAACTAATATGGTAATGTGTTTTGCATGATTGAACATGTATGACCTATATCAAATTGCCTACTGAGGGAGAGAGGGAAGTAAGGGAGGGAGAAAATTTGTAACTCAAAAACTTTTTAATGAATGTTAAAATTGTCTTTATATGAAACTGTGGAAGAAATAAAATATTACTTTAAAAAAATAAACTGGCCAAGGGCATGAAAGGGAAGCCAGGACCATTGAAGAGGTTACAACAAAGAAAATTGCTGAATCTCTGATCTTCTATGACTTGCAGAGGATTGAGAAGTGTTTAGACTGTGAACTGAAGATTTATGAAATAAAAAATAATAAGGAAATTGTAAAGAAGGGAGAGTTTGATGGGAAAATAATCAGGAAAATCTTCTACTGAAGTCTTTAAACTAGCCACAATTGACCCAACAGTCTTCCTGGCATAATTAGCCTGTAGGCTTGACTTTACCACACAGTCAGTTCCCTCTTGTCTCAAGAGAAGAAACCTAACCTGTGACTATTCTTGCTCAAATCTCCAGCCCAACTCTCAATTCTTCTGAATATTTCCATCAAGTTCTGATATTAGGGTTCTTCTGTGAATCCCACTAATCATCCATATTTAAAAGGTAGCTTCCACCCGCCTCCTTAGAGGAGTAGCCACATCTAATCATAACTCCCATTCCTAGAGCATACTGATTTACAAATCACAACAATACTATGAGATTGATAGTGCAGAGACTGTAATCCCATTTTAGAGATGAGGCTCAGACAGGTAAACAGAAAGATTTGTCTGTGGCCACAAAGTCAAGGAGCATCAGAGCCAACATTTGACCTTAGGTCTTTCTTACTCCTTATCCAATGCTCTTTCCCCTGTTACAATATTGTCTCCTGTCAGGTACTTTTACATTTCAGTATTTTGCTCACACAGTAATAACCTGGACAATTTTCATTTACAATCAGAGAAAGGTCATTTCATCACATCACTTCTTGAACAATTTTTAAAAAATCTTAAGGAGAAAATAAGTGAATTAAATTCTAGAGAATTATTTTGAAGTCTAAGGCACTCCTCAGCATTTGCCAAACGAGATTCTCCTCTGCTATCATTTAGTAGCTAGTATTAAGAGATAGGTGATGCAATGGATAGAGCTAGGGGCTTAATGAGAGCAAGACATGAGTTTTAATTCAGCCTCAGACACTTGCTAGCTATGAGATCCTGGGCAAGTCACATCATCCTCTTTGCCTCAGTTTCCTCACCTGTAGAAATAGCTAGAGAGAGAAATGACAAGCCACTCCAGTATTTTTGCCAAGAAAACCCTAAATGGGGTCATGAGAAGCCAGACATGACTGGAATGATTCAGCAACAACTGGGGTAAACACAGGTTTAGGTTAATGGAATAACAAGTCATGTAACTTGCTAACCAAAGTCTGACAATAGCTATTGGTATAAGCTTAAAAATAGCCAGCATCTTCTTAACCTGCCTGGAAAGTACTGTTGGATGGTCAGCTGGTGTAAGGAAAAGAAGAAAAGAGAAAAGCCTCAGCCAGAGGTAGTCTTTGATGGCTGCCACTCACCTCAGTGTGCCCAAGAAGAAGGGGATGGAGGGATGGAAAAGTATGGGATGGCAACTGTTTACTGTGGAATTGGTTAGGCATGTCAAGGAGCAGAAGGAGGCTGTTGACCAAAGGTATGAAGCTTGTAGAAAATTGGTGGTCTTGACTGCTTAAAGTAGGAGATTCCTCTCATGGGGAGAGGCTTGTCCATTGGTCTATCAGATCATCTGGATTTTTCACATCTTCTTGAGATCTACCCAGTAGCCAGGGATAAAATTGGTTGTGTATCTTCTCCGATGTGATCCAATCAAAAGAGTACATGCTTGGCAATCAGAGTTGTTGTTCAGTCATGTTTGGCTCTTTGCGACCCCATGAACCACAGCACACCAGGCTCTTCTGTCTTCCACTGTCTCCCAAAGTCTGTCCAAGCTCATGTTCATTGCTTCCATGATACTATTTATCCATCTTATCTTCTGCTGTTCCTTTTTCCTTTTTCCTTCAATCTTTCCCAGCATCAGGGTCTTCTCTAATGAATCTTATCTTCTCATTATGTGGACAAAGTATTTAAGCTTCAGTATTTGACCTTCCAATGTACCTGGATTCAAATACCATCACTATCACTTCTTAACTCTGTGACCTTGTGCAGATCACTTTACCTGTCCACACTCACTGTCTCATCTACAAAAGAGAGAAATGGACTAGATGGGCCTGTAAGCTTATTTTCAGTGTGACATCAATGTTCCTATGATCTCTGTATGTAGTGAACCATTACAGGAGCCACTTCATTCAAGTTTTGACTTTATGTGAGCAAAGGGTAGTGATTTCCCTCCTCTGGACCTTGGTTTCCTCATCCATAAAGTGAGAAGGTTAAATGGTCTCTAAAATCAAATATCAGAAATTAGTGGCCTGTGAACACTGGACTCTCACAGTAGACAGGAGCAGTGCCTAAACAAACAACAGAATGCCAGATCAAAGCACTTCTATATTAAGTTAATCCAATCTCATTCAAGAGGCAGATAAACTTGCCCTCAATCTCTGCCTAAACCTGGAAGTGAGAGGGAATGCGGAGAGCTTGTCTGTATGTATTTAAAACATCACCACTCTCAATAAAGCTTAGAGAAGCAGGTTAAATTAGGATGTACATCCCCTATTGGTACATCCAATTTAAGGGCTTTCTTTTCTCTTATAAAATAGGCCATGGGTTTCACTGAATAGAAGGGGAAGCAGGGACCCAGAAAATGTAAATGATTTTCCTAAGGCTGCAGAGCAAGGCACCAACTGACCAAGGGGATGAACTTGACCCTTTTGATGACTCATTCTTGACCTCCCCATGATTATCAGTAATCCCTCTATCCAGGAAGCTTGTTATTTCTTGCCCAGTGAACCAGTGGGGAAATCTCAAGGGGTTTGGAGGTCAAGTTAGGTTCAAAGAAAGCTCTAAGTCTTAAGACTAAAAACTCGTCCCAACTCCTTGGGTTCCAGAAAGGGGATGGAAACTTATCAAAAATGTTCTTGCCATATTGTTTCAGTTTTCACTTCAGAGTCCCAGCTAGGAAAGGGAGTGAGTGGGCCTGCAAATGAAGGAAGGAAGGAAACATCTTTCAGGTACCAGGCTTTACAAATATCTCATTTCATCCTCACAACAACTTTGGGAGGTAGATAGTATTACTATTTTCATTTTAGAGTTGAGGAAACTGAGGCAGACAGTTGTGAAATGGATTTCCAAGCCAGTAAGTGTCTGAGGCAGAATTTGAAATCTGGTCTTCCTGAGGCTAGACCCAATTTCCTATATACTGTACCACCTAGCTGCCTAGTTGGGAGAGAAATAACGTCAGTTGGAACATCCAAAATCTTACGAAGGAATTGACTTGCCATTGAATAAAAGGATAAAAGTTCAGACAATCATGTTTGTATGTATGTCTGTATGCGCATATGCATATATGTGGTTGGTTATAAGGGGAAGGTGATCTAGCCAGATCCTAGTTTTTATGACCATGTCTAATGTCCCAAGTGTTACTCTTCAGAAGAATATATTTTATTATTTTCAAAAGCAAATAGTATTGATTAATAGCTAACCCCATCCAAAACAAATAAATAAATACTGGTGCTTTGGTGCCTGAGAATGGGAGTCCCAGCCCAGGATTTGCAACTTTTCAAAAGTACCCTATCAAGGTCTGCACATCTGTCCTTTGGGCATTGAGTAGGGAGTTTTATGAGACCATCACCTGTAGTAGATGGTATCTCAAAAGTAAAAGAAATTGAGGATTGACAGGAGTGGCCCTACCCCACCTGCCTTCCTTAGCCACTGTGCCCTCAGCTGCTGGTCCAGGCAGAGGGAAGAGCACCTTGAACAGTTAGTCATAAGACCTGGGAGACACCCTAACTCCATCCTTCATTTATTTGGTGACCTTAGTTTTTTATTCTACTTTTTTTTGGTTTTTTTTTAAATTATATTCATTAAATATTTGAAAATTATATATTTTTTAATTTTTGACATTCATTTTTTTAAAAATTGAGTTCTAAATTCTCTTTCTCCTTTCTGCCTCTTCCCCACCCACTAAAACGACAAGCATTTTAATATCAGTTTTACATGTGGAGTCATACAAAAACATAATTCTATATTACCCATGTTGTAAACACTCATATATACACACAGCAAGTAAAATAAAGAAAGTAAAAAAAAGGATGCTTCAATCTGTACTCAGAGTTCATTTCTCTCTGAAGAGGGACAACATTTTTCATCATGGGTCTTTGGAATTGTCTTGGATTATTGTCTTGATAAGAGTAGCTAAGTCTCTCACAGTTAATCATCATTAAAACATTGCTGTTACTGTGTACAATGGTCTCCTGGTTCTACTCACGTCACTCAGCATCAGTTCATATAGACCTCAGATTTTTCTGAAACCATCTTACTCATAATTACTTATAGCACAGTAGTATTCCATCACTGTTATATTATGGCAGCTTATTATAGCCATTCCCCAATTGATAGACATCTACTTAATTTTCAGCTCTTTACAGAGCTGTTATAAATATTTTTGTAATAGGTCCTTTTCCCTTTTCTTTGATTACTTGGGGATACAGGCCTAGGAGTGCTATTACTAGATCAAAGGGTATACATAGTTTTAGACATAGTTGCAAATTGTTCTAGAGAATGGTTCTACCCATTCGTAACTCCAGCAATGCATTAGTATTGTACCTTTTCTTTTCTTCATGTTAGTCAGCCTGAGAGATGGTAGGTGGGACCTCAGAGTTATTGTAATTTGCATTTCTCTGACAAATAGTGATCTGGAGCATTGTTTTGATATGATTATAGATAGATTTGATATCTTCTTTTGAAAACTCCTGCTTATATCTTTTGACCATTTATCAGTTGGGAAATGACTCTTATTATTTATAATTTGACTTAGTTCCCTATATGTTTTAGAAATAAGGTATTTTTCAGAGAAACTTGCTGTAAACATTTTTCTCAGTTTCCTGTTTTCTTTCTAATATTAGCTGCATTGGTTTTATTTGTGCAAAACCTTTTAAATTTTAGGTAATCAAAATTATTCATTTACTGCTCTTGGTCCTCTCTATCCTTGGTTTGGTCCTAAATTCTTTTCTGATCCATAGATCTGCAGGTAAAATTTTCCATGCTCCCCTAATGAAATTGCCCTTTATGTCTAAATCATGTACCGATTTTGACTTTATCTTGGTATATAGTGTGAGATGCTGGTCTATATCTATATCTATATATCTGCCAAATTGCTTTCCAAGTTTTCTCAGCAATTTTTATCAAATAGTGATTTCTTGCCCCCCAAAGCTTGGATCTTTGGGTTATCTTGGGCAAATCATTGAATCTGTCTGGACTCTGGTATCCCTACCTACAAAATGGGATGATGATCATCATCCCCTTACAGTAACAACAAAAATTCATAGGTTGATAGATTTAAAGCTAGAAAGGGCCTAGAAGTCATCAAGTTCAGTGCTTCTTAAACCATGGGTGTGGGGTTGTGACCCATAGTTTAATATGGGGTCACAGCCCACAGTTTAAGAAGTCCTGATCTAGTCCAACCCTCTTGTCTAACAGATAAGGAGATTGGAGCCCGCAGAAGTTAAGATATCAGGTCAAGGTCACATAGCCAAAAAGTAATAAAGTCAGATCTAAACCCAAATCTTTTGACTCTAAATCCCTTACTTTTTCCCCACTGCATCAATTTTGCCAAGACTCATCAATTCATGGATCGGTATCTGGGCGCAAGAGATTGATGTTTGTCCTTCATTCTCAGGAGGGTGATGTCTTGACTTGTAAGAGAACTGAGTTTAATTGAGGCAGGGCTGTGCAAAGTCATCAGCCTCACTCTATCCTCCAAAGTCATAAAATTCCAGTGGCAAGACATAGGTCAAAATGACTAGTGATAGCCCCAGATGTTGTGGGAGACCTTTCTAAGATAAGGTCTTTCCCAGGTCTCAGTTTGCCTAAGGCAACACCTATTCAATAGTTTAATAAGAATTGAAGCCTAATTTGCCTTCATAAAAGAATCATTCTGGGAAGAGAAGACCCTCAGAGTTTCTGACCAGAACAGAAGCAATTGCTCTTTACACGTACTCTGAGCCATTAAATCCCAAACAATAAGCAAGTAAGGCTTAGGCCAGGGACCTATTATTGGCCAATCAGTGAAAGTCACAGAAATTTGGGTTTAAAGGCATAGTCTAGTAGCTCTATATGAATCATAATGGGTTTTAACAAAGACTGGTTTGCCAGAGCTATATTTTAGGGAGTTTATTGTGGAACTTTTTTTAGGGAGGGGGAAATCATGATAGAATAAATAAATAGGGAAAAAAAAATTCTAGCCCCCATAATCCAAGGTACTTTGCAAAGTTTAAGTGATCAAAATTTATATTCCTTTAGACAGAGCACCCACATGTAAGGAGATATATGATGCCCCACATGGACAGAGGGACAAGAGAAGGAGGAAGGGGAGGAAGAAGAGAAGGGAAAGGAGAAAGAGGAAACTTCTAGAAGTAAATCAAATAAATATGCACCCTGCTCTCAAGAAATAGTCTGGTAGACTACATCATGCTAATGAATTAATTAATCAATAAGCATTTTTTCAGAGACTACTGTGTCAGGCACCATGTTAGGTGATGGAGATTCTAATACAAAAGTGAAACAGTACTGTACCATCAAGGAGTTGGCATTACATTGAAACATATGCAAAATATATGCAAAAAATACAAGGTAGATTTTTTTTGGTGGTGGAGAGCACTAGAAGCTGGTAAAGGGATTAGAACAGGCTTCCTAGAAAAGTCAACAAATGAGCATGGTATTGAAGGAAACAAGGGATTCTAAGAAGAGAAGGAAAGGTGAAAATGCAGTCCAGTCATAGGAGATGATCAGTGCAAAGATGTAGAGATGGGTGATGGAGTGTTGTGTGTGAGGAACATCATGAAAGCCATTTGGCTGGACTATTAATTATGGGGAAAGGAGTAACAATGTTCCAATTGTAGTTTAGGGCTAAAGTATAAGGGGATTTAAAACCTAAAGAGAGGGGTTTGTATTTGAACCTAAGAAAGCCATTGGAACTTATTGATTAGGGGAGTGACATGGTCACTTAGGAGTAATCATTTAGGCAGCTGTGTGGAAGATAGATAAAGTAGATCAGAGATAAGGAAGGGAGCCAGTTACAAGTCCATAGTCCAGGCCAGAAGATATGAGGACTTACACTGGTTTATGTGGCCCAGTGAGTTAAGAAATTGGGGTAGAAGCAATAGATAATGTGGGGGTAAAAATAGCAAGATTTGGTCATTGATTGGCTATGCAGATGAGACTGAAGAGTTAAAGATAATGCTGAGATTGTGAGTATAGATGCCTGGGAAGAAAATGGTGCCCTCAACAAAAATAGAGTTTCAGATAAGGAGTGTTGGGGGGGTAAAGGTAGAGAATAATAAATTTTATTTTGAATGTATTGAATTTGAGATGTCTATGGGAAGATGCAGATGCATAACTGGAGCTCAGGAAAGATTTCAGAGTCATTTGAAAGGAGGTAACAGCCCATAGGACCTCATGAGGCCACCAAGGGAGAGAATGTCAAGAAAGAAAAGGACTCAGAACAGAGCCCTGGGATATATCCACATCTAAAGGGTGTAAAGTGGATGGTGACCCAGAAGGCAAAAAAGGTGTGATAAGATGGAAAAAAGGAGCATCTGGGGAGATGAGTGTCATAAAAACTCAGAGAAAAAATACTATCCAGGAGGAGAGGGTGGTCAGTAGAGTCAAATGCTACAGAGGTGAGAAAAGACTATCCGATTTGGCAATTAGGAGATTGTTAGTAACTTTGAACAGAGCCGTTTCAGTAAGATGACAGGGTCAGACATAAGATTTCAAAGGATTGGAAAGGCAGTGAGGAGAGGAAATAGAGTTGGTATGATGGATAGAGACAAGGTGTTGTTGTTGATTTTCCCTAGGTGTTTTTCTGTGAAAGGAGGAGAGGTAAAGGGCAAAAGTCAAAGAGGAAGAAGGAGCCTAGTGAAGGGTTTGAAGGCTGGGCAGACTTGGGTGTGTCTGTAGACAGTAGAGAAGGAACCAAAGGGTGGGGGAAAATTTAAGATTAATGAAAGAAAGGGAATGATTGTGAGGGCAATCTTCTGGAGAAGACAGGAGTGGATGGGATCAAGTATGCACACAGAGATGTTGGCTTGAGAAGCGAAAGTCCCCTCTTCATCACAAGTTTGAATTAAAGGAGAGAAAGGAGGATGTCAGGTTTTCTGAGATATAGGAAAAGGGAACCTATGATGAATGTCCTCCATTTTCTCAGTAAAGCATAAAGTGAGTTCCCAGGTGAGAAAATCAGGGGGAGGATAGTTTTAGGACAGTGGTGTCAAATTCAGATAGAAATGGGGTACATTAAAGCATACACAAGAATTCCCCCAGGTTTCATATTGACTTAGAAAACCGCATATTAATATTAACTATATTTTATTGTATTTTTATTTATTTTGTTAAATATTTGCCAATTACATTTTAATCTGATCCAGACCACATTTGGAAGTATTGTAGGCTTTTTGCTTGACATACCTGGTGTGTTTGTCCTTCATTTTCAAAGAAGATCATGACGTCAGAGAAATGATGACATGACTTGCACTTGACTTTGTTTTGAGTGAGACAGGGCTGTGCAAGGTCACCAGTCTCATTTTCTCCTCCTGAGCCATTATATCTGGTGTAGGAGGTTTAAGATCAGAAAAGAAAGACTAGAAAAGCTTCTATGAAGAATGGGATTGAGAATTAATTTTAAAGGATCATATTGCTGTGGCGAGAGCCCATTTGAGATAGGATAATAGAAATTGGCCATGGACCTTCTTCATGTGGTTGCATGATTTCCTCCATCTCCCTACAAGAGCACATAAGTAGGAGCAAATGAAGGCGAATGGCAGGAATGATTCCAGGTTGGAGTTTGTCAAACATTAGTGTTGAAAGAGGGGCATAGAATTAAAAAGCAGAGGACAGTGTAGGGTTGTGATAATTTACTAAAGGGTTAGGACTGGAAAGAGAGGAAAGTGAGGGGCTTGGGAGTTCTGCTGAGGGATGGTGACTTGGAAGAATCCTGAAAGATGGAGGGACTGGAGTCCAGGTGAGAATGAGTAATAGGCTGAGGAGGGTTAAGACATGGAAAAAGATGAATTTAAAACAAGTTAATGTCTGATAAAGGGACTTCAGGGTTATTTTTTGTTGTTGCTTTGTTTTTAATTGTAGCGAAACACTTCTGGGAAATGACTAGTCAAGACTAGGGAACCTGTGGCCTCGAGGTCACAGGTGGCCCTCTAGGTCTTCAAGTGCAGCCCTTTGAATCCAAACTTCATAGAACAAATCATTTTATTAACTAATTAATCCTTCCCCACTCCTGGACCTGATCAAGGCTGGGATCATCCCTGGATGTAGCCATGTGGAAGTGGAGGTACACATCATCGGGGGTGAGGAGAATAAGGAATTGAGAGGTACACCTGTCTGAGGGAAAATCTCTGCATTTTGAAGTGAGGAAGTTGATAGCACAATGGATAGAGTGTTGAGGCTGGAGTCAGAAAGATGCATCTTTCCTGAGTTCAAATCTGACCTTAGTTACTTACTAGCTGTATGACTCTGGGCAAGTCACTTAACTTCTGTCTGCCTCAGTTTCCTCAGCTATGACACGAGGATAGCAATAGCACCTACTTTGTATGGTTGTTATGAGAAGTAAATAAGATAATATTTGTAGAAAGTGCTCAGCCTGGCACATAGTAGGTACTTTAAAGATGTTTATTCTCATCCCCCTTAAAATTCCCTAGTATAAAAGCAGGAGTTGGGATAAAGAGAGACCGAGCCATGTCCTGAGCTCCTTAAAGAAAGATGGAGGATGTCCTACAGGCCAACAGGTAACAGCTACTAAGCTCTTGATTTGATGATAAATTTGAATGGAGTGAAGCTCAGAGCAGTAATGGTCTGCAGTAACTGCATGATGACAGCTCTGTAATTGATAGTAAGGTAGAAGGAGTATTGCAGCCCCTCCCCACTAGGACTGCTATGCTAGAGGATGTGAGAAAGAGCAGCTAAGCTGCACAGTGGACAGAATACCAGGCCTGGAGTCAAGAAGACCTGAGCTCAAATCTAGCCTCAGACATGTACTAGCTGTGTGACCCTGGGCAAGTCCCTTAAACCCCTTTACCTCATTTTCCTCATCTGTAAAGTGAGCTGGAGAAGGAAATAGCAAACCACTCCAGTCTCTCTGCCAAGAAAACTCCAAATGGGGTCACCAAGAGTAAGGTACAAGTGAAACGATGGAACACATGAGAGAATGTGCAATCGGTGCTGCCGAGAGTGGTTGGGATGCAGTATTGTGGGTAGGGAGCAAGGTTTCTGTGGGTTCAAGTAGATGGAATGAGCAAAGCAAGAGGCCTAAAATCAAGGTAAAGAGAACTGAAACTAATGCAAGGATCAACTGAGGTAACAGATCATCGAAGATCAGAGTTGAAAGAGACCTCAAATATCCCTAATCTAGACCCATAATTTTACAGAAAAGAAACTGAGACCCAGGGAGGGGAAATAACTTCCCTAAGGCCAAACCCCTAGATAAGGCAAATAAAATGCATGCTGATCAGGAGTAGTCACTATTATAGAAGATGGGCATTTTCTTCACAGTTTCTCTGGTGGTCATGGGGCTTAGATAATTATTTCCTTCTATCTACTGGCCATCTTTCATTTCACCATCCCACTCAGAAATACATTTGCAACAGGAGATCATGCATCTTTTAACTCTTGCTTGTTACTGTAAATGACCTAGGCTCCATCTCCTGTCCACGATCATTAAGTGCCCCAGGAATCTTGTTCTCAGGATATTTTTCTTGATGCCTCATAATTTGTCATCAACAGCTGACATTCCAGCCCATTTGTCAGCATTAGTGTCAGGTCTGGCCTCACCAAGAACAACAGGCCCCAAACCTGGCCTATGGCCATTGCCAAAGATCTAAAATGGCACCTCCACTTTCTGCACCTAACAGATGCATCCCCATGTTTGATGACCAACTTCACTGCTTCAGCTGCATCTTATACAAGATACAAGCGATTTGAGCAATGGAATTTAGGTCCAGATCCTTTTAAATGACAGTATGTGGCTTGGCCCGTGGAGTTGGCCACAGAGGTAACTGTCAACATAATGCCAATGGATCCTTATCCAAACACAGCAAGCTACCTCAAGCCGACCTGAAAGCAAATCTGTGTCAGCAGTGAGTTGTGTACAGACCAGGAGAGAGCAGGACAAGGAGCCAGGCCTTCAGGGCCTGGCACAGAGTGAAGTGCATAGGAAAGAGGCTGATGTTACATGGGACTGGCAGGAGGTTTGAGGGGTGGAGGGATGGAGGAATGGGGGTGTGTGGGGGAGAAGGGCATCAGTTAATATAGAGAGATAAAGTAGGCAGGTACCATGATGCCAGAAGACAAGGTCAAAGTCAAAGTCTGAGGCTTAATGCCAAACCAAAGGGGATAGACTGGGTCAATGTCCAAAGATCTAGACTGCACAGGAAGGCAAGTCCAAGCATACAGGTGAGAGTAGGCATTTTGGAGCCAAAAGGCACAGAATAGAGGCTGGACAGAATTTTGGGGATTTTACTGTACAATCACAGCCAGGACCGAGGCCTTAGAGAAGACCCTAGGACAGAGGTAGCTGTTAGCTGTCTTGGTTGAACAAGTTTGGGTTCTAGAGGTGTTGGTGTGTCAGGGTTAAAACAGCTGGGGTCTTATGGGTGTTAGTGTGTCAGGGTTATGATAACAACATCAAATAACAACAATAACTGGCATTTATATACTGTTTTAAAGTGAAATTATCCTTTCCACACCGTGTCTTTCCCCATTGTGGTTTCAATATATCGTGGGTCAACATAAGAGATTAAATGGGAATTTTGGGGGAGTTTTGCAGAAGTGGCAGACCATATGTGAAGGTTAGAAGATGACACAGAAAAAGTTTAGAAACTCAAAAATGCTTAAAATATTTGCATGGTATTGTATAATATCAACCCAAATTTTTTAAATAATTTTACAAATTTGATAAACACCCCATAAAAGGAAAAGAAAAAATTCAGACTTATCTGGTACCAAGAAAGGACCAAAAATTTTTGCACAGATTTTCCAGGTTGTGGGGACTGTGTACCCCTAACCCCCATGCTATGGAAGGGATAACTGTATTTCATATCTCACTACAAACCCTATGTTGTATGTATAAGTATTGTGATCCCCATTTTACAGATGAGGAAACTGAGGCCCAAGGAGGTTAAGCAAGGCTCATGTTCACATCCCCAGTAAGTATCAGAAATGGTATTTGAACCCGGTTCTCTAACTTTCAGGTCCTGTACTTTACAGACATATTCCCCTCGACAGATATAATATTCTCTTTGGCTCTTTAGACTAGCTTAGTGATCTAGATTTTTATACATCCAAATGCAAGTCTATTGAAACCATCCAGATGTTCAAATTGTTCCTTTTCAAGTTAAAAGAAGATTTTGAACAAGTTTATACCAGGATATAAAGGTGATCTCTACGCTTAACACAGCCCCTGCTGTATATGTATGACATGAGTAGAGGAATTGCAGAGGTGATCCAATCATCCCTGCTGCCTTCATGTTCCATGTATCACTACGCTATGGCCTGGATTCCATTCAAAAGAACAAATGTGTCCTAAGTGATTCCCACATCTAATCACGGCGCTAGATTGTTGTTGTGTGTTTGTCCTTCGTTCTCAAGGAGGACCATGACATCAAGATGATGACATGACTTGCAGTTGACTTTGATTTGAGTGAGGAAGGGCTGTGCAAGGTCACCAACCTCACTTTCTTATCCTGAGCCATCTGGGTCAGGTGGCCAGATAATGGATCAGGAGGACCGTAGATGGCCCAGGATGCAATGGGAGACCCCGACCCTTTTAAGCTAAGGTCTTTTTAGGTTCTTCTTTTGAGTGAGGTAACACCCATTCATTGAATAGGCCTCTTTAAGAAGTGAGTCAAGGGATGTCCCTTTAATTTAAAAAAAAAAAATCCAACTTGGAGGGGAAGACCCTCAGGGTTTCTGCTAAAAGAGAAATAATTACTATTGATATTCACTCTGAGTCAGGAAGGCCCAAAAATAGCTGGGCATTAGGGGAGGCTCAGGGGAGGCACAGTAACTGCCTTAAAGTATTTTCAGGTCTATTGGGCAAGGACCTGTTGTTGTCCAGTTTATGAGATCCAGAGTTTAAGGCTTGGTCTTTGAGAAAGATCTAGCCAGTAAACCCCAAGGCTGTTGTTATTATACTGAGGATATAAAGGAAAAAAGAAAAGAAAGAAAAAACCACACTTTCTCTGCCTTCAAGGGACGTAGGTGACTCAGTGGATAGAGTGCTGGGCCTGGAGTCAGGAAACCTCATCTTTCTGAGTTCAAATCTGGCCTCAGACACTTCCTAGCTGTATGACCCTGGACAAGTCACTTCACCCTGTTTGCCTCAGTTTCCTCATCTGTAAAATGAGCTGTAGAAGGAAATGGCAAACCACCCCAGGCTCTTTGCCAGGAAAACCCCAAATGGGGCCAGACATCTCTGACCCAACTGAACAGCAACAAAAAAGGTAGAATCAGACACATGCACAAATAACCTATGCAAGTTAGAACATGAGTAAGTAGAAGTGACAGGCCAAGTAGAGAGACCTGACAGATCCAACAGTGAAAGCTAGTATTGACCATGAGGATGACCAGGATGAATATCATCAGGGTAAGAGGCTCTCTATTAAATAGGTCAGTGACATTCCCATGACAACCAAATGTCAACCAGAGCATCCAGGGGCTCAGGCCATTGCTACTCTCTTTCCTCTTGATTAAATGCCAGCATAAAAAATACAGGATCTCCTATAGGCTACTAGGACTGTGCACTCTTGATATGCTCAGTGGAGTGGCATAGTGCTTGCTACCCAGCATGCTACACTCTAGTTTAAGGACTGAACGTAGATAGCTTCTTGCCAGCAATAAAAAATTATAATAAAAACATGCCCTGCTATTGAGAAAATAGCAAGATGGAAGGGCCGAATTATCCAATTTAGCCGATCTAATTGACCAATTAATTGTTCCTCTCCAGCTCCCTTTGGTCCTGTGAGGCTCTGACCGTGGGAAGCTCAGGGTGCAATGCCTGGAGATGAGCCTGACTCTTCCCTTTTTTCCAACCCAGTTTATAAAGGAGCCAAAGGGGAAAGAGGAGGAGATAAGTCAGACCCCGGCAGTGGAGGGGCTGGAGAGAGTCTCTTGGAAACTCCCCAGTGCTATCAACAACACTCCCCACCCCTCCTCCTCCCCCCTCACTGCAGCATCCCTGGTACTTTATTTCACCCAATAGAAGCCATTGTAATAGCAGGCCTGTGAATCACAGTTGTCCCTAATTAAGGGGCTGACACAAGTGGGAAGGGAGGCAGGAGGAAGCTGGCTTCGGGTGGAAGCACTGTCAGCCTCTTCTTCTGGCAGGAATGAATTTGCCTGGACTTGCTCCCTGCCATCCCTGACACAAGATCAGGAGGGCAGAGACTCTTAACAGGGGCTTGGAGAGCTGGAGCCATTTGGAGCACTTTGTCTTTATGTTCCCATAAAGACAGCTATGATTCTGACTTCCTGTCCAGGACAGTTCACTTGGTTGTTTGTGGACCATATGCCAAATCTCGGACTCCCTCTGACCACCCTGCAAATGGTCACAGGGCGGAGGAAGGGGAGGAGGGAGGGAGAGAAGCAGTGGCAGTGGCAAAACCCATAGGTAACGGTGTCCTAGGCTGGGGGAGGGGGAAGGGTAACCAGATTGATGGCGTTAGCTGTTCTCTGTCTAGTAGTGTTTGCATTGACAGTGGCCCCTTTCATTCTGCAATGCCCCTGCTTGTTTTCCATTTGTGTTCTCTATTCCCTATGTATAATGTGGGTAATTTGGAGGGGTTGGCGTGTGAGTGTGTGTCTGTGTGTGTGTTGTGTGTGAGTGTGCGTGTGTGCGCACACGTGCTGTTTTCTGCTTTTTATCCAGCCCTGTGATTTCATGAGTGTAGACAGCTCCCAGTGAGGAACTTCTGCTACCAACGAAGGCCTACTACTGTTTGGTAACTTAGAGTCATAGAAAGTTATCTGGGGACACTGAAATGGTACATGATTGATCCAGAGTCGTGCAGACAGTATATTCACTGTAGTAATAAGATAGTCGTAGTAGTAACCATGGGGCTCACTTTTGTATACTGCTCTAAAGCTTAAAATTTGGATCCAGGGGAAGGAAGGGAGGAATCAAGCATTTATTAATCACCCAGCTGTGTTAGGCTTTGTGCACAGACATCAGTGCTTTACAAATATCTCATCTGATCCTCACAACAACCCCAAGGGTAGGTGCCATGATTATATCCCAATTTTACAGGTAGGGAAACTGAGGCAGATATCCATTAAGTGACTTGCCCAGGGTCACACAGTAAGTACTTGACCAGTAATAATATTAATGAGGAGTGCTCACTTGTGTACAGTGCTTTGAAGTTTACAATTGGGGTCAGAAGGAAGGAAATAAGTATTCCTCAAGCACCCGACTATGCGCTAGGCACTTTAGAAACAGCATTTCATTTGATTCTCACAACCACCCTGGGAGATAGATGGTACTATTATCTCCATTTTAAAGGCGTGAAAACTTGTGGCAAATAAGTTCAGCATCACTTGCCCAGGATCACATAGCTTTTAAATATCTGAGGCTGGATTTGAACTCAGGTCTTACTAAGTCCAGACCCAGTGCCCTCTCTACTGTGCCACCTAGGTGCAGATGTGTTTAGGAAAAAACGGGCAAGTGAGAAGAAAGAATAATGAACACAGAATCTTGACTTTGGAACAGAGGTCAAAAGTCATCCATCCTGGCTCAGCCTGAATAGGAAACCATCCTCAACATCGAAACTCAACTTGAATACTCCCATGGATGAGTAACTTACTACCTGTCAAGGCAGCCATTCTACTTGGACACTTCTGATCAGGAAAAAAGTTCTTTATATCAAATTGTTTTATTTTTATACTTTTCCCCAGCACATAGAGTAGTGCTGGACACATACTAGGCACTCAATAAACCCTTAATTGATTGGAACTGAAATCTGCCTCTCTGCCATCTTCACCCATTGGCCCTAGCTTGCTCTTTGAGATTAAATGGAAAACTTCCAATTCCTCTTCTATGTGATAGACCTGAAAATACTTTAAGGCAGTTACTGTGCCTCCCCTAAGCCCTTTCTTTCAGATTAAACATCCCCCCAAACAACCCCAGGCCCTTTAACCAGTCCTTATATGACATGTGCTTGTTGAATTGGCTAGATGGGTAAGCAGGTAAATAATAGCATTTACATAGCATTTTACGGTTTACAGAGCACTTTTGTTGTTCAGACTCTTCATGACCCCATTTGGTGTTTTCTTGGTAAAGATACTGGAGTGGTTTTCCATTTCCTTCTCCAGCTTATTTTACAGATGAGAAAACAGAGGCAAACAGGGTAAAGTGACTTTCCCAGTAGTCACACAGCTAGTGAGTATCTGAGGCCAAATTTGAACTCAGGCTACCCTAAAGCACTTTCCATAGGTTAACTCATTTTATCCTTACAACAGTCCTTTGAGGTAGGTGCTATTATCACTCCCATTTTCCAGATGTGGAAACTGAGGCAGACAGAGGTTGAATGACTAGCCCAGGGGAAGTATCTGAAGCTGGATTGTAAACTCAGGTCTTTCTGACTCCATATCCACTGCTCTATCCACCACACCAACCAGCTGCCCATATAACACTCTAAGGTTTATAAACCTTTACAAAGTCTTTGTAAGCCATTTTATAGCATCATTTCTAGTCCTGTTACTGTTCCAGTAATGCATCAGCTTGTCAATGTCCTTCTTAAAAATTCTGCCCACATTATCCCAGAGCAGAGTGAGCCTTTTCCTCCCTCATCACTGGGTACTGGGCCTTTAGCAATATAGCAGAAGATCGCATTCCTTTTTTGGTAACATATGTTCATGATCATGCTGCAGAAGGTAGACCTGCTTATTGCACTATCTCTTCTCAGCTGAGATAGGAATTGTTCCTGATATTTCCTCCCAGTGTGAGTCCTTTGCATCCAGGCCACATAAGCATTACAGATGAGTTGTCCTGCCTCCAAATTTCTTGGTGTCATCTAAACTAGTGGTGTCATACTCATGTACAGATGGAAGCCACCAATCCATATGTAAGTATCCCTGTGGGCCATGTCTTGATTTAGTTTTTAAATGTAATGTTATCTTTGTTTTATTTTTTTTACTTATTTTGTTAAATATTTCCCAATTACATTTTAATGTGGTTCAGGCTACATTCCAGATTGCTGCGTGGACACGTGCAACTTGTGGGCTGCAGGTTGATACCTCTGATCTATACTCTTGATATAGATATTTTTTAAAATACCAGGCTTTTAAAAAATATTCAGATAGGTTTTTTAAAGTATTCAGATGCCCCTGTCCTCATTAAAGTTGACCACAAGTAATTCATTTTAGCTTTCTAGGATCGTAGATTCAGAAATGGAAGAGATCTTAGAAGTTATCAAGTCCAACCCCCACATTTTGCAGATGAGGAAACTAAGGCTAAGAGAAACTAAGCAACTTACCCAGGGTCACAAGTTAATGACCACAAAAATAACATTGGCAATAATGTACTTTAGTCATTTTCTGTCCTGTCTGATTCTTAGTGACCCCTTCTGAAGTCTTCTTGGCAAAGAAAACTATTTACCATTTACCATTTCCTTCTCCAGCTGATTTTATAGATAAGGAAACTTAACAGGGTTAAATGACTTGCCCAAGCTCATGCTAGCTAGTAAATATCTGAGATCAGGTCCTCCTGATTCCAGGCCAGCAGGTACCCTTCAATAATAACAGTACTTATAGTTAAGTACTGTACTTACACAAAATTATATATAACTATACTTATAGTTAAGTATAGTACTTAAGGTTTGCCAAGCACATATATTCATGTGTATATGTGTGTATATATGTATGTATATATGTATGTATGTATGTATATAGCCCTTGCCACAAACCTGTAAGTTATCTGCTATTACCCCTATTTTCCACCTAAGGAAACTGAAGATCAGAGGTTATAATTTTACTGGTCGCCTTTACAGTTAGTAAATGTCCTTGGCAGCTAGGGGCTCAGTGGATAGACTGCCAGGTCTGGAGTCAGGAAGACTCATTTTCTTGCATTCAAATCTTGCCCTTAGCTGTGTGACCCCCCAGGTCTTTCTGACTCCAAGTTCAGCAGTCTGTGCACTGTACAATGTCACCTGGTAACAGACAAACAACCCCTCTCAGGTTAAAGAGATTCATTATCCAGAATACCTCAATTTACCCAATGTCCTCCATCCTCTCCTTCCTTCTCATCCTTTCAGTAGGATCATGCATGTAGAGCTAGAATGGTCCTCAAAGGACAATTAGACTGATCTGCTCATTCTACAGATATAGAAACTGATATGTCAGAAGTTGAAATGACTGCAGAGGTCCCCACAGGCAGTCCTTAGCCAAGCTAGGATTTCAACCTAGGTCTTTGGTTTCCAAACCTAATGAGAATTCCACTATACCATAATGGACCCATGATCCTCTGTGAGGTAGAGGCATTGCCTAGTGCTGGAGTATAAGCTGTAGCTGCCCTATTTTATGAAGATGTTAATTTAAATCTAAAGAAACCCTGCCAGCCCCTGTGGAATTCCACAGAGGAACTTCACAATAGGCAAAATCATAGGTCTGATTCCCAGGAAATAAGAATATTTCTCTGGGGCTGTGCCTCCCTCCCCGAGCATTACAGACAATGAGGTTCTGGTCCATTGAGCTCAGATGAAGCCTCCAAACTTGATTCTCTGGTCAGTTCACAAAGACTGATTAAAATTAGACTTCACTGGGACCCAGGAACATTTCTGCTAATTGCTATCCAGAAGAAGCCCACAGGGGAAAGAGTGGAGACACAGTGGGTGATTTATTTTAAGATGCAAGTGGCACTTGAGTGTGTTCCTGGTCTCACTAAGTGGGCATCAGGAAAGCAGTGGTTGCTTACACTGTCCCCAATGAAGTGGGTGTGTAGAGCAACACCAAACTTTCTCACAGACATGATTCAAGTACCCATCTATAGACCCTTGGCCCCCAGCTCTTGGGGTGAATGTGTGTAGGGAGTGTCAGGGAGGCAGCTAGATAGGTAAAGAGGACAGCAAGGAGCCCAGGAGTGGACTTGTTATTCTGCAGGCCAAATGGTCACTTCTGCTGATGGAAAAGCTGATGGGAAGCAGCTTTGCCATTTCCCTTAGATTCAATCATTGCTCAACCCCAGGTGACCCTAATGAGTCATCCCAAGTTCCCTGGGCATTTTTGTAGGGTAGGAGAGAGGCTGAAAGTCCCCATCATGTTAGGCAGTATTAAGACATAGAAAATTAGCAGATGAACACATTTGGAATGGAGTGAAATTCAGATGTTAATCTGTATGACTTCCCAATGTGAAAGAACTCAAAGAGACGGATGAGTATATCAGTGTATCTCTTGGCCCAGCATGATGGAGATGGATGTGAGTTCTTTCCTGTACCTCTTTCCTAAACCGTAGGCTTCATTCTTAGACACCTGCCCTCCTGCAGGCTTAGCACATAGGGCTTGGTCATGACCTAGCTCTTTACCAGACTCATCACGAAATTTGATGATGATGACGACGACAACGATGACAACGATGACGATGACAGTGATGGCATCCTCACAACAGCTCTGAGAGGTTGTTGTTATTAGTCACGCCTGACTCTTTGTGACTCCATTTGAAGTTTTCTTGAAGTGGTTTGCCATTTCTTTTTCCAGCTTATTCCTGAAACTGAGGCAGACAGGGTTAAGTGACCTGCCCAGGGTCACACACCTAGTAAGTGTCTGAGGCTGAATTTAAACTCTGCACTCTATCCCCTGCACCACCTAGCAGCCTTGTGAGGTAGGTACCATTCTTATTCCTATTTTATAGATAAGGAAACTCTAGGTGAGAGAAACTAAGAAGTGTCCAGTCACATAGCTAGCAAGTATCTGAGGCAGAATACAAATTCAGATCTTGTTGACCCAAACTCCAACTCATCTGGCTGCTAAGCCATATTGGTTAAGTCTTTGGAGGGGAAAGGAGTTGAAAGAAAAAGGAAAAAAAAACATTGGACCAAGTACAAGATTTAGAAACCTGGTGAAGAATCTGGGGCTCATTTCTTCCTTAGTCGTGAGGAAGAAGAATGGAAACCATGTTCTCCAATCTCCAAACCACAGCTGGGCCATCTCCTATAGCTGACTGTGACTTTCTGACTGACCTATATATGAGTGCTTTATAAAATCATTCAGCACTCTGAGATCAGCAGGAAGGGCAGTTAGCAAGGCCAGTAAGGAAATGAATTGCTAGCAGGGTGGAAAGTAACTAAAATGGGAGTCTTCCAGGAAGCAATAAGACTTGTAGATTGACTTTCACTCTTTGAGTACATCATAGGTGTGGCATCCAGCATCCACTTGGAGACTTCCAGTATTTTGAA
>CM053771.1:230790691-230825691 GCA_028658325.1 Potorous gilbertii | reverse complement strand
CCCACTCTGGTCCTCAGTTTCCCCATCTGTAAAATTAGGGAGCAGAATGATATGACTTCTAAGGCTCTTATCAACCCTTAATCCATAATCCTGGGAACTCAAAGTAGTTTACCACTGTGGTCCCTTTTATCTAGATAATCTCCAGATTAAGAATGTCTGGGTTTAAATATAGCGCCAAGAAAAGAACACGCTATTCTAGATGTTGTCTGAATGAACACCAAGTACAGAGGAACTCTCACCATTCTTGTCCTGTATACTATGCCTTTCAATATAGCTTTCTTAGCTGCCATGTAATAATAATAACTAACATATAGCATTTTAAGTTTTCAAAGGGCTTTTCATATATTTTCTCTTTTGTTCTTCAAAATAATCTTGTGAGATGGATGCAGTTCTTTTTACATTTTACAGATGGGGAAATTGAGGTTAAGAGAGGTTAAATGACTTGATCATTGTCACACACCCAGGTATTTCTGATTATGAGGCCAGAGCCTCAATCCCTCAACCACAGATATCACACTGATAAAGCTCCCAGATCTTTTAAAAACACAAACTCGTGTTTGGTCATATCTCCCCATCTTGTACTTGTGACATATTTTTGAACCTGAGTTTAAGATTATACATTTTCCTATTAAATTTTTATCTTCTTATATTCAGTCCAACATTACAGCCTGTCAAAGTCTTTTGAGATTCTGAGTCTTTCATCCAACTAGTTAGCTATCCTTCCCAGCTTGGTGTCATCCTCACATTTGATAAGTATATCATTTATGCCTTTCTCCAAGTCATTCATAAAACTGTTAAAAAGCACAGTGCCAAGCACAGATCCCTGGAGAATTTCACTAGATATTTCCTTCCACAATAATACAGTACTACTAATGACTACTCTTGGGTCCAGCTATTCAACCAATTCCAAATCTATTTAGCTGTGCTATTGTCTAGTCTGTATTTCTCCATCTTATCCAAAAGAACATAATGAGTGACTTTGTCACATGCTTTGCTAAATATGAGGTAAATTGTGTCTATTGTATTTCCCTACTCAATCAGTCTACTAACACAATGAAAAAGAAATAAGATTAATCTAAAATAAACTATTCTGGATGAAACCAAGTTGTTTTCTTCAATCATTGTTTTCTAAGTGTTCACTAACCATTATTCAATAGCTTAAAACTGAACTAAGACTTTTGGGCCATCTTGTATGTCCTAAATTAGAATTTTGTCACTGGCCTGTAATTGGAATTTGTAGACTCCATTCTCTTTCTTCCTTTCTTTTTTCCTTTCTTTTCTTTCTTCTTCCTTCCTTTCTCCCTCCTTCCCTCTCTTTCTCTGTCT
This sequence comes from Potorous gilbertii, assembly GCA_028658325.1. Taxonomy (NCBI): domain Eukaryota; kingdom Metazoa; phylum Chordata; class Mammalia; order Diprotodontia; family Potoroidae; genus Potorous; species Potorous gilbertii. Next base: position 230,824,365 of record CM053771.1, on the reverse strand, counting down.
CTGCATCTCTCTGTGTGTGCCTCTCTCTCTTTCTCTCTCTCAAAAAATGAGACATTTTTTATTCTCCCATCCTACCTCTCTATGATCTCCATGAATTTTCCAGATATCACTATCAGAGGCCCTGAAGTCCCACCTCCAGTTCATTTTAGTAGCCTGGGATATACTTCATGTGGTCTGATGACTTGAACTCATTAGGGGCTTCTCTCACTGGTTCCATATACATTTTGAATTTCAACTCTCATAGCCAAATTTGTTCTCTCCTTCCTAATCCTAAGATGATTCTCTTTGGTAGAGAAAACAGAAGCAAAACACGTTAAATAATCATGCTTTCTCTCAGCGTTGGTTATCATTGCTCCCTCCTCCCCAAGCATGACTAAAAATAAACCAACAAAAACACTGGTCCTCTTTTTTTAATCAATAATTCCTAGTTTTCCTTATGAGCTCATCATCTGCTATACTTTCATAGTCATCTTGCATATCCTGCCCTTGCTTCCAATCCTGTGTATGACATTTGAAAATCTAAGCTGGTCAGTGAGTTTCCTGTGCACCCACATCAGTCTCTCTAGCCAACTTCTACTTTTTCTTATCATGAAAAGTTGTTTTCCTTTGTGTCTTCAGAATTAGCCTACCTGCCTCAAGTGTCCCCATCCATGCATCATATACAGTGCTCACAGTGATTTTCTCCAAGCACAAAGCTGACCCTGTGAAGTTCCTATTCAGCCAGAAGCAGTGGCTTTCTTTTCTCTCCACAATAATTTAAACTCCTCTGTTTAGCTCTTTAAATGCTAAACAATCTGACCCGACCTATTTTTCCAGTCTCATTGGACTTTACTCCCTCATGTGTCCCTGTTTCCCCTCCATTAGAATGTAGCTCCTTGAAAGTAAGGGATCCTTTCATCCCTTTTATTTATATTTCCCTGCACAATGCCTGACACATCAAGTAGGTGGTAAATAAAAGGTTATTACTTGATTGCTTGGTTGGGACTGATTGTGGCCAGGAAAATATTGACCTTGGAAAGTCAAAAAATTCCTGAGTTCTAAGTCTGGCTTTGTCCCTAATTTTCTGAGTGATCTTGGGCAACTCATTTCACTAGATTGGTTGTGTCAATGACTTCATCTGCAAAATGAGGGCTTATCTTAAATCAGTGCTTTCCAGTTTTTCTTCAGTAGTGGAACCCTTTACTTTACACATGCAGTAAAATCTTGTAGTTTCTTTAAATGTCTGCTAATAAAATCATTAGATAACAAAAAACTGATTTTTTTTAATGCACATTCAGAGCTCATCTGACCTGCTTATAAAAATCAACAAGCTCCCAAACAGTGAAGTCCCCTTTCATCTCTGTCCAACCCAGTTTTTCTTTTAATTCAGATTCATTGGTAAGACCAGAAAAAAAAGAGAACTCTAAGAAACATCACTATTTTCTTCCCCAAGCTGACTCTTCCCTGGGGACTTTGGGCAACAAAGGTGGAAGGTGAAGACATGTACTCGGGTATGGCAGCTCCCCTAGTCACTATGTAATTGGAGAGAATAGAAAGCAATCTCGTTCCTTGAACTGGCAGAAAAAACTGACAGCTGCTGAAAATAAGACATGAGAGTCAAGGATGTCTTTTTCCCTCTTAATTGCTTTCCAGAATTTCTTTATTTTTTTTCCGTTTCCATGTATTTTATTTTTTCCTTTAAGCAAAATTGTATTGCTATATTTTGTTTTTACATCACCTTCATTTTCAAATATAGCCTTCCTTTGCCCTCCTGGGAGATCATACTTTGTAAGAAAGAATAAAAAGGAAAAAGAAAAAAGGCAGTTCAGCAAAATTAAGCAACACATCAGCCAGCTTTGGCAACCTATGGGTTGTTTCATATCCATAAATGATTAACTTAGACAATATTTATTAAAGAAATAATACTTAGCAATACCTTGCACATAGTAGGTACTATTATAAATGCTTATTCCCTTTCTTTCCCTTACCATAATCCCATAAACCTTGACAAAAAAGGGAAGGTACATTTTCTTCTGTCTCCTTTTGGGCCAAGTTCAATCACTCTAATAATATAACATTCAGTTTCCTTTCTATAGTTGTTATTTATATTGTTGTGGACATAGGTAGGTATATTGTTTTCATCCTTGTGCTTGTTCACTTTGTATCAGTTCGTGTAAGTCTTCCCATGCTTCTCAGTATTTGTCACATTCACTGATTTTTACAGATCACTAATATGGCAACTAAGGCAGCAAGGTGGTTCAATGGATAGAGCTCTGGGCCTGGGGTCAGGAGGACCTGAGTTCAAATTCAGCCTCAGATACCTACTAGCTGTAAAACCCTGGGCAAGTCACTTTAACCTTTATTTGCCTTAATCCCCTGGAGAAGGAAATGGCCAACCACTCTAGTATCCTTGCCAGGAAAATCCCGTGGACAGTATTGGCATGATATGGTCCAGGAAGTCGCCAAGAGTTGGACACAACTGAATGACTCAACAACAAATATGGCAGTTACGAGGAACAATGAATAGACTAGTAGGCTGGGAATCAGAAAGATCTGAGTTCAAATGTGGCCTCAGACACTCACTTGCTGTATGACCCCAGGTAAGGAGTTCTCTGTCTGAGTTTCCTCATCTATAAAATGGGAGGATAATAGCACCTCTCTCCCAGGGTTGTTGTGAGGACCAAATTTGATAAGTGTAAAACACTTAACAGTGCTTGACGCTGACTAAGCTCTACATAAATGTTACTATTATTATTTTATCCCATTCATGTTCAATGTGCTTAGCAGTCCCACTAAACAAAGGGCATCTATATTGTTTCCCCTTCTTGCTATTCCAAGCAATGTTGCTAAACAGATAGTAGTGTGTTTGCACCCCAGCTTTCTTAATGGCCATATTACTTTCTAAGCCAAAACCAAGACACACGGTCTAACAAAGAATCTTTTTTTGGTCCTAATTTGTTCCTGGAACAAAATGAAAATTGGAGTTTTCCTGGAAAATTCAAGATGCATCGTTCCTGTGGGACAGCCAGTGAGGAAGAGTGCATACATAGAAAAGAACAGAAAACAAATAAACAGAGAGAAATAAAAGAAGGTGAAAAGGTTAGGCTCAAGGAGGAAATCAGGGAAAGAATAGAGAAAGATCCTGGTGAGATTACAGAGGAGATACCGAGATATCCCACAGCAAAGAGAGTTCCTGGGGCAGTGATATAGAACTTTGGGAAAGTTGTCCCCAAAGTTCAAAGGCTTTAACTTTCTGTTTTAGGCCCTAAAATGCAATACTAAAAATACTTCTAGAAGGAGGAGTTAGACATAGTTTTCTTTCACCCCAGCAGCTTAGGTGGTGACGTGGATCAAGTGCAAGGCCTAGAGTCAGGAAGACTCATCTTCCTCAGTTCAAATCTGGTCTCAGACACTTACTAGCTGTGTGACCCTGGGCACGCCTCTTAATCCTATTTGCTTCAGTTTTTTTATCTGTAAAATGAACTGGAGAAGGAAAAGGAAATGGAAAACTACTCTAGTGTCTTTGCTAAGAAAACCCTAAATGGGGTCACAAAGAGTCAGACACTGATGAAAACAACCAAACAGCGAAGCTTCATTGTCAAAAGTTTCTAGTAAAATATGGGCTTGATGAGACATTGGTAATGCTGGTAGTGCAGTCTCTTCAGTTATTCTGGATGTTAGAATTCTTTACTTATCCCAAACAGCTTGGCTCAGCTCCGCTTAACCCAGCCCAGCCCAGCCCCTGACTCTCCAGTCAGGCCCCTGAGCTTGGCAGGAGCTTTGACTTAAATGAACATTGAGCTGCCAAAAGTCTGTAGTCAGTTTCCCAGGCAGCGGCTGTCACTGTTCCTGATTCCCTCACGCATACTTGGCAGGGAGAGACTGACACAAAGGCGAAGCAGATGGATGCAAGAGTACTGTGACCTTTGTCACAAGCATGAGACCAAGAAAATAGAAAAATGTTGAGAAGCTTTTGCCAAGCTTGAGATTGTTGCTGACTTTGGGTGACCCTTTGGTGTTCTGGTGCCTAAAATTCTCAGGCAGCTTGAAGGAAGAGCCAGATTATGATATGTTTCACAGTCACACACTCCAATTCAATTCAACAGGCATTTATTAGACATATGCTATGTACCAGACACTTTGCTAGAACACTGTAGATACAAAGACAGAAACGCCACTCAAGGAGATTACATTCTGCTGGGGAGGCATAGAATGCAACATGTATACAAATGGGTAATTCAGTATAATTTTAGAAGGGAGAGAGTACTGATAATGGGGAGATCAAGTCTGAATTGGGCATTGAAGGAAGCTAGGTATTGTAAAGGATAGAAGGGAAGAGAGAGTGCCTCCTGAGCATGGGGACAAGGAGACATCATGTATATTGGTATCATGCTTCTGCTCACTGCACTCTGTATCAGTTCATATGAGTCTTCCCATTATTCTCTGTATTTATCATATTTGTATCATATCATATCATGTTTCTTACATCTCAGTAATGTGACAAAGAACAGAACGATATGCTATAGATACAGGAGATGGAATGTCAATCTTAGGGAACCTACAATAAGTCATTTTTTTCTAAAACATAGAGTATATGAATGATGGTAATATGAAATTGATTTGAAAATGTAGGTGGGAACCAGATTGTGGCATATACTGCTACATATGGTACTGGCCTTGAGTTACATGGAATAATTGACCCTCAATAAAAATGGGAAACCAAAAATAAGAAGTTGTAATGACCCTAGCAGCCACAGGGCATACCAGAGAATGGAACCCATGCCCTTGCCAAGATGAACCAGTTCTTTCCAGATACACAAATGAAGACCAAACCCCACACATTTCCCAGGGAACCAAAGGGATAAGTGAAAGTCCTGGAGGAAGAACCTTTTCCCCAGTCTCCTATGACCAGGAAGACAGGCCATTGATCTATAGAGTGGGAGGCAACAGCAATTACCACAAATCTTAAAGAGTCTTTCTACTCCCTTGAAGCTACATAGGGCAAACCTATGAAAGCAAAGTTAGCCCAACTATCTGTCTGGTGTTTTTAAACTGCACTTTGTCTTACAAATCTGACCATTTTGTCAGGAGAAAGAGAAAGAAAGCCAGGGAACCAGGTAGAAGCTTGTGATAGAGCAGTGCCATTCTGGGGAGTCTGACCATGGAGTCTGCTCCCTTTGGATGACTTTGTTCACAGTAGAAGGGAAGATAAATGAATGCATAGACAGCCACTCTTGCAGGTAACCAATCTCCTTAAAATCATGCTGCTTCTTCATGGCAAAGTTTAGGTTGACTCTCTTGCTTTCCTCCTGTCGACATTTGGCTGTAAGGTTAAGCATAAAGGCCAGTTTTAAACCACCAGGCCACAGGCCTGGGCTCTCCATGTGCTTTTTCTGATGGCTACAGGTGGCCGCAGAGAAGAAAGGTTGGTGCTCTCATATTTTAGCTATTGGTAGCAACTGTCCACAGCTGAACCACCTGACTTCTCTGGTTTTTGTATTAAGCAGTGGGTTTACTACACATATTTCCTTGTTCACTGACAATTTTTTTTCTTTGAAGAAGCCCCTTAAATGCTTCAAAGACTCACTGAGGCCCATGGAACAAAGTTTGGGGAAATGTTAGATCTCTAACATCTTTCCAGCTCTAACATTGTATTATTAGTAGTATTATGGTTTGTACCATTGGTCTGTGAGTTGACAAGAGGTGAGAACCCCTAGAAGGCTCTGTTGAAAGTCAAATGTAGGCTACTCGCCATTGACCTGCCTTCCCGCATTGGCCTAAACCAATTTCCCAGCTTGGGTAACCGAAAGCATATGACTAAAGGAACAGGACATATGGCAGGAGGTTAAGTAGGGAGGGGAAGGGTATGGCCAGGAAGGACAAACCAACAAAACCAGGCTAGGGGTGGGGATGGGGTCAGAAAATTAATGACCATAATGGGGGAGGGGGAAGGGAGAACAAGAAAGAAATGAGAATGTGGAAGGGAAAAAGCAAAGAAAACATCACCTATAATACGATTTTGTTAGAACCATCTCTAATGATGAGCCTTTAGGAACAAGCTGGATAAGTAGCCACAGTCTCAGGTGGAATACAAACCAAGGCTCTGTAGTAAACAGACTGTGTCATACTCCAGTCACAATGAGTGTCTGGATCCCAAGAGGGAGGCCCTGGACACACTGAACTTCTGTGCTTTGAAAACATGATGGTAACTGCATGACCCCCATTAAACTCCACAAGGCAGAAAGGGTCTTGTGCTCTTGGCAGTCTGCTCTAGCCTGCCCTCCCCTCATAAATGCCACAAACATGAAGGAGATAAAAGAGAAAGGTACTCTCAGAGGCTTGAGACAGTCCTTCAAAAATACTCTCAATCAGAAAGGTATGTACAGGAAAGAGAGATCTCCCTTTGTTAGAGTATATATACACAGAAATACATATCCTAGGGAAAATGGTGAAATGGATGCAGTATGTCATTTCCCCACCCTGACCACCATCATCAGTTTGATTCAATTAAATTCAGTAAGTGTTTATTAAACACTCACTATATAAGCTATGGGGATACAGAGACAAAATTAAAGCAGTCTCTGCCCTCAAGAAGTGGGGAGTGGGGGGACAACTTATCCAAGATAAATAACTGGAAAACAGAAATGAAACAAATACACAGTAATAGAGAGAAGAGGAGCTCCCTATTTTATCTCTTCATCTCACGTCACTGAGATGCTTTCCACCATTTCCTTCTCATGAAAAGAAATTATCCTTCCCCTTGCCAAGGCAAGCCCCACTGTGCACACAAATGATTCCATTCCATCTTCTCTAGCAGATTGTCCAGAGCCATCTCCAGTCATCCTAATCTATATCTGGCCATTGCACCTAGATGACTCAGGAGGAGAGAGTGAGGCTGGTGACTTTGCATAGCCCTCCCTCACTTAAATCCAAGTCATTTGAAAGTCATGGCATCCCCTTTCTGATGTCATGGTTCTCTTTGAGAACAAAGAACACAGATTGTCTCCTCTATCATTACCACTCTCTGGCTTTTCTTCAATATCTTCCCACCTACTGTCTGCTTTTCTCTTGCCTACAAATATGATCGTGTTTCTCCCATCCTCAAAAAGCCCCTCGCTTGGTCCATCCACCCCTGCTATCATTCTGTATCTCCCCTGGCTTTTATGACTAAGGTTCCTGAGAAGGCCATCTATCATAGGTGTCCTCCTCTCCTTTCCTTCCTCTCTCCCTTATTCTTTGTAGTCTGGTTTCCAACCTCATCATCTAATTGAAACTGCTCTTTCCGTAGATGCCGTTTAAACCTACTCACCCACAAGCAATCTGTAGCCAGTGACTATGACCTCCCTTACTATACCGTGCACAAGACATTCCATCTCCTGACCCCAGGTATTTTAACTGGCTTTCCCTCATGCCTGTAATGCCTTCCTTATCTCTGTCTCCCGGCTTCCTTTAAGTCTCAGCTAATGTCCCACCTTCTGCAATAAACCTTTTATAATCCCCCTTAAAGTTAGTGACTTCCCTCTGAGATCATATCACTCTTATCCTATCTCTACCTGGATAGGACAGAGCTATTTTCACAGTCACCCCCTTTAGATTGTGAGCCCCTTAAGAACAGGGTCTGTCTTTGCCTTTCTCTGTATCAACAGCATTTAGTACAGTTGCTGGAACATAGTAGTGCTTAATAAATGTTAGATGACAACTGAGAAGGAGAGGAAGATTCAGAAAAAGGTCTTGAAGAAGTTAGCATGTGCTGAGGCTTTGAAGGACATTACAGATTCCAAGAGGAAAATGTGAGGAGACAGAACATTCCAGACATAAGGGACAACCTGAGCAAAGGTACAGATATGGAAGACTGAGTGTTGTATAGTTAGCAGGCCAGTTTAGCCAGAATATAGAGTGAGCAAGGGGAAGGAAGACAACTAGGTGGTATAGTAGGTAGAGCGTGGCACCTGGCATCAGGAAAACTCATCTTTCTGAGTTCAAACCAAGCCTCAGACACTAACTAGATGTGTGACCCTGGGCAAGTCACTTAGCCTTGCTTGCCTCAGTCTCCTCATCTGTAAAATGAGTTGGAGAAGGAAATGGCAAATCACACCTGTATCTTTGCCAACAAAATCCCAAATGGAGTTACAAAGAGTCCTACACCACTGAGCAACAAAAGGACAGTCTTGTATAAACAGCATGGAAAGTTAACCTAGTGCTATGTCATACAAAAGAGCTTGTATTTTATCCTAGAGACAATAGGGGGCCATTGAAGCTTCTGGAGCAAGGGAGAACCTTGGTCAATCTGAGCTTTACGAATATCACTTTAGTGGCTATGTTGACAATGGATTAGAGGGAAGAGAGGTGTCATGCCAAGAAATCAATTAGGATGCAACTACAATTGCTTAGGTGAGAGGTGAGGAGGACCTGAATTGGGGTGATTTTGGTGGGAGAGGAGAGGAGATGGAAGAAATATGGACGTAGAATTGACAAGCCTGGGCAATTAAGTAGACTTGGGTAAGTGAATGAGAACGAAGAACCCAGAATCTTAAAAGAGTAGAATACAACGGAAAGAGTGCTGTATAGCCTCTCCAAGGACCTAGCTTCAAACCCCAGTTTTGTCTCTTATTAACTGTGTAACCTTGGACAAGTCACTTCTCTGTTTTTCAAGGTGAGGAAGTTGGAGAGGATGACCTCTGAGGTCTTCTCTAGTTCTAGAGCTTCAACCTGAGGGTTTCCTGGCTTTTTTTTTTAATTCTGAACTTAAGAAATAAAAATATTTCCATAACAAAATAGAATAGAAAAGAGATAATTTTACATGAAAGGTAGTATAAATATCTAGTATAAATATTTTAGAGCATATCGGGTTTTTTCTCCTTTTCCCCTAACATCTTGGGGAATGGACCCATCTTCTGGCTTTTAAAATATTTTGACAGCTATAATTTACTATAATTCATTTCCTTTGGAGTCCTATGAATTTTATTTTATGCATTAAAACATGTTATCCTGAGATCGGCTTATGGGGTCCATGACATCAAAAGTTACGAATCCTTCCTTTAGGTCCTAGATCCTGTGACAACTTCTAGATGACAAAGCTGACAAGAAGAATGGTGGTATCCTTCAGAGCAATCATGATGTTGGGAAGAAAATTGGGGATTTGGAAGAAAAAATAATGAATTTTGGTTTTGGAAACGTTGAGTTTGAAATCCCTGTGGAACATCAAAGGAGAGAGGTCCCGTCGGCAGTTAAAGGGAAGGGTCTGAAGCTCAGAGGAGAGACAAGGTTCAGATATATGACAAGGTTAAACCTTGTACTTTAGAAATATCAACAGGGCAGCTGTAGAAAGAATAAACTGGAATGAGGAGAGACTTGAAGTAGGGAGGCCCATTAGTGGAGCAATTGCAATAATCCAGACAAAAAATGATGGAGACCGGAAGTTGTGTGGTACCATCAATGCCTTTTCTCTTCCTTCTCTGGGGAGCTCTGAAGTTTTGAGGTTTTCACACTACCCAGGGTCCTCCACAGCTTGTTTCTCACCCGGGCCCAGTATCTCCAAGATGCACATTTTATCTCAGGGCTTTTCTATGTTCCCTTCCTGACAATTAAAATATGCCACCCTGTGGCTCTGTGAGCCCCATTCCTGTTCTCTACTAATTAATAGTCAAAATGATTCTATGTTCACTTCTCATCTCCCTCCATCTCTCTGCAGCTTTTGACAGTTTTGAGCACTTCCTTCTTCCTGAAATTCTTCCCCATCTGCTTCTCTGAGTTCTACCTCCTCTTCCTGTCCCTTAAATGTGGACATTACCCTAAAGTTCTGCTTATTTCTCTCTATATACTCTCTGATGTGGAGATCTCATCCTCTCTTAAGGTTCCAGTTTTTACCTCTATCTAGATACATAGATAACAATCAACCTTTCCTTCTCTCCTGAGCGTCTGTCCTACTTCTAAGGTGAGAGGATTTAAACAGTGCCATGCTGGTAAATGTTTAATGAAGAAAAATATATAAAAACACACTTTTAAATTTAATATGAATTATTAACCATTTTCCCGTAACTTCCTTGAGTCTAGACAAGCAACAAAAACAATAAATCAACGCCTGATTTGCAGCATTTGCTGATTTCTAGGTGTAAATGTTCATGCTGAAAATTGAACGGTTGACTTGGGAGTTGATCTAGGCTGGCTTCAGCACATGTCTGGATTTAAAGCTTTGGAAATGGGAGATTGCTTAGGAATCATTATCTCATTTTGTGGCCCAGAGAGATGAAATACCTTAGTGTGTAGGTGGGGCTGTGATAAAGTGCTAGCTTCAGACTCAGGAAGACCTGAGTACAAATCCAGCCTCAGACACTGACCAGCTGTGTGACTCCTAGGCAAAGCACTTTTCCTCTGTCTGCCTGTTTCTTCAACTATAAAATGGGGATAATAGCACCTACTGTGCAGGGTAGTCATGAGGATCAAATGGAAATATTTGTAAAGTGCTTAGCACAATGACTGGACCATGGTAGGTGCTTAATAAAAGCTTGTTTCCTTCCTCTCTCCAGGTCATACAAGGAGTAAAAGAACAACCATTAGATCCCACAGCCAGAACTTTTCCACAATCCCATGAGACTTTTCTGCCTGGTTGTCCCCCACCTCCTCAAACTCACCACGTCTTAAGCTGGACTCATCATGCTAGAGCTGGACAGTCTGTGACCCAACTCTTCATTTTATTAATGAGAAAACTGAGGCCAGACACTTGAACTAAGTTCAAGCACAGGATTAATGGCAGAACCAGGGCTAGAACTTGAGTCTCCTGACCCCAGCACAGTATTTTCCCCAATATACCAAGACACCTCTTCCCTGTTGCAGACAATGGTGTCGTCATCATGCCAGCTCCCCAGCTTCCAGACTTCACCTTCTGTTGCCCAATCCAATCAGTCATTGTCTTGGTGTCTTTTCGCCCGGCCCTCTTGCATCTGTCCCTTCCTTTCTAGTGTCACCACTACTGCCCTCTTTTAGATCCTCATGAACTCATGGCTGGATCATTTTAATAGTTTCCCAATAGTCTTCTTGCCTCTAGTTTATTTCACTTCTGGAATCCATACCATGTACTGTTGCCAGATTAAGCTTCCTAACCCTTTGCTCTATATTACTTCCAGTCCCCGAACATCAGTAATTCCTGATTTTCTCCAGGGTCTTAGCCTGGCATTCAAGGCCTTCCCAGTCTAACTACCACCTGCCTCTTTAATCTTATCTGCCCTTTCTCCTGTCTATAGTAACGCACTGATATCTTCTTTGTTCTTCATTAGAGCCTTTTTTGATGACCTTCTTTGGTGATAGTAGGGAAATGATGGCTCTGGGATTAGAATAGATCATCATTCTACCCCCAAATACATCTCCCTACCTTCTGACTCAGAAGAATTTGGTGAAAAATCTACAGATTTTCCTACAAGAATAACCATGGAGGTGATAGAGTTTCATTAAGGCCCTGGACATATCAGCCAGGAGCAAGGTGGCCTCAAACTGCCAAACATCTCAGTTGAAAAGATGTGAAACACTGAAAGACCCTGGCCAAGCCATTGCCTCTGGTTATCGCCTCCAACCTTGGTCCAGCGCTCACTTTGCCAATTCTTATCTAATACTGATCAAACTCACTGCATGCCTTTCTAGGTCACCTGTCATCCACTCCACTTTCTGTGTCTTCATGAAGAGCTAAATATGGTTTTTCATCCTGTACAAGACCTGTGCTTCTCCAGTCAGTGTTGCCACTTTGACCTTCAGAGAGCCAACTAATCATCTCCCTAAGCCCAGTAATTGCCAACAATTGCTGTGTACTGCCCTTTACCTTGAAGGATCCTTTGGTATAAACCCTGAATTGCACAACCACCAACCTCTGTTGATTCTCCTGCTTGGAAAACCCCAGTCAACTTGGATCATGTTAGCAATCTTAAATGCACAATGCTCAACCTCCCCTCAGCATCTTTCTTCATTCTCATACTCACATTGCCCCCCCCCACCACTGAGACACTTATGGAATGTTTATTGATGGTGATGATGATGATGGTGATAAAAGTTGAAATATAAGATCGATCAAGTATTTATTAAGTGCCAACTTTATATCATATACTAGTTGCTAGAGATACAAAGGCAGGCATGAAACAGTCTTTACTGTCAAGGAGTTTCTGTTCTCCTAAAGAGATACAACAGGTTCACAGATAAATAAATAAGGATATTTACAAACTATCTACACAGTGATTGGGAGGGGCATTATTAAATGGTGGAATCAGGAAAGGTCTCTTCAAGGAGGGGACACCTGAACTGAGCCTTGCCTAAAGAGAGAGATGGGATGTTGTGTTCAGGGAGTAATAAGCAGTTCAATTTGTAGAATGCTTAAGGGGAAATAATGTGTAATAAGTCTGAAAAATCTGAAGACAGATCATGGAGGGTTTTAAATGTGACAGAGGAATTTGTCGGGGTATTTTATCCTCACACAAATGGGAAATCATTTAAACTTCTTGAGTGAGGAGGGACATGATCAGACCAAGAGGCTTTAAAACTATAAACTTGGTGGCTACATGGAGAGGGGAGAGAGATCCTAAAGCAGGGATATGGAGATCAATTGGGAGACTATTGAAATAGTTCAGGCAAAAGATGATGAAGATTGTGGTGTGAGTAGAGAGAAAGGGAGGGATGTGAGAAATGTTGAGGAGGTGGAGTCAAAAGGATTTGGTAATTGACTAGATATGGGGGTGAGAAATAATAAAAAATTGGGGATGAGCTCTAGATTGTGAATATGAATGACTGGAAGGATGGTGTTGCTCTTGACAGAAATAGGGAAATTAGTCAGATGAGTTGATTTAGGAGGAAAGATAATGAGTTCTGTTTTTTGGAGATGTTGACTTTGAGATGCCCATGAAATGAACAGATAGAGATGTATAGCAAGCAGTTGTAGATATGGGACTATAGCTCAGGAGAAAGATGGGAGCTGGATATGTACATATTGGCCTCATCTATAGAGAGATGAATATTGAATCCTTGGGAACTGAGGAGGCCACCATAATGGAGAATATAGAGCAGTGGTTTTCAAAGCTGTGCCACAAATATTGTTAGGTGTGCCAAGATGATATGTATGTTATGTTATATAATTATAGATAAAATTGAATGTATAAATAATTGTGCTTATCATAAACTTTATCTGCACATCATCTAACTATAATATTTTCAAAATAAACACAACTTGCTTATTACATATATAAACTAACCTCTAAACACATCAAACCTTATACTTGCAAAGAACTCAACAAAAATGGCTATTTCTATTGAAGAGAAAATGCACATGCATGAGTCCCATGCCTCTTCCACAGTGTACTTATTTACTTATCCATGAGCAAAGTGTTTGAGAACCACTAGAGTAGAAAGAAGATGGGAGAAGGCTCAGAATGGAACCCTGGGGTTCATCCACCTGACAAGAGGGAATGATATACTACCTATCTTAGGTAACATTTTCGTTTTAATCACTTTAATCTAGAAACCCTATTAATTTGCAGTTATGCCTTCCACATAGCAGCTTTCTCCATCACATATATATCTCTTATATATCCCTCATATACCAAGGGTTGGCTGAAGAAATTAAATGGGAATTTAGGGTAAGTTTAGCAGAAGCCGCAGATGATATGTGACGGCTAGCAGATGGTACAGAAAGTTTAGAAACTCAAAAATTCATAAAATATATGTAAAATATTGTATAATATCAACATATTTTATCTTTTAATACCATAATAATTCAGACTTCTTCTCTGGTATGAAGGGAGGGCCAAAAAATTTTACACATATTTTTCAGATCGCAGGAGTGCTGTGAGCCCTAACCCCAGTGATGTGGAAGGAATAACTGTAATCTTAAGGGAATGACAATAAGGTTGGGACTTTCTGATTGGTGGGGAAAATGTTATTTTCTTTCAGCAAGCAAGAAGAAACTCTCAACCATCACTGTGTTAGAGACTGAACCCATACATACAAATTCACTTGCACTCACACACACACACAACACACACACATACACTTCTCCATGTATTCATAGAATCTTAGCTATGGAAGGTACCTAAAATGTCAGATAGTCTTACCTCCACCTGAAGCATGACTATTGTCTAGAACATTTCAGACATGTGATCATTGAGTCCTTGCTTGAAAACCTCCAGTGACAGGGAACTCATTACCTTCTGAGGCATCCCATTTCTTTGGATAGTTCAATTTTAGAAAATTATCCCTTACATTAAGCCCAAATCTACCTCTTTATAACTTTTTATTGGTCATAATTTTGGTCAGAATTTAGCCAGAACCAAACAAATTAATCTAATCTCTCTTCCATGTGACACCCTTTCAAGACAGTGATTATGATCCTAAATCTTTTCCTAGGCAGTTAGGTGGTTCAGTGGATAGATTGCCAAACCTGGAGTCAGGAAAACCTGCATTCAAATATAGCCTCAGATACTTACCAGCTGTGTGGTCCTCTGCAAGTCACTGAATCTCTGTTTGCCTTAATTAATTGGAGAGGGAAATGGCAAAACTCTCTAATATTCTTACTAAGAAAACCCCATGTCCCTGTGGTCCCAAACAAATCCCTAGAATGGATAGCCCCAACTCTTTGAACCGACTCTCATATAGAAGAATTTTGAGTCTCTTTATCATTTTGAATTTCCATTTCTAGATGTGTTCCAGTTTCTGACCAGGACAGACTGTTGCAAGACTATTACTCCCTTGCTCCTGGAATAATGCTTCTCTTTATGCACTCTAAGATCCTAAAGCTAATTTAACTTCCCCTTTTCACTGTTGACTCATTTGAGCTTGCAGAGTACTAGCTATAGAATGGTAAGGACACTGGATTTTGGAGTTAGAAAACCCAGGTTCAAATCTCTGCTTTGCCATCAACTACCAGTGTGGTCTTTAATGAGTCATTTAACTTTATAGGACCTAGTTCCCTTATTTGTAAAATGAAGGGGTCAATCAAATCAGATGAGTTCTAAAGTCCCTTATAAAAATCCTATTATCTAATCTCTGATAAAAACCTTCATGCCCATTTCCTTTATGGAATCTGAGTCCATAGCAGCTCCTTTCAGATGATACACAATGAGCTCTCCTCATCTTTCACAGATTTTAAGATGGTGTGGTAACTTTCTCTCTAGGTCCCCATCCAGTGTTTGGTAAATATTTAACCACCATCTATCTGGGGGTGGGGTTGGGGAGGGAATGTACTAAATGACACCCTTTTTTAAGTTTAAATTACATTATTAACATTTTCTCCATTACTTTCTTAAGTATAGGCAGTTATCAACCCAACAAATGTAGCATTTGCCTATTTTCAAAGAGTGATTGCTCAGGCTGAAAATTTAGCAATTGACTTTGCTCCAGCACACTCCTGTCATCCTCTTTTCTACTTTGGCAGCCAGCTCCTTTCCAATGGTCAGGAACAAATCCAAAATACTAAAAGTACCCATCTCTCCTTCTGCCTTTAGAAAGAAGAAATAATTATCAATAAGACAGGTCAAAATTTTATCAGCTGTTTCATTATTTTGATAGGGACAGCACTCCAGAGATTTGAACTCTCCCATCACAACTCCATCCTAACTCTTGGGAATTAATTGTCCTTTTCTTCCTTGTGACTGGGCAATGTCTAATAAGCATCTATCACACCCTCACATCTGCCACATGCCCAAATGTCCTCTATTACATATCCATATATATTCACATTATTCATGCATACAACAAATATAGACAGATTCATACTCAGACATCCACATTAGCTCACATACACACAAACACCCCTGTGTTCATATGCACATATACATATATTTTCATATATTTGCACATAGGCACTCATATATCCATGGTACATGGATTCACATGTACATATCCACATAAACTCTCACCATATATGTGTGCATATATGCTTATAGGAACTCATGAACACATATGCATTTCTATCTGGTCACACACAGGCACTTATATATCCAGTCTCCATTTTCCATCAGCTTCTCTGCTAGGCTTTGGCTCCAGGGAACAACTTGAAGCACTAACTGGAGGGCAAGAGGGTAGAGCGTTGAATTCCTCTGAAGGTCTTCCTTTATAGCCTATTAACTCCATTTTCCAACAGCATATCTGCTTGGTTTTGACTCCAGGGAACAAGATGCCTTCAAGCCCAGTACTCCCTAACGGTACCTCCTCCCCCAACCTTTTCAGCTTCCTTTTGTGTGTTTTCCTTCTTGGATTGTAAGCTACTTGAGGACAAGGATGAAGCTTTTTTTTTCTTATCTGTATCCCCAGCATTTAGCACAATGCCTGGAACATGGAAGACACTTAATAAATGTTCACTGAATTGACTAGAATAGATCCATGCCTTCATGTAGGCACACAAAGTCACCAGTGTGCATATCAGACACATTCTTGGCTGTTCCACACCTTCATCCACACATTCACCACAATGCTGTTCTCAGCCCACTGCTCTTTCTGCTGCAGCAGGAGTTCTTAACATGAGGCTCACTGATCTTCTTAGAAGTCCATGGATCAATCTCAGGGGTGATTTTGGATGGAAAAAATTACTTTTGTTTTTCCCTGTAATCGACATATGTTGTAACCCTATTTATTTAAAACCATTACTCTGAGCAAGACTTCATAATTTTCTCTCCCTCCCTCTCTCTCTCTCTCTCTCTCTCTCTCTCTCTCACACACACACACACACACACACACACACACAGAGTGAAGAACATACTTTTTCATGTAGTCCTTCCATAAGGTACTATATTCATAAGAAAACCTTTTCCCATTGCTAATGTCCATGTTCCCCTTGAAAGGAGGCAAGCAAGGCTGTGTGAACATGACCATCATCTTGAACATACTCCCCCAACATCTTTCCCTCCTGTAGTGATTCTCAGTATTACAAAAGCTTACACCTTTATTTTGTTCGTTTCACAACTACTTACTACCTCTTAATTGGATTGTTCTACTGTTTTTAATCATCACCTCAACAAAAAATTAAAAGTAAATTAAAATGAATATTGAGGATCACCATACTATGACAAGGCAACTAAATTAAAAATAATAACTCCTACCCCTACCCCTCAACTTCCTGATAGGGTTAAGGAAAGGGGCCAGGCTTCTGGGGAATGCAAAAATAACATCGGGAGAGAACATCTCTTTTGTGTTTTTGTGGCCCAT
The DNA here is from genome assembly GCA_028658325.1 of Potorous gilbertii. Taxonomy (NCBI): domain Eukaryota; kingdom Metazoa; phylum Chordata; class Mammalia; order Diprotodontia; family Potoroidae; genus Potorous; species Potorous gilbertii. The sequence goes on along the minus strand of CM053771.1, from coordinate 230,807,214 downwards.
TTGGGGAAGTATATCCATTTGCCAATGCATAGGAAAACACTGCCAATAGTATGTAATGAACTTCCTCTGAAGACTTGACAAAGGCTATTTGCAGTGGGACTGGAGGGTCCCATCCAAATGGGTCCTCATGACTCAACTTTACAATGTCAACATGCAGATGGAAATGCTTTAAAACCAAGTAGTTGTTAAGTGGTTCTTGAAATTTAGAAATAGCTTTAAACTTGTGGACAAAATTTGGAATTTTGTTGTTCCGTGTTTTTCCCTTCCTGCCTTATGTGTTTTGTTTTATTTTACAGCACAGGTATTTCTCATTACACGGCTCCCCTAACCTCCCTTGTAACAAAGGAAAACAAGTAATACTGACCGACACAGATATTACAACTGATATAACAAATACAACATTCCACAGCCATAGTCACGCACCTCTCCAGTGAGAGAAAGGAAGTATGTTTAATCATCTGGCATCCAGAACCAAGACACTTTGTGTTTTTGTTTATTTTTGCCAAAAGAGAGAAATTTTAAAATAATTGCATTAATCTGTCACATCTGTCATAATTGTCATAATGTGCCCACATGCTTTCTCTGAGTGAATTACTAGGGCAGTTTTCCTCCCTGTCTCTCTTTTCGATCTCTGTCTCTATTTCCATCTGTCTCTGTCTATCTCTCTCTCTCTCTCTCTCTCTCTCTCTCTCTCTCTCTCTCTCTTTTGTCCCCTTCTCTCTGTCATTTTCTGTCTCTGTCTCACTGTCTGTGTATGTGTCTCTCTCCCTCTTTCCCTCCCTCACTCTTCCCACTCTTTCTTTTCTTTCTCCATCCCCCTCTTTAATTTTTATTGATCCCTTTTGGAGTAAGCTCTGTTTCATTTGTTTGTTTTTGCCTCTTCTCTCATTGGGAAACCAGAGGAACTTGGAGGATGTATTTCAATTTGCTAAGTTGATTTGATATTACTGTTTTTCCCATTTAGATAGTTGGAGGGATATGGGAAATAATATGTTTCTGGCTCTCATTATCGATGTTCAAATACGCTTCTCCTATCTTTTCTTCATCTCCCTCATTTTCTTCATATAGGCCCAAAAAATAGTTTGTCTGTTGCTGGGAGGAACCTTCTCATACGTATACAAGGTTAATTTTCTCTGAGACTAGGGAAGTTGTTTTGTTTTTTCCTTTTTTTTCCTTTTTTTTCCCTTTTTTCATTTTTCTGTATGCAATTAGGTACTTCTTTGCAGCTGGCCTTATAATACTGCCTATTGTATGGTTGACTCATCTTTTTGGCATATCCATGCTTCATCATGCCCTGTACACCACATCCTCTGTCCTTGCCTTTGACAAGAAGATAATGTAGGAACAGAATAGTCCTACAGATAATTTCCAAAATATATGAGCCAACAATCTTTTAATCAGACCTTCCTACACAAAACAGTGTATTGATTCATTTGATAACAGTGATTAGCAGTCTCTCAGAGAAATATAAAATCAGTACCATGAGTCATCCATATTTTTTCCATTTTTATTAAGAGTTGTACAAGTCTGCAACTTGGTTTCTTTTAGATCTGGCCTCATTTTATTGTGTCTGCTAACCTGTGCTAAATCAAATGACTGGTTTAACTGATGGAGTACCAGATTGGGAATTAAGAACTTTTTGACTGTGTATCCTTCCCTAATGAGCTGACTCTATGCTAAAATTCCTTCATGTATAAAATGGGGGTCATAATGTCTCTCTTCTCTTTACTTCTCAAGATTTGGTGAGATCCAATGTCATTTGTGTAAAGTCTTTAAGGGCAGTGATTATTCAAGGCTGATTGTCTCATTGAGGCATTACCTTTCATTTCACCTTGACCTGACTCCTCAGTCCTTCTATAATGGGGGTAACAGAAAAGTAAACAAATAACAAAGCTGAAACTTAAAGCTTTTGGGTCCTTTATGAATAATTCTGGGACCAAATTGACTGTGCTTGTGACTTGGATTGAATGGGTAAAGTAAGAATTTGGGATTATATGGAGATTTCAATTATCTGTCCTTCTTACCAATAGGCCATATTCCATTGTTTTGTAATCAGTGGTCTGAGGGATGCTTCAAGGTTCTCAGCTTAACACTGATCAAATCCCTTCTTAGGGATTGACCCCAGAAAGATCATTCCCTCTCTTTGACTGGTTGCCCAATTAACATAACTATAGAAAAATTTCTCAATATAACTTCCATTTGTCTTTGTCTAGGTTTCCTCCCAAAATGGTTAACAGAAACCTAGTTCTTATGCCTACACCCAATGTAACCAAGTATTTGGATTTTGTTTTACTTCATGAAAATATGAAAAAGACAAAGGACCTTCAGGAACCCATAAACAGAACCCTTTGGAGGGTAAAGGTGAGAATAGGTCTATGATTTCATCTGTTTGGGGGACTCCTGATAAAGAACTTCCCTCTATCAAGGCATATCAGTAACTGTTCTGCCACATAAACTTAGAAGTCACATATTCATCTTAGAAATTTGCCTTTGGCACTGTTTGGGACTTGTTCAAGTTCATATAACTAATATGAACCAGAGGTGTGCTTTGAACTCAGGGCATCCTGAGAAAGCATTGAAATAACACACTAGCTCTCTTGGGGAAAGAGCTGAATTCAGGGTTGCCATTGTGGTAACTATTTGACATTCTTGTGAATCCCTAACCTTTCCATAGTGTGCTGCATGGTCATACCTAGGCTCATAGTGTCACACTGATGGGGTTCAGACTCTGGAAGCCTCCTTGAGCTCCCTTTGAATCTTCCCACTTAATCTGGCCTTGCTTACTCAAATCTAATCTTCCCATTTGTTCAGGCAGTCTCAGGAAGCCCATCAAGATCTGTATTCACTCCCATATTGCCCCTATCCAGATCTCTGGATTGCCCCACCTGCTTCCCACCCAAACCCTCCATTGTCTGATATCTCCTGATTGCCTCCAGCTGTTTCAGCCTTTGACCCTCCTCAGATTCCCTCCTTGCACTTCTCTTCAAGACCCTCTCTAAACCCCCCTCTCATCATCCTGGACTACCAGACCACCCTCCAGATCCCTCCTATAGTCTTTTCTGTATTTAGTTCCATCTCACCTCTGTGAAGGTGCTCAGATTCAATCCAGCTCAGACTCTGTCTATCTGGGATTCTATCTGGCCCTCTTGTGAATACAAGCATCACAAATGCTTAGGCTCCTTAAGAGCCAACCCAAGATGGCGAATCTTTAATAAACTTTGTTTTCTTTGACTTTAAGAATTTCTTTGGCTTGAGTTGAATTCATTCAAGCACGACCCGGACTGTAAGTGTTTGGGGTCCCTGTCACTCCTAAAACTCATCAACACTGTGGTTTGGATTCTCCCCAGAAGACAAACACTTAGAGGCTTCTGAAGAAGCTACCCCCTTCCCATCAGATCTACATTATCAGGATAGCTTGATGTTTCTTTTAAGAAGGATGCAGTTCCGGAGCTTTGTAGGCAATCCTCTCTCCAAAGAGCATGATGCATTTGAAAATCTCTTTTTCTCTCAAGAAGTTCTGTTGGATGCCTTAAGTCTTGAACTTGGGGCTCTCCCATGAGTCAACCCCCAAAAGCAGCCACTTTCAGGGAAATCTCTTTTCTCTGGTCATAAGGTTAGATTCTCAGATAATGCAACTCAGGGCATTAAAAAATCTCATCCACGCAAAAATTCGGAACTTATGAATATTGCCCTGAGTTGCATGTTCGGGCTGAGTGGGCACACATGCCTATGTCTGCCTTTGTCATGAACTGATTGTCTCTCTTATTTTTATTGATGTATTTTTGTTTTTATACCATACTCATTTCCAAATCACTCCTTCCTCCCTCCCCTATCTATGAGACAAATATTGAAGAAGAAAGAGGGGGAAAAAAAGCAATTCAGCAAAATGAACCACGGCAGAGACTGTGTCAGGGACCTGGAGTCAGGAAGACCTTAGTTCAAATTCAGTCTCAGACATGGCCTCAATTTTCTCATTTATAGAAGAGAGGTGATAACAGTAACTCTCTGTCACAGTTGTTGTGTGAATAAAATTAAATATTTGTTGTGTGAACAAGATGAAATAATATTTGTAAAGTGCTTCATAAACCTTAAAACATCTCCATGGTCTCTCATCTCTACAATGAAGGGAGAGCAATGCGTTTTTCCAATTCTTCTCTAGTCTATAATGTATTTTTGCAAGAGATCCATAAGTGCTCTAGTCACTCCCTTCTCCCAAGCTTATGAAGTGGACTCTTAAAATCCCTCATCTCAGGCCCCATGCAAGTATACTCCACTGTCCAGTGACCCTGCCCCAAGTCAGTCGTTCTCAGTTGCTGGCTGGGAAGAGAGGCAGACAAAGGGTTCACTTCCCATAGGAGCAGATCCCCTGTGCTGCACAGCGACCTGACTTCTGAACAGGCCTCAGGGAAGCAAATCTAGAAGTTATCGAGCTGATTTGTTTGCTCACTTTTTTGGACTACAGAAAGTGGTGACTCCTTTGACACAAATTCATCCTCTTTAATCTCCAGCAAGCCAGTCATCTTGGAGGCAGCCTTATTCCCACAGAACCAATCATGAATTCTGTATTCCCTGTGCAAGATGCCAGTGGTCGTGCTCATATCTCCATGGGAAGGTGCCCCACTTAATGCTTTGAAACAAAGGCCCACTTACTGTGAGTTTATCACATTTAATTAAGGGAGTTCATTAAATGGATCATGGATTTCCTTGATCAATCCCTCGTATTTGTTTTATTTATTTGTTTAGTTGGTTAGCTTTTTACAAAGGAATATTTACTTCAAAGGTATAACAAGAGGTACAAACAATTCCCCCCAAAACCTGGGGCAGGGGGCTTTCAGGGGGGAGGGTTACTCTCTACTATACCACCTCAGTTTCTGAGGAGAGTAGACTCAGATTCAAATTAGCTTCTACATAGCATTCATTCCATCAACTCCACTTCAAAATAAGGCATAGTCCTAAGCAATCCTACATCTCATCTACTCCTGAAATTTTCTATATCCTGAAATTTTCCTTCAAGCTCTTGATGCTATACTGGATGCCTGCTAAACCTAGGCTGTACTTCACTCCCAGACCTCCTGATGGCTTGTTCTTCCTACCTTTAGAAGTGCACCAAGATGCAGCCATCTCAAACATCTTTCACCTAAAACAAGAAAGAACAACTCACTGAGACAAAGAAATGAGGTCTTTAATTATAGGCCACATATTGGCCTCAAGTGGGAAGGAGCTATATCAAGCTTTACCTGTTTTATTTTTTCAATTAAAATGTACTTTCAGATCTACATTCTTTCTCCCACCTGCCCCCATTGAGAAAGTAGCATGATTGTCCTTCTATCTAGTAGTGACAATTGTCCCCTACCCTAATCTATAAGCATACCTCAACTGTATCCGATGAACAAGTCCACTTTAATCTTCCTCTACAAATGAAGTCTGTGAGTTTGGAAATTATTTAGAGCCACTTTATCTGAGTAATGTTTCCAAAGCCAAGTTTGGGAAGCTGGCTGAGCTCTGGGTCTCTGGGTTCATGAAGACTGGTTACAAGAAGGCTGGGAGGGCACTCCCGATACAGAAGGAGGGATTTAAGTTAGATATAAAGAAAAACTTTGCCACAGTAAGGTTTGTTAGTCTTTGCGAAGAAGTGATTGACAGAAACTAGAGAATTTCCTTCCCTAGGAGTCCTTAAATATACATTAAGCTCTCATAATACCAAGATGCTTGAAGTAATCTCCAGATGAAGCAGATAAAGGGGCTATAATGAATGGGTTTAGTCCCTTGGCATTGCAGAGAATTCTGTGCATTACAGATTTATTGTTATTTTGCACTGGACGATGGGTAATGAGTAAGAGGTGTGGGGTGGTGTTCTTTCTGTTCCAGAACACAGAATTTAAACTTCACCTTTGACTTCCAGGCATATGTTGTAGATTGAGCATTGAGTAAAAAGATCTGGGTCCTAGTCTTAGCTTTGTCTTTAACTGGTTGGGCATTTCATTTTATTTTTCTGGGCCTCTGTTTCCTCATCTGTAAAATGAGAGTTTTGAACTAGATGACTTCCAAGGTTCCTACCGTTGCTTTAATTCTATGATTCAGTGGAGAGCTAACCATATCACCTGCTAAGCACCTATGTTCTAAATTATTTTTTTAAAAAAAGTGTCCTACCTTCCACCTTTCTCTAAAGACTTCTCTTCTACTTCCTTACTGTTTGGAAGATTATCTGTAAGCAAGATGTTTTTGATTCTTTCTCTGTAGGTCTGGAAATTTGAGTAAAAGTGATTTACTGTTCTGACTCTATACTTGAGCATATTATTTGGACATGTGAAGAAGTCCTGTAGGTACTTGGGAGTCAGAGAGTTCCTTGAGGAGGAGATCTCAAGGTTTTGCCACAGTTGGGAGAATTCCAAGGAGCCTCTCAACATGGAGATCTGATTCATATGGGTCATCCCCCCTCACTGTCTCTATCTTTATCCTTTTATAGAAAGCAGATCTGGCAGTAGCTGGTCTCACTATCACAGCTGAAAGGGAGAAGGTGATCGATTTCTCCAAGCCGTTCATGACTCTGGGAATTAGTATTCTTTACAGGGTTCATATGGTAAGAGACTTATTTTATAAGCATTTATGTCATTAAAGTTATTTGCATGCAAACACACAGTTATATGGTAATAATGAATGACTCATGGAAATATTTAGGTTTCAGACTGAAACGCAAATGTGCTGGGCTATTTTTTCTTCTGTCAGCTGTGTGGACAAGCAGCCGGAATGAGTAGAAGTCTCACTTATGGGCTTTTCTACATTAATTACTTCCTCCTCTTTGAAAAAGGGGATGGCCAATAAGGATGTTGAAGTACTTAGTACATAATGAGGATGTAATTTGGTCCCATTACTTACTCTGTTTCCTCTAGTAGAGGAATTATAACCTTGAAAACCTTTATTCCAGAGAACTCATGCAACTATCTCCTCCCCTCACCCCCAAATCTTTCCTGACCCCCAAGCTTCTAAGTTAACTTCCAATACATGGCAATTGAACGTGAAACCGTTTAACATGCAGTTATCTGATGAAATGACTTAGAGGGGGACCTTAGGGATCACGCTCTCATTCAATCACCTCATTTTACAGATGAAGAAACTGAGATCCTGAGTCACAGTCAGGTTCCCCCAAGTATGAAAAAGGTAAACTTGAACTCAGACTTCGATCCCCAGACTCCAAGTTCAACCCATCACTCACTCTAAGGGAGTCCAAATAGTTTCATATAATCCAAAATATCAGATAATCCAAACATCATTTCTATTTTCTTTTCTAATGGGGCTTACTTTTGTAATGATGCTTTATTAAAGTGAATATTAAAGAGAATTTGTTTTCTTAGAACACATGCCAATTGATGGGAAGTGAAGGTGTTTCATCCTGAGATAGCTTGGCTGCATGAACTTTGCAAATTGGGCACAGTGTCTCTCTCCCAGAATGATACAGAGGCACTGATACCCTCTCTTCAGACCTGAAGTTTGCTGGGTAACATGGGAAAGGCATGGTAGAATTAAGCACTGGCCATGTGTAATCCACAAAGTAGATAATCTTCAAGCAGTTAACCAAGAGTTGACTTTATATTGTTATCTTTTTGAGCCAGAAAAGCTTCTTTTTCATTCTCTTATCCAAAAGGGCTCATTATGGATACTGTTTATATGAATTTCATTGTTACTTTCCACTGTCTTCTGCCAGTCATTTGAGGTACATGGTGCCAAGGGCACTGTGGATGATGCCAATTTTCAGCTAGGTGTGAGAAGGATCCAGAACCAAAAAGGCAGGCACCCTAAGATGCCTCTTCTAATCTCCACCTCCTGCAGAATGTGCTTCCAGCTGTGTTCCGGGAACAGGGTGTCAATGTCTGCAAAATTTTATTCCTAAGAGAACATTGAAGGGTCTCAGTTTATAGTTCCTAGCAGAGTCTATGCTCCAAGTCTCTGGCAGCTGCTGAGACAATATCCAAATTGAATAGTAGCCTGACCATAAGCAGGAGAGAGCCCTTTCCTACCCCACAGTCGAGCTTGAGCTCAGCTGCCCAGATAGGAGCCATCCATATGCTACCATATCCACCTCAACTCCTGAGCTGACTCGGGAGGGAATATCAAATAATCTGGAGGAAGAAACATTGTAGAAACTCAAAGGTCACCTGGACTGTAGCAGACGGAAGGCAGGATTTTTTTTGCCTCTAGCTCTCATTTGGAGGCATATGTGAATTATCACAGAATCACAGCATGTTGAAGTGGGAATGAACGAACCTTGGAGATTACCTGGAAGGACCATAGACTCCTAGTTGGAAGAGACCTTGGCCAACAACTTAGTGTAACAGGAGAGAAAGTGAGGACCAAGCAGATCTCACTCCAGGTCACATAGCTGATATCTGATTAAGCTCACACCCAAGTCCTCAGTCCCCAAATCCAGTGCCATTTTTCCACTGTGCCTATCCCTCTTCCTCTAGTACTGAAATTATCTGCTTTGTGGATTATACACAGCACATTTTTTATCCCTCTTAGTCAACTTCTTTCTCATATTCATGAATTCATATTGCTCAAAGTATTTTTATATCTATATGTTCCCACACATACGGTATTGTCTCCATTTTACTAATAAAACTCCAAGAAGACTGAGTCCAAGTCCAACTTGTCTAAGGTCTCATTAGATCCTCACAACAATACTATGCTGGCAGGCAGTATTATCCCTATTGGCCCACCCTCCATCACTCAGTAACTCTCTTCTTATGAAGTCCATGCTATTGAAATCTACTACCCAGTTAAAATTCTAGTAGCTGTTGTCAAACCCCATGTCATTCCCCTTCTTTCCTAAATAAGTTGAATGTTTTGCTCACAAATTTTCTCTTCTCCCCAACTCCTGTCTTCATACTAGGGGACATAATATTAATTAATATAGCACATATATTAATTCCTTCAAATACCATAACCACTCAGTTTCCCAACCTACTATGAGCCCCTCTTTCATCCCACTTTAGCCGCACACAAAGGTAGTCACCCACATATAGGCTTCTGTGTTCAAGAATTCTAAAATTACCTTATCTAACCATAGTCTATTGGTTTTTCACCTCTCCCTCTGCTTTTTCTTACAAAACACTACTCTTTATCTGTGCTGTGACCTCCAACCCCTTGACTCTTCATTTCTCTCCCAGGCCATCTTCCATGCACTAGTCACTCTCTCCTCTTCCCTCCATCTAGCTTCTCATCTAATTGACTTAATTCTATACATTCCTCTTCTCTTGAGTCCTAATGCCTTCATCACATCTCCAATTATGCCCAGCCAATAGATCACTTAGCCTTAGATGACTCCCAGCATTCTTTGCCTTCACTCCTACATAGGCAGGTCAACGAAGGTAGAGAAAATCACACAACTATTAAAACTGGATGCACTATGTTATATATCAACTGGGTTGTCACGGCTTCCTTATCAACTCACTATCCCATTCTCCACAATGGCTCTTCCAGATCTTTTCATTCCTCCTCAAACTTTCCATGGCTCCACCTCCCCCAACTCTCTCAGCTCAGATACTTGCTTCACATTTTATGAGGAAAAATTAGTCATTTGCCATATGCTCTCTCTATCCCCGCTCTTCTTCATCTCTTGTCACTCAGATGCCTTGTGCCACTCTCTCCTCCTTCATCCTTGTTTCACATAATAAAGCAATCATATTCCTTACAAAAGCTCATCTCTACTTGTTCAAGTGATGCCATTCCATTGCCCCTCTGTCAACCCTGTTCTTTCACTTATTTTCAATCTCTCCCTGTCCATTATTTATTTTTTTACTGCCTATAGACATGTCCATGTCTCCCTCATCTTGAAAAACCCTCAATTGATCCTTCCATTCCCTCTATCCTATATTTCTTTGCCCTTTGTCATTAAACTCCTCAAAAAGGCCATCTACAATAGGTGCCTCCACTTTCTTCTCACCCTCTTCTTAACCCCTTAAAATCCTACTTCTGACCTAAACATTCCACCCAATTACTTTCCCTAAAGTTATTAATGATGTCTTACTTGTCAGATCCAATGGCCTTCTCTCAATCCTCATTCTTCTTGACCTCTTAGTAACCTCTACCACTATTGATTATTCTCTCCCTCTTGACACTCTTGTCTCTCTAGATTTTTGGGACACCACTCTCTCCTGGTTTTCCTTCTACCTCTCTGACCACTCCTCAGTCTCCTTTGCTGGATCCTTCTCCAAATCACAGCCTTGAATCGTAGGCATCGGGTTTTCTCTCCCAGGTCTTGCCTTCTCCCTCTTCACTTGGTGATTTCGTAGGCTTACTATCTTTTTGCTGATGATTCTCAAATTTACCTTCCTGACAAAACCTTTCCTCTAGTCTCTAATCTCTTATCTTTAGTACACACTCAAACTCAATATATCCTAAACAAGATTCATTACTTTTCACCCTAATTCCTTCCCACCTTCTACTTTCCCTATTGCTTCTTCCCAGTCCCTCAGGCTCCCAACCTAGGAGTTGTCCTAGATTCCTTACTAACTATACCTCTACCCATCCTCCAAGCTGTTGCCAAGGCCTGTTGATTTTGCTTTTGCATCATGTCTTAAATATGCTCCCTCCTCTCCTCTAACATTGCTCCACTCTGGTACCCGCCCTCATCACCTCATACCTAGATTATTACAATATCTGCCTGGCTCAAGCCTATTCCCACTCCAATCCACCTTCCATTTATCCACTAAAGTGATTTTTCCCCTAAAGCACAGGTTCAATCATGTCATCCCCCTACTCATAGCTCCTATCATTCCCAAGATCAAATATGAAATGCTCAAGCGTTCAAAATCCTTCATAACCTAGCCACTCCTACCTTTCCAATCTTCATACCCCTTGTTTCCTGCCTTGCACTCTTTAATCTAATGACGCTGGCCTCTTGGCATTATTCTGTCCTCAATTTCTGAAATACTCTCACTCCTCCACTCCAACTATTGACCAGCTTTAACTTCAAGTCCCAACTCAAACTCCACTTTTTATAGGAAGCCGTCCCAACACCCCCGTAATTCCATTGCTTTCCCTCTGTTAATCATCCCCTATTTATCACGCATATCATTTGTTTTGTATATATTTGTTTCTATATTGTCTCCTACATTAAGTTGTAAACTCCTTGAGGTCAGGGACTGTCTTTTGCCTCACCTTTTTATCTCCAGTATTTAGCACAGTGCCTGGCACAGACTAGGCACCTAATGTTTGTTGATTGATTAATTTTACAAATGAGGAAACTGAGGCAAACAGACAAAATAACTTGCACCAGGTCATATTTTTTGACTTAATGAATCAATAGTGAAATCTAGGTCTCTTGACTTCTAGTAATAATAATATAATATAGTAATTATATTATATTATATTAATATATTATATATAATATATTATTTATAATATAATAAAGTAAGTTCAATAGTGATAATTAGCATTTATATAATTATATAAATATATAATTTATATAATTTAAGATTTACAAAGCATTTTGTATATATTATCTCATTTAAACCTCCTAATAACACTGAGAATTAGGTGCTAGTACTATTAACATTTTATAGATAAGAAAACAGGCTATAAAAAAAGGTTATATGACTTGCCCAAAGAGAATAGTTGGTAAGTAACAGTAGAGGTATATGAACCATGATCTGACTCCAAGTCCACTATTCTATCTACTAAGCTGCACAGCCTCTCAGTATGATGGGATTTTTTACTGCCCTACTCTTCCAGCTGATGTCTAGGATGCTACATGTTTATGGAATGTCATTCAATGCTTAGCACCATTTCCCACATTCCTACTCTGTAAAGTCCTATATTTGGCACTCTGGGCTCATTTTTAAAAAATTAGACATTCCATCTCTATTTTCCAGTATTTGGTAGCTTTGTTCAGAGACAAATACATGCATAAGAAATGGTTTAAGAACACCTCCAAGATATAAAAATATGTACAAACCATTGTAATGCAAACAGTCAAAGGCACCTCAGTGCTATAAAGGTCTCAGATTAAAGGAAAGATCACAATGGGGTAGAATTAATCATGGAAAGCTTCCAAGTAGAGCTGACTTTTTAAATGTAAAATGATGGTAATATAGAGCTAAGGAGAACACAGAAAGATCAATGTGAGACAGGAGAAAAAAATCTGGTTAACATATTTGCTAAGAAGTCAGCTTTTTCTTATTTTTAAAATACCCTATCTGGTTAAACTAATGTTTTGTGTCATGGAAACTATATGATCCTATGTAAGACATGAATGACGTGGCCCTTAAGGAAGACCTTTAGCTCAACTCTGTTGTGTGAATGTCAGGATGTAATAAACCACAGTCTGATTGAGTCTGGAAAGAGAGGTTTCATTCTGACCAGACTAAGAAAAAATGAGAGAATTAAGATCTCTTAAGTGCTATATGCTGATTTAATTCCATAAAATCATATCTTTCAAGAGTCAGAAGTGACACTACAGATTATCTGGTCCAACCTTCTCATTTTGCAGGTGAGGAAACTGAGACCCAGTGAAGTGAAATAATTTGTTCAAAGTCATAGAGGTAATGAGTAGCAGGAGAGGCTTTTGAGCCCAGATCATAGGACCCTAGCCCCCCAAGCTGAAAATATGTTAGTGCAACCTCTTCATTTTACAAAGCAAGAAACTGAGATGTGAAAAGTCCCCCAGGTACTCTAAATCTAAAACTTTGCTATACTTCCAGCTGCCTCAAGCTCACTAAGCTTTGACTAGTTTGCCAATTTTAATTTAACACCTCAAACGACTTGAAAAAAGCAGAGAAATAAGAGTTAGTGGGAACAAGTAACAAGCAATCTTATATAAGCTGGAGAGCGAAATGGAAGCTTGTAGCTTGCTAAGCTTGGTTTTTACCTTAATTAGACAGAGAGAATAATTCTCGGCTAGTGAATCTAAGGAGAGTCTGAATTTTAGGCGATGGTGTGTTTATAGGAACACCTAACATCCATTTCTTGCTTTATTCATCTCTCCAGCTAATATTTCCTGAGGGCCTACTACGGTAAGACACTGCACAGGTTGCTAGAAGAGGATAAACTTGGGCTGTCTAACTAAGCTGGGGCATTTTACCACATTAGAAGGAAAACCAAATTGGGTTAGCTTCTATTGGAGAGGAGAAAAAAGGTTAATAGAAATAGCTGAAGACTAAGCAGTCTCAGATTCTGTCATGAGTAACATTTAGAGTCTGAGTCAGTGAGTGACTCAGTTAAAACGATATGGGAACATTAGCTCTCTAATCTCAGAGGGTTAAGTTGATGAAGTTAAAGTTTATTAGAAAGGTGCTTAATATTACTTTTTTGTAAATTTGTTCTAATTGGCAACTCTCAGAGATTCAACATATAGAACCAGAAAGGACCCTAAAGAATATTTATTCCAGTTCTCTCAGTTTGAGGAAACTGAGGTTTAAAGAGATGAACTGGCTTACCCAACCTCACATAGGCAATGATTAGCGTAGCCAGACTTGAACGGCTCTAGAGCCTTTCACTGTACCAAAATGCCCTCTAATAGACAGCGATATCTCAGATTTCAGGGGAATGTACAGGAAATCTTATAAGTGCTCTCTTACTGTAGAATGGGTCAAGTAGAAAGGTAATGGATGCCTCACAACTGGAGATTTCCAAGTGTGGATATGTACTTTACCAGAATTGTTGTAGAAAGAATTCCTGTTTAGGTATGGATTGAGTTAGAAGACCTCTGAGATGCCTTCCAGTCCTGAGAAAAAGATCACAGAGGCAGTTGTCCCATGTCCTGATGTTGACATTTTATTGTCAGTTACCTCATAGTGAAAACTACACAGTCAGAAATAATAGTAGGGGCAAGAGACCACATGGTTTCTTTTAGAAACCAGCCCTTCCACCCTACCTCTGGTTACACAATAGCAAAGAAAAGCCTAGGTTTCCTGTGGGAGACCCTAATAGTCTGAGGGCTGAAGAATCAGACCAACAGCTTGAGAGAGCCACATGAAAGAGACTTTGCCTTTCTTCAGTCTTCTACCCTATTTTCTTCTGAACAAGGAGAATACAATGACAGATGGTTCAGCCTATTTGAACACATGCTCGGCTCTAGCTTGGGGTGAGCTGGCCACCAGGGCAAACAGACTGCTCTTGCTTCTGGCTGTTGGCAGGACACATAGAGAGAGTAGGCTGTCCACCTGAGGCTTCTCTTGAACTCTTAAACATCTCTGGACCAGGATGAACTGAGCTTCCAACCCAGTTAGATTAGTAGTCCCAAAAGCATAAGAGATCTATGGATTCCCCATACATTTTTTTCCCATGTCCCCATGAGCAGGCACATGAGTCATATAAAAATAACAGTGGAAATGCAAGAGTTCCTCAGATAACTGACCCTACACAGCAGTTCTTTTTCTTGAGGTCCTAGAATTTAGAATCCTCATGGGTCATCTAGCTCAACCCCCTCATTTTACAGAAAGGGAAACTGAGACCTGAGGAGATTATGTCACTTGCCCAAAGTCATATCAATATAGTATTCAAAGGGATATGTTCCAAATACGTTCCAAAAAATGGAGGCTTCTCATGATTTTAATGGATGCAGGCAATTCTCTAATAGGCATGTAAATGAATGGAAGGGAAGCAAAGCATGGATAAACCAAAACAGCAGTTAATCCAAATGATATTTATATTTGGCATTGGGATGCAAAGTATAATATCTTTTTTCCTAATAATATTTTTCTCAGGGTATTATATAATAGTATAATGTGTATATTCTCCAAGTTCACCCTGACTAATAACGGGAAGAGACAGCAGAGAATCCTGCCAAATGGCATGAGAGTTAAGCATTTGGCACAAATAATCTACCAAGTGGATAGCCCACATATAGTAAATTGGGGGTTGAGAATTTTAGGGAAGTTATGGGATAATCTTCCCATGAGGCCCCTTTTAAAATCCCTGCTATATAAAATTCATGCTATTGTGGTATCATAGATTTACAACTGGAAAGGACCTTACTCGTCCAAGTCCTCCATTTTATGGATGAAGAAGTTGGGGCTTAGAGAGGTTAAGGAACTTTCACTTGATTCATAGAACCTTTGATAAAGAGCTGGAAAGGCTCTTCTGAGGTCGTTTAGTCCAATCTCCTCATTTTCCAGATAAGGAAACTGGGATGAGGCGGTTAAATCCAAGGGTCACACAGATTTCAACCCGGATCCTCTGACTCCCATCATCCACTACACCACATTGCCTCTGATGTTTGATATCATTCCAAGTCATGTTGGTGCAATCAGCCCTAAACTCCAACAACACCAAACACCAAAAGATTGCTAGGTTGTTTGCTGACCCCCAGTAGTCTACCTTTTATTCCCTACCTCATCTCTCAACAATATAAAAGAAAGGTAATTCACAGTTTTCTATCTCCTTAGCTCACAGCTGGTGTTTCCATTCTCATAAACAGAATAAGAAAGAGAAGAAAATGGAGAGAGTATGTGTACGAGAGAGACAGAGAGATTTTTAAAGGGAGAAAATAAATGCCATTATTAAATTAATCCATGGAATATGCTGGATGTGTTACCAGCTTTTCTTCAGAAAGGTCTGATTCATTCCAGAAAGACTGTCTATGAAAATGAAGAAAAATACTAAATAAACCACTGAATCATTTCTAATACTGTCTAATACTCTGTTACAAGAAAATGGAAAATGAATAGATTTCTATTCCTTATAGCTAAGTAACATGATAGCCCATATAATGGAAATATGGAGCTCTGAATATATAATCATGGTGACATGATACATTTATTGAAAGTCTTTCTTTCAAGGGCCTCAAATTGTTTTGCCAACATTACTTCAGAAACCTTTATAATTCAAACACCCACCCACATTGGTTGAGGGACCCAATCTTATAAATGGAGAGAATGATGGATAAAGAGATGTATTGACTACCTAGAGTCACAGACAAGTCAGACTTAGAATTCAGGCTCCTAAAACCCTGCTATAAGACTTCCTTCTACACAGATTCTTCTTTGATAAACCAAAATGGAGAGGTAATATGATAGAGTTGAAAAAAAAATACTGGCTTTGGAGTCAGAAGACCTGAGAGCAAATCCTGCTCCTGAGGCATATTGTCTGTATGACCTTGAGAAAGTCACTTGAAATGACAAAGTTGGACTACATGGCCTTTGGGGTTTCTTCAAGTTTCAAATCATGACACTATAGACAATTAAGACCAATATTTAGTGCCACCTAATGAAAAGAAGACTAATCCTGGAATGCGAAGATCTGTGTTCAAGTAATGGCTGTGACATTTACTAGCTGTGTGACCTTGAGCAAGTGAGTTAACCTTTCTGAGTCTAGGACTCTTTTACCTATTGTGATCTGTGAGTGTAGAGGGAATTCACACAGGCTTGAAATCATAGGTCCTTCATGTATCAACCTACACACTTCAGAGGGTAGTGAAAATCAAAGGAGCCAATGGATGGGAAAACATTCTGTAACTACATGCCTTGTATCAATGTATTTCCTGATTTATTTGAGTTATTCAGGCAAAAGCCCCACCTGAGTAATTC
>CM053771.1:230770165-230790191 GCA_028658325.1 Potorous gilbertii | reverse complement strand
CTGTGCTCTCTTTTTTATTAGCCTTTTGTCCCACCAAATTTTGGGAAGCTAGTTCACGTTGGGACACTACTGTCTCAGAGCAGAGAGAATAGATCCAGAGAGAAGTGATTTACCCTAGGTTACCTGGGAAGTTAGTTAAGAGATAGAAATTAGAATCCCCAGTCTCTGGATATCCAACTCACTGAGATGCCTAGTCCCTTAGTAGTCCCTGTCTATGGTTTCCTTGGCATCTCCGAAGTCTGTTATCACTGCCAACGAAAAGACTTTAGTCATTTGGCATTGTTGATCAAGGACTCTGTCAGCAGAGGTGAGAGAGTAGAAGAAAGAAACACACTCAAGCTGCTCTGTGGTATCTGCTGAAGTCCAGACCCAATTCCCATGGATAAAGACAGTCTCAGGACCATCACTACCATTTCACTTGGCAGCACCTTGCTATTTGCATTGCATCTAATCACAGAAGTCCTCATTAGGGATCCTCCTTTCCTACATTTCACCTAACACTTGCCCAGAAGCCTAGAATTTACTCAGGAATAAATGACCCCACACAACTATTTCCACTAGGGTTGCAGTGACATATGCCACTATCATCTGGCTGTAGTTGGTAGGGGACTGGAGAGATACTGACAAGGAAAGAAAGGCAGATAGAATGGGTGAGTGTCTGTGTCTGGGCAAGAGAAAGATGGAGAGTGGAAGGGTATACATTCTCAGATGAGAGTCTCTAAGAGAAGATGAAGGAGAGAAAGATCTAGCTCTGTTAGCTTAAGGTATACACATCTTTCCAATGGCTGATCTTTTGAAGCTAATGACCATACCTAGCAGGATGCAGCAGGGCTCATAGGAAAGTCAGCATTGGCATATCCTACTAGTTCCATGCAAACTGAAAACAATGCCTGGTACAGTGCAGTCACTTAATAAATGTGTGTTGACTTAGGTGCTAAAGACCATTGAAGGTCTATTTCACTGCTTCTTTGCTTGGGCACCTGGATTCTCTAGGAAGCCCCAGCACCTGTTTCCCTTTAGGTATAAACCTTCAGTGAAAAAGAAGAATTATGTAGAGCAGGGGAAGAAAATGAATCCAGCTATTAACAGCTTCAAGAGACATGGATGTAGAGACATCCCATCTTTAATTCATTTATACTATTATGCCTTTCCAGAGCACATATTGTGTGCTCAGCCTCACTTTCCTAGAAGAACTGGAGAAATAAAGGTAGAAGGTACAGTTCCTACCTTTGAGAAGCTTAAAATCCAACTGGGATCAGGATAGCAAAAAGCAAGAAATACCTAGAAATAAAAGCAAAATAAAGTAAACCAGACCAGATGCAAAATGGAGGAGCCAATATAACTCTCTGGAACCCAACAACCTTGCAACAGAGTTCTTTCATGATAACCCCAGACCACACTATATCCTGTTTCTTCCTACTTTATCCTCTGTGAAAATAATAACACAAGCTATCTCAAAAGTTTTAGGACAGTTGTTTGCTTACAACTGGCCCAAGGCTTTAAGGATACCTTGTATAAGATCTCTGTCCCATCAGAGGCTCAAAGTTCAGCCCTAATTAGACTTCTCCAAGCTAAATAATATTAATTTGTGTTGGTCACCTCTGTTCATAGGAAGGGGAAGTACATACAGCCTTGTTCACTAGCACAGACAGGCTCCTCTAAGATTGACCCCTGCCTTTCCATTCCATAAAAGCCTCAACAGCTGGGGCCAATGGACTATGATCATTTGGAGGTGAACAACAGCATCCCCTTCCTCATTTCTCTCTGTCTGTCTATCTATCTATCTCTGTCCTATTTCTGTCTGTCTCTCTCTGTCTCTGTGTGTTTGTCTTTCCATCTCTCTGTGAGTCTTTCTCCTATGAATCCATATATTTTATTTATCCTCCAGTCTACAAGTTTCTCTGCCCTAAATGTTCCAGGGCTTCAATTCCTTCTTGTTCTATTTAAAAGTTCCCAGCTCACATGACTACTAGGAGCTGGCTCCCCCAAGACCCAGGCTGGTGACCTCAGATAAATGCCAGGGACATTTTTCACTACTCAGAACCAGTCTTGCCCTTCCTGTCTACACTGACTGCTCTTATTTCCCTGGTGTCACTGGTATGTCTCTGAGCTCACAAAGGAAGGATGATTTATCCTTTTTTTTTTTTTTACTTTTATTCCCTTTAACAGTCTCCTTCCCTCCAAGAAAGTCTCGTTTGCCTCTGTTTCCATGTCTCCTCTTCCTTCTCCTTGAATCACAAACTATGAGAGGAGAATCTTAACGGAAGTTGACAGATACAGTATAATCAACATCACTGAGTGCCCTCTGTGTGTAGTGAGCCATACTGGGCACCCATCAGAGATGCAGAGGGAGAAGACATAAGTATCTCAACCTTGGGGAGCTCACAGTCTAAAGAAAGACAAATAGGATAATGGATGTAAAGCACTTTGTACATTGCACAATGCTGTTTAAATATACTCCATTACTATCATCAAATACCCACCAATCCTAATCCAATGCCTACCCAAACTGATATTATCAATAATAATGAGGAGGATGAGGGAGACTGTCACATAAAATAGCCACACACACACATAGAAATAACAGGTTAATTGCAGATTCACCATGTCGGGTGAATTTATGAGCTTTGGGGAAAGGAAATGAATGATTGGAGATGGGTGGGAT
Source organism: Potorous gilbertii (assembly GCA_028658325.1). Classification (NCBI taxonomy): domain Eukaryota; kingdom Metazoa; phylum Chordata; class Mammalia; order Diprotodontia; family Potoroidae; genus Potorous; species Potorous gilbertii. Next base: position 230,787,526 of record CM053771.1, on the reverse strand, counting down.
TAGTCAAGGTAACCCTCCTGAAGAAAGTGGATGTTGAGCAAAGTTTTGAAGAAGAGGGATGTGGGTCAAGAGCGAGAAATAGAGGAACCATCTCAGCAGCATGGGAGAGTGGAAAGAGCACTGAATTTGAAGTACAAGGATCTGAATTCAAATCTCCAGTCTGCAGCTTACTTCCTGGGTGACATTGGATAAGTCACCTAATTTCTTTAAGCCTTGGTTCCATCATCTGTAAATAAAGAGACTGGATTAGTTGGCCTCCAGGGTCCCTTTCAACTCTGAAAGTTGTAATTCCATGATCCTATGGGAAGGCTTGGAAGCAATGTAGAGTGAAGAAAGATTCTGAGAATCATAAGAAGTAAGGGTTGAGGGGAAGTAGACTCATTTTGGAAGTGTATGTAAGAGGAAGTCTAAAGCCATTGTGATGTAGTTCTTTGACTAGCTGTATGGACAGGTACCTAGGGCCTCCATTTCCTCATTTACAAAATAGGGTATTAAACTATCCAGTTTCTGAGATGTTTTCCAGCTCTTTGATCTCCAGAAGTAGTTCTACCCTGGCTTTTATCTCTGGAAAGCCAAGATGCCAGTGGGGCCATGTACTGATTCTCCTGTAGTGCTTCTACTGCTGTTCTAACTGGAGTTAGATCCAGAAGGCTTGGGTTTGAGCCTTGGCTCTGTTAACTATGTGACCTAGAACAAATCATTCCCCTTTCAGAGCCTTGTTTTTCTCCTCTCTGAAGTAAGCAGTTGGACTAGCTCAGTAATTCTTATAAGTTTTGGTTTCTAGGTCTTTTCACACTCTTAAAACTTATTGAGGACCACAAAGAGCTTTTGGTTATATGGGTTATATCTCTTGACATATATCACATTAGAAATTAAAACCAATAAATTTTAAAAATATGTATTCATTTCAACATAACAGCAATAAACCCATTATACATTAACATAAATACTGCATTTTTATAAAATTAATTATATTTCCATAACAAAAATTAGTGAGAAAGATGACATTGTTTCACAAAATTTTTTTTGTAAATCCCTTTAATGTCTGCCTTAATAAACAATAAACTGGATTCCCATGTCTGTCTTAACATTCAACCTGTTGTGATATTTTGTTGTGGTTGAAATATATGAAGAAAATCCAGTCTCATCCTAATATGCAGTTGGAAAATGAAAGATATTTTAACAAATACCATCTTAGTGTTATTATGAAAATAGTTTTGACCTTGAAGACATGCAAAAGGGCCTTGGGGACCCTCAGGGGTCCTCAGAGCACACTGTGAGAACTCTTGAACTTAGACGATATCTAACAGCCCTTTCAGTTTTAATATTGTGTGATTCCATGGCTTGCCCATCTCTCCATCTGCTTAAAGCCTCTCATCTAGGGACAGAGATAGGAAATCAGCAGGGAAGTCCAGGTCCATTTATTTTAAATAGCCTGTGGCATCATGAAAAATAATCAGGTTCCCACAGCTGTGAAAAGACCTGTAATTATTCCAGCTGTCCCTCTGATTTCTTCTGCCCTCCCCATCTTGAACCTCATCTGGTCACTGTCAATTTCCTTTCTGACCCTCCCAGAAAAAAAAAATCACAATTAATAGTGTAATAGCTCTTTGAGGAATAGATAGGGAGAAAATATCAAAGGAACCTAGGAGGGATGAGGGGAGGAGATCATTAGCACCTGGACTGAAAGAGTTCAGCTACCATGCTTGGCACTGGAAAGCACTTAGAATAAATCTTGTCCAACCCTCACATCATCCAACCCCAAAGTCACTCAGCTAATTAGTGTCAGGACTGGGACCCAAACCCAGTCCTCCTGGCTGCAAATCCAATACTTGACTGTGTTTGCATTAATGACTAGTTTATATTCAACAGACATCTACTGAGTACCAAGACTGTATAATGCACAGTCCCTGCCCTACTTTCAGGTAGCTTCCAATCTTACTGCAGAGATAACTGAAAACATGAAAAGTAAAATTCAAGAGAACCCTAAAGGATTTGAATTGGAAGGGAGAGCAGCTTGGTCATTCACAGGCATACCCACTGCCCTTTGACTCATTTGCATTTCTGGCATGGCCAAAAGCCACCATCTTCTTGCTCCCTGAGGGTGAAAACTGTTGATATTCCTACTAATCTGGTGACTTTAAATCTCAGTTTCTTAACCTGGGGTCTGTGAATTAAAAAAAAAAATCTTTCAAAGTATATTTTTTATATAATTGGCTTCCTATGAAATTTTGTTTTATTCATTTTAAAACATTGTTTTGAGAAAGGGTCCATGAGCTTTACCTGGTTAACAAAGGGGCCCATGACACACACACACACACACACACACACACACACACACACAAAATGCTAAAGACCCTGCCTTAGGTCCTCAGGGAAATAGAAAGTCATTCACTCATCTGAAAGAGATTGAAGACTCCTTTATTTAATCTATTTCTCTCATTTTGCTGTTGGGGAAATTTAAACCCAAGAGAGGTAAGCTGCCTTATTATGGCTTTGCATCTAGAATCAGAGAACTTAGGTTTTAATTAAAACTGTTATTTACTTTTACTGTGGTGACTTTGGCTGCCATTTCCACCTCTTGGACCCTCAGTCAGTCAACAAGCATTTATTAAGTGCTTACTATGTGCCAGGTGCTGTGCTAAATGCTAGGAGCACCAAGAAGGTCAAAAGACAGTCCTTTCACTCAAGGAGCTCACATTCTTTTTTTTCCATTTAGGTTATTTTTTAAGTTAATTTATTTTTAGTTTTCGGTGTTCACTTCCATAAATTTTAAATTTTCTCCTCCTCCCCTCCCTCATTCCTCCCCAAGATGACATGCAATCAGCTTTAGGCTCTACACATACATTCCCATGAAACATACTTTCACATTAGTCAGGTTGTATAGAAGAACCAGAACGAAGAGGAGGAACCATGAGAAAGAAAAGAACAAAACAAAAGAAAATAGTCTGCTTCACTCTGAATTCAGATTCCATCATTCTTTCTCTGGAAATTTTCCATCATGAGTCCTTTGGAATTGTTTTAGGTCCTTGCATTTTTGAGAAGGACTAAGTCTATCAAAATCAGTCAATGTATACTGGTTGTTACTATATATAATGTTCTCCTGGTTCTGCTCACTTCACTCAGCATCAGTTCATATAAGTCTTTCCAGGTTTATCTGAAGTCTACCTGTTCATCATTTCTGATAGCATAATAGTATTCTATCACATTCATATAACCACATCTTGTTCAGCCATTACTCATTTGATGGTCATTCCCTCAATTTCCAGTTCTTGGCCACCACCAAAAGAGCTGCTATAAATATTTTTGTACATTTGGAAGGAGGTCATATTCTAATGGAGGAGATGACATGTCAGTAACAAGTTCTATACAAGACATAAACAGGACAGAAAGAAGGTCATATGAGAGAAGACACTAGCAGATGAGGGGACTCATCTGTGTGCAGGAGGTGGGATTTGGGCTGAATCTTGGAAGAAGCCAGGGAGATGGAAGTAGTAGAGGTGAAGGGGCAGAAGGTTCCAAGAATGGGGGAAAGCTTGACAGAAGGTAAAGCCATGTTTAGAGAGCAGTGAGTTGGCTATTGTAGCTGAGCCATATTCTGGGGAGCAAAGCATAAGAACACTGGAAAGATAGGTAAGGGGCAGGTTATAAAGAACTTTCACTATCAAACTAAAAGAGTTTGTATTTGATCCTGGAGATGCTAGGGAGCCACTGAAGTTCCTTGAGTATGGAATGATATGATTATACCTATGTCTTAGAAAAATCACCTTGGAAATGGAGTGAAGGATTGATTGCAGTGGGCTGAGACCTGAGACAAGAAGACAAGGAAACTATTGCAGTGGTCCAGGTGAGATGAGGTGAAGGCTTGAATTTGAGGATGTGAATGAGAAATGTTGTAAAGGGAAAATCAACACAGAGTTTGGCAACAAACTATAAGATGAGTAAGAGTGAGGAATTAAGGAAGAGGGTGATCCTGAAGCTGAGAGCCTGGGTGACTAGGAAGATGGTGGTCCCTCAACAGGAATAGAGAACTTCGAAGGGGAGGAAGTTAAGAGGGAAATAAAATGAATTCTGTTTTGGATATTTTGAGTTTGAGATGCTTATGGGACATCCAGTTTAGATGTCCAGAAGTTGGTGAGGTGGGAGACTAGAACTCAGAAGACAGATTAGGATACTGTACCTATCTTCTGCATAGAGATGATAATGGAGCCCATGGGAGCTAATGAGCTCATCAAATGAAATAATATATAATGGAAAGAAAAAAAGGGCCCAGGAAAGAACCTTGGGGGATACTCACATTTAGTGGGCATAAAATGGAAGAAGAATTAGCACAGAATACTTAGGAACAGTCATTCAAATGGGAGAGAGCAATGTCACAAAAACCTAGAGGAGACAGTATCTAGGAAAAGATATGTTCAAGAGTGTCAAATCCTGCAGAGGTCAAAGAGGATGAGGAATAAGGAGAAAGATAACAATAATGTTAAGAGATCATTGGTGTCTCTGACCTTAGATTGCAAAGATTAAGAAGAGAGTGAAAAGAGTGGAAATGAAAGCACCATTGTAGTTGGTGTTTAAAGAGTTTAGCCACAAAAGGGAGAATAGGTATAAGAAGATAGCTTCAAGTTAGGGATTTTTCTCCCCAACACTAGAGAAGACTTGGACATGTTTGTAGACAACAGGGAAGGGCCCATGGATAAGGATACCCAGTAGATAAGTAAAAATTGAAGATGAGAAGAAAAGGAATAAGGAGAGGGAGAGAGAGGAAAGAGGATGGTGGAGGAAGACATCGGAGCAATCTCCTGGAGAAGATGGAAGAACATGAATCAAAGGTACATGTAGAGGGGGGCTTGGCCTTGGCAAGACCACCTTTTCATCTAGGATGAGAATGGAGAAGATAGTAGGGGAAGATGCCTGAATTATGTGAGATGAAGATAGTAGAAAGGAATACTCTCTGAGTGGATTCACTGTTTTGATGATGGTATGATGAGGTCCTCAGTTGAGAGGATAGAAGGAATCAGTGCCATGGGAGGCTTGGGAAGAGATGAGAAGGCTTAGAACAACCACTGTGGAGAGGAGAGTACCCTCTGGCTCTCATTTTCCTCATATATAAAATAAAGGGGATGAGCTAAGTTATATCTGAGGCTCCTACCATCTCTAAGTCCTATGATCTGATGACATTCTCAGTATTGCTTAGCTAGCCAATGTCAAAGCCAGGATTAAAGTAATTGTCAAATAAGTGATATGAGAAGTGAAACCTTGGAGGTCCCTTCTAGCTCCATGTCTATGATTCTTTGGTCCTTTGAGTACCATCAGACCAGAGGAAGGTGAAGTCAACATGACCTGCCATAGGCACAAAGCAGATGATTAAGTTCTTGAAGACTACATAAATTATTGTTCAGATATCTAACTTAGATCTTAAGGGGAAAATGTTTCTAACTGAATGGGGAAAGGCCCTCTTAGGACTGGGGATATCTATGCTCTTAGCCTCTCTTTTCTTCAGAGAGTGACCCTTCCTACATTATAGATATTGGGATGGTGGGAGAAGTCAATTCCCTTCCATTTTCATCTTGGACCTCAGGTATTCATGCATTTTCTAGGTCCTCAATACTGACACAGCTCAATACAGGCAGGGATGGTCCAAAGACCCTTTAAGAAAGTAGCCTTTAAATATACTGTCTAGAAGATGGTGGAGTAAAAGCAAGGACTTGCTAGAGCTCCCCACTCCAACAAAACCCAGCCAATCCCTATAAAAATGACTCTAAACAAAATCTGGAGCTGCAGAACTCACAGAATGATGGAGTGAAGCAATCTCCAGCCCAAGACAGCCTCAAGGTCAATGGAAAGTTTCTATCGTGCCCCACTGAGAGCAGGGCATAGTCCAGCATGGGCCACACAAGCACAGATGGAACCTGAGCAAGCCTTGGGGAACTGAATCACTGACACCTGTGGAAGTTTCCAGAATTCATGACCCCAAAACACCAAGGAAAAACTGGAAAGTCAGTGGAAAAAACCTGACTGATCTTTGTGAGAAAGTAGAGTGGTTCAGTCCCAGGGTGACAGAGAGGGTAGAGGAGCCCCAAGCAGTGCAGTAGCATCAGGGGCAGTGGCAGTAGCTGTTTCTGGAGCTTTAGTCTCACAGATTGTGGGGGGAATCAAATGACTGACAGAAAAACCCCCACCCACTCTGGAAACAGAAAACTACCTTGACAAACAGCTTAAAAGTCAAGTAATTGGCCGGGGTAATGAGCAAAAACCAGAAAATGAATCAGACTGTAGAATCTTTGGTGACAAGGAAGATTAAAATAGGCAACCAGAAGATAACAAAGTCAAAGCTCCTACATCAAAAGTCTCCAAGAAAAATATGAATTGGTCTCAGGTCATGGAAGAGCTCAAAAAGGATTTTGAAAATCAAATAACAGAAGTAGAAGGAAAAATTGGGAAGAGAAATGAGAGTGATGCAAGAAAATCATGAAAAATGAGTCAACTGCTTGCTAAAGGGGACTCAAAAAAGTGCTGAAGAAAATAACACCTTAAAAAATAGACTGACCTAAATGGCTAAAGAAATCCAAAAAGCCAATGAGGAAAACTTTCCTTAAAAATCAAAATTGGCCAAATGAAAAATGCGGTCCAAAAGCTCACCAAAGAAAATAATTCCTTAAAAATTAGAATGGAGCAGATACAAGCTAATAACATTATGAAAAATCAAGAAACTATAAAACAAAAGGATGAAAAAAAATAGTAGCCAGTGTGAAATATATCACTGGAAAAATAACTGACCTGGAAAATAGATCCAGGACAGACAATTTAAAAATTATTGACTGTCTGAAAGCTGTGATCAAAAAAAAAGAGCCTAGACATCATCTTTCAAGAAACTATCATGGAAAACTAAACTGATATTCTAGAACCAGAGGGTAAGATAGATATTAAAAGTATCCATCAATCACCCCCTGAAAGAGAAGCCAAAAGGAAAACTCCTAGGAATGTAGTAGCCAAGTTCCAGAGCTCTCAGGTCAAGGAGAAAATATTGCAGAAAGAAACAATTTGAGTATTGTGGAAATACAATCAGGACAACATAAGATCTAGCAGCTTCTACATTACCATATTGAAGGGCTTGAAATATGATATTCCAGAGGTCAAAGGAGCTAGGATTAAAACCAAAATCATCTACCCAGCAAAACTAAGTATAATTCTTCAGGGGAAAATATGGTCATTTAATAAAATAGAAGACTTTCAAGAATTCTTGATGAAAAGACCAAAGCTGAATAGAAAATTTGACTTTCAAATGCAAGAATCAAGAGAAGCATGAAAAGGTACACAGAAAAGAGAAGTTATAATGGACTTACTAAAGTTGAACTGTTTACATTCCTACATAGAAAATAATGTTTGTAACTCTTGAGATTTTTCTCTGTGTTAGGGTAGTTGGAGGGACCATGTATATAGACAGAGGGCACAGAGTGAGTTGAATAGGAAGGAATGATTATCTAAAAAATAAAATTAAAGAGTGAGAGAGGAATATATTGAGAGGAGAAAGGGAGAAATAGAATGGGGTAAATTATCTCTCACATAAAAGAGGTAAGAAAAAGCTTTTTCAATGGGGGGGAAGAGGGGGGAGGTGAGAGGGAAAGAGTGAACCTTACTCTTATCAGACTTGGCTTAAGGAGGAATAATATATATATATTCAATTTGGTATGAAAATCTATCTTGCACTACAGGAAGGTAGGGGGGAAAGGGATAAGTGGGAGTTGACAAGGGGGAATGATAAAAGGAAGGTCAAATGGGAAGAGGGAGTAATTAGAAGTAAACACTTTTGGGGAGGGACAGGTTCAAAAGAGAGAATAGAATAAATGGGAGATAAAATAAGATGGAGGAAAAATATACTTAGTCTTTCACAACATCACTGTAATGGAAGTGTTTTGCATGACTACACATGTATAACCTATATCAAATTGCTTGCCTTCTTAATGGGGGTGGGTGGGGTGAAAGAAAGGGAGAAAAGTTGAAACTCAAAGTTTTAAAAACAAACGTTAAAAAAAATTTACATGCAACTTTGGTAAATAAGACATACAGGCAATGGAGTATAGAAATCTATCTTGCCCTACAAGAAAATAGAGGGGAAGAGGAGAGGATAGAGAAGGGAGGAGTGTGACAGAAGGGAGGGCAGATTGGGGAAAGGGATAATCAGAATGCACACTGTCTTGGGGTGGGGGAGGGGAGAGATGGGGAGAAAATTTGGAGCTCAAATGCTGTGTAAGTGAATATTGAAAACTAAAAATAAATAAATTAATCAATTAAAAAAAATGCACTGCCTACTCTTTTTTTCTGCTACCTTCCTTCCAAAGGAACCTGTCTTTGAATCTGTGTGCCTATATGATGTCTCTAGTGATACTCCCCATGAGTGTTCTTGGTGTGAATGGTGTCTGTTGTGCGTATACACAGCAGATTTCATCTGTATTTTCTGAGCTTGTTAAAGACCTTGGAATTTATCACATATTTGTGTCAGTTTGGATGGTGCTATTTTATATGCCTTCCAAGTAACAAGAAGGTTTTTTATTTTGATGACTTTATTAAGGAAGACATAGATTTTCATGTCCAGATTTTACTTGGATTAATCTGAACATTAATGGGAATATTTAATAATGATGCTCTGAATCACATAGAAGGTAGGATTATAGGCTTCTACAGCTAGAATGGACTTTTCATATCATCTTGTCCAGTCTCCCCATTTGACAGATGAGGAAACCGAGACCTGTCCAGGAGCCTCATCTTTCTATTAAAAAAAAAACTTTTATGGTTCTACTTTTTAAAATGTTCTTTTGGTACTTTTGTCCTTTATACTATGTTTTTGTACCATGTAATTTCTAGCCCTTCTCTATCCCTCTTTTAGATTATTGCATAGAAAGACAATCAAAATGGTTAAAGCAAAAACAGCTTATAATGAATGTGTTTGGTAATATGTATATGCAACATTCTGCCCTCATATGCTGCAATCACTTTCCCATAAGAAGGGAGGTCATTTTTCTCATCTGTTCGGGGAACCCTTACTGGTTTTCCACTTATTTAGCAGTTCTCTTCAAGCGATATTTTCACTTGTTGTTGCAGTTGCTTATTAGGTTGTCCTTCTTTTGCTCTCCATCAGTTCATATCAATCTCCCCATGATTCTCTAAAGTCCTTCTATTCCTCATTTCTTATGAGACAGTGGTATTCCATTACAGTCATATGCCATAGTTTTTTTTGGTTGGTCCCCACCTGTGGAAATGTTCACTTTGTTTCTAGTTCTTAGAGTAAATTTGGAGGTATATATTGGACTTTTCTTTCTTTCTTTGGCCTTCTTGGAGTATATGATCAATAGCAGAATCCCTGCGTTAAAGGTTGTGGATAAAGTTCAGTTGCTTTATTTCATTGCCTCTCAATATTCAGACTGGTTGGCCCAATTCATAGCTCCACCAATAGTGTGTTAGCATACCTGTCTTCCTGCAGTACTTCTGATGTTCCCTTTTCTTATTTCATGTCATCATTGACAGTTTTCAAAGAGTGAGTTGAGACCTCAGAATGTTTAAATTGAATTTTTCTTACTTATAGTGATTTTGAGAGCTTTTTAAATTATCACTTGTAGTTGGAACTCTTTTAATTTTTTTTGAAAGCAGTTGAGGTTAAGTGAGTTGCCCAAGGTCACACAGCTAGTAAGTGTCTGAGGTCTGATTTGAATTTAGGTCCTCCTGACTCCAGGACTGGTTCCCTATTAACAGCATCATCTAACTGCCCCTAATTTTTTTTTATATCCTTTGAACATATCTATTATGGCATTTGGTTTTCATTATATATTTGCCTGAATTCCACAGATATATATATATATATATATATATTCCTGTCTCTGTGTATTTCTATCCTTCCTTCCTATCTATCTTTCTATCCATCCATCTATCCATCTATCTATCCATTCATCTATCTATCTATCTATCTATCTACCATCTACCTGTCTCTTGGATATCAAACTTTTATTAGACACAGAGATTTGTCAGATATTTTTCCATTCCCTTGTTTCTCTTCTTTGTCTGTCTTCATTTATGTTGTTTGTACACGCACTTTTAAATTTTATTGTAATCAAAATGGTCTATTATGTCTTTTATAACCTCCTCTACCCCATGTTTAGTTAAGAATTCTCCCTCGAGCCATACTACCTTATCTCATTCTCTTCTATTTTTCTAATGAGATGACATTTTATATTCAGACTTTGAGTTTATTGTGGCACATGCTTTTTTCCGCTCTTCCTTATGATTCCGAGGATGGGAAGGAGCATCATGATTCATGTTTAATGTTGGGAAAATTGAGGCCCAAAGAGATAGATCATCTTGTCTCAGTCACGCAATGGAGATTTGAGAACCCTGGCTCCCAGACAATGTTCCTTTTAATTTTTTATAGTTATGAGCAGGCAAGCCTGAATAGGCATGACCAGAGTTTAGTGCTGAAATTAAAACTTATAACAAAGTTAATCTAACACATATTTAAGGGTGTGCATAATCCTCACTGTGCTGCATGGTGATTAGGCGTGAACGGCAAGTAGTTGGCTTAAATGATTGTAATTAGTATTACTTTTTTATAACCAGGCCTAGTTTTTACAGGGCTTTTTTCTTCTCTTTGTCAGTGCTCCAGGAGCTATAATCTGCATCAGTGTGACAGTTTTCCTTGATACTCTGAACATCTCAATCCCTTTCACTCTCTCTCACCCTCCCTCTCCACCCGCCTCCCCTCCAAACCCAGTAGGGGGTGGGGGAGGCAGGAACCAGGATGCTCTAGGCCTCAAGTTTGTGCTGTATAAAGATGACTAAATTGAGTATGTTTAACCTGCAAAAGAGAAGGCATGGTTGAGGGAGGGGAGGAGAGAACATAATAGCTGTCTTCAAGGATTTGAAGAGCTGTCACTTGGAAGATGGATCTAACTGAGTCTGCTTGGTTCCAAAAGGTAGAAATAGGAGCAATGCATAGAAGTTACAGAAAAGCAGATTTAGGCTCGATTACTCTAAGGCAGAGGTTCCCAAACTTTCTCTGTTCAAGGTGCCCTTACTGTCGCAGCAATTTTTTCACTGTGTCCCTAAAAGAAAAGGCCAAACAATTCTATTTATTAAGTAGTTAGGTGTAAACAACTCAATAAGTATTTGCATTCTAACAACATAATAGGCACTGTTTTCCCCTTGAAAATTTAAAATTCCTGCCGCACTTGTGCAAGTCTGCTGGGGCACAGTAGGGTGCCATGACACAAAGTTTGAGAACTGTGGATTTACGGAAAAACTTCCTAATAGAGATACCACAAATGGAATGGTTAGTTGTCCCTCACTATAGTTCTACAAAGTCTGGATGCCAGGTTTTGGGGTATGTTGTAAAAGGAATTCTTGTACATTTATTGTTTCGATTAAATGTCCATTGATGTCCTATGCAACTCTGGGAGTCTCTGTGTCTCTAACATTCCAAGAGATGGTGCTTTAGGGTTGAACTGCCAAACAGCTCGGCTCTGCAGTATTCCCTATGTAGATCCCCCATGTTCTCTAGGGGTTTTGGGTATTATTATATTTACCTAATGCCTGCCTTTCTGCCCAGGATGTTGCACAGATGGAGATTGTAGAGATTCTGAGCCCTGAAGGACAGTGAGGACAGACTTTGTTAGCATCTGGGGACTTTGAGGGAGGAGGCTAGATGTACTCAAGTACAATAGTGACACATGTAATGATAATTACAACACTATCTAGTAGAATTTCCCTCCCCTGTGAGTAAAAATGCAATTATCCCTAATTTATAGATGGGGAAACTGAGGCACATGAGCATAATCTGCTCAGATTGCTGCACCTAGTAACTGCCCACATGAGAATTTAAACACAGGTTTCATGATTTAGGGTTCAGTGTATTTTCAAGTACAGCACTGCACTTCTCTGGGAGGGACCATCTAATCCAACCCTCTCAGAGGATTATTAATGAAACTGGGACTTAGAACTGGGATTTGAACCCAGGCATTATGACTCCAAATGCAGTGCTCTTTCCATGTTCCACCTTTTACCCCTTACACACAAATTTATCATTTATTCAAATGAATAAATAAATAATTTACTTATTCAGCAAAACTATATTAAACACATCTTATGTCCAGTGGAGGGTCTGAAGAGACTAGGTTTCGGGTCTCATAACTATTGAGGTAACTAGGAATGTGTAATACTTTCATCCACCCCAATAGCAAGTGGGAATAGACCTCTAACAACTGGGCTGCTTCAGCTTGTCCAACCTAGGGGAACAGGAAACTTTCCTAAGGTGTAAAGACAGTTTTAAAGGATTAATTCGGTACTGTGTATCTTCCTGCCTTTGCCAAGACATTTATATTACTTGTTTATGAAAGAGGAGAATTGTCATGGACCATGGACATACCATGGACTGAGAAGCACATCTCATAGTCATGTTCTCCAACAAAGTGGAGAATGGCTGGCCCATCTTACAACTATGTTAAGAAGATAAAGAATAAATTGGGGATGGTGCAGGGTTAAAAGATGAAATGGGGGTTGTATGATGCTGGAAGAGGGAAATAAAAAGTAGAGCACTCCATGATTGACAGAACCCAGGATCTGAACTGTGATTGGGATGTTCTAAGAACAAGGATAAGCAAGTTGGACAGGTACATCTCAAGGAACTCCTTGTAATCAGCACTCTTGCCCATTGGGACATATTTCCCTAGAGTTTCTTCTTGTTAATGTTCTTTATTTTGGTTCCTTCATTTGATTTTAATTTTATTTTTCTTAATTACATGCAAACATTTTTAACATTTTAAAAAAAATTTTGAGTTTTAAATGAGCTCCCTCCCGCTTCCCTGAGAAGGCAAGCAATTTGATATAAATTATACATGTGTAGTCATGCAATACATTTCCATATTAGCCATGTTGCAAAAGAAAACATGCGCCAAAAAAAGAATAAAGAAAATTTTGAATAAGTATGATTTAGTCTTCATCCACAAGCCATCAGTTCTTTCTCTGGAAGCGGAGAGCATTTTTATCATCAGAAGTCCTTTGGAATTGTTTTAGATTGTCGTATTGTTGAAAGTAGCTAAGTGATTCCTAGTACAATATTGTGTTAATGTTTTATGTTTTCCTGGTTCTTCTCACTTCACTGAGCATCAGTTTACGACATCTTCCCAGGTTTTTCCGAAAGCATCCTGTTCATTATTTCTTATGGTATAATACTATTTCATAACAATTATAACCCACAGCCTTGTTCAGTTGTTCCCCAATTGATGGGCATTCCCTCAATTCCTAATTCTTTGATGCCACAAAAAGAGTTGCTATAAATATGTTTGTACGCACAGGTCCATTTACTTTTTCTTTGATCTCTTTGGGGTATAAGCCTAGTTGTGATAGTTCTGGATCACAGAATATGCATAGCTTTGTTGTTCTTTGTGCTTAGTTCTAAATTGCTCTCCAGAATAGCTAGATCACTTCATAACTCTACCAACAATGCATTAGTATCCCAATTTTTCCATATCCACTCCAGCATTTGTCATTTTCCTTTTCTGTTAGATTAGCCAATCCAATAGGTATAAGATGGTACCTCCGAGTTATTTTAATTTGCAATTTTAATTAATAGTGATTTAGACCATTTTTTGTATAATTTTTTCATATAATATAGATAGTTTTGATTTATTCATCTAAAAACTGCCTGTTCATCTCCTTTGATCATTTATCAATTGAACAATGGTTCATATTCTTATAAATTTGACTTGGCACTCTATATATTTGAGAAATGAAGCCTTTATCAGAGAAACTTGTTATAAACATTTGCCCTCCCGTTTTTTGCTTTCCTTCTACTCTTGGCTGCATTGGTTTTGTTTGTGCAAAACCTTTTCAATTTGATGTAATGAAAATTATCCATTTCACATCCCATAATGATGTCTCTCTTCTTTGCTCATAAATTCTTCTCTTATCCATAAATTTGACAAGTAAAATATTCCATGCTCCTCTAACTTGCTTATAATTGCCAATGTTCTTTCCATTCCACGTTACACAGCCTAAGGTACCTATCGGTACTTCTTGGTACCTTATGGAGGTGGGATAAAAAAGGAATACCCTGAATTCACAACTTTGCTTTGGAGCAGCCACGTTTGTCTTCATCTGGGTCCAGACAGATAGAAGCTTTGATTTGGGGCACAATTAGATCCTAAGTGGTTTTACCTGGGAATAGGTTAGCAGGCGAGCTGTCCTTTAGAAATGCCCCTGGAATGAGACTGTTGAGATTCTTTAGAATCACACTTTTATAATCATAAAGAACTTTGGAGATCACCTCTTTCCAACCTGCTCCACCCTCCATTCTACAGAGGAAGGAGCCAAGACACTGAGAAGGGGAATGGCTTGCTCAAGATTCCACATGGAGTTAATGGCCAAAGGAGAACTCTTGGTCCAGGATTCTTTCCGTTTTCTGTTACATAGCCTACGAACTGGAGCTGAGATGGCGTGGGGTCATCCTAGGGGTGACAACAGTAGCAATGGTAGTAATAAAGCCCCCAATTTAAGTTTTGCAAAGTACTTTGCTGCCTGTTCTCACTGGTCTTTACAACTTGGAGGTGTGTGCCACTATCATCTACCTTATACAGATGAGAAAGCTGAGGCAGAGAGAGTTTAAATGATTTGCCCAGAGTCTCAAAACCAGTTCGTAGCTGAGGCATGATTTGAATTCCAGTCTTCTTGGCCCTCAAGTCCAGAATTATATCCACTGCACCACCTAACTGCCTTTACTCCCATCCCTCCCTCTCTTGCAGAGTTATGTCATGCCCGGACCAGTTGAGGGCTCCATGAGGATTCATAGAAGATGCCCCGGGTCTTGGCGCCTCTGGTGCTCCTTCTGGTATGGCTCATGACAGTCGCCAGCAGCCCTCATGCTCTGAGGATCGGTAAGCTTTATTCAAGTTTCTCTGGGGGACAGGGAAAAGGAGGGTCAAGGGAATGTGATGTCCATTAAGGGCAAAGTGTGAAGAAGATTGAGGCAGCATGGACCTTATCAGGAGAGGCTATAGGACATAAAAAGGCCCAGTGGTATGCCCAGAGTACCTGTGAACAGCAGCTTGGTAGCTCTCACTGCTGTTTGGCTCCATGTTAGACATTGTTCAGAGTGAGTTTGCTAGGTCTGACCCCTGCCCTGATGGAGCTCATCATCTAGAACAGATTGATGTTAAGTTGCCAGCTCCTGTAAGACCAGGGAGAGCTGCCTTGTTCCTCTTCGCCCTGAAGTGTTCAGCCCAGGGTTTGGCATTTAAGGAACATCCATCAAGGGCTGTCCTGGAATGGGCAGCATTAATTAGAACAAAACTGAAGAGAGCAAATTATTTCTATTCTGAAACTAGCCGTTAAAGGCACTGACATATTAAGGGTGTATTTGAGGTAGAGAACAAAGTGGGTAGTCATTGGAGATTCCAAGTCCAACTAGGGTTGGGATTGATGGATGAAGCCACCTGTCTTTTGATGAATCCAGGAATGTTTGTGATGGAGGTAGAATTTCCAGAGACATTTGAATGATATAGGAGAGATGGCTTTGTGGGTTTTTGTGGGAAAGGTGGAGAGAGTGTTTTTGCTCAATAAAAAGGGATGGTTGTGGGTGGTGGTGATGGTAATCATGATGTCTCAGCTCCTGGTCTTCAGTTGATTTCTGAAGGCATAATGGAATAGCTATCCGGGTCAGCAGAAACCACCACTGAGGTTTATCCAGAAGCACTTATTTCCCTTCTCAAGTTTCTGGTGTCATTCAGGCTAGCTCCAGGAGGGGTCAGGGTACATGGGAGAGTAAGATCTTTGGCACTGCTCGCCCTGCTAAAGAGATGCCAAGGCACATGTGTCAAAAGCAGGTGTGGAAAGAGGTTGGGCCTGCTTTCCTTACCTGAAAGTATGGCTTCTCTGAAAATTTGTGCTGACAGCTTCACCGAGTAAGAAACTTGGACAACTGACCTGTTTACTTCCTCTCCAGTACTCTCCATTTCCTTTTGCTGCCCTTTGGTTATAACTCCACATGCTTTCAAAAAATAATAACAAGGAAAAACAAATCATATCATCCTATAGCTTCCTCTCCACACCCTTTTCCTCCATTCATTTTGACTGAAACTTCAAAATTTAATTTAATTCTGTTTAGCAGCAATGCAAAACACTTCATATCGTTAAGATGCTTAATTTATAAGATGCCTACAGTTATTCAGCATTTGCTCTGAGGTTTTTCTCCCCCCACCTCTAAATGAGCAGATGAAGCAGTAACCCATCAATTTCTATTTGTTGCTAATGTGAAGCGGAAAGGGATTCAGCTACAAATTGCCATGCTCAAGTGTCCTGACTTCCCTGATGCTTGCCTTCCAGAAAGTAGGCAATAAATGGGACTGGCACTTCTTTTACTGCTACAACAGAGAACACCTTCACTAGCCACCTCTATCTCTCTGAGTGGCATTTGGCCAACATTCCTGGGGTCTAGGTCCAGGCACTCATTCTTCACACTGACCAAGGGTCTTCTGGGCGATGTATCCAAATGGGTCTAGTACCCTATTGGGATAGGTAATCAATCTAGAAAGGAAAGACCTCACAAACCAGGTTTCTATGAGAAGATCGGTTTTATTCTCTCCTTGGCTATTTTGGGAGCCAGGAGCTTTTTTTTTTTTTAAAAAAAAGATTCTTCTCATTCCAGAGGGAGAGGCACTAATTACCCAGGCCCAGAGGGGAGCAGAGTAGAATTGTGGGGCCAGCACAGAAGAGAAGTAGGTCAAGAAAACACATGTGGATGTGCTTAATAGAAGGTAACCTTCTACACAGATGGACCTGAATAGCAATCAGTGGCATCATTCTTTCTGTGACTGCTAAGAAGATTGGGGAGAGGCCGACTCATTGCTTTTTCTCAAGTTATAGTGAATAGCCCTCCCCCCAGACACTTTGTATTTTGAGGATGTCTGCCCTCCCCTCAGCTCTTTTAATGGAGAATAGTCAAAGCAAGGCTGGAAAAAAGGCCCAGAAATTCCAGAGATAAATATCCATCCTGTTGAATTGTCCCCCAGATCACTTTGTCTTATCTTGTCTTGAAAATGTGAATGCTTGTGAAGAGATGACTGTGCCCATTATCCAGGAATGTGAATGCTGTTTTTTATTCATAAGAAGCATGAGGTAGGAGATATAACCAAATAATCTATTCAATTCTCCCCCCAAATCTAGGTTGCATAGTTTTGGGTAACAGAGGATAATTTTATTTATGCTTATGGAATCATTCACATAAATCTCCCAAGTTTCCACCAGCTTCTTTCAATGCTCTATCTTCTTTATATATCCTTTGATTTCATTCTGATGTCCACTGTGAGTGATAGTCTGGGACAC
>CM053771.1:230754600-230769665 GCA_028658325.1 Potorous gilbertii | reverse complement strand
AATGTGAAATTTAATAAGGCAAATATAAATCATCAAACTTAAATTCAAAAAATTAACTGCAAAAATACAAAGTGGGAAAGCATAGTTAGACAAACGCTAGTATGAAAATGGCCTGGGGAGTTTTAGTGGAACACAAGCTAGTATGAATCTTTTTAGAAAAGATTATTTTATTCAGTGAACAAAAGTCTACTTTCTCTTTCTTCTACCTCTCTCCTCTCATTAAAAAGAAATACAAAACTTGGAACAAATATACATAGTCATGCAGAACAAATTCTTGCACCACCCATATCTAAATAAATATGTTAATATACATCAACAGTGTGACATGACAACTCTCAAAGCTAATGTTATCTTAAGGTGTATTAAGTGAAGCAGTATCTACCAAGAGTAAAGGAGTTATAGTTTTTCTGTACTCTTCCATGGTAAGGCCATGTGTGGAGCATTACACTGGATACCAAGTTTAGAAAGAATCTAGAGAAGGGTAGGCAGAATGGTTAGGAGATTAGAGAACATGCTATGCAAAGATCAATTAAAGGAAGTGGGGATATCTAGTCTGGATAAGAAAAATGGGTTGAAAGGGAAGTATAATAGCTCTCACCCAGTAGTTTAAGTGATCTCATGTAGAATAAGGGTTTGACCTATTGTACTTGGCCCTGAAGGGTAAAATTATACTTAATGAAAAGAAGCTATAGAGGAACAGTTTTGCCTCAGAATAAGGAAAAATAACATTTAGAGCTACCCGAAGGTGAAATGGGATGCTTCAGTTTGTAGTATCAATGGAATTCCTCAGGAAGACTCAGGATGCTCACTTCTTGGTAATGTTGTAGAGGGGATTTCTACTCAGGTACAGGTTGGACCAGATTTCATCTATTGTATTGCATAATTCTATAACACAATTGCCTCAGTAAACATATGCTATACTACAAAGCCAAATTCAATATAATTTGGAAATGCACATGTATTTATGTGTGTATGTGTGCGTTTCATGTACTTGTGTACCATATTTCCATAAGTATTCTCCTAGAACTTTCCCATGGCTCTAAACATGGGATATAGTTAAAATTAGGTGTCATTAACTTGAATAAACAGGCATATGCTCCACCTTGGTTTTACTCCACCAGGCTTTGCTGGCTAGGACTATTTGGATAGCAGGATGATGTCGGCCAGCTGCCGGGCTTCCCAATAGCCCCTCCGTGCCTTGTTTGTGTGTTTCCTAGAATTGTATTGAATTATTGTTACTGATTTGTTTGTGGTGGGTAGGACTGGCCAGACACATTAAGTATACACTGATGGGCAAATGTAGCAGAAAGCACAAAGCACAGCTTCATGCTGTTTGGATTTACTTCTGCATGCAATAGCCTTCTTGCCTGGGAAGTTAGCTCTTTGTGGAGCAGGTGCTTTGCTGGCTTCTGTATATAGGAGCCACAGATGCTAGCTGGCATGGCTGAAGGTCCCTTCATTTCTGTCTTGCCTGGTACCATGGACAGCAACCCCCCCCCCATTTTACATTTTGGATCCTTGGGAATGAATGTGACCTTCTCCCTCATAGATTACTGAATATTAGATTTTTTTAAATAGACTTAAAAACACCATCCTGTTCAAATGAGGAAAAAGACTCGAGGAAGCAAAGTGATTTGCCAAAGTTTATTAATATCAGAACTAGGACTAGAACTAGAATCTTCTTCCTGTATTCTTTCTTCTCTTGTCCCCTTCAGTGCGTCCCCTCTGAGGCAATCATGGCAGCTATTTATTAACCTTCAAGTTCCCACCTGAATCTTAGCTGCCTCTTTTCTCTCTCTTCACCTTGCTGGGTTCCTGGTGAGGAAACGAAGACAAGCAAACATAGACCCACCCCAAATTTACAGCAAATGGGGAAAAAGACGTTTAGAAGTCATGCTGTCTTCTGCAGTTCCTTCTTTGTCCACTGAAGAGCTTAACAGTGTCAGGCTTTTTCAAGGCTTCTTCTTGGCTTCTCTCCAATCAGGTGTTTTAAGGACTTCTCCAAACTGATTAGTACTTGGAAACACCTAGTGAGCTGAGATGCACTGCAAGTGGTACTGCAGTTACCTTCTGACATCCCTCTACCTCCTCCCTCTACTATATCCTTATTGCATTTTGTCTCTGTTCTGATTCTTCCACAGCAATGCAACTTGATGGCAGTCCCTCACTCCCACCAAAAAGAATTACACTGCCTGTAGTGCCCCTTCCTCCAATATGGTGCCACAAGACTTGGATCATCCTTTAGTCACATGGAAATCAACTTCCTCCAACCCTCTAGTAAAAGTTTGGAAACTGAGGGCTTGGGACAAGCATATCTGTCAATCTCTCTGTCTCTGTCTTTCTTTTCCCCTCTCTCTGTCGGTCTCTCTTTCTCTCTCCCTCTCCTTCTCTCTCACAATCCTCCTAATTTTTTTAAAGTATGTGCCTCCATCATTCTAGACCTGCTAGTCAGAGACTTTGAGAGATTCACCCCTCATTCCTCCCTTAGTTCCCAGATGAAACTCATCTTGTTCTGATTTAAATTATCTTTCTCTGATTTTCTTTTCATCCTCCTCCCATATACCTTCCTGGATTGCTCCATGCTTTTTGGAAATATTCTTTCTCAATCTGTCTCTGTCTCTTTTTCTCTTTCTTTTCCACTTCTTTTTCCCTTCTCTTCCATTTTCTCCCTTTTCTCTCTCCTTCTAACCCCTCCCCCTACAATTTTATTCAAACTCTTCTTTCCTGATTTGTCTAACACAAGCACAATTCTAGTCAGGAATTCTGTCTCCCCTGTTATATAACTTCCCTTCTCCCTTTGCTGTTTATTCCCCTACTCGTTGTTTGGGAATTTGTCCTTCCTTCTCCAATTCCCCCTACATTTATACTTATCGAAACCCCTTCTTCAAGGATTCAGTTCAGGTGTTATCTCCTCAACGAAGTCTGCCCTTATCTAATTCCCTCTTCATTTGTATTTAGTTTCTTTATCGAAGGCTTCAAGCCTGGGTGTCTGGGAGCCATCAACAGAAATAGGGAATTTGGTGGGAAAAGAGACTTTAGGGGCAGAAATGAGTTCAGTTTGGTTGAGTTTGAGGTGTTGGGTGGAGTAATATCCAGGTGGAGATGTGTAGCAGGCATTTGGAGGTATGAGACTAACTCAGATGAGAGGTCTTGGGAGATGTAGGATTGGGAGTCTTTGGTGTGGATGTGATCATTGAAGTTATGGGAGTGAGTGAGATTGCCAATTGCATATATGGCTATAAAGAAAAAGGAAAATAAAGAAAAAATAATATGATGGTGATAATTCTTCTTCATCATCTTCATCATCATCATCATCATCATCATCATCATCATCATCATCTCTGTGTTTTCTGCCACATTTCCCCATCAAAATGCACTTAATGTGCCTAGTCACTCCTTCCAAAAACAAAAGAAAAATAAACTCTTTTAAGTAGTCTGTATACATCAATAGACTTTCCCAGGAGTATCCCTGGTAGGATACATCACTTCTCCAATAAATCATGCCTTTTTGCCCTATTCAAAACATGGCTTTAAAGTCTTGTCCTCCTGGAGTCTTCCTTGATTGTTTATAGATAGCTCTGTACCACCACCACCCTATCTCCATCCCCAATTTATTCTCAAACCTAGCACTTATGGTCTATGTTGGAGCCATCACCTGCCTATTCAGAGCAAGGAATGACTCTTTAAAACTTCTGAAGATCAAAGCAGAATCTTCTCCATTTGTAAAGGACTGTGAGTGCAGGGGTGATATCCTGGGCTTTGTGGCCTCAGTGATATAGGGATCATAGCTAGCAGGCACCAGTCCATCTAACCCCCTCTTTTTACACATGAGAAAATTGATGTCGATGAATGCTTAGTGACTTGGCCAAAGTCACACTGGCAGCAAGCACCAGAGCCAAGTCTTGAACCTGATTGTCCCTGCCTCCTTTATCCCCTGCCCTGACTTGGTGCTGTGAGACATGCCACCTATTTTGTCTGGATTGAACAGGTGACACTCCAGAAAGGGCTGGAAGGGGGGAGGGATGCTGCTGCTGCCAAGAATGCTTATAAATTTCCCCCAGTGGCAAGGATCTAACGATATGAGACTTTGAGCTTCCAGCTCACAGATGAAAGAACATGGATTTTCCCAGGGATGACAGTTAAAGAAAGCAAACAGCCCCAGGGGCTTTAGCAAAAAGTCCCATTAAAGAAACATAGTGAAGGGGAACCCAATATGAGCTTCCCTCTGAGCAGGACCTGGGTGAGCTGAATCTAGGCCCATAGCCAACTGGCCTTAGTGGTGGGGGCTAGGGACTCGAGGTGCAGGGACACTCCCAAGGACAAAATTAATGAATTCTCTTTGTACTTCCTGGAGCTGTGGGGGTTTCTATAATAAATGGAACTTTATGTGAAAATGATGGTTGAATGTCCATTTCCCCAATGAAGTCAATTTGGAAAACCAGAGTTCTGGAAGAATTAAGATTGTTAAATGGAATAAGTTTAGTCAGTGAAGATGGAACAGAGAGCAAATGACTGAAATTATTTGTAGATTACTGCCACTGGATCTCTCCCTTTATTTACTTAACTACTTTTTCAAACTGTCACAGAGACAGTATACCAGAGGGGAAGATTAGCTCTGAAAGGGGCTTCAGAGATCCAGGGGCTGCTGCTTCATCCCTGCTAGAAGGGAGTGGACCACCAGGTAGTCATTGAGTCTGAATTTGGGATTAAAAGATTAAGAGTTGGAGGGGACCTTCGAGAGCACCTATTTATATGAACCCCTTCATTTTATAGGAAACTGAGGCCCAAATAACCTGGTGCTTGTTCTCCCTGCCACAAATCTTCTCCTTACTCTGGTCCACCCTTCACTCAGCTTTCAAAATGATCATCTTCACCTGATCTGTCTGATCATGTCACCTCCTCCCTTACTTGGTACACTCCAATGTCTCCCTGTCAGCTCCACAATCAAACATAAAATCTCCTATTTTGCATTTAAAGCTCTTCATAACCTGTGATAGTGCAGGGCAGCTCTAGAAACTCAGTAATCAGGAAAGACACTGGAGAACACAATTTCACACTCAGCTACCAAACTATGAAGGATAAGCTCTGTAGAACAGGCCAGGAAATGTTCCCAGACCATTCAGCTGAGTGATATAATGAACACGGCATGGTAAGAGGAACACTGGATTTGGAGTCTGAGTTTGCCAGTTCAAAGTCAGCCTTTAAACTTATTCCATATGTGACCTTGGGCCAGTTTCCTCATCTGTAAAGATGAGAGGGTTGGACTAGGAAGATGTTTATAAGGTCCCTCCTAACTTGAAATCTATGATCCTATGACTTGAGTCTTAATCCTGGTTTTGCACTGTGGCCTTTTATTAGAGGCCTTTTCAGATTTCCTGCCCCCATCCAGGCTGCTAGTTCCCTCCCTAAATTAATTAGTATTTAATTCTATCTGTTTTCTAATTACATATATGTGTATATGTACCATTTCTCTCATAATTCTATGTTCCTTGAGGCAAGAACTGTTTCATGTTTGGATCCTCATAATTCTTGAGGCAAGAACTGTTTCATGTTTGGATCCTCAGCATCTGGAACAGCTCCTGGCATGTAGTAGGTGTTTAATAAATGCCTTTTGATTAGAAAATTCACTTAACATCTCTCGAACTCAATTTCCTCCTCTGTAAAATGAAGAGGTTGGATTAGATAAGCTTGACCCCAGGGTGGGGTCACTGGATGTCTTCAATCAATAAATATTAAGCATCAAATGTGCCAAACACTGCACTAAATGCTGGGAATAGAAAAAAGAGACAAAAGACAGTTCTTGCTTTCAAGGAGTTTACAATCTATTGGGGGAGACAACATACAAAGAAATGTAGGCAAAGCAAGCTATATATAGGATAAATAGAAAATAATTAACAGAGGGGAGGCACTGGAATTAAGAGGGGTTAAGGAAGGCTCCTGTAGAGGGTGGGATTGTAACTGGCATTTAATGTAATCCAGTAGTAGGAGCAGAGTGGGGAGAATGTTCCAGGCATGGCGGCAGCCGGAGAGAATGCCTGCCTGGGGCCATGAGATGACATGTTTTCTTCATAGAACAGAAAGGAGGCCAATGTAGGTGGATTAAAGAATACAACTGCAGTAGTCCCCTGTGAGGTGACTGAGGGCCTGCACTAGAGAGAAGACAACGTCAGAGGAGAGAAGGGAGCTTATTGGAAAGATAGATGGTGCAGAGGTGGAACCAACAGGCCTTGTCAACTTGAATATGGGGGTGGAGGCAAGAGATAGTGTGGAATCCAGAATGACTCCTAGTCTGTGAGCCTGAGGGACTAGGAGGATGGTGTTACCCTCTAAAGTAATAGGGAAGGTAGATGAGGGCAGCGTTTGAGAGGGAAAGATGAGTTTCATTTTGGAGGTGCTGAGTTTAAGATGTCTCCTGGACATTCACTTTGAGAAATCTGCAAGGCAGCTGAAGATGCAAGATTGGACATCAGCAGAGAGATTGGGGCAAGATAGGTAGCCTCTTCAAGTAGGAGCCGGAAAGTCACATGCTCAGGTATGAAGTTGGTTTGATGATCTGTCATTGTTTAATAGTAATGGTGACAGCAACTCCTATTTCTGGAGCCCAGTCCAGTTTGCAAACCTTTCTTCATAATAACCCTGTGAGGTGGGTTTGTGATGTTAAGTACAAGTTGTTGTGGTTGTCCCCATTGTACATATGGGAAAACTGAGGTTCAAAGTAGGGAAGGAACTTCCTCACAGTCAAACAGCTAATAAATGACAGCCGGTTTTCAAACTCAGGTCTTCTTGCTCCGTGTCTGAAGCTCTCTTATTAGCTCACTAGTGGCCTTTCTTCGAGCTATAAGGTTCCTTTTAGTCAGTCAATCAGCAAGCATGTGTTCAGTGCTTATTAAGTACCATGAACTGTGCTAAGTATTGATGATTAAAAAATAGTAAAATTAGTTTCTGCCCTGCCTCGCCAAGGGAGCTCACATTCAAGTGGAAGAAACAACATGAAAACAAACACATACACAGGGTAAATGGAAGGTAATTTCAGCTCTAATATTCTACGATATTGGGTTCAGGAAATTCCTGTCTCCTTTCTCTCCGAGAAAGTACAGAGCGCCTAATGTTAGGTCCTGAGACAGGGCTCTGGTAAAGTGAATGTTAACCAGGGCTACCCTAGGTTTCTTCAGGTTGTGGCTTTTTACTCAGACCAGCAGAGGGCAGCCGCGGCTCAGTCGGGCAGCTGATGAACTCACTATTTGCAAAGTATAAGGTACACCAGAAGAATGGGAGCAGCCCACATTGCACAGGCCTATCACACACCAAAGGGTCCAGCAGATATAGGGAGCAAAAGAACATTGAGTCAGTAGCAAGCGCAAGAGACAGCCTGAGGAACAGGTCAAGTTAACAAAATGGGACTGGCATAAATCAGATCTTGGAACAGAAGAGCCAGCTAGAGTTCAAGACAAGCTAATGTTGGCAAATGCAGGCACCTAGCCTGCTGAAATGATAGAAGCAAATGATACACTGTCAAGTCTGTTGGAAACTTTTAGGACATGTCTTTCTGACAATCATGTCACCTGTATGTTCTAACCCTAACCCTAATTGCCTGTGGCATTCAAGGTCCTGGTATGACTTTTCATGGGTCACCAGGAAATGGCCCATTGCCTCTGAAAAACACCTGTTGGATAGAACCATTAGGCTTAAGAGCTGAAAGGGAACATAACTTAGTCTATCCCCTCATTTTACAGATGAGGAAACTGAGGTCCCTAAAGGTGAAGTGACTTGTGCATGGTCTTACAGTTAGAAGGTTAAAGAATTTTAACTATGGATTAAATAGTCTGACTCCAAGACCAGAAGGCTTCCCATTGTGCCATGCATGTCACTGGGACCTCTTTGAGAAGAAAAGATGAACTGGAATAAGACCCTTTTAGGAGCTTGGGTTTCAGTGAAATATTATGTAGGAAAGAATATGCTTTGCATAGGAGGGAAAAGTGTTTTAACATATAGAGAAGTTCATCTTATGAAGAAGAACCTATTATATTCCAATCAATTTTTTTATATGAGTATCACACAGACTGATAAATCCAAAGCAGATAAACATCCATAGGATCTTCTTAGACAGGATGGAATCCCATACCTGGGTAACTTGGCCTCAAACAAAATGGTGCCTTAGTAGAATAGACCACTGAGTCATGAGGCTATGGAAAAGAAAATATTTTATTTGATTGTTTTAGTAACCTAGTCATTTATTATACATGGGGATCTCAGAGAGATGCACGGTGAGGGAATATTGTCTGAGTCTGTATCACATGGATCGTCTCTGGAATTGGCTTTAAAAGATATGGTCATTTCTTGCCATGATGGAGGAGAGAGAGGGGGAAAACTAAGACTGGAGAAAGTGACATTTTCCCATAAGTCGAGTCTTTTGTCCCAAAGCAGTTTTTTGATCTCTTTGTTCATTCCAGCATTCTAGAAGGATAGCAATGCCACAACGACAGTTTCTATTCATAAGACCCGTTAAGGTTGCAAAGTACTTTATATAGACTTTCCTCTTTCATCCTAATTTATGCGAGTATGATTACATATCATTGAAGCTATAGATGATTAAGCTGGGACTCAGAGAGGTAATGGGACTTTCCCAAGGTCACTCAGCTAGTTAATGACAAAGCTAGGAGGACTCAAATCCAGTTCTCCCTACATCAGCATTCCTCAAATGAGTCCTCAGAATTCTGGGCTTCTGCTAGGTATTTTCAGGGGATCTGTGAGGACTAGGGCTGTAGTGCCTGAAAAGCACAGAGAACAAATCCTCCCACTTGGCTATGTGTCCCTCCTCCATGGTTATGCAGGTATAGGCGGCAGACCCATCTTCATGTTATCTGAATTGACCACACATTAATGTATATGCTCAGTCTATGTGGAAAATCATCTGAGACTGGTGCAATTGATTATGTAATCAAAAGTTGGCTTGGTCTAGAAACAATCATCAAATGCGTTCAATATTATAACACATCTCATCCAACATTTGCCTGCTTCAGCAGTGTTCATGCCCATTTACGTGATTCTTATTTTTACTTTTCCTGTAAATATTTTCTCTTGTCTACACTATGGAAAATTTGTCCAAAATTAGGAAGCTTAAAGAGGCAGAGAAGCAAAAGTTTAACATAAAAATGACTATCCCAAGTAGAGGGTAAGCTGCTTGAGGGTAGGGACTAGTTTTGTACTTTGTCTTTGTAGCCCCACCACCTAACATGGTCCTATGCTCCTAATAAGCATTTAATAAATGTTTGTTGAATTGAATTGAATGAACAAACATCCCAAAGCTAATTTGAAATGAAAATGTAATGATAGCTCTCCAATTTGGGTTTACTCTTCCTGATCTTGCAGCACCCGGTGGGGTATATTACCATGCCATGATTTCATTACAAAGGTATTTACCGACACAAGACAGCAAATGTGTGAGAAAATGTCTTGAATGTTTTAAGGGAAAAATGATAAGCAGAAGCAATCCCCCCAAATCCTGTCTTATGTAAATAAAGGGGAAAATGAAAATTGTTATCGATCTGTAGGATTTTATCCAACCCAATATTGTTTCTAATTATAAAACACTTATTGGTAGCAAACAGTCATATCTTTCCCACTAAGTTGTTTGTGATGTTGTTAAATGTAGAATAGAATGTATCTGAAAATATTTGATTAAAAAATTACCCTTATGTTATTAGGAACCATTAGTGATAGGGTTTCTACCACTCCCAAAATGTCTGAGTACTGCACCCTCCTGTTTTTGAAGAGGTCAAAGCAATAATAATATTGAACTATTGAGAGAGTAATTGAAGCATAATGGTATTATGGAAATAACATTAGACTTGGAGACAGGAGACATGTGGGTTCTTCTGATCCTTTCCTTGGTCTGCTACATCAGCACTGCCATGACCCAGTGACCATGCTCTCAGCTCTTTCTGCCTCAACTTTGCTTAGAGGACATAGTCTAAGGAAGGTCTGGTTATATATTATTTTAAATATAAATGAAAGATCATCTCATTGTATCATAGATGTAGAGTTGGAAGAGCCTTTGGAGGCTGTCTAGTCTAACTCTTCCATTTGACAAGAAGGAAAACTGAGGTCCAGAGAGAAGCTACTTGTCCAAGATCACACATACAGATGGTGAGTGCCAGAGGCAGGATCTGAAACTAGCTCTGCTGACTTATAAGTCAAAGTTATTTCCCCTGTACTAATAGAAGTTGGGTAGAGCAATGGATAAAGCATCAGGTTTGGAATCAGGAGACCAGGGTTTGCTTCCTGATTCTACTTCCTGTGTGACCACAGACAACTCATTTTACTTCCGAGTCTCATTTTCTTCCTGATTGTAAATTTGGAGCAATAATGCTTTGTACAATGAATTGAGAGGCATAGAATGTGGTTCATAGTATAGTGGATAGGTAGGCTTGGAGTAAGGATGACTTGGGCTCAAGTACACCTTTGGCATAGTCACTTAATCTCTGAACTTCCCAGGTAACTCTCTAAGATCTACAGTGGATCTATAATGGTAGAGGGAATTTCCTTTATAGATGAAATTGTAAGTCTGGACAAAATGAAAACGGTTAGTTGTTATAATTGCCTATCCCAGAGGTTTATTGTGTGGCATACCCTCCATAAATGTTAAACTGGGGGTGGATGATACTGATAATTATTGATATTTCCTTCCAAAATTACCTTCTGTGACTAATCCCAGGGCTGCTACTCTGACCTTCCCTTAACTAATTACTTGCTTGACTTGAGAGGAAAAGAGGGATGCAGGGTCAAGGAACAGATTCCAACAGTCCTATTCCTTAAGAGATACCAAAGATAGACTTCTCAGATGTTCTTACCATTCCCGAGTGGTTTTTCCTTTTCTAACACTTTGGAGAGAGAAATTAACTGAAAAACATTTCATGGGAGTCATGAAGACTGCACTTTTAGGCTAAAAATAAGTGCTGTGCCCGAACAACTCTGGAGGGACAATCCTGCACTCAGATTTTATTTATAGCCACTTATTTATTAGATTCCAAATGATGTTTAACCAGGAATCATATAGCAGTGATCTTTGATTGCTTGTGTGGCTAATGGCTGAACATATATTATTATAGCTGTTTATTCAACTCTGTTAAATGTTCCTGGCACTTCATACTCAGACAGGCATTGGGCAGGGAAGAGAGACTGGGAGAGTTATTGATTGTTCTAGTGACCCATAGGGACTGAGAAAACCTAGTCCTGTTCCTCTTATTACAGAAAAGCATAGAATCTACAGCTGAAAGGGGTGACAGCTTATCCAATGTCTTTATCCTTTTTATAGAAGAGGAAACTGAGATTCAAAAAGGCTAAGTGAGCTCTCCAAGGTCACATAGATAGTAAGTGACAAAAGCTGAATTTGAATCTAGGGAGACAGCTTGATGCAGTAGAAAGATGTTGGATTTAGAACAAAGTATATAGGTTCAAAACCCTAGCTCTACCATACATAAATTTCTCTGGGTTTCAGTTCCTTTGCCTGTAAAATGAAGGATTTGAACTAGATAACCTTTAAGGTCTCTCCAAACATGAATGTTATGACTGTGAACTCTTAAACTTGTCCCCTTCACACCTTGTGACTTGGTCACTTAAGTCCTTTAGGCCTCAGTCACCTGAACTGTAAAATGAAGTTGAACTAGAGGGGCATCCTTCGAACTCTAAAGCTAAAGCTTCCAGCATTCATTCATTCATTCATTCATTCATTCCACTCCACCACTCTGGTTGCTCCTTTGAGCAGGTGAGGGGAACCTAGGCTGTAACAGTGTTTCTGAATTCCACTCATTGTCTGAATGCACTCATGTCTTCTGTGGCCAAGCACTTCTGTTGTGAGAGATAATTATTCTGTTGGGAGAGATGGGATAAGCAAAGAACCAGAGCTCTCCTCCTACCCTTGTTGCTTAAGGGAAGAATGAATAATCCTTAAGAGCTCAGTATTCCTCCAGATTCTAGAACTGACTTAGAACTGACTTACTTCAGAGTGGGGCCACCTTGTGGTTTTTAGATGCTCTCAAAGATATGGCTGAACGTTAGCCAGTGAATCAATTACTTCTATCCAATAGACAATGCCTTATAACGTTATCAGGTTGTTCATGTTTGGTTATTGGTTGTTTAGGAAAACTCAGTTTGATCAAAGACCATCTTAATTTACCTCCTTTACAAAGGAGAAAGTTTGATGAGGCTGTGTCTGGGGTTGGTATTGAGTTCTAGTTTCTTCCTATCTGGACTCAGCTTTCCATTATCTCAAGGTTGAATAAACAAAAATTTATTTATTAAGCATTCGCTCTATGCCAAGCACTGTGCTAAGTATTGGGGATGCAGATACAAAATAGAAACAGAAGGAGCTTGAGAAATCTTATGGAAGTGATGCTCAGGGAAGGAAGTCACTTGTGAGTTGATGTCAATTGGTGTGCCTCCTCTATCTTTCCAGGTAGAAATTCAAGACTTTTCTCTGGCCCTCCCTAAGAACAATGGTGATATTGATTTGATACTGAGCCCAGAATAAGAAATGGAAAAAGGAGAAGGCATCATAATATGCAAGAATCAGGATAAATGACAAAGTAACAGAGGCAGATGGCTAGATGAAAAGCGTAGTCTTGTCTGGTGGCTTAGGGTGTCCAGATAGTTGAGTTTACACTCAATCACTCACCAATGTATTTTGGCCCAGAATTCTAAAACTGAGTGTGTTAACTCCTCCATTTCCCTCCAGGAACAGATGACATTTATTCTGGCTTCCAGAAGTGTGGATCTAGGTGTGGAGAGAAGCTCAGCAGAAGCAGGGCAGATGACAAGATGGATGGAATCAAACCAATTAGGTTTGAGGTGGGAATAGGGCTAGAGAACCTACTAAAGGAAGCAACTTTTGTGGAACCAAGAATAGCAGAGATGGGATGCTTTTCCTAAGCCTAAGATACTTTGTTGGATATAAGAGGCCTAGACAGAGGGGTTATGGCCTGGGAAAGACTCATAGGACCAAGTTATTCTAAGGATGGGGAAACATAGCTATACCTTATTTCCTTGCAGTAGTTTCCAAGGAGAGGCAATATGATACTGTGGAAAGAGTACTGGATTTGAAGTCAGAAGGCGTGGATTCAAATCCCAATTCTTTTCATTTTGGGCAAGTCACATAACTTCTCTGGACCTCAGTTTCTTTGCTTGTAAAACAAAGAGCTTGGACCAGTTGATCTTTAAGGTCCATCTAAACATAATTGTTATGGTCATGAACTCAAACTCATCACTTTTACACCTTCTGGGCTATCATTCTGGGGTTCATTCTGGGGTTCTGTGTAAAGTAGATGGAAGCAAGCAGGGATGCCCAGAAAAAAATCTATCATAAAATATGAAGCTTCACCAGTGTCCCAAGGAGACAGTGGTGGAGCTTCCACTCCATTGGCTAGAGTGTTCACAACCAGAAAGGCACTGGGTCAAGTGTGGATGAGTGGCTGTGTTCTTTTTTGTTTACTTTTTCTGGATTAGAAAATTTCAGGGTCCAACATGAGGGCCTCTACTTCTAGCCTTTGACAAACTGGGAGGAGCTAAAGGATCTATTTGAGAGGTGATTAGCTCATTAGATCTCTCTGTATTCATATGTATTCTTCAAAATATTCTCCCTATCCTGTCTCCTGCTTTAAAAAAAAGTCTGATTGATCTGTTCTTTTTTTACATCACTCTCACTTACCAATGGTTCAGTGGCTCTTTATCCCTCAATAGAACCCTCCCTTGAAAGAAGTACAGCTAACCCAACAATAACTACAACAAAAACTCCACTGCACATTGGCTATATTTGTTAATGTATGGCTTTTTCTGAAACCTGTGCCCTTGATTGATACCCCAGCCATTTGCATTCACCATATCTAGGCTCTTGTAGACCCATCATGTTATAAATAATTGGCATGTCACCATACATCCTTCTTCCTTTACCCTAATTTCCAGCTCTTTCTCCTAGAATACTGATTATATCAACACCACCACTCTTGGAAAGGACAAGTTGATCAATTTCCCCAAGGCTCCATTCAGTATCTCTGTGTCTTCTCAGGGAAAGTCACCATCCTCCTCTAAGTATTATTTTCCTCTTTTAGATCGTAAGAGCATTGAAGCAAGGGCTACTTTACTTTATATATGCCTGGTACCTCACAAACACATAAATGCTTATTCACTCATTCCTTTCTGCACCTAAAGTTTACCACCATTAGTCACTGAGTTGATTGAAATTCAGAAGTCTTTCAGTGTTATTTTTCTTTACATTTGTTGTAGTCAATGGAAGCTTTGTTCTTTCTGGATCCTTTCTCTAGCGTGGCTTATGTTTTCTATTCTTCCCATTTAATCTAAATGTTGTAGTTGAGAGGGTGGGAGGGTGGGAGGGGGAGGCATTAGAGATCATCTAGTGCAATCCCTTCATGTTTCTTGCTCAAAGATGATCCTTAAGCCCAATTCACTCTGGAGCTCATAGATTGGACAACAGGTCTCTGCCCACTTAGCACGGAGTGAATGTAAATACTAAATAGTAATTGTTTCTCTTTTACCCAGGAACCCTGAGGGTTTTCCCCTCTCAGTTCGATTTTTTTTCCTTTATTAAAAGAGGGCATCCCATGGGTAACTACTTAAAGAGGCCTAGTCATTGAATAAGTGTATCTCTCTCAAAGTGAGAATCTGATAAGATCTTAGCCTAAAACGGCCAGGGTCTCCCACAATGCATCTTGAGCCATCTTCAGTCTTTCTGATGAATATCAGGTCACTGGACCCAGATGACTGGAGGAGAAAGTGAGGCTGGTGATCTTGCACAGCCCTCCCTCACTTAAATCAAAGTCAAGTGCAAGTCATGTCCTCATCTTGATGTCATGGTCCTCTTTGAGAATGAAGGACAAGCATAACCAGAAGATGAGGATTCTATGGCCCAGAAAAGTCAGTGATTCACTCAAGGTTGCACAGATGATTACTGGCAGGGCTGGGAATAGAATTTATCTTTCCTGACTCCTAACTCAGTGTTCTTTCCTTTTTTTCTATCAAGCTTGCTCTATATGTCTTTCCTTCCCTAAATCCTG
>CM053771.1:230731929-230754100 GCA_028658325.1 Potorous gilbertii | reverse complement strand
TATCAAAGACAAGATCTGAAACCAGGCTCTCTGATTCTGTTCACCCTTCACCTAGGCAGCTAGTTGACATAGCAGATAGAGTGTCAGGAAGACCAGAGTTCAAATTTGGCTTCAGAAACTACCTTTAGGACCCTGGATAAGTCATTTAACCTCTGCCTGTCTCAATTTTCTCCTCTATAAAATAAAGATAACAATAGCATTTCCCTCCTATGCTTGTTGTGAGGAGAAAATGTGATATTTGTAAAGTTCTTTGCAAGCCTTAAATTGCTGTATAAGTGCTAGCCACTTAAAAAAATTGTTATTATTTTCACTGTACCATACTTTCCTCAGGCACCATGCCTTTTGGGGAAGAATATGTCATATGAATGTGAATTGTATCATCATCATCATCATTATTTTACTAAAGGCCTATTCAAATGCTTCCATTATGTCATGTAGATGATCATATGCTCCCAAAGGCTTTATTTGCCTTTGAGGTCAAGCTTTAGCAGGTTCTCCCAAACTGGAAAGACTTTGAACCCAAACCCAGTGATGTACCTGTATGCCTGTTGTTTGAGGATCAACTTGGTTAAATCTGTGGAGGGTTATCACCAGGTAGCCATAGCAACTCTCAAAGACCATCGTTGGACCAAGTTCTGGAGTAAACTATATCGGTACTGATATGAAGAATATCCTCCCACAAAACTATGGAAGCTAAAAGAGTGTCATTTTTATTGCCTTACTGACAAGTCAGCCTTGCTCTGTTCCATGGTGGCAGCCTCTGCCCTGATTCTGGCTGCCTCTCACAGATGCCTTTTGTTGGTTTCAAAAAATAAGGATAGCCAAATGCAGATCCACTCCCATACTAGGAAAACTCACAGGGGTCAGTAGCATCATCCCTTTTTACACAAAAGCAACTGCATCAGCCTCTATTTTAAATTCAATTCAATTTCAATGCTATTTATTGAGGGACTTTTATGGACATGGCCCTATGCAAGAGGAAAAGAGTGATTTGGGGAATTCAGAACAGCAGGCTGTCCGGAAAGCATTCTCATTGACTTTGGATGGCAACATGACTTTTTGCTTAGGATCCTTCTCCCTGATAATGTTTTTATCAGACTCCTGTTAACATGAGTTTGCCTTCCCTGAATGCATACCATCTGGGCAGCTGAGAGAGGAGCCCCTCAAGCATTCTGGGCAGTGGGGTGGAGAGCCAACTTCCATTTTAAATGGTCCATGGAAAGTCCATTAAATTAGATAATCAACATACATAATTTAGAGGTGACTATGTTCTTCACCTCCTCCCCCTTCTTACCTTCTCAGATTGACTTGACCTTAGCCCTCTCTCCATATAATAATTCAAGTATTGATCAAGGACCCTCTGATAATAAAAGCATATGAAATATTAAAGCTGAATGACACCTGAAAGTCCTTATGTAGTCTCACCCCATTATTCTGTGTGCCACAGAGTGAGCACCAAGAAGTTAAGTGATTTATCCAAGGTCATGTTCATCCTGATTCTAACATATCTTTGTTATTTACTAGAAGCATCACTTTTTGGTTAATACCAGGATAAAAGGAACTTTTAGGTCCTTAAGAGTTTTGTTATTAGCAAGCAGCGATGGCTTCATGGAAAATGTACTGGATTTGGAGTACAAAGACCTGCTCTTCTATTTACTATAAGTCACTTTAATGTATTTTAGCCTAACTTCCCTTATCTGTAAAATGGGGAAAATAACTCAGACGATGACATACCACACTGAGGTTGATGAGAAGATCAAATGAGGGCATGTATGCTAAACACTTTGTACATCTTTGGGTGCTGCACATGTAAGCTGCTGTTGTGGTTACTATGATTTAACTCATGAAAGTTTCGTGCATTATCACAGTTGGAGCACCAGAGGATACTCCTGATTGCTCAGCAGAATATGCATGCCCTGATGAGTGAGTGATCCAGTCACAGAGGTGGCCAGTCACCAGAGTACTTATCTTCTCTGAGGGGCCAGTCAGGAAGAAACCCAGGAAATGAATGTGGAGGATAGTAATATGTCCCAGAGGAAGGCATTCATTAAACTGAGGGATGAAGGTACTGCAGTCTCAGGAGGCCTCCAGTACTACATCAGGTTTCTAATGATTTTGTCAGAGTCAGTCCCCTGGGTGAGGAGCAGCATTTTGATGTCAGCAAACACATTACATTTCTACCCAGATAACCCAATATGGAGTCAGTCACAAGATCAGAAAACAATTCATCATATTCTAATGGAACTGGGAGCTTCCAACTCAAGAATGATTTGTTTTTGAAGGCTGTAGAGAATAATGGGGCCAAATGGAGAAGGGGCCATATGTGATTGTACCCACAGGGTACAGGGGGACCTTTGATCAGTAGTTTGGGCTTGTATGCCTTTCACTGATGACACAATGAAAGTGTAGGTGCAGTGAGGGGAGAGTGTTTGGATGAGATAGAAATCATGGAAACAGAAAACATTGCAATGAGAATACTTTGTCATTTATAGGAGGCACCTTGCCACTAAAGACCTTTAACAGAAATTACACAATTTCTCACAGTTGGGAGGGACTTCAGAGGTCATCTATTCCAACCCAAATCTGAATAGGAATCACTTTAATAGAGCAAGGAAAAGGGGGAGGGAACGGCCCAGGACAGGCCATCTCTTCAAAGCAAAAAATTCTACCAGCTACTGACTGCTGTTGTTTGTCCTATAAAGAACAAAACAAGAGAGGAACTTGGAGACAGGATCACTATTTCACCTCTTGGCCTCAGTTTCCTCATTTATAGAATGAGAGGATTACGCCCAGTGTCGTCCGAAGTTACTAACAGCTCTCAGTGCTATGACCTAACAACCGCTTTCCTTCAGCATGTCTTGGTCTGGGAAGAGGATTCCTCTCCTCCCTTTCCATGATTGGCCTAGGGGAAAAGGGAGCAATCCAGGCAGGGGTTAAGGCAGGATTTCCACCCAGTTGGAGGGTCTTGCTTTCCAGGGGATGCCCCTGACTCCCTGATATCAGGGACTTTTTCTTTTCCCTCAGAAGAATTTGGGGATCCTGAGTCCTTGCAGGGGCTGGCCTGTCTCAAGGTGAGAGAAATGATGCCCTGGGCCAAGTAATTCATCTCTGCCCTTTTGGACCTTGGAGAGGAGTGGGGTATGGGGAGTGGGGATGCTTTAGATGAAGCAAGCCCGGGGAGGCATCCTAATTCCAGAACCCCTGCTGGAGGGTCATGTCTTCCTAGAAATGCCTCTGTCTCCTCCACCCCTGAGAATTTTTCTTTCTCTCTTGAGTGTAGTTGATACATTGGATAGAGCCCTGGGCCTGGAGTTCAAATGGAGCTTCAGACACTTATTAGCTATGCGATTCTGGGCAAATCACTTAGCTTCTATCTGCCTCCGCTTCCTGAACTATGAAATGGGAATAATGATAGCACCTACCTCCCAGGGTTGTTATAAGGATCAAATAGATAATATTTGTAAAATGCTTAGCACAGTGCCTGGAATGTAGTAGGCACTTAATAGATGTTTGTTTCCTCCCTCCCTCCCTCCCTCCTTTCCTCCCTCCCTTCTTCCCTCTCCCCTTCCTTCCTTCCTTCCTTCCTCCCTCCCTTCCTTCCTTCCTTCCTTCCTTCCTTCCTTCTTTCCTTCCTTCCTTCCTTCCTCCTTCCTTCTAGTTTTGCCTTGCCAGAGGGCTTAAACTTTTCTACCTTGCACAGTACAGGAAAGGGTGAGTGATCTTAGAGATCTAGAAAACCTGAGATGCCCTCTACTTGTCTTATGGCTTAAGTTAAGGGGTGGCTTCTCTGGAAGGGTCATTACCCCTAGGGCCACGTGGGCAGGCTACACATCATTTTGGCTGAAAAACCACCAGTCTGAAAGTGAGTGGAAACGGTGTCCAGTCCCTGCTCTTATTTCTGTTTCCTCTTCTGTAGAAGGGGAGCGGGGATGGAGGGGAGCAGAGAGAGTAGGCAAGGAGGTCCCAAAAGTGCCATCCATCTCCAACAGTCTATAAGTCTATGAGATTTGAGCTCCATCTGACTCCACCTCAGCTCAACCTCAATTTCAGTAAGAGTTGAATGAGCTTCATTCAGTGACTTTGGGCAAGTCACGTTTCTCCACTGGGACCTTAGCTTTGTGTTCTATAAATTGAGAAGTTAGACGAGATGATTTCTAAAGTACTTTCCAGCTCTCACATGATACATTGAGACTCGGGCTTCTCTATCCGCCCCCTCCCTCCCCCCGCCTCTTTTTACTATGTTACCCCATCCTCCCCTACTCTCCAATAACTTTGGAGATGCCAAGTGACCTTAGTATTTATTTGTGAAGTAGAATTACTGTCAATAGAAAACTGCCACTGGAAGGGGAAGTAGACAATGATGTATGTCATGGAATCTCTGTTTTCTCCCATGGTATGATATTGATGGGGTGCTTGGGCCCCGATTCTAAAATCACATTTCTCTCCAACCTTCAAATACTATCTCAGGCAGTTTCTCCCCAGCCCAAGGACACAGGCTGCCCTAGCAACAACCGTTATCTCCCTTCCTGCTATAGTAGCCAGCTGCACCTATAAAACTCATTAGGTTTAACAAGATGTGTACTAGCTTAACAGACTGTGCACTGGGTCATCACGACATTTACTACTCACTGACCAATCATATGCATCCTAGACTTGGACATACCTATACTCCCTTACATTAATCTTGTCTAACAAGACATTGATGAGAGAAGCCTGGTTTTTCCTGGTCAGCCCTGATCGCTGGTTGACAGTGACATTTCAGGCTAACCAGAACAAATTTAATCATTCTTCCTGGGGACATCCTTTTAAATATTTGAAAAGAGTTATCATGTTCTCTCTGAGCCTTCTCTTCAGACTAAAACATGTCCAGTTTCTTCAACCCTTCACCATCTTGCCACTTGACATGGGCACCATACATTCTACTGAGACTTTGGTCCCTAGCAGGTTAACTAGACCTCACGGCATTAATATTTCAAAGTTCCACTCCAAATGTTTATGTGGGCTCTTTGTGCCTGACCTCTGGTAGAGTCTTCCCAAGCTCATATGGGTCTGATCAGTCACAGTCAGACACACTGTACCTTGACCCCAACATAGCGATGTCATTCTGGTCCTCTTTGAGAACAAAGGACAACAATAGTAATAGTAAGTAATTCATGAGTTTGTTTAATTATTCTTTGATTGGGTAATTCATGAATTCAGTGATTCATTGGCTTTTGTGAGAAATCTCATTCAAGTCAGGTCTGAGAAGG
Organism: Potorous gilbertii; assembly: GCA_028658325.1. Lineage (NCBI taxonomy): Eukaryota > Metazoa > Chordata > Mammalia > Diprotodontia > Potoroidae > Potorous > Potorous gilbertii. The sequence continues at coordinate 230,748,851 of CM053771.1, read as the reverse complement.
GGCTGTAGCCCTTTGGCCCTTCGTTCCTGTTTGGCTTGCAGACTTAAGAGCATCCACATCAACAGAGAGATCTGCAGATCTGGGCCCCTTAAATCAGAACCTTGGTAAATGTTTATATCCTCTCTGTTGTCATCCAGTAAAAGATTTTTACTGCCTGACTCAATGAGTCAGTTTCACCAAGTCTTGACTTTGACCTTACTTTGACCTTAAGGTGGTATGCAGGGGTGGGAACCTGTGACCTTGAGGCCACACATTGTCTTATAGGTCCTTGGGTTTGGCCTTTTGACTAAGTAAACTTAGTTTACTCAGTTTAACTTAGTTAACTCAGTTTAGTTCTGTAAACTTAGGTTTTATAGAGCAAGTCCTTTTATTTTTTCATTCTGTGAAGTTTGGATTCAAAGGGCCTAATGGGTCACATGTGGCCTCAAAGATGGAGGCTCCCCACCCCTGCTAGGGTGTGCCTGTCTGGAAATGCCACCCTGTCAGTATTTTCCCTAGAATGTGGTGCCTAGATCTGAACACACTAAGTACTCCAGATATGACTTGGCCAAGGTAAAATAGAGCAAGGATTTATTCCTTATTTCTAGTTGATAGACTTCTTTTAATGCAACTCACGACTGTGTTAGCTTTTAGTGCTGTGTACCTACAAGAAGAGTAGAATGGAAGGCACAGAAATATGGAGTTATTTATTCAGATAATAAAAATAATTTGTTGTTTAGTCATTTCAGTCATGTCTGACTCTTTGTAATTCCATTGGAAATTTTCTTAGTAAGGATACTGGAGCGGTTTGCCATTTTCTTCTCCAGCTCATTTTATAGATGAGGAAATAGAGGCAAAGAAGGCTTAAGTGATTTGCCAAGTAGTAAGTGGGTGAGGCTGAATTTGAGCCCTGGTCTTCCTGATTCTAGTTCTGGTGTCCTTTCCACTGTACCACCTAGCTGCCCTGCTATTAATAGATGGCATTTAATAGCTGAAAAAGTACTGGTCTGGGAATGAGCAGAAATGGCTTCCAGTCCTTCTGGACCTCTGATATTCCGATCCTAACTCAGAATTTCTGTTTCCTCTTCTGTTGAATGAGGGGTTGGGAGTCAAAAAATTACTATGAAGAGTGGAATGGGTATGTTTTCCCTAGGGTTCTGTAAGGCAGTGGAGTCAGAAGACCTAAGTCCTATTTACTAGTTTTCTTCCTTGGATAGTCACAGAAACCCTCTGAGGGGTCACAATATTTGATGCCTGTGCAAGTTTGTTTAAAGCTAGCACTGTAAGGATTACAAAGCATCTTATAAATGTCATTTCATCTGAACTCTCAACAATCCTGAGAGATAGGTGCTACTATTCTTCCAGTTTTTCAAATGAGGAAACTGAGTCTGAGATAGGCTAAGTGACTTGAATATCTGATGTGGGTTTTGATTGCAGGTCTTCCTGACTCCAAGTCTAACACACTATCTACTGTGCTACTTAGCTGTCACACAGAGGGTACAGTATGTCCTAACATTCTGCTTGTCCCTCCATCATTAGGGATTGGGGGGAGGGGGACGCTCATTCCAGTTACTCAGGAAGTAATACAGACAGATTTACACTGATCCAACTACACTCTCTCACTGACTCTCCCCTCTGACTATCAGCCTATAGTCATGGATTATAGGAAAACTTACTGGCCCACACTGGAATGAAACCTATGGCCTTGGCCTCATTAGCATCAAGGATCAGCCTTCTGAGCTAGTCAGATACAGTTGGGATGATCTGTGCCTCTCTCTTCCTCTTCAAGGAGAGAAGGAGTGAGGGAGAAAGAAGGGGGAGAGGGGGAGGGAGAAAGAGAAAGGAAGAGGAGGAGGAAGAGAGAAATAGATTGAGAGAGGAGAGAGAAAAAGAAGGAAGAAAGGAGAAAGAGGAGGAAAAGAAAAAGAGAAAGGGGGTGAGAAAGAGGAGAGAAAAAGAGGGGGGATCAGAGGGGAGACAGAGAAGGAAAGGGAGAGATAGGAGGAAGAGAAAAAGAAAGAGAGGTGAGAGAAGGAGGGGTGGGGAGGGAAACAGGGACAGAGAGAGAGGGAGAGAGACAGAGGAGAGAGAGAAGGAGAGAGACAGAGACAGAGACAGAGAGAGACAGAGAGAGAGAAAGAACATCAGGCAGCTGGAATCAGGGCCAGACCTGGTAGGGGAATTGAGGCCCTGAAGTATCAGTGCAGTGGGCTGAGTGAGAACCCCACTTGAAGGCTGAAATCGGGCTTTCCCATCCCATTCCCTCAGATATGTCCAGCAGCCTGGGCCCTGGGACTTTGGCATTTCTGTGATTCAGCTGAAACCAGCAGGTGGTCTGTCATCCCACCCATCCCCCCACTATCCAATTTTCCCAATGCTTCGATTTAACTTTCTCTTATTTTAGTTTCAGGCCATTTCTTCTTTTAATGGTGTCCTTTGCCAAATCAAATAATTCTTCCCCATCTTTTACGTGGCCCTGTCTTGCATATTTATAGAGTTATCATGTCCCCTAAGTCTCTGGTTTTCTGGGCTCCACACATTATGTTCCTTTAACCTCCCTTTATAGGTCAAGCCTTATAATTCCTTTAATCATCTTTATCGCCTTTTTTTGCATTCATGTTCCCTCCTTGGCTTCCGTGGAAGCCCCAAATGTTAAGTTGTTCTTCGATGCCAAAAAGGTATCTTAAACAGTCAGTCGCAGGAAGGATCAATGAGGGACATCTACAGTATAGAAAGGTGGGAAGGCAGCGAAGGCATGATCACATCCCAGTCATTTCTTTAGACGGCGTAAGGTCACTGGCACAAACTCCTTCAGAGGGGTTTAGAATTTGTTCTCTTAGCTGTCTTTGCTTTGGCAAGGAATTCAGTCTTCTCTTCCTGCTCCCCCTACCACCCTTATCTTGGGAATGAGAGGGTTAAAAGAACACAGATTTACTAATTCATTAAAGAAAAAAGGGACAAACCAACCTTGGTGCAAAGTTTCAATGAATGTTCTGAAAGATGTAAAGTTGTCAGTTTCAAGCTCTGACTGTCCCTGTGTGTGTGAAGGTGGGGCTGGGGAAGGGCATCCACTCCCTCCCATTTTAATTTCCTCCATTCCCTTAGTCTCCTCTCCCTCCTTTCTTGGTGACTGACATTTATCAGAGTCAGTCAATCATGTTGCCTGAAATGTACCTGTCAGTCAGTGGAGAACTATGAGCAGAAGAAGGGAAGAATCTTGATTCTTCCTCCAAAGTGTCTCTTTAGAGATCAGAGGTGGTAGCACCTCAACCAATCAAAGACAGACAGCATTGTATACCTCTCTGGAGATGTGGGAGCTTCCGCCTCGCTGCTGAATAATCCCAGTGGGTTAGTTTAAAATCTATCCTGAGGTAAGGGTCAGGTTTTCATCCCTCCCCCAATTAAGATAAGCACAAAAGTTTTGGATAGCTCCACTGAATCACTCCATCAGAAGCCAAGATTAGGTATAGACAAGTCCTTAATCAACTTGAAAGGAATAATGTTCTTTGATCTTTGGATAAGAACAAGAAATAGTTTATGATTAGCTGAAAGAATCAGACACACTTCTAGGCCTATGGATTAAAAAGCAAACCAGTTTGAATCATGCAGTGCAGAGACAGGCCAGGCTAGAGGTAGAAGAGCTCTAGGCATCCCTGGCAGGCTCTTTCTCCTCCCTGTTCCCAATTTGTGTTTGAATATGTGTTTTAGAGATCCAAAGGTCAGAGCTTGTTGGTACAATGGATAGAGAGTCAAGACTGGAGTCAGGAATCTCTGAATTCAAATCTGACCTCAGATAATTACTAGCTGAGCGACCCTAGGCACATCACTTCACCTCTGCCTTAGTTTGCTCATCTGTAAAATGGGGATAATAGCAGCACCTTGCTTCCAGGGTTATTATAAACAAATGAGACAATAATTGTAAAGCACTTAGCACAGTTCCTGATACATAGTAAGCACTCTATATATGTTGGCTATCATCATCATCATCATTATAACATCAAAGGTCTCACAGATGATTGGAGGAGCCAGTAGTGGCTGTCAGAATGATAGTGGCCAATGAATGAGGAAGTGCCTGCACATGAACATGCTAAAGTGGCAGCTTTAGGGGGTAAGACCTCCTTAGGGCAGAAAAAAATGCCAGTTGAAGAGACACTGACCCTTGGATCCCAAGGGCAAACTTCATGAGAATTCTGTGAAGGGAGAACGCTACCAGTAACCATAAGTTGCGAGTTTACCATCTGGCCACATGAGTTCTCTACATGTGTTCCTCACCCTCATTAAATCCTAAGTCTCTCCACAAGACTTTATATGTGTGGGGAGAATAAGCTCCCTGGATTTTTTTGGGGAAAAAATACTATTTTTCCTAAACCTTCTCAGTAAGTTTGTTTGCTAAAAAAACCATTTAAGTCTAGCTGATTATCTCACTCACCAGTAGGGACTCATGAATGACAGAACTCCAGTAGCCTCAAGGTTTTCTCTAGGACCTTGAGAACAGTAGGTATCACCAAGGGGACCCAACCCTCCAGTTCAAATGGGAATTTAGCCCTAACAGGAGTGTTCCACTGATATTTCAAGGTCTGCTTCTTTCTTCTCTGTTCCTATATTGTGACCCTGGCCAGCCACCCTCCATGGTTCACTTCATTGAATTGCAGCATAGTTTCCAGGGCTAGGAGTCATTTGGAGCCTTAAAACTAAGAAAAAGTTGGTAGTCAAAAAGCTGCTGCAAAGAAGGGAATGGGGAGGTTTCTCCTAGCATTCTGTAATGTAAAGACACAAGTTAGTTTGTCTGTTTGTTTGTTTTTACCAGTTGGCTTCCTTGGACAATTCACATAAACCCTCTAAGGTTTGTTGTGAGACTCCCAAGAGTTGATGTATGTGACGGTGCTTTCTGAGCCCAAAAGCAACATACACAGGGGAGATTATTAAGGAACAATAGGATTTCAGCTTTCCCTTCCTAAATTACTAAGTCATCTTCTGAAATGACCTAATGGGACACAATTGCTTCAATTCAAGTTCTAGGTCCTTTCAGCCCAAACGTATTCTCTATTAGAATCCAATGATCTATATTGAATAAATAAACAGAATCAGTTTATAAAACTCAGCGTATACTAAGGGCTCCAAGAAGGTCAGACTGAACCTGGTCTCTGTCTAGATAACTACACTTTCCCTCCTTGTCTCCCACTCAGGGAGAGGAGGGACTGGCAATTTTGTGGGGGGGAGAGACTTGTTACATAGACCAGGACAACCTGTGGTTCAGTTTTCATTTGGGCTAGCTGTTCTGCCATGCTTCATTGACAGCCATTTCTTGGAGTCTCCTTGCCTTACCACTTCTAGGTGTCAGCGTAATAACTAACACAAACATTTTGATGTTTACAAAGTGATTTCTTTTAATCGGCTCTATGATATAAGTTGTAAAGCTAGGATCGGGGCTGTGTTTGTGATTTCATTGGTATAGAAAACTCTTGGGAGAGGAAACTCTGTCAACCAGTACAGGCTGGCACCTTCTCTATAATGTACAGTCTTAGAATACTGAAAGGGTAAGGGATTTGCCCAAAGTCATATAGTTAGTATATCAGAGGCAGTACTTAAAACCCGGTTCCTCCTGACTCTGAGTTCAGTTCTTCAGGGAGAAAGGCTCTTAGAGGTTAGGTAACCTCCCTGATCTCACAGGTAATAAGTATCTGCAGCAGGACTTTGATCTAGGTGACATGACTCTAGAACCCCACTGTCATGCTGTCTCTTAAGGGGTTAAAAATAATAGTCACTAGACATTTATTAAGTCAGTGCCTACTATGTAGGCCTTGTGCTAAGCACTGGGGATAAAAGACATGTAAAAGACAGTCCCTGCTCTCAACTACAATTCTTCCTAGAGATCAAAGGAGAGAATGTATGTAGAGTATCTTGCAAGTCCTAAAGGACTCTATAAATATCAGCCATTATTCTTGTTCCTATGGTTTACAAAGTGCTTCCCTGTGTGGTAGGTGATATGTGTGTTGCTATCCTCATTTTATAGAAAAGGAAACTGAGAGATAGAGGAGGGAAGGGGCTGGCCCAAGGTCACAGGATTTATGAAAGGCACAGCCAGGATCCACACTCGAGTCTTCTGCCTTCACCACCCAGTGACCAGACTGTCAGAAAAATCCTTGATGTTTCTGGGATGCTTACTCCCCCTGGCAGGATCCCAGAGAGGCCCAACTCCACTCTCCCAGACAGAACTTGGTTCTTCGGGCCAGAGTCTTTGCTGAGCAGCTCGAAGAACATTTGGATATATCTAGGAGGCATTGTGTAGTGGAAAGAACGCAGGAGGTCTACATTTTAGTCCTGGCTCTAAGATGGTAAAATCAAGAATTTCAAGTTTACATGAGACTTTGGAGGTCATTTGGGTGGATGTGTGCCTGAATGTGCACATGTGAATGTGTGTGAACATGCACACGTGTGTGAACATGCACATGTGTGTATATATACACGTGTGTCTGCATGATGATGTCACAGGGAAATGGATACATCTGACTATTCAGCTGCTTGAAGCATGAACCCTCTCTACATACAGCATCCCTAGTACTCACTATCTTTCTGACTTTGGCCTTCACCTGTCTGGGCCTCAGTTTTATCTTCTATGAAATGGGGAGGCTTGCCTCAGTGACCTCTAAGGTCCATTTGTGTTTTAAAATTCTATGATTCATCTCTTGACTTGGGTGAAATGTAGGGGATGGGATAATAGAGGTGGTACTCTCAAATAGCTAATGCTACTAAGCTGGAGGGCAATCATTCAACTGATATGAAACAAATGTTTGCAAATGCAAAGACAAAATATAACAAACAGTCTCTGCCTTCAAGGAGCTTACTCACCTTCTATTGAAGTTTAGGGGTGCTAGGACCCCAAAATAGCAACATGCAAGTCCTGCCCAAATGCATTCAACCCAAGCCTTCTTTCATCCAAAAAAAACCAAGGTTTATTAAAGTTTCACTATATTGACATGCTTCTTAAGGAATCTGAGCATTTATATCACTAATGCAAGCAGGTCAGATTGAATCTTCATTGAATTGTTTCATGGAAACAAGATGGATACAGAAAGACTGTGTGGGGTGATTGGAGGAGAGGTCTAGGGAAGATCTTGATGGGAGTGGACAGTAGGCTGGGGTGACTAGAGGTGAAGGGGCCAGGAACCCAGAGAATGGGGTCTAGATAGGACCAAAGGTGGGAAGTAGCAAAGGTGATCTGGAGATGAGACTGTGGAGGGCTAGGTTAGGTTAAGAGTAAGAGAGCATTGAGCTTAGTGATCATGAAAGGACAGTTGAGAGGATTATAGTCAGATCAAGTGGGGAAATTCAAGGAGAGTTCAAGGTAGGATTTTTCAGAGCCTGTATCCTATCACTTGTATCAGAGCAGTGAGCAGAAGCCATGGATGAAACATGGCGATGGGAGAGGTTCACTTAGAGACACCCAAAGCTTCCAAAGGTCTCCCAGCATTGAACCATTTTTACCTGGTAGTTTGCTACTTACAGAAGTCCCAAAGGGTTTTTTTTTCTTTTTCAGTTTTTTTTTCTTCCATTGTGGGTGGGAGAGAGAAAAAAGAAATGCTTGATAAATGAAAAAAAATTTGTTTTTAAGTTTGTTTACTTTCGATAAAAAAAGAAAGAGGAAGAAAGGAAGTAGGGAAGGAATAGAAAAAAAGGAGGAATAGCTCATAAAACTCCTCAGCCTTTTGTAATATCTCCCTCGCCTCTCCCTTGCCTCCAATCCCTCCGTTTATCATCTTCAGGTTTAATCACAGACACTTTATTATTTCTTCTCCCTTTTCAGAGCATTTAGGAAATTCTTAAACAATCCCCTACCCCAGACAAAGCTAGCTTGACTCTGAGCCCAAGTACCAAAGGAGTTGTACTTTCCAGGATCCTTGTTGCCCCAAGTAATGAAGCCCCAGCCTTCTGCCTTAAGAGTTCCTGCCCCTGAACCAATACCCAGCCCCATCCTCAGAGCCAGCCAAGGTACATTGTGTCTGTGTGCCCTCCAGGCAGGCTCAGTAGGAAGACGAGCTGTGTTTATAGCTGGGAATGTTCCTGTGTGCTTATGACCCCACTGGGCTCATAAATAGGCCAAGGGTCTTTAGTGAACCTGTGAAAACTGAGCTTCCTAAAGCTATCTGTTTGGTGTATTTTATGTAGCCTGGCAACATTCTCTTTATCCTGAGCTGCCCTCCCCTCACCCCCTGTCTTTCCATGTAATTAGGCTATTTGCTCCCCAAGTCCCTGCCTGACCCCTCTTTTTAGTAAGGTCTTCTTATATTCCAAACTCAGCCCCTTTTGTGGACTCTCATCCCTTTGTCCTTGCAGGGGCAATCCCAGGAGAATGGTTTCTGATCCTCTTCTGGTATTTCTATTGAAAGAAGTATATTCGAACCATGCTGCTATGAATGGGACCTGTTCTCATTTTGAAGACTGATAAAGGTTTCTGTGGCAATACTAAGACATAGGCTTTTCAGCTAGGAGGGCATTGGAGATCCAGATTGTCAGAGAATTCATTTATGCAGAAGTCTGGTGCAGGTCAAGCTACAGGGTCTTGGCCTCGCAGCAGCTGCCAAGTCTAGGAAGCCTGTGAATGTGAGATAGAGACAGTCTGGAAGGAAGCTGTGCCTTGTTAGCACAGAAGAGACCCTGCCTGGAAACCAAAGCTGAGACCTAGTGCCTCTCTTGACCCGAGTAAAATGCAATGTCATTAGCCAGACTGCCTAGCTGGATATTGATCGGTCCTGCAGAGCGTTGACAGGCGCTGGCAGACGGTAGCGCGATGCAGATCGCTGCCCATGGACGCATCTGTGTGCGGCACCGTTAAGGGTCATTATGAGGCACCAAGAACAGATTGGACCCTTTCTCATCAGGTAACCTCCCACAGGCCTCCTGCCAAGGACAGATGGCACCTGTGCTCCCCTAGGGGTAGAGCCTCCCCAACAGAGATCCTTCACAGAGTTCCCTTTTGGGAGACAGTCTCTGGTGGGGCACACTCCCACAGTGATGTCCAGGGGGAGGGGTCTTGTCTGAAGGTCATTGTAGAGTCGGAGCCCCTGGGACTGCCTTCTGCTTCATCCTAGAAATGACAATAGAGCTAACAAGACCTAATTGGCTATTAAAGGAAAATGTAGCCCTGTGGATGCTGCAGACTAATTAACCCTGGAAGTGCAGAGTATAATGCACACTCTGCAGGGACTGTGTGTGTGTGTGTGTGTGTGTGTGTGTGTGTGTGTGTGTGTGTGTGTGTGTGAAGGAAGACTAGCCTCTCTAGGTAAGCTTCCCTCAGCCCCCATACGGTGCCAAGGTAGAGACATAGCCTGCCTAATTTGGGTCTAAAGGGAGGCAGGAGGGAAGGGAAGGAGAAAGGAATAGGGGTGGGAGGCACGTTTCTGGAGATTTTGATGTATAATGAAAAATAATAGTCAAATTATTGACTATTATTAAAATAAGTTTTAAAGGTGCTCACTCACTTCTGGTTATGATTTCAGTTAACTGAACCTTTACCTCCAGTCAGGGCCAGAAGCTGGATGGAGACAAAGATAGGGTCAATCTGAGGAATGGGGATATCAAGCCGGTCTCCTCGCAGATCTAGTTCTAGAGCTCAGGAAGCCGCAGTTATGTGAATGAAATGATTTGTGAAGGGTGGAGGAAGAAAAACAGACCATGACATGGAGTAGCCAGGGTCCTTACCATCTCACACTTACGCTATCAAAGGGCAAGGATAAATGTCCAGGAAGAGAATGGTTTGGGAATGTGTGCCTGGGGTTAATGTCCATGTATGGAAGATAAGGATACCTCCCTCCATCCATTAGATCTGGGGCTCTCTTTCTTTCTTTCCTACCTAAGGTTTCCTTTGTCTTGACCTGACCTGACCTTCCTTTTTCCATCCCCTACTCTGCAGTCAATAGTGTGATCTCCTCTCCCCTGAGTCCCAAGTCTTACTCCCTGGCTCTTTTCTAACATTTGCAGAATTCAGGGATATGGCCCCCATTGCCTTGTGGCTCTTTCCCCACTTAACTGGGTAGCCCCATTACACCCAGTGGCAGCCTGAACAAATCTAGTCAACTCCTTGTAATAGAGGGCAGCAGGGGTATGGATAATCCTGAACATCAGGTAAGCCCCTAGTCTTCCCTGCTTCCCATTTGACTGCTTTGTTTTGGTTTCTCAGCAGACAATTTGCCATCCTAATTCTGCAGAGTGACATTTAAGTGAGCACACACCAGCCAACCAAAGGGCAAAGGTTAGTCCCAAAGACTCTAATAACAGAGAGGACAGACTAGGATGAACAATTAGCCTTGGGTAATTCACCAAATGAGTAATTGATAATGGGCGGTCCTTAGGATGGACCCTCTCCTCAGGTGGTGTGACATGCATATGTAACTACATCATACTCTCCAGCCATCCCTGAGGTTTTGTCCTAACCAAGGTAAACAGTGATAGCTTTCTGCTCCATCACAGAGGCCTAGATTGCTGCCCAGTTTGCTGGAACGCTAAGTGGGTCCTTTTGTCATGTCTTATTCATAGGTGGATTTCCTACACCTGCCAAAAGTGAGCCTGCATGAGGAGTAGGGATAGGAAGATTTTGGGGAAAGGGAAGGGAGGAAAGGAAAAAAGGAAGGAATGAAGGAGGAATGGAAGTGAAGGAAAAAAGAAAAGGAGGATGAATGGAAGAGAAGGAAGGAAGAAAGGGAGAGAGGGGGAGAGATGAGAAGTGAAGGGAGGAAGGGGGAGGGACGGAAAGAAGAGAAAGGATGGAAAGGAAAGGGAAGGAAAGGGAAGAAGCCTTTGTTCAGTGCCCACTAGGTGCTAGGCACCATGCTAAGTGCTGTACACATATTATTAATTCTGTTCTCACAACAATCCTGGGAAATTGGTGCTATTGTTATCCCCATTTTACAGTTGGGGAAACTGAGGCAGTCAGAGGTGAAGCAACTTGCCCACAGTCACCTATCTACTGAATGTCTGAGGTCACATTTGAACTCAGATCTTGCTGACTCCAAGTCCAGAGCTCTGCCTGCTGCCCTAATTTGCTTCTCTAGAATTCATGATTCTGATGAGGATTATAAATAATAACTCCCATTGATGCAGCACATGAAAGTTCACTATAAAACCTGCCATCACCAATCTCTGTTATCATTCTCACAACCCTGTAAGATAAGATATGTGATAGCTACCACCATTTTATAAATGATGAAACTGAGGGTTAAAAGGCTCTAAATGAACTTGCCTGAGGTGACCTAACAAGGCAGTGGTGGACCTAGACTCATTGACTCACATGTCCAGAGACCTTAGAGATCATCTACACCAACTGCTTCATTTTACAGTTGAGGAAACTGAGGCCCAGGGAGGGTAAGTGACCTCTACTCTGAACCACGAGTCCTGTGTACATCTTAGATCTTCAGTAACCATTAAAATAGTGATTTGAATGGTCGGATCAAGGATGTAAAGTGAGAAGGAACCTCAGCAGCCTCTTGTTCCAACTCCAGGAGATTGAGATTCAGGGAGATTGTGATCTTTGCTCAGTAGTGATTACTCTTCGATATATCATAGGTATTTAGTGGATATAAAATAATCACTTCTTATTTAAGTTCCTCTTTGAGGTCTAAACCCAGGTCATCTGACTCTTTCTTCTACTACACAATACCTCATCCCCATCACCCCACTCTCACCCTAGCAATATTCTTGAGTCTTCAAGTTGGGGAAGGGGGAATAGATCTGAATCATTAACGTGGGGCCCTTTGGCATCATCCGTTCCTTTGACTTATGCCCCTTCCTTCTGCTTTAGACATACATCTCTTTGTCCTATAAATGATGGTCACACTAAAAATGATTTCTATTTATATGGTGCTTTACCTTCTGAAATTAGTGACACAATGGATAGAGTATGGACTTGGAGTCAGGAAGATGAGTTCAGATCTTCCCCCAGACACTTAAGAGGTATGTAACATTAGTAAAGTCACTTAAAAAACTCTCTGCCTCAGTTTCCTCAGTTTCCTCAGTTGTAAAATGGGCATCATCATAACCATTATTCGATACGTGGTCTTGGGCATATCATTTAACCAATGTTTACCTCTCTTTCTGTAAAATCTGTAAAATGGGGCTAATCATAGCACCTGTTATGAGGATCAAGGGAAATAATTTATATATGAAATAATATATGTATTATATTTGTTTATGTAGTGCTTAAAGTGCTATATAAAGTATATATGATGCATATGTATATATATATATATATATGCTAAGAATTATTATTATATCCTCTCCTTTACTGCTTTTCCCCAAGTTTTACTATTTTTTTCTACCTTTTGAACAGGTGTGCTCTAGACTTGCCACCCAAAAACTCCTCCCCCCACCACACTCTTCCTTTTCCTGAGGCCTTTCTGTCACCTACCACCTGAGGAAGAAGGAGGGAATTTCATAACCCATATCTGCCCACCCCAGCTACCAATTTCTCTGTCCTGTCAACTCAGTCCATTATCTCCAGGAAATCTGGACTTATGCCTTTGATTTGTCCTGACAGTAGTTACTTAACCCAAGGTAGTTGCTTAATAAATACTTCATCACCTTCACCATCATGATATAAAAAAGAGAAATCTTATTCAGTGCCTGGAAAATTCTTGGCAGGATCTGGCCCACATCTGTTTGACTTCTTGGCAGCAGGAAACACATGCTGTATCTTGCTTATTATATTTTGGGTTGTCACTAGATGGTAATAGAACCTGATGCCTTCATCTATCATGGTTGGTGCTTGAATCTTTGACCCAAGGGTAGCTGAGACTGGAGAGTCACCCAGTGGGCTGAGCTGACTCCTCTCAAGGTCAAAAAAGACCCAAAGCTCCCTGTGTCTTCAAAGCCTGTGGTGATCAGCCTCTGTAGTTATCCCAAGGTTGTTGGTGAAAATGCTCCGGCTACAAGGCAAGAAGGAGGAATCACCTCTCTCCACAGATCTTGGCTCCATACAGAGGGAAATGTTGAATCCCACATGGGTGCCCCTGACCCTGCAGCTTCTGTCAGGGTCTGCTCTGACACCTTCCAAAAAGTTTGGACTATCCCTTATCTCAGCCTTATCTCAACCCCGTCCATTGGTATCCTGTGCAATCCCTGATAGAGGTGGGGACAGATGGGAGGTGGAGGTGGCCCAGGAGATGACAGACACTTTACTCCGGCTAATTCAAAACAGGCTCTAATCAGACGACTCAGTCCCATGGGAAGACTGGGGTTCAGAGGGAGCTCAACAGGATTCAGTTTCTTTATAAGCCAGAAAACCAGGATGTTACACAAAAGCCTGCCTGGCCCAAATTAATGGGTTTTGAAGAGAACACAGTTGTGGAATGGGAGGTTTTTTTTCCCAAACACAATAAATATTTAACTCTCAGTTGCCTGAGTTGAGCTGATTAGGCAATTTATGTATTCTCCCCTAAGTTGAGATGATTAAACAGTATACATATTCTCTACGGTAGCTGAAGGTCTCCCTCATTTTTTTATTAACACTAATTTGGCCCAGGAGATCTATAAGAGTGAACTAGGAGGGATTTAGGGTAGCCCAAAATATCTGAGTATATATGTGTATATGTTCAACTGAAAGTGTGTCATCGATGGGCCACCGGGAAGGTTTGCCCAAAGTTCAGTGTTCTTTTTCTTAATCTCACAGGCCATTGGATGAAGAACTTAATATCCTCTGAGATAGTTCCACTCTGCCCACAGTGAAAAAACCACTTCTAGGTGTCATAACTCATACCACTGGAAAGTGTTTCCACTCATCCCGCCATCCTTCAGTCAATAAATCAAGGAGGAAGAGAAACAATGAGACATGATGTGAAAAACTGGGCTTGTTGCCCAGGGACTAGGATTCTAATCCTCTCTGTTACTTACTGCCTTTGTGGTCTTTTCTTCCAAACTCTCTGGATGCATTTTCTTCATTCATAAAGAGATTAGATCAGGGGTGGGAAACTTGTGCCTTGAGGCCACATGTGGACCTCTAGGTCCTCAAGTGTGGCACTGAATTCAAACTTCATGGAACAAATCCTCTTAATAAAAGGATTTTATTTTTATTAAGAGGATTTACTAATTTTATTTTTATTAAGACGATTTGTTCTGTGAAGTTTGGATTCAGTCAAAGGGCTGTATCTGAGGACCTAGAGTGGCATCAAGGCCCCAGGTTCTCCATGCCTGGACTATCCAGGTGTCTAAGATACCTTCTAGCTCTGAATCTGTGATCTTAAATCCTGACTGCCACTGATTTACTATAGCAATGTAGGTAAATCACTTAGCTTTTCTAGGTCTTGATTTCATTTATAAATTGAGGAGGATCATAGAATTTAAAGCTGAAAGGGGCTTTAGGGATTACTTAGTTCAAAGTCCTCATTTTATAGATAAAGAACCTGAAGCTCCAGAGAAGTGGAAATGACTAACTTAACATTGAAGAGGTGACATATCTGAAGCACAGTTCTGTGACTTCAAATGCAATCAACTAATTAATCAACAATCATTTATTAAACACCCACAACTGTGGGAAGTGCTAGGGATAGGAAGACAAAAAATGAAACTATCCCTGCTCTCTAAGCAGGCAAATTCTATTAGAGGAGACAGTATATACCTATAGAAGCTGGATGCTGTGGTGCATAAGGTACCTAAAGTAAACTGAGGAAGACCTGAGTTCAAATTCTACCTCAGCTACTTACAGCTCTATTACTCTGGGCAAGTCACTTACCTGTTTGTGCCTCTATTTTTTCTTCTTTAAAATGTGGAAGGTTAGATTTGACAGCCCTTGTACCTCTAAATCCATTCAAATTTGTTTGTTAGTTTTTTATGGTAAGATTTAGCTGTTGGTTTCATCTGAGGACCCTTCTCAGAAAGAGGGAAAGTTGAAAGGCAAGAATATAAGCAGAGGTCCAAACTGGAGCTAAGAGAAAGGTCCCTCAAACCAGCCCCCACAATCCCTAATCTTAGGTGGAAAATCCAATAAGATCCTAATGAAGCGCAGTGTGGTAGAGGAAGGGGAGTTTGGGAGATGGAACATGCCATGGATTTGAACAGTGGGATAAAGAGGACTGAGTCGTCTATAAGTAAACAGTAAAAACTGAAATGACAGAGCAAAACGTTCTCCCCTTCCGATGGCAACTCTTAGAATTGAGAGAATAGAAGGATGGGACCAGTTTTGCAAGGCAGATGCAAAAGGAAACAAAGCAGATATTTTGGGTGCTTCCACACTCTTCCTATCTCAAAGACTTTACTCAAGACAAGTTGACAGCTCTTGCAAGGATGGACTGGGCACATGCTGTCTAAGGATTGTTACAGTGATGACATTTTCATCCACAACTCTCAAGAGTCATCTACTAAGGCCTAAAGAAAGGGTTGAGAGCCATATGGCTGGAAGCTGTGTCCCACACCAGCAAAATCATGGGTCCTTGAGATAGGGAAAGTGGCTTTGAGATCAGGGGACCTGGTTTTAAGTCCTGTTTGTGTCACTAACAGAGGCTAACAAGCCTGTAAGACCTTGGCCAATGCTTTTTTTTTTTTTAAAGGAATAAGTTTTTATTTATACTTTTTTTTTACATCACTGTAATTTCCCCAAATAACCCTCCCCCTCCCAGGGATCCATTTGATAGATCAAATTGTATTTTTTCAGTTGTGATTAAGCCATTTTTATGGTTTTTAAAATTATTTTATTTGTTTTCAGTGTTCTACAATCACTTCCATATATCTTAGATTTTTTCCTCCCCTTCCCCCTCCTTCCCCTCTCCCTCCCCAATCCCTCCCTGAGACAGCATACCGTTTTGCATAGGTTCTACACATACATTCCTGTTAAATACATTTTCACCTTAGTCATGTTGCACAGAAGAATTAAAATGAATGGGAGAACTCATAAAACAAACCAAAACATAATACAAAAGAAAATGATCAGCTTCATCCTGCAATCGAATTCCATAGTTCTTTTTCTGGATGTGGAAGGTATTTTACCTTGAGAGATCATTGGGAATTATCCAAGTTCTTGCATTGCAATGAAGTACTAAGTCTAACAGAAAAATTCCTTGCACACTGTGGTTGTTGCTGTGTATAGAGTTCTCCTGGTTCTACTCCTTTCACTCAGCATCAGTTCATATAAGTCTTTCCAGGCCTCTCTGAAGTCTTCCAATCAGATTGTATTTTTGAGACAAAAAGAAAATAAGGAAAAATCAGGGTACCTGTTCAATATAGAAAAAGTAAGAAAATGCATACAGTGTACAATACTTGTGGACCTTCTCCCTCTGTAAAGGAGTGGGGTGAGACTTCTCTCTGCCGTCGAGCCATGATTGTTCTTTGTAATTCTGAAACTGTAGCTTTTGGTTATTTCATGATCATTCTTTCCATTTGCATTGTTGCAGTCATTATATATATTGTTTTCTTGTCTTTCTTTACTTCACTCTATATCATTTCAGGCTTTCCGTGTTTGTCTGTATTCATCACACACATCATTTCTTTTTTAAAAATTTTTATTCATTTTGAACTTAAATACTAAGAGGCAAAATATTCCATTTATACAGCACCACACAAACAGACAATTCAATATGAAACCATGAATCTCCATTTCACAGTTTACTTTTTTTGGGGAAAAACTAATAAACACTACACATTGTTTTCAAAACTACCCTGCTTTCTATGCTTCTTTTCTTCTCTGCTGTGAATGTTTTTCCTCCTTTCCCCCTCAACCCCACACACATCATTTCTTACAACATAGTAATATTCCATTAGATTAATGTGCCACTGTCTGATTAGCCATCCCCCAGTTGATGGGCATTTACTTGGTTTTCAATCCTTTGCTGTCACAAAAAGTGCTGCTATAAATATTTTGGCACAGATACTCTTCACCTTTCTTGGCCTCAGTTTCCTTGTCTGTAAAAGGAGGAGTTGGAGCGGCTGAGCTCCCTGCTTTAGAGCTACAATGCTATTCTAAT